>OX458319.1:14153969-14761469 GCA_949768715.1 Dascillus cervinus | reverse complement strand
TACACGCGATTTCGCCTTTTAAATTTTTTTCGTCCGCATAAGGGCCGCTCACGTACAACGTTAACCGCACCCACGAACATGCCGTGAACTGTAAGGATCGTGTGCAAAGCGTGCGTGTGCATACCCACAGATCGTATTTTAAAAAATTCAAAATTACCCGTGAAACAACTGAGACGACCATCGAGAGAATAAACAGCCGGCTATTGCACAATGCGATGTACTGAGAGTTCACCCGTCGTCGGTCGGTTCTCGTTCAAAAGTCCTCATCTTAATTTTTGCCAATTCAAACGTGACAAGGAGTTCACAACCTTTCAAAAATTCCAGCTGTCCCGAACGGCATTTCCAAGACCACTCTTTTCATTGCGGGGATATGTACTACAGCATAGTTCACAAACATGTCATACATACCCCGCAGCGGTTTAAAAACCCGTCCACCAGCGTTAAAAAATATGAGAACTGGCGAATCGACTCGACGGTGTAAATTCGTAAAAATACGCAAAAGCGAAGCGTTAGCTTAGTAGTTCAAAAGGGAAAAGACCCAAGACTCTCGAGCGAATCAATCGTTCACGAGCTGCGCCTGCATTTGCAGAGAAAAAGGAAGCCCACAAAAGAAAAACGTTCAAGGGGAGCTTCTCTAAATTCTTGCTGCGAAAGAGACGTAAGTAAGTTCGTTCAAATTCAACAATCACACGGGAATGAATCTCGTTCGTTCGTTCCGTTCGTTCGTTCAAAATATTATGCATCACTAATAAGATGACGAGGCATTTGGTTACCTTACGGGGAATTTCGTTAATTCATAAAAATTACGAAAATCCTTTTGTCCGCATAAAAGACGAAATTTCGAACATTTTATGCCCAAAAGGACGAAACCGCTCTACTACCGTGAAAAAGCAAACCCGCTTGGGAAAAGATTCAACACGAGAGAAGAGCCAACGGATCTGCTATCGATTCCATATCACGGTGAAGTGTATAGTCACGTAGCACCCGTCGTCCCTATAATGAAACAAAAACCGGCCGTGACGTTCGCGAGCGAGCCCGGCCGATTGAACCTCTGACCGGGAGGGACGCTACGCTCACGGGTATCGGACCGATTCGTCGCGGTCAAAAGATGTTAATCCGAGTAGACATCCATGAGTCGGAGGTGCTGTGAAATAATGCTTCCGCGACATCCGTGCGTCGAATTCCTCTCTTATGGGATCCGATTTATTTCAAAGTCCGACATGCGTGCGTCGGAGTTCGGTTTAGTTCACATCCATGAGTCGGAGGTGCTGTGATATAATGCTTCCGCGACATCCGTGCGTCGAATTCCTCTCTTATGGGATCCGATTTATTTCAAAGTCCGACATTCGTGCGTCGGAGTTCGGTTTTAGTTCACATCCATGAGTCGGAGGTGCTGTGATATAATGCTTCCGTGACATCCGTGCGTCGAATTCCTCTCTTATGCGGTCCGATTTATTTCAAAGTCCGGCATTCATGCGTCGGAGTTCGATTTAGTTCACATCCATGAGTCGGAGGTGCTGTGATATAATGCTTCCGCGACATTCGTGCGTCATATTTCTTTCTTATGCGGTCCGATTTATTTCAAAGTCCCGCATTCATGCGTCGGAGTTTGGTTCCGTTCACATCCATGAGTCGGAGGTGCTGTGATGTAATGCTTCCGCGACATTCGTGCGTCATATTTGTTTCTTATGCGGTCCGATTTATTTCAAAGTCCCGCATTCATGCGTCGGAGTTCGGTTTAGTTCACATCCATGAGTCGGAGGTGCTGTAAAATAATGCTTCCGCGACATTCGTGCGTCATATTTCTTTCTTATGCGGTCCGATTTATTTCAAAGTCCGGCATTCATGCGTCGGAGTTCGATTTAGTTCGCATCCATGAGTCGGAGGTGCTGTGATGTAATGCTTCCGCGACATCCGTGCGTCGAATTCCTCTCTTATGGGATCCGATTTATTTCAAAGTCCGACATTCGTGCGTCGGAGTTCGGTTTTAGTTCACATCCATGAGTCGGAGGTGCTGTGATATAATGCTTCCCTGACATCCGTGCGTCGAATTCCTCTCTTATGCGGTCCGATTGATTTCAAAGTCCGGCATTCATGCGTCGGAGTTCGATTTAGTTCACATCCATGAGTCGGAGGTGCTGTGATATAATGCTTCCGCGACATTCGTGCGTCATATTTCTTTCTTATGCGGTCCGATTTATTTCAAAGTCCGACATTCGTGCGTCGGAGTTTGGTTCCATTCACATCCATGAGTCGGAGGTGCTGTAAAATAATGCTTCCGCGACATCCGTGCGTCGAATTCTTCTCTTATGGGAACCGATTTATTTCAAAGTCCGACATTCGTGCGTCGGAGTTCGGTTTAATTCACATCCATGGGTCGGAGGTGCTGTAAAATAATGCTTCCGCGACATACGTGCGTCGAATTCCTCTCTTATAGGATCAGATTTATTTCAAAGTCCGACATTCGTGCGTCGGAGTTCGGTTTTAGTTCACATCCATGAGTCGGAGGTGCTGTGATATAATGCTTCCCTGACATCCGTGCGTCGAATTCCTCTCTTATGCGGTCCGATTTATTTCAAAGTCCGGCATTCATGCGTCGGAGTTCGATTTAGTTCACATCCATGAGTCGGAGGTGCTGTGATATAATGCTTCCGTGACATCCGTGCGTCGAATTCCTCTCTTATGCGGTCCGATTGATTTCAAAGTCCCACATTCATGCGCCGGAGTTTGGTTTAGTTCACATCCATGAGTCGGAGGTGCTGTGATATAATGCTTCCGTGACATCCGTGCGTCGAATTCCTCTCTTATGCGGTCCGATTGATTTCAAAGTCCCACATTCATGCGCCGGAGTTTGGTTTAATTCACATCCATGAGTCGGAGGTGCTGTGATATAATGCTTCCGCGACATTCGTGCGTCATATTTCTTTCTTATGCGGTCCGATTTATTTCAAAGTCCGACATTCGTGCGTCGGAGTTTGGTTCCATTCACATCCATGAGTCGGAGGTGCTGTAAAATAATGCTTCCGCGACATCCGTGCGTCGAATTCTTCTCTTATGGGAACCGATTTATTTCAAAGTCCGACATTCGTGCGTCGGAGTTCGGTTTTAATTCACATCCATGGGTCGGAGGTGCTGTAAAATAATGCTTCCGCGACATACGTGCGTCGAATTCCTCTCTTATAGGATCAGATTTATTTCAAAGTCCGACATTCGTGCGCCGGAGTTTGTTTCGATTAACATCCGTGTGTCGGAGTCGTTCAAAGCCCGAGGCAGTCGATATTTTTTTGGCGGCTTTCGATGGCCCGCTGACGGTCACCGATCGGACGAAATCCCGGGCGAAATAATAGAACATGAATCGTAGTAAATATCTCGAAAAATTTACAACTCCCTGCAGCCATACATCGGAGAAAAAATTCTTTGAAGGGTATACCCCCTTGCCGCGAATTTTTCCCAAAAATACGTCCATTTTTGAAAAATCATAACTCGTAAACCGTCGGCCGTAGGAAAATTTTCATTTCACATGAATCGTTTAGAATTTAAAGCAGCACAAATTCGGTGAACAGAAAATTTCCCTGATTTCGTAAATAGAAAAGTTATTAGAAGATTAGTAAGGCGGCGCCGATTTCGACGAAAACCGTAAAATTTTTGGTTTGTAAAATTCGCAGATCCTCCGCCGTTACGCTTGGAAACTACTTCCTTTAACAAAAGTTATAGAGAACGTGCTCGACTACAGATTATTCCTCTGCAATTTTTCTGTGAGATCATTAATAAAGATTTCGCAAATTCATTTGTGAAAGTCGCTAAATTCTACGCTTGAAAATTTGAAGAAACGATTTATCGATCGGACCGAAAAACTTCATTAAGAAAAGTTGCAGATGCTGGGACGGTTCACAAAAAGTTCTAATGAAGTTTTCGAAAATATCTAAAAATAAAGAGGCGGCGACCGCTCGAAGTGTAACGACAGCGACGCGCCAACCGCCCCGCGGGCACTCAGCCCGGAGGTTCCATTTCAAAGAGACCTCGTGCAGATTTTCTCGATCGTAAAGGATCGATTCGTTGCAAGATATGGTTTCGGTTTCGAAATTTTTATCGATAAGAAAGTTCCGAAATTTTGAACCCCCATTTAAGGGTGAGGGGGAGGGATAACCGCATCCTTTTGGCGGGACGATGTAGCGCTCGGCTTCCCCTTTCCGACGGTGCCCCGCTCGATACGGTCGCCGCCCCCTTCCGGGAGCGGCGACGAAACAAAATTGCGGGCCCTCTGCCGGCGTTATTTGCGACTTTAGGTGAAAAATTGATTTACCGAAAATGCGGAGCCGCTCGGGGCGCAACTTTTTCGCGTCTTTCCTTTTTTCGATCGGACGTCGGATAACGGAGTCGCTCGTTCGCGACTCCGTCGCAAACCCTTTCTCAACCCTTTTAAGGGGGAGGGGGTTAACTTTTCACCTTTTGCACGCCGGATTCTTTCTTTTGAGAAAAAATGAAAGGGGATCGTGGTCGCTTCTTGTCCTTTGGTTCGGAAAAAACCCAGCTCACGTTCCCCATTGGTGGCGAACGAGTCACAGTTACTCCCCTCGGTTGCCCGCCGTTGATCCATTTTTTTTCAGCAATTGGGCTACAGCGTAACGCTGAGTAAATGTTACTTAAAGTTGTAATATATTTAAATTAACTCGGATTGAAAGTTCAACAATTCTAACCTCACCTCTGGACCTGCCAAAGCTCCCAAGACCTACTACTAAGAGAGTCGCAGTTACTCCCCTCGGTTGCCCGCCGTTGCTCCAATTTTTTTCAGCAATTAGGCAATTAGCGTAACACCGTTCGAAGTGTGACGACCCCGACGTTCGCGAGCGAGCCCGGACGATTGAACCTCTGACCGGGAGGGACGCTGCGCTCACGGGCATCGTAGTAAATATCTCGAAAAATTTACAACCCCCTGCAATTATACATCGAAGAAAATTTTTCTTCGCGATTGATTTGAAAAATTTTGAATCCCTAAAGCGTATAACTTCTAAAGGATCTAAGTGCAAAAACAAAAACAAAAACTCAATACGGCTTTTACTGCGGCCGTTTACCCGCGATGCCGACTCAGCTTTTTCTTTCCCCTCCTCTCTCTCTCTTTTTTTTTTTTTTTCCTCCTCTTCTTGTTTTTCTTCTTTTTTCCCCACTAACGCCGTTTTTCCCTTTTCATCATCACCACCGCCACCGACACCGCCACCGACACCGCCACCGCCACCGACACCGCCACCGCCACCGCCACCACCACCACCGCCACCGCCACCGCCACCGCAGCCGCAGCCGCACCCACCACCACCACCGCCACCACCACCGCCACCACCACCACCGCCACCACCACCACCACCACCACCACCACCACCACCACCACCACCACCACCACCACCACCACCACCACCTGACCTGACCTGACGTCGTGCCCAAACTGAACGATTTTAGAACACGAGAATGTTATATCTTATCTTACCTTTCCTTATATCCTGGTTAAATATGTCTATGTCCATACCCGTGGTGGCAGTATTATATCGTGTGCTACATTAAACACTGATTCTTATTTCGTTCAACTTTGCGCATGACGTCAGTCATAGAACAAACCTCATATACTGCTGGGTGAAGCTAGGAAATTTTAACGGTCGCATGAAATAATAATTTAAAAAAATAAATGTAATGTAAAGTAAAGTAAAGTAAAGTAAAGTAACGTAACGTAACGTAACGTAACGTAACGTAACGTAACGTAACGTAACGTAACGTAACGTAACGCTCGTCAAATTTAAGCTCGATAAATTCAAAGCTCTTATGGTATTACTAGCGATTATTCTTTTTTTGATTAGACGAATAAATTTTTTTTTTTTTTTTTTTTTCTTTTTTCTTTTTTCTAAAAAACTTCAACCATTCCGATTTAATTCAATTTTATGTGTAATTCAGTTCAGTGGGGATTTGAACTTGTCCTACTAGTGGCATCACTGTGCAACAAGGACAGATATGTATATATGCGCATTGGCACACCATATTATCATACTCCCACCACGGTCCCTGCCCACTAGCGCTCGCGCTTTCGTACGGGTCAGACGTGTGTGTGTCGGAGCTCCGTATCTATTGCGTAATCGCTGTGACCTTGAAGGTTAATAGCAATTAATTGCATTATAATTGCTGTTGGCTAACGAGTTGTTGTTGTTGTTGTTGTTGTTGTTGTTGTTGTTGTTGTTGTTGTTGTTGTTGTTGTTGTTGTTGTTGTTGTCGTCGAGTTGTTTATTTTCTCACTTTATTTAATTCAATTGAATCGAAGTTGGAGTCCCGCCGCGCTTACCCGGCGGGACTCCAATTTTTTCTCAGCACTTAGTCAAATGCCTCGTCAATTGATCAGTGACGCGCACGAACTGATCGACGAGATTCCTACTGTCCCTACGTTTCCAGTTACATGGCGATCGAATGGTCGGTCATCCCTTTTTTGTAACGTAACACATTAAGAGGGCCGCTTGAGAAGCGAGATTGACAATTTTGTAATTAAAAATTAATTTCAAAAAAATTTGTCTTTTTTCTATAAAGTGAACCGAAGTTACTCCCGTCGATTACCCGGCGGAATTCCAATTTCCGAAACCGACCAAGTCCAACCATGATAATTTCACAGGAATGCCTAAAAGATGAAAGATGAAAAGACATCAACATTTATCGATGGTCTCAAAAAATTGACAAAAATTGCATCGTCGACGCAAGCAAGACATAAGCAGGACATAAGCAGGACATAAGCAGGACATGAGCAGGACATAAGCAGGACATGAGCAGGACATAATTCAAAAGTGAAATAAAAAGGTTTCAGTCGGTTTTGAAACACACACACACATATATTTCAAAGTCCGAGGCCGTCGCGATTGTTATACAAGTTCTACAGTCCGAATTTATTTCTTATGCGGTCCCAGATTCGTGCGTTGGATTTTGCATAAATTCACATCCGTGAGTCGGAGACGCTGTGTGTCGAATTTCTGTATTCTTTCACGAGCAAAAGCAACTCTACATCTGGCCGAAGCGAAATGCAATCGAAAGGCGCGCAAGCACACACACACACACACACACACACACACACACACACACACACACACACACACACACACACACACACACACACACACACACACACACACACCTTGTTGCACAGTGATGCCACTAGTAGGACAAGTTCAAATCCCCACTGAACTGAATTACACATAAAATTGAATTAAATCGGAATGGTTGAAGTTTTTTAGAAAAAAGAAAAAAGAAAAAAAAAAAAAAAAAAAAAATTTATTCGTCTAATCAAAAAAAGAATAATCGCTAGTAATACCATAAGAGCTTTGAATTTATCGAGCTTAAATTTGACGAGCGTTACGTTACGTTACGTTACGTTACGTTACGTTACGTTACGTTACGTTACGTTACGTTACGTTACTTTACTTTACTTTACTTTACTTTACATTACATTTATTTTTTTAAATTATTATTTCATGCGACCGTTAAAATTTCCTAGCTTCACCCAGCAGTATATGAGGTTTGTTCTATGACTGACGTCATGCGCAAAGTTGAACGAAATAAGAATCAGTGTTTAATGTAGCACACGATATAATACTGCCACCACGGGTATGGACATAGACATATTTAACCAGGATATAAGGAAAGGTAAGATAAGATATAACATTCTCGTGTTCTAAAATCGTTCAGTTTGGGCACGACGTCAGGTCAGGTCAGGTGGTGGTGGTGGTGGTGGTGGTGGTGGTGGTGGTGGTGGTGGTGGTGGTGGTGGTGGCGGTGGTGGTGGTGGCGGTGGTGGTGGCGGTGGTGGTGGTGGGTGCGGCTGCGGCTGCGGTGGCGGTGGCGGTGGCGGTGGTGGTGGTGGCGGTGGCGGTGGCGGTGTCGGTGGCGGTGGCGTGTCGGTGGTTTCAGATTTGTCAGATTTAAAAATAGTGCCAGTAACACAAGTGGCCCAAAAGTTGGTGTTGCTTCCTTTCTCGTAATTTTTTGGTCATAATTTCTACGTCGTTCGAGAGTAGCCAATTCGTCGAATTCCGCGAAGTTTATTAGTTGGAAGTGTTTTAAATTGTTGTATTAGTGTTTGTGTTGGTTATTTGGTTCGTTTCGTTGGTTTATTTTGTTGATTTTATGGAAAATTTGTATTTTGGTTTTTAATTTTTGACATTTTATAAATGTCAGTTATTTAATTTTTTTGGGAGTGCGAAATTAGTGATTGTGTGATACCGTCCAAGCAACTTTCGATGACAACAGTGACTGCAGCTGCGCCAACTACATCGTTGCGTGCAGTAAGTATGGAACTTTGCCATGTGCTTGGGCCTCAGAGTCCAATGGTTTCCTTACCTGGCCTTAACTATTCTCCTTCATTGCCAGCCCGTACCATGGAGGCAGAACATGCAGCACTTATCGATGAGTTTGGCGCTCACTTTCAAGTTATTTCCATCTTTGTCCAATCTTCCAAAGTAAAGATGGAGCTGAAGGAAAAAGCAATGCATGCCATAGTTTGTGCACAGACTGCATTGAACCATATCACCAGACTGTTTACTAAAGCCCATCTACGTAATTCGATTGGTCTCGCCCCAGAGGATCTCCAAGCTGCGGTTCGTGCTGCGGTGAAGGAAGTGATTCCCCAGCCACCCCCACCGCCGCCACTATACAGCCAAATTGCTTCTGCTGCATCCTGCTCTGGCCAGCATGTGCATGTGCCGACAACCACTGTCCAGCCTAAGTTTAGGGTGGAAATCTACCCTAAAGAGGGCTGTGTAGGCATCAAGTCCGCTGATGACACCCTAAAGCTCCTTCAAACGAAGCTGACGCCGAGTCAACTAAAAATAAAGCCTGACCGTATTGTTAAAATACCGAATAACGGGATTCGTATCGAATCTACTACGAATGAGGTAACGAAGTTACCTTCTAGCTCCCTCCTGGATCAAATCGGTCTGTTAGCTAAGGTTCCGCAGAAGCAGTGGCCCTCTGTCATTATTTATGGGGCCCCAAAGGATATTGAGGCAAAGGATATTGACAGTCGTTTAGATGACCTGCTCCCCTCGACTATTGGTAAAGGGTTCATGAAAGTGGCCTTCAAGGTGGGACGTGCCACGGACCTGACGAATAATTGGGTCATCCAGGTTGACCCTGAGGCTAGGAAAGCCATCCTCTCCTGGGACAAAATCAGCCTTGGTTGGACTTCTTGTCGTGTCCGAGATTATATCCGTGTGACCCGGTGCTTCAACTGTCAGCGCTTTGGTCATGTTAGTAAGCACTGCAAGTCTGCTGAACAGTGTGGCTATTGTGCTTCCTTGGAGCACCCTTCTAAGTCCTGCCCCTCCTTTGATGATTCTTCTAAATATAGCTGTTCCAATTGTATTCGTTCTGGTTCCCGTTCCTCCACTCAGCATGATACATCTAGCCAATCCTGTCCAATCTACCGTCATCGATATGCTGACCTAATCAATAATACGCTATTTGATGAGTAACGTCCTTATCCTACAAGCTAACCTGCAGAAGTGTAAAGCTGCTACTGCTGAAACCATCCGGTATGTTCTTCAAAATAATATTCATGTTGCCCTGCTGCAAGAGCCTTATACATATCGTCGCAACCAACGTTACTATATGCCAGGCTTAATGGGTCTACGCCTTGTTGCTGACAATTCCTCTCAATTCCGTTCTGCCATCCTCATCAATGACTCCCAGTTTGATGTCCTTTATCTTCATCACCTTTCCTCTGAAAACCTTACTACTATTCTCATCTCTGGGTCCTCCCTTGAATTATATTTCATTTGTGCCTATCTTCCCCCTGCTTCGCCCATTCCCAATGACCTTATGGCAGTTCAAGAAGCCCTTGTTGAACTTGAAGGGAAATCTATTTATCTATGCGGGGATTTCAATGCTAGATCTACCATCTGGCATGATCATCTCTGTAACTGCCGCTCTGTATATGTTGAAGAGTTCATCCTGACGAATGGCCTCTGTGTCCTCAATGAACCTGGAACCCTGCCTACGTTTGAGTCGAGAAATGGCAGCAGCTACATTGACCTATCGCTTTGTTGTCCGGACCTGACTAGCTTTACCTTTGACTGGAGCGTGATTGATGGCGTTAATTGTGCTGACCATCGGGCTATCACTTTTAGTCATAATTCAAGCAGAACTGCTCCTCAGATTGCCTCTATGCCGTCCTACTATTTGGATCAGTCTTCTATCCTACTGGAGGATATTGTAGTTCCACTTCGGTCCCTTGTGTATAATGTTAACCGTGACTGGCCTGTTTTATCATCACCGGCTGCTATTGATTCGAGCCTTGATGCTTTGTACAGTGGCCTCAATGCTATCATCAAGGACCATGCTCGACGAAGAAAGAGGTTCCCTTTTCGCCCGGATTGGTGGACTAATAAGGTGGATCGTTTCCGCCTCATTTATTTGTACCGGAAAAAATGTTTATACAGAAATCGTATTGAAGTTGAAAGTAACCGACTCGCTGCCCTTATGGCTACAGCTAAGGAGAAGTATAATCTGGTGCTTAACAAAGCTAAGGAGGACTCATGGAAAAGCTTTGTTGGGAACGACCTCGCCAAAAATCCTTGGGGTGTTGTCTATCGCCTGGCTACAGATAAGTTTCATTCGCGAGGAATCCTGGGTTCTGTCCGAACCCCGGATCTGGACCACACCATAACTGTTCGCAACACCCTTATGTCCATCCTCCATTCTCTTTTGCCTGATGATGACCCTGCTACTAACAATGCACACCAAAAAATGCTTTATGGTAATTTTAGAGCTGTCGCCCCTGTCCCTAACTATGATGAAGCAGATTTCCCTGAGGAAGAGCTGGAGGCTATTATACAGCACATTCATTGTAAGAAGGCGCCCGGGCTGGATAACGTTAGAGGTTGCTTTGTTAAAATGATTCACCCGGAGATTGGACCCCTTCTGACTCGCTTGATGTCTGCCTGCCTGAAGGCTCGATATTTTCCCACCAGGTGGAAGCATGGTAATCTGAAAGCCCTATTGAAGGATTCAAGTGCGGATCCATCTACTGTGAAGAATTATAGGCCAATCACTCTTCTTCCGGAGTATGGAAAAGTCTTGGAGAAAATTATTTGTAACCGACTGGTTGACACTGCTGAGCCCTTCCATGCATTGAATCAATACGGTTTTGTGAAAGGAAGATCGACTACTGACGCCTTGATGGCGTATAAGGCGCTAATTACTGCTGCTGGCCCGTTGTATATTTTAACTATTTTTATAGATATTTCAGGTGCTTTCAATGATCTATGGTGGCCTGGACTTGTCCAGGCTTTCAGGGACAAGGGAGTCTCTGGGGCAATCATTGCTATTATTGTGAGTTACCTAAATGGCCGGAAGGTGGAACTGTCTTCAACCAATACCACTGTGATGAAGACCTGTTCTAAAGGCTGTCCTCAAGGGTCGGTATTGGGCCCGACTCTTTGGAATTGTATTGTGGATATCTTACTTGCGGAGCGTCTTCCCGATGGCTGTGATGTTATTGCATATGCAGACGACCTCACCTTTGTTGTGACGTCTGATACCAGAGCTGGTCTGCGGCTCCGCTCTAAGCAGTGTCTGGACATTCTGCAATGCTGGGCTGAGTCTCAAAAGTTGACTATTTCGACTGCTAAATCTACATTCATGGTTAACCGCTCTCCACCGCGTGTTCATCATCGTGACCTGGTTCTAATGATTGGTAACTCTCGGATCCGGCAATCTATGTGCGTAAAGTACCTGGGCGTTATGGTTGATCGTGGCTTAACTTTCGAAATACATGCTGGATATCTTCAAAGGAAAATTCGGGTGTTTATTGGCGCTCTGAAACGTAAGTGCAGAACCTCGTGGGATCTGGACGTCTCTGCTTCCCTCCACACTATCTATCGATGTGCCATTATACCGATTGCCAGTCATGGTGCTGAGATGTGGCAGCACAGACTTCGGATGGTGAAGGTACGGCGAAAGATTGATTCCATCTACGGACTTTGCTGTAGAGCTATATGTAAAGGCTACAGCTCCCTATCCAATGATGCTGCGGGTGTCTTGGGCGGGATTCCTCCGTTGGACCTGGAGATCCAAAAGAGGACTTGCCTCCGAAGTCTTTGCAGATTTGGATCTGCTCCGTTTGAGGACGATGTCCTTCTTAGCGTCGACTTCCCTAGCTGCGCTCATGCTAGTGAATATTTAACGTTACGGATTCAAGACCGGTGGCAGGAGCGATGGGATGTCTCTACCAAGGGGCGGATTACCCAGCGCTTCCTTCCACTGGTACCAAATGCTGCTCGTTACCTATCCTTTATTACAACGCAGCTACTCTCCGGTCATGGTAACTTTGCCGTCCACCTTCACAGAATTGGAAAATGGGAGCACCCGAATTGCTCTGTGTGTCCTACAGAAGTGGACGACCCAGCCCATCGCCTTTTTACATGCCCTCTTTTCAATGAAGCCCGAATTGATCTGCAGGTTGTACTCCAACCTTGGCCCCCGCCAGCGGAACGCCTGTTCCTGGTGGACCCGGCCTTACTTCGACCATTTACGGTGGCCATTGAATGACTTGCCGGCCACTTGCGACATTGCCTACTACCTGGAAGCGCTGATGGTACCACTTTAAAGATGACTTGACCTGCAACACACTCATTGCACCTTTAAGAAGCCCTGGTGCCATCATACTACTACTCTCCTACCCAGAGGACTGCCCTTTCCGTTTTTGATGGGCAACCCAGCCATAATTTATTATAATACTTTTTACTAGCTTTACATCTATATATTTAAGTTTCTTCTCATTTTTTGTAATCCTTATTTTCTGTCTTTGAGCGTCCAATTTGATGCTACAATTTTTTGCAAATACATGCGCCGCTTGGCGCCTTTTGTTTGTTGTTGTTTTGTTCCTTTTAAAACAAAATATGTTGCGATGCCACTACTGCATTTGTAGCTTTTACTGTGGTAACTAATAGACTTTTTATTATATAAATAGCAACATCATGGTGAAAAAATTTGCCATTGTTAAGTACATACATGAACAGGATGCGTTGGGTGTTGTCCCGTTAAATTGGATTTCTTCCGACGAGGGAACTTGTGTATATCCTCCAGTGAAGTCTGATTTGAAGCGTGAAAAGTTAATATATACAGAAGTAGAACCAGCTGTTGAATGGACATCTAGCAGAATTGTAATTCTTCATAAATACGGTAAGGTATTTTTTTTAATATACTAGTACAGCACTCAAACAATAAAAGTAGTCAGTATTTTAATTGTCAATAACAAAGATGTAGAGTTGAAAATCTAATCCTACATCATAAGTAGTGCTCAAAATTTCAGTTTCTATTACTTTGCAAAGACAAATACTTTAACCTGACTTGCTTCAGTTTATCTAATTTGTATAAAAGGTGATTTAAAAAAGGTCTACATTTTTTTGGTGGTGGTAGTTATCATTTTATTTGTCTTGATTTAGAAACCTACTTATCAGCAAGGCAAAATTTAAAGAATGCTAAAGAAACATCCAACCTAGACACGGATGATGATGATGCTTTTGTAAGAAAGACCACGATAACCCAGCAGAAATCTTAACTTATTTAAACTCAATACATCAGAAAATAAAGTTCACGTTAGAAATTGGAGAAAACAACTGTATCAATTTCTTAGATTTAAACATCAAGAAAGAAAGAAATCACCTGCATTATAACGTTTATCGAAAAGACACCCAGACTGACCAAGTAATTCATAACAGCTCAAATCACCCACGGCAACAAAAAATGGCAGCATTCCAACATCTCATACATAGACTTTATAACATACCAATGAGTAAAGATAACTTCAATAAAGAATTAAGAACTATTAAACAAATCGCCGTCAACAACGGATATAACATCGGAAGTATTTATAAAATAATTAATAGGTTTAAATTTAATAGGACCAAACATAAAAATGAAAATAAAAACAATGTTAAAAACTTACAAAATGGCAATAAATATAGAGAAGGGAATTGGATAAAATTCAATTATTACGGACATGGAACAAGAAAAATAACAAAAATATTTGCAGACCTAAATTTAAGAGTAGCTTTAACAACAAATAATCAATTACAAAAGTTCCTGAAAACCTCAACCGAGACTGAAGATATTTACAGAGCCAACGGAGTATACTCGTTGAAATGTAACACTTGCAGTAAAAATATATTGGCCAAACAGGCAGAAGTTTCCATACGAGATACAAAGAACACATCAATAAAAACAATACAACGTCGAATTTCACAAAACACCCGCAGCAAGAGAAACATCAATTCGGGCCTATCGTGGACACACTAAAAGTTGAAAAGATATTACAAAAAGGAATAAAACTAAATATCGCAGAAAACCTATACATCTATAAACACAAACAAGTACAACCAATTATAAACGAACAAGTAAATACCACTGTTGCGTCCTTGCGTTGACCCAAGGGCGCACAACGAAGCTAAAGCCCGGTAGTCCCGAATAGGGGCGAAAAGGACCGGCAGTTCCCATAAAACCGTTCGAGGACGCAGTTCATAAGAAACCGCTCGAACTAAAATAAATAAGTTAACAAAATTCAGATTGTTTTTATTATCCAGCAATACAAAACGAGCTTCGACACTTCCTAACGATAAAACGACGGTCGTGCTCAAACAAATTTCATTCGTTCACGATAATAGCGCAGTGCACAAAGCTTGAGTGGTTCAAAGGTGGTTTGAAGGGCATCCGGAGTTCGAAGTAATTCCTTGGCCCTCCAAATCACCTGATTTGAATCCGATTGAAAACTTGTGGGCTAGTATGATGAAGGAATGGAATGACGTTGATGGTCACAACAATATCCGGACCAGAGCGGCCCTCCTGAACCACTGTCTTCGTGTGTGGGAAAGATTTCGTGGTCAAACTAATTGCGAACGATTAGTTCGGTCAATGAACAATCGCTTGCAGGAAGTTATCGACTCTGGAGGATTTCCCACACACTACTAATTTTAATTTTGCATTAATTTTTTTAATTTTTGATTAGTTTTTAATTTTAATTGATATTTTATAGTATATAGTAATTCCTTTTCTTTTCGATATATTTTTAATGATAATTTTATAGAATTATCTACTATACATAAACTTATGTATTTTCATTTTTGTTATGTTGAATAAATAATATATTGTTTAATCCATAAGACTACTTAATTTATTGCATTATAAAGTGCATTTCTCTGTCAATGAACCACAGAAACTTCAAAATTTCGTTCTAAAAATTCGTTTTAAGGTAAAGCATTTACATCACAATAATACTATACCTTCAAATGTAATGGGATGCCGGCCGGTCTACAGGAATTTTTAGGCACGGAACGCTATGAATGAGTGGAACTGAAACGTAACGACGCACATCAAGTTAGAGAAGCACATGCTTAGTTTCTGACGTTAAACTAGTCTAGCAATGAGATGTCTCGAAACTATTGCCATACACTGTACCTTACGGTATCAAATAGGTGTATAACTTACTAAACTGGCATATACGTATAAATATAATAATAATAATATGAAATAAGTAATATCAAACTAATATTAAATAATAAAAACATTAAAAAATATGAACATTTATGAAATTAATAACAAATAGCTTTGCGTGGTATTTATATCAAAATGCAAACGTGAAAAGCAATCAAAATAAAATGAAATAGGTAATGTTAAATTAATATTAAACAATAATAACAATATTAAATACATACAAAAGTTTATAAAAGTAATAACAATAGTATTTATTTTAAAGTGAAAAATTGAAAAGCAATCAAAGCAAATCGTAAATGCTACGTTTGTTTGTATGACACGTACCAAAACACTGTTGGCATAGGGTCACGTTACATTTTATACAGTATGTAAGTGGTTTTGACTTACAGCGTCTTTGTTTATCGCGTTTCATCATAAAGTGTCCTTTATTATGGTATCTTACGTCACTAAACACTTTAGATGTTGATGTTCGTGGGCTTCCAATTGAAGGTCTATTATTTTGGCCCAATTTCAAATAAGGCACCGCTACAGATCGCCGAAATGACAGTATTGTAATGTCTGAATTGTTTACCTGTTTGTAGATAAGTCATGAATTTACTGCAACCAAATCTATTAATCTAGTGAACAATGGCCAATACCATTTCTTCGCCCTAATTTGTATGGCGTATTTGCTAACAAGCCAGTCATGTTGATCTACTCCTCCCATGAAAGAGTTATAATTTCTCAACACACGTGGCTGAGGTATAGATCGTTTTTCTTTGGTATTTCGGTCCCATCGGCTGGTTCGAAAAAGAGGCTGCATAATTATAATCGTGATTGGTAGCTATAGTAACACATTTGTTGTTGTTCTACTTTACAAAAAGAATTTCACCGTTGGTGTCAAATCTGTAATCAAATGTTCCCCGCGGTTGTTTTGCAAGGCTTTTAGAATCCTTTATGGGACATTTTGATAATTTGTTCTCTCTCAAAGTTTCTGTCCTCCGAAAACCTAATTGTTGTAAATTAATTAGGAAGTCTTTACTAGTAAACAAATTATCAAAATATATACAAGATGCCAAATCTGGTTGGAGTGGTGAAAGGAGAAAGGTTGAGATAGTTGGGGCATGTGATGAGGATGCAAAATAGTAGGGTTCCAAAGAAGATATTGGAAAGTAAAGTAGGCGGAAAACGAAAAGAGGAAGACCCACGACGAAATGAAAGGACGAAGTAATTAAGGACATAGGAGACAGTAAAATCAGTAACTGGAAGGAAAGGACAATGGAGAAGAAATGATGGACACAAACGGCCAATCAAGCCATGGGCCTACTAGGCCTGTAGAGCTAAACTATATACCATATACTATATATAAT
Source organism: Dascillus cervinus (assembly GCA_949768715.1). Taxonomy (NCBI): domain Eukaryota; kingdom Metazoa; phylum Arthropoda; class Insecta; order Coleoptera; family Dascillidae; genus Dascillus; species Dascillus cervinus. Next base: position 14,744,616 of record OX458319.1, on the reverse strand, counting down.
GACTGGCTGATTGAGAAATACAATCTAACATCTCCAGTACTACCCTTGCCCCTAATGCCAAATCTTCACGATCATCGTGACCGATTGTCTTGCCCGTATACAAGTCGAAATTGTAACAATATCCTCCATTGCCACAGAGAGCCCAGAATTTATACCCGAAACGAATAGGATTTCCACGTATGAATTGCTTTAGTCCGTGGTGTCCGTAATATTTGATTATCATTTCATCAACTAATAAAGATTTTCCAAAGATTCCGTATTTTTTGAATTCATTATTGATCATTTGAATCAAAAGCCTAACTTTAAAACCTCTGCCATCTTTATCTATATAATTATTGTCTGCAAAATGTATAAAACGTTTAATTTTTAAATATTGATTTCTTGGCATACATTTTTTAATAATATCTACACCAAGGTTCCCCTCTTCACTCCAGTAATGTTTTTCAGAGGGCATTTAATGGTATCCCGAAAATAATTCCTAGAAAAGTTCTGATGCCATCTGAAGAAAAACTAAAACCAGTAGTATTTTTAGTAGCGGCATATCTTATAGTGAGTCGTGCGGCAACGTGAGTAACGTGTAAACGCGCCTACGTTACGCAGGCAAAGAAATTGAAGATAAGTAGTTTTAGTGACCGAATATTGGGGAGAGATTTGGTAAAGAAAGGAATTGAACAGTGTGTGACTGAGGACCAGTAATGGTGTGGGTTAGAAACCCGAAATAGAGGGGATGTTGAGGTGATTGTCATCTCGAACGTTGAACTGTAAAGTCAGCAGTTGAGCTAGCGTCAGCAGTTCTACGCAAACAAATGAAAAAATACCACAGACAAAACGCCAAGTAACACATATCCATGTAAGTATTTCAACAGGCCTTGATGTTAATGCTTTATTATTTCTGCTCTACAGGTTATGTAGGCCTAAGGCTTGATGAAGCTGTCCACCTTTTTACACCTTGGGCTAAAACAGTTAAAATATTGACACCACTATTACCTAATATAAATGAAATTATCAAAGAGCAACTAAAAGAGGATATAATCAATCTCTCGAAATTATCAGACATACCAGAACTTTCCCTGAACACATCATTAACCATTAAACGAGGCAGACCATTGAATAAAATAAAAAAAACATTTAATAGTATGTTATTTATCGAGCACATAATGTAGCCTATTATTAACGAAGATGAAAGTTTGTAAATACGATTCAAAGACGAGTATTTTGCAAACATCTCAGTTTATAATAGCCATTATGTGCAAGAAAAATACAACTGTTTATCTACAATCAACATTTCATTAATCCTTAATCCTAAAAACTTTAAAACGCCCATTGGGTATGCAACCATCATATAACATTTAATTTGTCTCTAACCTACAAAAAATTAACACCGAAATTAAACCGTTAATATACCGCCACAACTGAAGATGGTCGCATTTTGTTAACTAGAATTTCATGCGATGCTTGTATTGCTCGGTAACAGGTATTTATTTACTGTTCGAACACGTTATGGATAACAAAGGAACAATAAATGTAAGTTAAGTTTTCTTGGTAATGTAACGTAGGTATCTTATTTAAGGCATAGCCGGTTCTCTCCTATATCTGTAATGTAAGATGAAAATAAAGAGAAACTTACAGATTTTCAACATATCAGCACGACAAAAACCTAATTATCCAACAGGTAATGTCATTTAGATATTTGGGAATCGAACTATCGAGTTATGGCGATATTGAAAATGAAATATTCCAACAGCTAATGAAAACTAATAAAATTACAGGTTGTCTAAATGATAACATTTTGGAGAAATAAATACCTGAATATAAAAAAGTCAAGAATTTATAAAGGCATAATACGAATTATGATCTACGTGGTCGAAACCATGGCTAAATTATCAAGGTTTGTCCATGCGCACCCGGCCCTTTAGCTCCGCTCCTTTATGACGTAGTTATGGAGAAGAACCTTAGGGTCTGGGCAAATTAAAACAATGAAAATAAATAGAAGCAGTAATTCAATAGTTTTTATTTTTTGGACATTAATTCCCACTAGGGTTAAGAATAAGAAGCACAGATGAAACACACCCTCTTGAACCAAAACTATCGTAAAAGGCAAAACAATTTGGAGTTTTCCTCATTTATTTTCTAAACTGTTACTAGAACTAAAACAAATTGTATAGAACTAAAATAGGCTACATAAAGTTTTGCTTAAAAAGGATTTTATGTAACAAAGCTGGTTCCAGTAAAACTTGCAATGCTTCTACTGCACCATGCCATTTCACTGTGACGTCATGCGCGAGAACAGACGAAAAATAACTACCGGTCGTTGTTAATTCAGCCATGGTTGAAACCAGATCCGACACCTCTAAAACAAAACGATCATTAGAAACAGCAGAAAAGACAATACTACGTAGAATTGCCAGAAATACTTTATTTGATAAAGAAAGAAATGAAATATAGGTAGAACGTGCGAAGTAGAAAACATAGGAAGATAAACGCATGCAAGGAAAAAGAAATGGAATACGCATATTGAAAGAACGGGACAAAATAGAATTGTAAGAATCGCGATAAATAAATTACTTTTGGGCAACATAAATAATGGAAGTACCAGAAAACAATGGAGGAATCATTTAGAACCCGTTTGAGGAAAGAGAAGAGAGGCATTGTCGAAGAAGGAATCAGAAGAAGATTTTAGGTAGAATACCTCGGTGTTTTGTCATTGCCTTGCGAGAAGAGACGGTTATGATTTTACTACGATATTGCTGTCGCCCGGAATTGAACCCGTGACATTTGCTTAGAGAGCCGCGCACAAACTGCTAACCTATAACCCTCTCTAAATTATCTCACTTATTACATATTACAATTCAATCTGAATTTTAAAAAATGTCATTCTATCGCTTGCGTAGGCAACCAAAATTACGTCCCGTTTAATAATGAAAATAAAACTGCAACCAACATCACACCCTGTTTAATAGAGAAAATAAAACTGAAGCGGCCTAAGATTAGGAGCCTTGTTATGTATGTATCCATGGCTAGCATATAAAATTAACGTATTGTCATGATTGTAGATAAAAAAAATATACTAATATTTTGTAGTATTTATTCAACTCTTTTGTGTGGTTTGCAAATTACTGAAATCGCATTATTAATAAGTTACAACCTGATGCGTTTTTTTGTAAAATAACTTGTTTGGATTTGTCCGATTTTTGTGAAATGTACTTACATCGATTTTCAACACACTAAAAATTATTTCTTACATACTTTGCATTCCTTTTTTACAGTAACCTGTCCGTGCGCCGTACAAATAAATTTACAACAACTGTCACACTTATTACTATATTTATTTTTATTGCCTACACAAAAGGCACACCTTCCTCGCTTACTTTCTACACCGACTTCTTTAGCTGCTTTTTGTAGGGGCCTACCGCAAACCTGTATTGCGTTTACCACATGTTTCTGAAAGCCTCTTCCGTCATTTTCAGCTTTCACTGGTCGGTGTTCTATGCTCTTCGAAACTAATTCTTTTCCTAAAACTTCGAGGAACAATTTTCTCCTTCTCTTCAGCGACATACCTTTTGCCCATGTGGGAGACTTTAAATTCCAAATAACGAATGCATTATATGCAGCTACATCAATTAAATTTAAAAATAGCGAAAGTGACCAGTGACGAGTGGTGCGTCTACATGAGTATTCCCTCACAATTTTCCCTAATGCATCCACACTACCTTTAGTTTCATTATACCAGTTGATTATTTCAGGTTCAAATTTGTCGGCTTCTCCCATAATATTTTCCTCATTATGCATTGTAGATAGCAATACAACACACTTTCGTGGCTTCGGCACGTACGATACTAAAGAGACAGATTTTGTAAAAAGAAACTTTGAGGAAAAAATATTTCTTCCGGATAAGTTTGTTAATATTTTTGGAAGATCCTTGGTATTGGGTCTCATTGTTCCAACCAAAGTTATTTCTTGTTTTAAAAGTTCTTCTGCTAAAGAAATATCCGTGAAGAAGTTACTAGTCGTTATATTCCTTCCGGAGTTTTTCCAGTGTTTTGTAAGTTGTCTCACAACTCTTTGCCCTTGATTGCTTTCCGTAGCGTCTCCTAAGTAAACGTCAAAATTGCAACAATAAAAATTTTCTGCATCACAAAGTGTCCACACCTTTATTCCGTATTTACCGGGTATACTGGGAATATACACTTTAAATGAACACCGAATTCACGAATTGTGCATCGATTGTCCCGAAAGAAGAGGGTTCATACGAGGTCTTACAGTTTGATGCAAGTAAATTCACGATTTCTCGTATAGGAGCTAATTTGTCGGACTCTTTTCTTGCATCTCTGGTAGTGTAGTCATCGAAACGAATAAATCTCAGTATACTCCTAAATCTATCTCGAGACATTGTTGCGGAATAGATAGGTCTGCATAAGGCTACATCTTTATTCCATAAATGGTCTTGATCTTCCCGAGATTCTCTAAATCGCCCTGTCAGTAATAAAATGCCAATAAAAGCTTTTATTTCGTATTGGTCTACACTGCTCCATGCTTCTATGCCTTGCTCGTTAGATTGAAAGTAAGCCGTGGCTTTCTGGTTCGTAAATTTTACAATAATGTCGATAATATTAGAACAAATAAATAAAGAGAATGCATCTGAAATGCTTTCTATGTCCTTGCTCTTTTCAGTCAAGCCCTTTTTCTTTTTGAAAATATGGTGCTTTGTTTTTGATGTTCCAGGACTTATGTGTTGCCAAGAGCGTTCAGCAATATTTTTATTTTCAGTTGACTCAACATCCCCTTCACATATTGTAATATCTGAATCGCTTATCTCGTCATTTACTTCGATACATTCTTCATATTCTGCGTCACTTCTATCGCTATTACTGTCCTCATTCGACAAAAAATTAATGCTCTCTTCATCATCGTCACGCATCAGTTCGTAATACCATTGTTGCGCCGTAAGGGAATCTTCAATAACATCCATTCTTTTTACCTATTATTTTACATAGTTATACTCCCGAAACCAATAAACTATTTTCTACGCAGATTGTACATAAAAAAATGTCGGTCAAGTTTGCCGCCTCATGTACATTTACGGCCACCCAAATGTGCACGATACATGACACAAATTTCTCTATTTTTCCATAGAATAAATCTGGCTGTATCCAGCGACTTCCGTGAAATAATATTTACCAGAAACAAAATAATATTGCTATTTGGCTGATGTTTTTTAGGACGCCTACGATATAAGGCGAGAATCAAGTTGCTATAAAAAATCGTACACATTTGGGTGGCCGTAAATATACTTCGTGATTATCGCTGCTGTCGTTGAACAAATCTCGTAAATAAAAGGATCGCGTTAAGATATTACTTTACAATTCCTCTTTTAAATCAGCCGTTTGGAACATAGTTTTTGGTGTAAGGGTAGCTTACAATTTATTGTCGCTGAGATTTCACTTTTTAAAAACGAACGTTACTAAATTCTTTTCTTTAATATTTTATAACGGGCCAAAGTTACTTTCTTTAGTTTTCCCTAAAATGGTCATTTATATCACCGAGATTTCATTTTATCAAAAATTATATTAAATGAACGCTTACAAGAAAGCGAAAGTCTATGAAGTTAAATAATTAGAAGCACATCTAATCGGCATGAAAGAATGCTTTTTATTTTTTGTTCCTTGATTGTATTTAATTTAATTATCCACAATCCTAATCCTAAAGTTTTAGATAAAATTATCTGAATTTCACAGTATTGAAGTATTGGCAATAATACTATTCAGACTATCAATAATTATTGTCAATACCAAAAATATTTTTGTCTTTATTAATACATCTCACCAGTATTTTCGATGTCGTTAATACCTCAATATTTTAGGTCACACTTTCACTAATATTGAAGAAACTGGCAATATTTATATATGAGAAGGTACACCGAAAAACCAACTTTATACGTCAACATTTTTTTACAGTATTCAAAAGAAAAAGAAAGATTTTACAAAATGGTTAAGCATTTGATCAACTAAGATAGATGAAAAAAAAACTTGTCACTTCTGAATACTATAAGAATTTTTTTGACGAATAAAGTTGGTTTTGCGGTGGGCCTCCTCATATATTGACGGTTTGGACCGCACTTTAGTTAGGTACGTGTTGATTTTCAGAAACGTACCTCCAAATACATTATAATAATAACACGTGCAACTTCCACTCCCGGCGGGATCCCGTGTAAGCAGCGATTTAATGGTGGTTTTCTCATATAAGATGTTATGAAAAAGAACGTTTAAGGAATTTAAAAATGACGCATTAATTGCGAGAAAAGTCTTTAAATTATTTTTTTTGCCTTTTAGCATTCATGTTTCATTACATTCATTGACTTTTTGTACATAGCTTCTTATAAAAACACTACAAAAATTAAAAGTACAAAACATGAATGAAAGCAGTGAAAACTTAATGTAAAAAAGGAAAAACAAACACAAAAAAAAATTCACCTAATTAAAACAGCATTTTGAGTTTTCCCAAACATTTTTTCCATAGCATCTCTTATATGAAAAAATATAAATTTATTAAATTCCCTAAACAATTTTTTCTATAGGATTAACATTTTTTGTTTTCTATCTTTTCCAAAATAAATTTTCCTTCCTCGTAATCTTTTACCCTTAAAGACTTCTATGAACCTAATTAATTTAATTTAAAACATGCAATTCGTTATACTTATTAGCACACTAAATTTACTTTTAATTCTTTTTAATGTTTTTATAAGAGCCTATGCACAAAAAGTGAATAAATGTAATGAAAAATGAATGCTAAAAGGCAAGAATTAAAAAAATTAAACACTTTTCTCGCAATTAAATCGGCATTTTTAAATTTCTTAAACGTTCTTTTCCATGAGAGAACCGCTATTATATCGCAGTGTGGTAGATGGCGTAGATGACCTCGCATCCTTACAAATACGTGATAAACTTGTGGAGTTGCGCGTATTGGTAACTCTAATGTATTTGGTAACACCGACTTAAACTGAGGTCTGTGACCGACTATTACATAACCTCGAAAATTTAACAATTCATAATAAGCAGCAACAAAATTATTAAGTTCTCAAATTTCGTAAGTTACTTGACCCACATTCACTTATGAATACACTGTACTTACTCAAATCGGAAATCTCCTTTTTAATCGCACAGATACACAATAAACAACGTTGAAAATATTTTTTTCTAGCGCCAAGAAGTACGTAAATCAATCTACAACACCTTGCATAAGCATAAAATGTGCTAAAATGCACTTATATGGTCTGTGGCCCACAATCGACCGCACAAAGCGGAAACCGGGTCTCGAGAGACCCGAACAACTTATGCGAAGTGTGCCGAACCCTAATTTGTTTGTAAAGTATTCAAAAAGCAGGCACATAAAGAACCGTAATCTTATAATTTTTTACTTTTACTGACATCTGTTGTACACCGTTTTCGTAAAATACTTATCCATTCTGGAATCTACTAATTTAATTTTTGAACTCCGTTTTAGAGATGGCGCCAAATTAGCTAATTGCAGACAAAAACTCTTTAAATAATTCGACGTGATTTAAGGCTCCTGCTCAGTAAAGAGTTTCAGCGATACTCATTAAAATAAATTGCTTTAGCGTACCCCTTAATACAGGCTACACCTTAAACCTTTTAATGGCCAACATTATCACAATACACTAGCTCAAACGAGTGAAAAGTGAAAAATAAGATAAATAATACTAAACCATGTTTTACATTTCAATTTTCATTATCGATTTCTGCATATACATCATCCATTTCTTGCAAACTTTTGTCGCCAGCGATAACAATATTTCTACCATCAAAGTTTACGTTGATGTCGATATTTGACCCACTAATATTATGCGACGCATTTTTTTGTATACTAGTTAGTCCACAAAATTGAGATGTAGATGCACAACATAGGTCAGAATAGTTAATCTGATTTGTTCTTTCGCTAAAAATAAATCATGCAGAGAAAATTGATTACTAATACAGAAAAACTAGGACATATTATACAGTGATTTTTAGAAGAGTTTTCACAGAAAAACGCTCGAAATCGTCAAATTTTATTTTTAGTGACGCATTTTTTAAAATAGGATTGGTACAAGCAGAGTGATTACAAAAACAAATAAAGAAAATGGTTTAGCTATTTTAAAATATTAAATTTGAGGTAATGATTAAATTAAAAAAACAACTAAATTGTGCACTGTTGATTTTCTGATAGTAGCCAATACGATGAATAAATTCTTTTGAAGGATACGTCGTGCTTTAAATTTTCTAAATTCTCCGACTTTACTTTTTAAGTTTCGCTACAAAAAAGGAATCTAAGGGTGCCAAATATTATTATTGGTCTACTCTAATAATTTTATCATACATTTTTGCAACTTTAAGACTGATTATTTCGAAAACTTTCCTTTTCGGGGTCATACGAATTTGACATTGCCGTATTCAGTAATGTGCTGCAACCAAATTCGTGAATAAAAAAATATGGGGTGCCATTTAAAAAAATTGTTGATGACGTCAAAGCGCAAAAACAAAAGACGATCGTAAAATTATAAATATGAAAAGAGATGCAGTTTTAAAAACTAAAATTGACGGATCCGAGGATTTTCTGTGAAAACCCTTCTAAAATATTTTATCGAATTTATCCGTTACTTTACGAAAACACTGTATAATGTGTATAGGTATGTAGCGACCTGTAATGTCGGTAGATAAAAGTACCACTATTACAAGTACCTGCAATACCGGAAACCAGAGAACAATCCCTAAACGGCAATTCAACACGGTCTCTTCCCGTTCAGCCGTGCTAGCGAAAAGACGTGCGTTCAACCTACAATAAACTGTGATAACTTATTGAGTATTCATTCATAACACGCAACCCATAGGTACTCCCATATCCTATACATGTAAAATAATAACAAATTATTGTGAGTTATTTTTATCATAAATGTATCTCATCTCACGTAAACAAGATTTACTTGAGTTTTTGGCGGACTTTTTTCATACGATTTGTCGCACTTAGTCTAGGAGCACATGGTTTTTTTTATGTCCAGAATATTTATTAGTAGGCATTTTCCACAAAAATTTTCACTAGGATGTTTTAAACAAATACTGATCGTTCGAGACGCTAATTTTAATTTCACAACTTCAAAATCACTTTCAAAGTGTAAAATTGAGTGATCGGTTAAATTCGCGATAACCTCGTCAAAAATTGCATTCAGTCGATCGACAGGTGGTGTCTGCAATACGTCTTTATACTATCAAAGAAGACGAAACAATAAATTTAAAATTAACAACAAAGACGCCTTTGCTACTTTTTGAAAAATGCGTTTTTGCAGTGTAGTCTGTTTTCATCAGAATAATAATTTATGTGTCCTTGCTTATTCGCATTCATTTTACGCCTGATAGATATGCAATTGTATCGTAATATTTCTTAAAACATCGGTTACTAGCTCGAGTCCCATTAATTCATTTTTAAGTCAATTACATTTTTTTTACAATTTTGGCTTTAAAAGAGATGTGGCTAGAGGGTACAGGCCTAAAAATTTATTAATATTCAAGATTAATTTATTCTTAAATAAAATACTTGACCGTATTTTATATATTTTTTAACATACTTTTTTTTACTTCTAAGTAAAAATTCTTCCTGCCCCCCCCCCCCCTCACACAATGCTTATTCTTGAAAATTGTGTTTTTAGATTTGCGATATCTTTAATATTAAAGCAGATATTTCAAGCCTGCGAATGATCTACAAAAATATTCCTACATTACACACTTAAGGCTCCTACTTACAATTAGTGGGATCTGCGAATAATTGAAAAACAGCAGATTTTGGATGCAAAATATTTTTGTTCACCTTAAATTTGAAGAAAGCCTTGCTTCATCAATTTATGCAGAATTTAATAGTCCTCGCTAGTCGAATCAAACTTTGAAAAATTGATTTGATTAAAGTAAATTAATTAAAATGTCAAAATATCTTTTACAAGCTTTCTCAATAATCGGTTACAGTAGATTTATTTGCTATAGCTACCACGATCAACTCTTATTTTTCGTTCAACTATTCTGTAAGTTGATTTAAATGAAGAAAAATCAATTCAACATTTTGCTCGCAGGCGCTTATTTCGTGACAGACCGAGGAAGACTTACAACATACTTCTTTGAGTAATATCGGTTTTTGGAATCCATGACCCGGTGTCTCGTTATATCCGGTATTCGTTAAAAACGGATTTGCATGATTTACATACAATTTCGAATGAATTTAAACTTTGAGAGGAAAAATTGAATGTTTTGTCTGGTTTTGAAAAATTAGTACCCGGTAATCGTATTGTTACTTCTAATAATCTATTTCTTGGTTCAGCTTTAACAGACAATGCTTTACCAAATATGTTTTCTGAAACCTTGGCAAACTTCTCAAAATTTTCAGTTAATCTTCAACATATTAATCCACATATGGCTATCTTGTTATTACGTCATTGTTTTTGGATTCCTAAACTTAATTACTTGTTAAGATGTTGCCTTTTTTGGAAATATAAGGATGTTTGTAAAACTTTTGATGACAACATAAAATCAACATTGGAAAACCTTTTAAATATACAATTCACTAACTCCTCGTGGATACAAGCATCACTACCTATATCTTTTGGTGGTTTAGGATTTCGTTCTGTTAGCGACATCTCTATTTCAGCATTTCTTGCCTCTATTTATGCTTCTACAGATCTCATTGAATCTATTCTTATCAACAACTTTGAGATTATGTATTTTACTGATGCTTTAACTGTCTGGAAATCACGATACCCTTCTGAACCGATACCGGAGAAATCATTTTTACAGCGTAGTTGGGATTTGCCTTGCATTAAATCTACATTTAATAATTTACGTTCAAGTTATGACACACGCCGTAAGACAGTTTTACTCGCCAGTGCTCAACCAGAATCTGGTGCCTGTTTAAATGCGCTTCCATCTTCTCAATTAGGAACACTTTTGGACAAACAGACCCTTCAAATTGTGACTTCTTTAAGAATTGGATCCGAAATTTGTCAAGCGCACACTTGTCTTTGCGGAGTTGCTGTGGACACTTTAGGGCATCATGGGCTTTCTTGTGCGAAAAGCTCTAGAAGATTCTCCCGTCATAATAGTATCAACGATATTTTAAAACGTGCCTTCGCTTCTGCTGAAATTTCTTGTATTTTAGAACCTACTGGCTTGCTACGTGATGATGGTAAACGTCCTAATGGATTAACTTTAGTACCTTGGAGTAAAGGGAAAAGTTTAGTCTGGGATGTAACTTGCGTCAACACTGTTGCTGCTTCTTATCTCCAGTCTTCTTCTCAAATTGCATGTTTAGCGGCTTATTTGGCACAATTAGTAAAACATAACAAGTACAGACTCATCAAGGACAATTACCTTTTTATTGTTTTCGCTGTTGAAACTTTTGGATCTTGGTTTGATGATGCCAAAAATCTTTTTGTTAAACTATCTCGTTCCATTGTTTCACACATTGGTGTTCCTCAGGCTGTCACCTATCTTAAGCAAAGGATAAGTCTGGCTATACAGCGAGGAAATGCTGCTTGTGTTTTGGGTACTGTCCAGAAAATGGCGTGCTTAGATAAAATTTTTAGTCCTGTATAACTAATTATTCTACAATAAATACATATTATTCAATGTTGGATATCCGTTAAAAAAATAAATTCATAGCTCAATGTTTAACAATGAAAACGGCTTTCGACTGCTGTGAAATATTTTGTATTTTAAAGCTGCAAGAGGTCGAACATTTAATTTAACAATTTTGTTTACTTATCAAAGGAGTTTTAAAATGCTTTTGCTGTTAAAAATATTTATGGTTAAATAGATAAGATAGAAAAATTTTCATACCGTCATTTTGACCGGCCGCTGAGGGGAAGTTTTTTATGTGGGAATAGAACCGGGCTGCGCTTCCCCTCACGGGCTGTCACCCCCCACTACTCGACCGCTTTCGCGGGGTCGGCCGTTTTTACTCATATTCACGACCGTTTTTCACCTATTTCGCTGCATTTTATGGAAAATCGAAGATAAACGTTTTGTTGCCCTGTACGTCTAGTTTCCAACTCTGTTTTTAAAATTTAAATCGGACAACCACAGGAGCAAGAAGCCCTCCTGGAAAATATCGCAGAAAAAAATTGAAATGGTGATTGTGCAATAACCGTTAGTCCGACAGAACCTGAATTTTGCACACATAAAATACATATAAATAGCTATCTGCGTGCACAGTTTCAGTTCTTAAAATTAAAAAATGTCGGAATTGTGAATTTTTTTAAATAACACTGAAATTTCCGGGCTTTCCGGGTTTTCTCCGGTTCTAATTATTCGATCGGGACATTCGACCTCTCATTCTGTTCGTAATTTAATTTTCTACAATTCGTCTATTGACAACATTAAGATTGTTTCATTAGTTTCCATTTTACAAGCAAAGAACTAAAAAAAAAAAGATTTTTTCTTCTAAATTGTTAATAACAAATTAAAAATGATGGTCCTCGAGTGGAAAATTATGCCAAATTGATCTACTAACTATCCTTTATGTAATCGCACAGTCGGTTTCCGGGTAGTATTTATGGCAAATTATGACATTTTTTTTTTGCTCTGTTGCTTGGCCTAGTAGTGAAATTAAACTTCCCAGCATTTTAATGTACGTACATCAAAGTGATATGCTGTTTGGGTAGTTACTAGAAAAGCAATTTTAATTAAAAAAAAATTTACTACATAAAATGCTGAAAGTCACGAGGTAATGAGGTGGAGAAAGCAACCACACGGGTCAAAATTCAGAAAAAAACGAAAATAAGTCTTCTGGTTAAAAAATATGTAATTTAAAAAATGATATTTTAAATGAAAATATTTAAATTTTATAAATGTAAATCTATTAATTTACATCAGACATTTTAAATAACGCCTCAAAGCGAAGCATATTTTTCTCTAGTCGGTAGGTAATACCATTGTCAGTTCAGGTAGGTACCTAAAATCAAACCTTACCGTCTTAAACTACCCATCATGGATTTCAAAAACCGATATTACTCAAAGAAGTATGTTGTAAGTCTTCCTGGGTCTGTCACGAAATAGGCGCCTGCGAGCAAAATGTTGAATTGATTTTTTTCATTTAAACCAACTTACAGAATAGTTGAACGAAGAATAAGAGTTGATCGTGGTAGCTTTTTGTTCAATTTTTAATATGAACTAAAGCAAAAAATTCTGTTGTAACCGATTATTGAGAAAGCTTGTAAAAGATATTTTACCATTTTAATTAATTTACTTTAATCAAATCAATTTTTCAAAGTTTGATTCTACTAGCGATGTAGATTATTAAATTCTACATAAATTGATGAAGCAAGGCTTTCTTCAAATTTAAGGTGAACAAAAATATCTTGCATCCAAAATCTGCTGTTTTTCAATTACTCGCAGATGCCACTAAGCAGAAGCTTAAGGAAGTTCGACAACCGCATAATGTATTGTAGGATATGAATTTAAATCTGCCTGCACCGCAGGCAACCAGACACACGCGCTAACGTGTTAGAAAAAAAAAGCGGGAGAATAAATAAATTAATTTAAAAAAAAATATAAACGCCTCACGTGTGGAAAAATACTGGCTTTGGGCAGCCGCAAGTTTAACGGTACTTTTTGGTTTGGGAGTGGGGTAGAGAGGGGTAGCGTCACTTGTGGGGTGGTTACCTTAAAGCTTGGACGTTTTTTTGTTTCGTTGAACTGAATTGTTTTTGTTTTGCTTTTCCTCATTTGATTTTAATTGTTGTGTAGTCGTGCGAAGCTTGTTTGTGTTTTTGTGTTCTGTTGCCGTTGTTTGTTTTTACCAAGGTATTGTTGTTGTTATTGTTTAGTGGCGCTTGGGGGGATGTAGGCTTATTTACTGTAGTTAGACAATGAATCGGCCTAATGGCGCGTTAGTTTTGTTAAGTACGGAGGCGGCAAGGGTTAGCATGTGTTTTGGGGTCGCGGGGGCGAGGAAACTCGGGGTTTATTCCGTTGTTTGCAAAGGAGACGCGGTTTACGTGTTGTTAAGGTTCAAAATCTTCGCGTGGCGTCATGCAGCCGGTCCGCTAGGGCGTGCCTTCCAGTGCCGGAGTACCGGGAGGGCTCGTTACTTAAGTACGCGCTCGGGCGAGCTTACGTAGGATTCGGACCGACGCCAGAATTCAAGGAAGTCCGGGGGCGCAAAATTCCATACGAAGACCGCGTTAGTAACTACCGTTGTATACGTAATTGTAGGTCGATTCATAGCTTTCTTGTTTAGTGTTTACATAATTGTCTGTTTCTTTTGTGATTGTAAACATGAGGAAATTGTCCATTTCTGTAATTTAAATTATCATCTACGTGTAATTTGAGCTTATTGTTACCTCTACGGGGGACCGGTTGCAGCTCGTACCAGTGGCGGAGTGGCCAGGTGTTGTTTTGTGGATTTCCTTGGGGAGTGAGTACAACCATTAAGATCTTGTATGAGTATAATCTGTATATAATCTGTTTGTGATTTGTGTATAACTTGAGTACCGGGGTGGTGGCGAATCTGGCAGGGCAGTGGCCCGATATAAAGGCTGGGACACCCTTGATGCCCGTGGGAAGTTGATATCTGTGTTTCTATCTGTGTTTTATCTGTGTTTAATTGCTGTGTCTCTCTCTCACTCTGTTAGGGCTTCGGGGGAACCGCCAGTATGTTTCAGATTATTCAACATTGCTACCTAAATCTTGAATATGTTTGATATCATAACCACAACTCCGTTATGTTGTGGTATGTTTTTTTTATAAATGGACGATTTCCCTGTGTTTGTGTATGTCGGTTTGGTGTTAATTTTTCTATATTGTTTGTGTATGTTTTGATTTTTAACATGCCTGAGGAATCGGTTTGGGGAGGTTTCACCGGTTCCAAATTATTGCATGAGCTCTCTGCTCTTACTATTTAAATATAATTAAAAAGGCATCCTCCACTATGCTGTTGTTTTATTGAAGACACCTCTTCCCCTAAAAGTCTCACCGTTGCATCCAGAACGCTTGCCGCCCTGTGTAACCGCAACGAGGGGTCCTCCCTGCATTCTAGACGATCACGAATTTTTGGCCAATTTGAATTTCGCGGTTTAATTCTCGAGCGTTCGGGATATTTCAAATATTTAAATTAATTCGGCGGCAAGTTTGGGTCATTACAGTATATTGAACAAAAGTAGTTCATTCACTGGTTAAGGGCTGGTAAGGTAAGGACCAATAAATTAACATCTGTTCATTAACTGGAATTATCAATTTTGGTATCCAGTATATGAACACCTAGAAATAACAGAAATTCACAATGTTTTCTTAACGTGTTTTAGTATTTTCTACTATAGGAATACTTTAGTAACATTAAAATATAAAAAAGTAAAATTAAGTTAATAAAAGTGCTCCAAAATTATGTTCAAAGATACCATGAAATAGCAGCACCTGCCTTTACATTTGACTACAGCTCGCAACCAACTGTTGATTTGAGCAATGTCTTTTTTGGAATGGCCTGATAAGAAAAAAACAATGATTGGATCATATCTAATGGAACTATTTAGCGCTCAAGATAGATCGAAAATGTTCCACTGTTCTTAATAATTCAGTTTATTTGAGCACTGTTCATTCACTGGACGGCGATTAGTTACCTAATTAAAGTAGCGGACGAATCGGTAGTAATTATGTCTACCGAACTTTGTGAATAAATGATGAGCGTTATAATGTGGATAATAATACGTTAAGTTTTTGCTAGGCAACAAATTTTTATTGTTCTTTTGTGCAATCTGTACTTAACGCAAGAAGTTTAGTGAAAACGGTTTAATTTAAAAAGCTGCATCATCTTGATAAAGGCGTCGTAGTACGGCAAAATAGGAATAAGATGACCTGAAGATCTAGAAATAATAATTAATTTCAGTGTAAATATTAAGAAGAAATTGTTTTGATTTGTTTTTTAGAAAATTAAATACAATTTTGTTTGTTACATTTACTCCAGTATTTAATAATTTATCCTTACAGTCATCAGTGTACCCAATGAAAGAACCACAATTTTTCCAGCAGTAATTTTTGCGGGCCTTTTCGAACGCTCCATAATCAAAAGGATGGTTTTCATAGTTTTAATGCTGCACATGTACCAATTCGACATATAACAGGCTTCCACAATTTCCGAACTCTACAAAAAAATCGATTTAACACAAACATTGAAAAGAATTGCAACATGTTAACACGAATAAATATGACCAGTGTTCCTGCTTCGACTGTTCAAACAAATGGCACTCATTCATAAAAAATTGAAGAAACATCATTATGTTTGAGATTTTCCATAAATATAACCAATATGGTGACTATCTCAATCAATAAGTATAGCGAGTTCAAAAATATTGATGATTACTATAATTTATCTTTTGGAGAAACTAAAAATATCTTTCTGGTTAGAATCATTTGGAACAAGCTGGCAACATGAAGAGCGAAACGTCAGAACTTTTTAACAAACGCAACATAATCCGGAACATAACTTTTTTAAATATAAATAATCTCTTTTTTCACTGAACATGGTATGATTCGAAGTAAGTAAAAGAAAACAACTTTGGGTCAAAAAAAAATTGTCCTGTTTTTCAAAAGTCAATAGTTAAAGATTTATCAAATTGTCGCATTACTTTTGCCGCTTATTTATATGTATACTTTGTCATAATGGAAACGATTCCTTTTGGGTATTAAAAACGTATGAATAAATGTATGAAAGATATAATCACGGGCCAGTAAAATTTCCATACCTGCCTTACAGATCGATACATTACCTTCTCAATTATATTGTGTCCAAACCAGCAATAAATAGCAATCTGATTCATCATGGTCAAAAAATACAAAAGTAAAGCTGCAAACTCTGCACTATTTGGAGCTATCTATAAAAAATAACTATTAAAATTAATCTCCAAAAAAGTACTATTAACAAACCATAATTAATTGAAATCCAGTCAAGCAAATGACTAAAACACTTGCGAAAAATTGAATGAAGATTCCAATCGAAAACATGTTTTCAATATCATCAATAAATCTAAAATCGACAGAACTTTTAAAATAATTTTTACCAAATCTTATAATTTATTTTACTTAGCAATGTAATCGTGATGTTCTATACAAGCCCGAAGCCTCTTTTCAACCACGTCGTCTGAAATTTCAGTTTCATTAGTACTTTCCACGGGTGTTGTTACCTTTTCCAAGTTATCCTTTAAAATTTCAAATTGTGCTGCTCCAGTTGTGATGAAAGAAATTGTAACAATGTCAATGCTGTAATTGTTTGAAGCCAAAATTAGAATTCCAAGCGATTGATACAACAAAACCCAAATGCGATATTTTTTCACATTGAACGGAAACCAACCGGGAAGTGAAATCGGTTTTTCGGAATCGTTATCGAAAACTGGGAATAGTACGTAGAAAAAACAGGCGATCACACACATCATTCTAAAAATAAGACCGGCCCTCTGGCAACTCAAAATTCCGTCCCGCAATATATTTTCTTGTTTGTGGTCGACGAAAATCGGATTTTGGATCTTGCGTTCCAAATTTTTCAGTAATTTTTGTTTGCGCATAAAGTTGAAAAGTTTCAACAAAAACGCTATTTGCGTAATCGCAAAATGCAATATTTCCGTCATTTTCGGCAGATCCTTCCTGTCCATGTATAATTGAACACACATTGAAATCAAAGTGCAAATCGTTGTGGAGAGGACTACCGATTTGTTGACGTTGTAAAGGTATTTGCGATATATTGACGAAAATTCCGGACGAGGGTAAATCCCTGTGAAAATCATCAATTTTTTTTCGAAAATAAATGCATTTTCAAGATTCACTTCCTGAAAAATAAAAAGAGCTTTGACAATAACAAATTATATGTATAGACCTTTTTGATCGTAGCTTCCATCATGTCTGTGTTTGAAAAACTGTATGAACTTTATATATAAATACACTGTGGTTACAATCTAACAGAACAAAGTTAAAATATATAGTTTGTATTATTATACCTATGGTTAAAAAAGTAAAATATATATTTACAAAACCGAAGTAAAGATGCGTGTATGTAATTTAACTAAACAAGGTCTAGATTTAAGAGTTTTTACTAACTTCGACGTAAAATATTAATCTGTGACGAGTCGAATACCGAAATACATTATCTAATGATTTAGAAAATAAAAATATGTTCGATAAACTGTACATTTTGATCAAATTTTCTTTTTTTGAAATTTTTGAATTAATTAAAACAATGATTATTTGTCACCTCTACTGAAAAGCACAAATAACAGTTATGAAAGTTGAATAGTAACAAAACAATGTAATCGTAATTTAATGATATTTAATATCAATAATTTTGAGAAAAAACGCATTTCAATATCATTAAGGTCCGCGAACCG
This sequence comes from Dascillus cervinus, assembly GCA_949768715.1. Classification (NCBI taxonomy): domain Eukaryota; kingdom Metazoa; phylum Arthropoda; class Insecta; order Coleoptera; family Dascillidae; genus Dascillus; species Dascillus cervinus. The sequence continues at coordinate 14,726,216 of OX458319.1, read as the reverse complement.
CTAAGTAATGCACAATTCTTCCGCTCAGGAGGCACCAATTTTGTCCCTTAAAATAAAAAATGGTTATGCAACCAAAAAGGTATGCTATTAATAAGGTTTGTAACTTAAGTATTGAACAGAGAAAGAACAATAATAAAACTGTAGCCGAGTTACCCGGTGCCATAGCTATTTATTTATTTATTTTTACTGCATATTTTCTGCAAGAATCTTTTATAATAAGTGGTTATTTCTCGCAAATTCTTCGCAGATAAATCCCAACTTTCGTGATAACACATCATCACGTCTTGTTTTATTTATTTCGATGCGTTTAATATTTTCATAGACGTACCTGCTATAATAATTAATCCCGTAACAAGCTGCAAGCACATTTTCAATTATGCAAAGAGTAATCTTTATCCCAATTTTTTATACGCTCATAATTTGATAAATATTATTTATATTATTGTCTGCGGCGATAACGACGGTAAAATCAGTCAATGCGATTGCTGCATTATTTATTGCTTATTTTTTTGTAATTTTTTGTGACTAGATGCTTCAAACACTTTTAGCGACTGATCCAAAGATAGGTGTACTTCGAAAGAAACAAGGCGGTTTGATTCATTTTTCGTGCAAATTTGTTTTTGTTTTTCGTGGTGTTATCTATTTGATATTTTCAATTATCTTACGGTAAGTAAGTTTAAATATTGCACAATGGGAAAAGTAGTTAAGAATAATGGAAAAAAATCGAATAGAAGTCGTACAAAAAGAGCAAAGGCTATAAAAGTTGCAATGATAAAATCACTTCACATGAAAAGGATTAGCAGCAAGTGAGAATATTAGGATTGCGTGCAAATATTTTTCAATTTTTTAATCGTTCTTCCAGATCAGACAATTTACAGCCACAACCATCGGTAGTGTCAACAGAAATTAATGATACAAATGAACAAAATATTAGGTGTGAATTTACGAAATATGTAATATCTTCAAATTAGTGTATTGATTCAAATAAATTTTAGTGCATCTAGTGATTATGTTGCTGAAATGAATTCAACAGATATGAGTAATGCGTGGGGAACCGACGAAGAATTCGCAAGGTATACACGCAGATTAAAACAGTTTGAAACATTATTATTATTATTATTATTATTATTATTATTATTATTATTATTATTATTAGCATTATGTCAGAGCAGTTGATAACCGAAGTCGCTTCAAACGAGGAAAAAATATCTGGTTACAGAATTGTTGATATTGAGTTCCTGTTAAGACGAACTTTACCTGTTGCCGAAAATCACGCTAGAAGTTGCACTTCAGGAAGATTAGAAATTGTTAAAGAAATTAGAACTGGCTTGAATTCCAAAATAATTTTGAAATGCAACACCTGTGAAAAAACGTTTTCATCTTTTACAGAAAATTCAAACCACGCTACTGTAAATAAGGCAGCCGTAACGTCAAAGGTATCTTCTCTGATTTCAAGCTGACGTTCAACTTTCAACAGTAAATCGTCTCTTCTATTTATCGTTTTTCTTACTACAGGAGTAACATCAATGACCGATTTCGGTGTAAAAGCTCTAGATGATTGACTTTCTACAGTTTCAGATGATAATGGGGATAATACTTCGACATCAATATTTGTGTCGGTCTCCTAAAATAATTCACTCTTATAGACGGTATAGCAACACATTTTTATATATTTTTTTCAAATTATTTTCAGATGCCAAAAACGCAAGAAGAGTGGCAAGAGATTGCGCGAAATATTGAAAATCGTTGGAATTTTCCTAATTGCGGGGGGTCAATAGATGGAAAACATATCAGAATAAATTGCCAAACCATCAAACACGGGCTCCTATTTTTTTAATTATAAAGAGTATTATAGTATAGTTCTAATGGCAATTGTAAATGCTGATTACGAGTTCATATATGTAAATGTTGGATGCACTGGAAGGGCTTCTGATGGAGGTGTTTTCGAAGAAACAACTTTTCATAACAAACTTATAAATAACAAACTTAATTTGCCTAGTAATGTTGTGACAAAACATAATATAAATTTTGTTTTTGTGGCCGACGATGCATTTGCGTTACATGAAAATGTTATGAAGCCATTTCCCCAAAAAAATTTAACAAAAGAGGAGCGCATTTTCAATTACCGATTGAGTCGAGTAAGACGACACGTTCAAAATGCATTCGGGATTCTAGCGAATCGATTTCGGGTCTTTCATACTAGGTACTATCAATATGAAACCCGAAAAGGTGGATAAAATTGTTTTCGCATCTTGTGCATTACATAATTTTTTGAGGCGGCATTCGAAAAGGACTTACATACCAAACAATTACGTCGATATGGAAGTAATTGAAGCAGGTGGGATAATACACGGAGATTGGAGAAGAGAGCATGTTTTGGATGGACTCGATTTGGGCTATGGACGCAATGCATCCCATAGGGCAAAAGAAAATCGTCAAAGTTATAAAAACTATTTTGTGAACGAAGGCAAAGTAGCGTGGCAAGAAAATTTCATATAGATTATGTATGTCTATTGTATCGTTAGAATAAATAAAAATTAAGTGTGCGAAAAATCGTTTTGAAATTTGCAGTAGAACATCTGAGCTAAAATGTATACAATTTTTTTTCTACGGTTTACTGATAAAAAATTCCTGAGCCATACATACCTCCGAATTATCAGATGTAGTATCGTCATTTCCGACAGCTTCTCTTGTTTCTTCCTGATCCGCCGTAAATAACATTAAATCGTAGTATGTACCACAATGTCGGCGAATACACACTATCTGTTGACGTCCCCGATTTTTTTGAAGCTTTGAATTTCTTTAATTCCTTTCGAAAAGCTGATCGTAAATTGTTGATTTTCTTTCTGACTGTATCTTTTTGTTTGTTTTTTTTGTTAAGAGGAGGTAACCTGTGTGACTACTAACTTCCTCCCCCATACGTCTTCCTCACCACGGGAACCACATTAACATCACGTCAAGTATTACTTCGAGATGAGTGACTGTTTAGTTCCATTTACATCTTATCATTAGATCACATCTTTTGGTAAGCTTTCACTCACACTTTTTCACCTTTCGTTTTCTTTCCCTTTTACCTATCATTCTCTCTCTATCACTCTCTCCCTCTATCATCAAAAAATTGCCTCTTATTAGTTTGCTTTCACACACACTTTTACTCATTTCATCTTCTTCCTCCTTTACCTATCATTCACACTCTCTATCACTCTCTCCCTCTTTATAAAAAAAAAACAATGTTTTGCTGATCCAATTTCATTCGAGTCTTAAGGGGCAAAATGTTAAAAATTTACATTTGTGTATTATTGTAATGCTATTATCACTAGATAACTATAGAAGTTCATCCATAATAGCAATATTTTAACGTTGGCCTCGCGTAAATTTTTCAATCAAGTTAAATATCTGGCCGGTAGGAAATCATCAGTCCAGATCGAAGGTTTTGCGCGAACTGAAGGCCGCGGACTGACGATAAACTGTAGGTGAGTGGTGAAAATCGGCGACAGTTCGCGTCGACTGTCGATCTCGCCTTCCGGCCAACTGTAAGAGTGGAATGGCGCACTTTACAGTTGTTATTCTATTCTTTGCAAAACTGAAATGTTTTAAATTAACATTAGAAGTAAATGCGTCAACAGGAATTTCTTGTAAATTATTTTCACTCAAATTTAGCCATTCTAAACGAACTACACGACTAAAAATCTTATTAGATATACGTGAAATATGATTGTTCCCTAAGTCTAAGCGGTTCAGACATTGTAACATATATAATGCTGCATCGTCGATGTTGTAGATATTATTATCATACAACGTCAGGCTTGTAATCAAACCATCTTTAAAATCACTAAAGTCGAAGGCATTCAAATTGTTAATGTTTGCCTGTTTAAAGACAACATTGCACATATGGAAATCTTTGTATTCTTGATAGCTCTGTATACTGTTGAAAGTTGTGTTGCCAAAACTATTGAGTACTATGCACTTAAGTCTAAGCGATGACACAAAGTATACAAATAAGCAAAATAGTGTTAATAAACTATTGGCGTACATCTGAAATGATTATCAAATGTTTATAAAACGGAATTCGAAAATTACAAAAGTACCTTTTATAAAATATTTATTAAAACTAAATTTTTCTGTAACATCCTTTAAAACTGGGCACTGACGAAAAATGATAACTCATTTATGAACTGTTTAAATGAAATAAATCAGTTCTTTCGCAGCAAATAACATTCCAAATTAAACAGGAATTTGTCGAAAAATGCTAAAATCTTAAATCGATTAGATAGAGTTTTAAATAAAAAGCAGATATCAAAAATAGATGTTTATAAAGTAAAAATATAAAATTAAAATTTTCTCTCGATGGGAGTCTGAATCAAGTTACAACATATAGATACATACATACATCTAAACATCCAATTCCTTCAAGATTAGAACATCTCACTGTCTCTGAAGATCAAGTTTATAAAGCGATTATGTCATTCCCTAATGGTTCTTATGCTGGAATGGATGGAATAAGACCACAACATCTCAAAGATTTATTAGGTAATGGTACAGGTGACTCTGGTCGTCACTTATTGAAAGCCATCTGTAGTCTCTGCAATCTCATGTTAGCTGGTGAAGTTCTTTCTGATATTAGACCTATTCTTTATGGTGCCTCTCTTTGTGCTCTTTCTAAAAAAGATGGCGGTATCCGCCCTATTGCAATAGGTTCAACTTTTAGACGTTTATCTTCTAAATTATGCAGTTTCCACATTAAGGATTCGTTATCTTCCTTTTTTCATCCTATTCAATTAGGTTTTGGAATTAAGGGTGGTTGTGAGGGAGCTGTTCATTCAATTAGAACTTATATTAATAATCAGTCTGATGCTGAGGTTTTCCTTAAAAGGGATGTTAAAAATGCTTTCAATTCTATCGAAAGAGACTCCCTTCTTTCTGTTGTCAAGGCTGTTACTCCAGATATATATCCTTATCTCTGGCAATGTTATGCTTATCAATCAAAATTATTCTTTAATGGAAATGTTATTGAATCCTCAGTAGGTTGTCAACAAGGTGGCCCTCTCGGTCCTGCAATTTTTAGTTTATCGATTCATCAAATTATTAAGAATTTGATTTTAGAATTGAATGTTTGGTACTTGGATGATAGTTCTTTAGGTGGTAAGGCTTTGGATGTCTTACAAGACTTAAAAACGATAATTTCTGAATTTAAGAAAATTGGTTTAGTTCTTAATTTCAATAAATGCGAACTGTTCTTCCTTAATAATGTTTCGGAATTACACAAGTCTTCGATTTTGGAAAGATTCGAATTATTAACTCCTTGTATTCACGTTTGTAATGTTGAAGACCTTTTTATTCTTGGTTGTCCTATTTTCGATGCAGCAATTCCTCCATTCATTTCTAAAAAAATTGATTCATTCTCTTTACTTTCTTCAAATCTATGTAAAATTAATCCTCATATTAGTTTATTTTTACTCCGCCATTGTTTTTGGATACCTAATTTCACTTATAATCTCAGATGTTGTCCTTTTTGGAAATTTAAAGATGAGTGTCTTGAATTGGATAATATTGTTATTTCTTCTTTGGAAAAAATTTTGAATATTAAATTTACAATTCGATCTTGGACTCAAGCCAAATTACCAATCCGTTTTGGTGGATTAGGTATAAGGTCTATAATTGATATTTCCTCGCCTGCCTTTTTGTCTTCTATATTTTCTAATTCTGAACTTATTATGTCCATTCTACCTTCTAGTTTTTCTAATTTTGAAATTACATCCCTTAACGAGGCTGTTGATTATTGGAAGGAAATTTCTAATTCGTCTTTACTTCCAAAAGAGCTTTCTATTCAAAGAAATTGGGACTTACCTACCTGTGAGAAAATATTTCAAAATTTATTATCTTCCTCAAATATCACAGAAAAAGCTATCTTATTAGCTGGATCTGAACCTGAATCTGGAGCTTGGCTTGAAGCTCTTCCATCTTGTAAATTAGGTACTCTTTTAGAAAAAAACATCTTACAAATTGCTATTTCACTTAGATTGGGGATCAATTTCTGTCATCCTCATATCTGCTCGTGCGGTTCTTCTGTAGACTCGTTGGGTCATCATGGTTTATCGTGCATTAAAAGTGCTGGAAGACTCTCTCGTCACAGCTGTATTAATGACATTATTAAACGTGCTTTCTCTTCTGCCAACATTCCTTGTATCCTTGAACCTAATGGTATTCTGAGGGATGATGGCAAACGTCCAGATGGTATTACAGTTATTCCATGGAAAGTAGGTAAATCCTTAGTTTGGGATTTTACTTGTACGGATACACTTGCCCCTTCTCATTTAACTGATTCTTCATTTTCTGCAAGATCTGCTGCCCACTTGGCAGAAAATCTTAAGAAAAAAAAATATAAGTCAATTTCTGATGATTATTTTTTTGTCGCCTTCGCTGTGGAAACTTTGGGTCCTTGGAGTGCCGATGCCCTTTCTCTCCTTGACGATTTGGGGAGGCGTATTGTGCAAACAACGGGAATTCCTCAAGCCAAAACGTATTTGAAGCAACGAATAAGTTTGGCTATACAAAGAGGCAACGTTGCTAGTGTTCTTGGCACAGCCCCGCTTTCTTCTTCTCTTAATGAGTTATTTTATTTATTCTAGTTATTACTTATGTTATGTTATTTTACTTTGTTTGTTATATACATACACATACATATTAATTCTCAATTTTATTTTCTCAAAGATAAAACGATTGTTTTCTGCAGGGAATAGAACTTATAATAAAAAATAATTTTCAAAAACGTGATCGGTGTTGGCGCCGCTCTTTTAAATTACATTTTTGTTAAGTTGGCAATGGCCACCTACGTGCGAGTGGTTGTACTCGTCGTGACAGACTCTTATCTTGAACGCCGTAGTGGCAACACATAAGTATTTACAGTCCGCTTATTAATATACATAGTTAATTCAAGACAAGTGTTCAATGTGTTTAATTCACTCAACCTGAATCACCCCCAAAACATTGGTCCTTCGAGCCCGATTGAGTGAAATCATTGAAGATTTTGTGGATTCAACGCCACGAGGAGGGATTCTTCGCCCGCCATCTTTTTCATGTCGCTTTAGACCGACCCAGGCGATTCTTGGATATTGTGTATCGGTCTGGTAGGTCTCTCAATCAGAAACTGCAAGGTATTTATACGTCCTTTCATTTCTCTTTTGATACCTGAATTAAAATTGATTCTATTTGCTTGCATTCATGTTGTCGTGCTGACATAGCACAATTTTCTACGTGAGCATTCCGCAAGTGTCGCTTTACAGATTTGCTATTTAAAACATTTATATTGAATTGATTCATTGTTCTTTGTACAGAGGTGTGTACAATTTCGTGTATTTCGTAGAAATTAACTTGGAAACGCGGAGACAGTGGCGTCTCCAAATCTATTTCAGTAAGTTATAGGTGTTTTGTGTTTTTATTTCGAGTTATATTTTTAAAATATGGACAACGAACACAACGTTAAAAAAAGAGGAGCTGTTAAAGGCCGTCTAACACGTTTTGAAAATTATTTGCGTGAAATTAACGTAGTTTTTGAGAGCACAGGATCTTTGCCCGAAAATGACGTCACTGAACTAACAGAAAGGCTTCCTGTGATACGCGGATTATTAGAATCATTTGATGACGTACAATCTAAAATAGAAAATGATAGTACTGACGTAGATGCCGAACGTGAGCATATCGATGATTTCGAACGGCGGTTTTATAAGGCAATTTCTTTAGCAACACATATTTTAAATAAATGCACTCCTCATGTTAGTTTACCAGAATCGCAATCTCCACCTAGTATTACTAATTTGTCACAACGATCTACAAATAGTAGATCACCTTCAAGTTTTGTGAAGCTTCCGACTATAAAGCTCCCTACTTTCAACGGTAACTCTGAAGATTGGTTAAATTTCAGAGATCTATTTACAAGCCTTATTCACGAAAATGATGGTCTCACAGAAGTCCATAAATTACATTATCTTCGCGCTTCATGCACAGACAAAGCTGCTGACGCCATTAAAAACTTAACTATTAGCTCAGGGAATTATCAAATTGCCTGGGATAGCATCAATGATAGATTCAACAATTCAAAGGTGTTAATATATCATCATATCAAGGCATTGTTTAACATTGAAAGTATATCTAAAGAGTCCTTTTCAAGACTTCGCCAATTAATTGATAACGTGAAGAAAAATCTTCGTTCACTAGACTCGTTAGTAAATGTGGAGGATCAGAGAGAATCTTTTCTAGTGTATTTGATAAATTCAAGGTTAGATCCTATCACAGTTCGTGAATTTGAAAATTTCAATAATTCTGATAAACTATCTAGTCTCGAAGATTTAATGGCATTTCTTGAGAAAAAGGCTTCAATGCTTGAAACTATTGAACAAAGAAATCAAAAATCCAATATTGAACGTCATACGTCAAAATCATTGGTTTCTACACCTGTCCTATGTCCTCTTTGTTCTCTCTCGTCTCATTATTTAAATGCATGCGACAAGTTTAAACAACTTGACGCAAAACAGCGCCTTGAGAAGGCCAAAGAATTAAAGGTTTGCTTAAATTGTCTGGCTAAGGGCCACTTCATAAATAAATGTAAATCGAAGTATACATGTCAGCAGTGCAAATTGAAGCACCATACTCTCTTGCATTTTGACAAACCTTCTACTGAAGCAGCACCTGCTTCAACAGACGCAAATGTCACTCTTTCTGCTTTCGCCTCTAGTCAAAGTACAGTTTTGCTATCTACTGCAACTGTTCAGGTTCAAGATATAAATGGCAAGTTACACTCTGCTAGGGTTTTGTTGGATTCTGGGAGCATGTCTAGTTTTATAACTGAAAACTTATGTAAGCGTCTCAAATTAAGTCGTTCTCCTATCGATTTGCAGATCCTTGGAATCAGCAATAACGCTACAAAAATTAGCTCAAGATGTAGAGTCAAACTACATTCTAACTGTTCGCAGTTTCATTTAGAAGCTGACTGCTTAGTCATCCCTCATATCACGGGCATTATCCCAGGTTTCCAAGTGGATAAACGTGAGTGGGATATACCACACAATATTAAACTTGCTGATAAAGATTTCAACGTTCCTGGTAAAATCGATATTTTGCTTGGAGCTAATTATTTTTGGGAAACGATATGCGTTGGTCAACGATCGTTGGGAGCAGGAAAACCCATGTTGCAAAACACTAGATTAGGTTGGGTTGTCAGCGGTAACACCCAACAACATAGTAATTTCTCGTCAATTTCTTGTGGTTTTTCTCAAACTGTACAAATTTCAGAACAATTGTGTAAATTTTGGGAAATAGAGGATATTCCTGAGACAAAGGTACTGTCTGAAGAAGAAAATAAATGCGAAACTCATTTTCTGCAAACTCACCGTCGCAACAATGACGGAAGATTTATCGTTTCTATACCCTTTAAGGAACCAGTTAGCAAACTTGGTGATTCTTTTGAAAATGCTAAAAAACGTTTTCTCAATCTAGAACGAAAATTACAATCAAACTCGATGTTGAGTGATCGATATCATAGGTTCATGCAGGAATATCAACAGTTAGGACACATGTCGCCAGTTGGTCAACAGCCTGTCGGAAATTCATTTTTTCTCCCACATCACGGTGTGTTGAAAGAATCTTCGCTAACTACTTCTCTTCGCGTGGTCTTCGGCGGGTCAGCGACTACTACAAGTGGCTTTTCTTTAAACGATATTCAAATGGTAGGTCCAACCATTCAATCAGATTTATTTTCCCTTTTACTGAGGTTTCGAAAAAATTCAATTGCCATTTCCGCAGACATAGCGAAAATGTACCGTCAGGTGCTGATAGAGCCCAATCAACGACCCCTTCAGCGCATTCTTTGGCGCGAAAATCCTTCTGAAGTCCTCCAAACATATGATCTATCAACGGTCACCTATGGTACTGCTTCCGCTCCGTTTCTCGCTATACGATGCCTTACTCAAATTGGCAATGACTGTCAGGCTTCTCATCCTGAAATTTCAAAAATAATCCTAGAAGACTTCTACGTCGATGATCTACTTACTGGAACAGACACAGTTGAAAATGCTAGACATATCTGCGAAAACATTTCACAGATTCTTGATAGTGGTTGTTTCAAACTAAGAAAATGGATTTCCAACGAGCCATCAGTCCTTTCAAATTTAGATCCATCTGATATACATCCAAATCTACTAGCCTTCGGTGCAGACGAACATACCAAAACTTTAGGACTCGTTTGGGCTTTCAAGAAAGATAATTTTTTGTACACAAGTTTATCTTCTTCTTCTAGTATTGTGTCAAAGCGGTCAATACTGTCAGAGACCTCTCAAATTTTTGACCCTCTCGGACTTCTCAGTCCGTATACAATTATAGCAAAGATGCTTCTCCAGCAACTGTGGCTGGAAAAAGTGTCTTGGGACGAACCATTGTCCCAAAGACTTAGAACTAGATGGTCGTCCTTCTGCTCTGAGATGGAACATTTACCCGAGCTGAACATTCCGAGGCATGTACTATGCAAAGACCCTCAATATGTTGAGCTACATGGATTTGCTGATGCCAGTACTTTGGCATATGGTGGTTGCCTATATATTCGCTCCATTAATTCTTCCGGTCAAATTCTGACCCGGTTACTCTCTGCTAAGACAAAGGTAGCACCCCTTAAGGCATTGACAATACCTTGTCTTGAATTGTGCGCGGCACTAATTCTTTCTCGTCTCACTACAGTTGTCATGAGATCAATTCAAATTAAGTTCGACAAGTGTTTTCTATGGTCAGATTCGACAGTTGTTCTTGGTTGGCTGAAAACCACGCCGAACCTTCTTAAAACATTCGTATGCAATAGAGTGTCTGAGATTCAAGACACAACTTCTTTCTCCAAATGGAGGCACGTACCTACCAAGAGCAATCCCGCAGATTTACTTTCAAGAGGTGCTCCTCTTAGTCAACTCGTAGAGTCATCTTTATGGTGGCATGGGCCTTCTTGGCTATCATTAGCTGAAAATTCTTGGCCGAAACAGGTTTCAGATTCATCAAACCTACCTGATTTGAAGGGTGAATCTACATCAATGATAAATATTGACATTCCCCAATTTCCTTTCGCGAAGTTTTCAGATTTAAGTAGATTGGAACGCATAGTTGCTTACTGTATTCGATTCAAGGTAAATTCTTGTAAGGCTCCAAATGACAGGTGTCTTGGGCCACTTTCGCTTCTTGAGATTCAGAACGCTCAAGCTACGTTAATAAAAATTTCACAGAGAGAATCGTTCTGCTCTGAAATTACTTTACTAAGAGATCACAAATCCCTCCGCAGCGCCATAATACTGAATCTCAATCCCTTTCTAGATTCAAAAGGGTTTCTTAGAGTCGGAGGTCGCCTGGTAAACTCCAGCTTTAATTATAATAAGAAACACCATTTGGTTTTGTCTGCCAAACATCGTTTCACCAAATTGCTTTTTTTGCGTGAACATCAAAGATTGCTTCACGCGGGTCCTCAACTGTTGTTGGCAACAATTCGTAGTAATTTTTGGCCTCTAGGCAGTAGAGATTTAGCTCGTCGTACTGTGCACAACTGCATAAAGTGTTTTCGTGCATCCCCAAAACCTGTATTTCCGATTATGGGTAATTTACCACAAGCCAGAATAAAACCATCTCCTCCATTCTTTGTCACAGGCGTTGATTATGCTGGCCCCATGTTAATAAAGAATAAAAAGGGGCGCGGCTGTAAAGGTACAAAGGCTTATGTAGCAGTTTTCGTATGCTTTTCGACAAAGGCTATACATATTGAGCTGGTGACCGAACTATCAACGGACTCCTTTATTTTGGCTCTGCGAAGATTCTGTGCTCGCAGAGGTAAACCACATGATATTTACTCTGACAATGGTTTAAATTTTGTAGGTGCTAAGTCAGAACTACGAGAGTTGTCCTCATTTTTGGGGAAAAACTCTGAATCAATAAGTGAGTTAGCTTCTAATCATGAAGTTAACTTTCATTTTGTCCCACCGGGTTCACCTCACTTTGGAGGAATTTGGGAATCAAGTGTAAAATCTGTAAAGCATCATTTGCGGAGGGTAGCGGGAAATGCTCTACTTACTTTTGAGGAAATGTATACTCTCCTTGTACAAATAGAATCAGTTTTGAATTCACGTCCTTTGTGTCCCTTATCTTCCGATCCTAACGACCTTGAACCCCTTACCCCTGGACACTTTCTGATTGGGAGGCCTCTGGTATCAATACCTGATCCTGACGTCTCTGCGATTCCCATGGCTCGCTAAAAAAGTAAAATTAAGTTAATAAAAGTGCTCCAAAATTATGTTCAAAGATACCATGAAATAGCAGCACCTGCCTTTACATTTGACTACAGCTCGCAACCAACTGTTGATTTGAGCAATGTCTTTTTTGGAATGGCCTGATAAGAAAAAAACAATGATTGGATCATATCTAATGGAACTATTTAGCGCTCAAGATAGATCGAAAATGTTCCACTGTTCTTAATAATTCAGTTTATTTGAGCACTGTTCATTCACTGGACGGCGATTAGTTACCTAATTAAAGTAGCGGACGAATCGGTAGTAATTATGTCTACCGAACTTTGTGAATAAATGATGAGCGTTATAATGTGGATAATAATACGTTAAGTTTTTGCTAGGCAACAAATTTTTATTGTTCTTTTGTGCAATCTGTACTTAACGCAAGAAGTTTAGTGAAAACGGTTTAATTTAAAAAGCTGCATCATCTTGATAAAGGCGTCGTAGTACGGCAAAATAGGAATAAGATGACCTGAAGATCTAGAAATAATAATTAATTTCAGTGTAAATATTAAGAAGAAATTGTTTTGATTTGTTTTTTAGAAAATTAAATACAATTTTGTTTGTTACATTTACTCCAGTATTTAATAATTTATCCTTACAGTCATCAGTGTACCCAATGAAAGAACCACAATTTTTCCAGCAGTAATTTTTGCGGGCCTTTTCGAACGCTCCATAATCAAAAGGATGGTTTTCATAGTTTTAATGCTGCACATGTACCAATTCGACATATAACAGGCTTCCACAATTTCCGAACTCCGAAAAAAGCGGGAGAATAAATAAATTAATTTAAAAAAAAATATAAACGCCTCACGTGTGGAAAAATACTGGCTTTGGGCAGCCGCAAGTTTAACGGTACTTTTTGGTTTGGGAGTGGGGTAGAGAGGGGTAGCGTCACTTGTGGGGTGGTTACCTTAAAGCTTGGACGTTTTTTTGTTTCGTTGAACTGAATTGTTTTTGTTTTGCTTTTCCTCATTTGATTTTAATTGTTGTGTAGTCGTGCGAAGCTTGTTTGTGTTTTTGTGTTCTGTTGCCGTTGTTTGTTTTTACCAAGGTATTGTTGTTGTTATTGTTTAGTGGCGCTTGGGGGGATGTAGGCTTATTTACTGTAGTTAGACAATGAATCGGCCTAATGGCGCGTTAGTTTTGTTAAGTACGGAGGCGGCAAGGGTTAGCATGTGTTTTGGGGTCGCGGGGGCGAGGAAACTCGGGGTTTATTCCGTTGTTTGCAAAGGAGACGCGGTTTACGTGTTGTTAAGGTTCAAAATCTTCGCGTGGCGTCATGCAGCCGGTCCGCTAGGGCGTGCCTTCCAGTGCCGGAGTACCGGGAGGGCTCGTTACTTAAGTACGCGCTCGGGCGAGCTTACGTAGGATTCGGACCGACGCCAGAATTCAAGGAAGTCCGGGGGCGCAAAATTCCATACGAAGACCGCGTTAGTAACTACCGTTGTATACGTAATTGTAGGTCGATTCATAGCTTTCTTGTTTAGTGTTTACATAATTGTCTGTTTCTTTTGTGATTGTAAACATGAGGAAATTGTCCATTTCTGTAATTTAAATTATCATCTACGTGTAATTTGAGCTTATTGTTACCTCTACGGGGGACCGGTTGCAGCTCGTACCAGTGGCGGAGTGGCCAGGTGTTGTTTTGTGGATTTCCTTGGGGAGTGAGTACAACCATTAAGATCTTGTATGAGTATAATCTGTATATAATCTGTTTGTGATTTGTGTATAACTTGAGTACCGGGGTGGTGGCGAATCTGGCAGGGCAGTGGCCCGATATAAAGGCTGGGACACCCTTGATGCCCGTGGGAAGTTGATATCTGTGTTTCTATCTGTGTTTTATCTGTGTTTAATTGCTGTGTCTCTCTCTCACTCTGTTAGGGCTTCGGGGGAACCGCCAGTATGTTTCAGATTATTCAACATTGCTACCTAAATCTTGAATATGTTTGATATCATAACCACAACTCCGTTATGTTGTGGTATGTTTTTTTTATAAATGGACGATTTCCCTGTGTTTGTGTATGTCGGTTTGGTGTTAATTTTTCTATATTGTTTGTGTATGTTTTGATTTTTAACATGCCTGAGGAATCGGTTTGGGGAGGTTTCACCGGTTCCAAATTATTGCATGAGCTCTCTGCTCTTACTATTTAAATATAATTAAAAAGGCATCCTCCACTATGCTGTTGTTTTATTGAAGACACCTCTTCCCCTAAAAGTCTCACCGTTGCATCCAGAACGCTTGCCGCCCTGTGTAACCGCAACGAGGGGTCCTCCCTGCATTCTAGACGATCACGAATTTTTGGCCAATTTGAATTTCGCGGTTTAATTCTCGAGCGTTCGGGATATTTCAAATATTTAAATTAATTCGGCGGCAAGTTTGGGTCATTACAGTATATTGAACAAAAGTAGTTCATTCACTGGTTAAGGGCTGGTAAGGTAAGGACCAATAAATTAACATCTGTTCATTAACTGGAATTATCAATTTTGGTATCCAGTATATGAACACCTAGAAATAACAGAAATTCACAATGTTTTCTTAACGTGTTTTAGTATTTTCTACTATAGGAATACTTTAGTAACATTAAAATATAAAAAAGTAAAATTAAGTTAATAAAAGTGCTCCAAAATTATGTTCAAAGATACCATGAAATAGCAGCACCTGCCTTTACATTTGACTACAGCTCGCAACCAACTGTTGATTTGAGCAATGTCTTTTTTGGAATGGCCTGATAAGAAAAAAACAATGATTGGATCATATCTAATGGAACTATTTAGCGCTCAAGATAGATCGAAAATGTTCCACTGTTCTTAATAATTCAGTTTATTTGAGCACTGTTCATTCACTGGACGGCGATTAGTTACCTAATTAAAGTAGCGGACGAATCGGTAGTAATTATGTCTACCGAACTTTGTGAATAAATGATGAGCGTTATAATGTGGATAATAATACGTTAAGTTTTTGCTAGGCAACAAATTTTTATTGTTCTTTTGTGCAATCTGTACTTAACGCAAGAAGTTTAGTGAAAACGGTTTAATTTAAAAAGCTGCATCATCTTGATAAAGGCGTCGTAGTACGGCAAAATAGGAATAAGATGACCTGAAGATCTAGAAATAATAATTAATTTCAGTGTAAATATTAAGAAGAAATTGTTTTGATTTGTTTTTTAGAAAATTAAATACAATTTTGTTTGTTACATTTACTCCAGTATTTAATAATTTATCCTTACAGTCATCAGTGTACCCAATGAAAGAACCACAATTTTTCCAGCAGTAATTTTTGCGGGCCTTTTCGAACGCTCCATAATCAAAAGGATGGTTTTCATAGTTTTAATGCTGCACATGTACCAATTCGACATATAACAGGCTTCCACAATTTCCGAACTCTACAAAAAAATCGATTTAACACAAACATTGAAAAGAATTGCAACATGTTAACACGAATAAATATGACCAGTGTTCCTGCTTCGACTGTTCAAACAAATGGCACTCATTCATAAAAAATTGAAGAAACATCATTATGTTTGAGATTTTCCATAAATATAACCAATATGGTGACTATCTCAATCAATAAGTATAGCGAGTTCAAAAATATTGATGATTACTATAATTTATCTTTTGGAGAAACTAAAAATATCTTTCTGGTTAGAATCATTTGGAACAAGCTGGCAACATGAAGAGCGAAACGTCAGAACTTTTTAACAAACGCAACATAATCCGGAACATAACTTTTTTAAATATAAATAATCTCTTTTTTCACTGAACATGGTATGATTCGAAGTAAGTAAAAGAAAACAACTTTGGGTCAAAAAAAAATTGTCCTGTTTTTCAAAAGTCAATAGTTAAAGATTTATCAAATTGTCGCATTACTTTTGCCGCTTATTTATATGTATACTTTGTCATAATGGAAACGATTCCTTTTGGGTATTAAAAACGTATGAATAAATGTATGAAAGATATAATCACGGGCCAGTAAAATTTCCATACCTGCCTTACAGATCGATACATTACCTTCTCAATTATATTGTGTCCAAACCAGCAATAAATAGCAATCTGATTCATCATGGTCAAAAAATACAAAAGTAAAGCTGCAAACTCTGCACTATTTGGAGCTATCTATAAAAAATAACTATTAAAATTAATCTCCAAAAAAGTACTATTAACAAACCATAATTAATTGAAATCCAGTCAAGCAAATGACTAAAACACTTGCGAAAAATTGAATGAAGATTCCAATCGAAAACATGTTTTCAATATCATCAATAAATCTAAAATCGACAGAACTTTTAAAATAATTTTTACCAAATCTTATAATTTATTTTACTTAGCAATGTAATCGTGATGTTCTATACAAGCCCGAAGCCTCTTTTCAACCACGTCGTCTGAAATTTCAGTTTCATTAGTACTTTCCACGGGTGTTGTTACCTTTTCCAAGTTATCCTTTAAAATTTCAAATTGTGCTGCTCCAGTTGTGATGAAAGAAATTGTAACAATGTCAATGCTGTAATTGTTTGAAGCCAAAATTAGAATTCCAAGCGATTGATACAACAAAACCCAAATGCGATATTTTTTCACATTGAACGGAAACCAACCGGGAAGTGAAATCGGTTTTTCGGAATCGTTATCGAAAACTGGGAATAGTACGTAGAAAAAACAGGCGATCACACACATCATTCTAAAAATAAGACCGGCCCTCTGGCAACTCAAAATTCCGTCCCGCAATATATTTTCTTGTTTGTGGTCGACGAAAATCGGATTTTGGATCTTGCGTTCCAAATTTTTCAGTAATTTTTGTTTGCGCATAAAGTTGAAAAGTTTCAACAAAAACGCTATTTGCGTAATCGCAAAATGCAATATTTCCGTCATTTTCGGCAGATCCTTCCTGTCCATGTATAATTGAACACACATTGAAATCAAAGTGCAAATCGTTGTGGAGAGGACTACCGATTTGTTGACGTTGTAAAGGTATTTGCGATATATTGACGAAAATTCCGGACGAGGGTAAATCCCTGTGAAAATCATCAATTTTTTTTCGAAAATAAATGCATTTTCAAGATTCACTTCCTGAAAAATAAAAAGAGCTTTGACAATAACAAATTATATGTATAGACCTTTTTGATCGTAGCTTCCATCATGTCTGTGTTTGAAAAACTGTATGAACTTTATATATAAATACACTGTGGTTACAATCTAACAGAACAAAGTTAAAATATATAGTTTGTATTATTATACCTATGGTTAAAAAAGTAAAATATATATTTACAAAACCGAAGTAAAGATGCGTGTATGTAATTTAACTAAACAAGGTCTAGATTTAAGAGTTTTTACTAACTTCGACGTAAAATATTAATCTGTGACGAGTCGAATACCGAAATACATTATCTAATGATTTAGAAAATAAAAATATGTTCGATAAACTGTACATTTTGATCAAATTTTCTTTTTTTGAAATTTTTGAATTAATTAAAACAATGATTATTTGTCACCTCTACTGAAAAGCACAAATAACAGTTATGAAAGTTGAATAGTAACAAAACAATGTAATCGTAATTTAATGATATTTAATATCAATAATTTTGAGAAAAAACGCATTTCAATATCATTAAGGTCCGCGAACCGCTAAGTAATGCACAATTCTTCCGCTCAGGAGGCACCAATTTTGTCCCTTAAAATAAAAAATGGTTATGCAACCAAAAAGGTATGCTATTAATAAGGTTTGTAACTTAAGTATTGAACAGAGAAAGAACAATAATAAAACTGTAGCCGAGTTACCCGGTGCCATAGCTATTTATTTATTTATTTTTACTGCATATTTTCTGCAAGAATCTTTTATAATAAGTGGTTATTTCTCGCAAATTCTTCGCAGATAAATCCCAACTTTCGTGATAACACATCATCACGTCTTGTTTTATTTATTTCGATGCGTTTAATATTTTCATAGACGTACCTGCTATAATAATTAATCCCGTAACAAGCTGCAAGCACATTTTCAATTATGCAAAGAGTAATCTTTATCCCAATTTTTTATACGCTCATAATTTGATAAATATTATTTATATTATTGTCTGCGGCGATAACGACGGTAAAATCAGTCAATGCGATTGCTGCATTATTTATTGCTTATTTTTTTGTAATTTTTTGTGACTAGATGCTTCAAACACTTTTAGCGACTGATCCAAAGATAGGTGTACTTCGAAAGAAACAAGGCGGTTTGATTCATTTTTCGTGCAAATTTGTTTTTGTTTTTCGTGGTGTTATCTATTTGATATTTTCAATTATCTTACGGTAAGTAAGTTTAAATATTGCACAATGGGAAAAGTAGTTAAGAATAATGGAAAAAAATCGAATAGAAGTCGTACAAAAAGAGCAAAGGCTATAAAAGTTGCAATGATAAAATCACTTCACATGAAAAGGATTAGCAGCAAGTGAGAATATTAGGATTGCGTGCAAATATTTTTCAATTTTTTAATCGTTCTTCCAGATCAGACAATTTACAGCCACAACCATCGGTAGTGTCAACAGAAATTAATGATACAAATGAACAAAATATTAGGTGTGAATTTACGAAATATGTAATATCTTCAAATTAGTGTATTGATTCAAATAAATTTTAGTGCATCTAGTGATTATGTTGCTGAAATGAATTCAACAGATATGAGTAATGCGTGGGGAACCGACGAAGAATTCGCAAGGTATACACGCAGATTAAAACAGTTTGAAACATTATTATTATTATTATTATTATTATTATTATTATTATTATTATTATTATTAGCATTATGTCAGAGCAGTTGATAACCGAAGTCGCTTCAAACGAGGAAAAAATATCTGGTTACAGAATTGTTGATATTGAGTTCCTGTTAAGACGAACTTTACCTGTTGCCGAAAATCACGCTAGAAGTTGCACTTCAGGAAGATTAGAAATTGTTAAAGAAATTAGAACTGGCTTGAATTCCAAAATAATTTTGAAATGCAACACCTGTGAAAAAACGTTTTCATCTTTTACAGAAAATTCAAACCACGCTACTGTAAATAAGGCAGCCGTAACGTCAAAGGTATCTTCTCTGATTTCAAGCTGACGTTCAACTTTCAACAGTAAATCGTCTCTTCTATTTATCGTTTTTCTTACTACAGGAGTAACATCAATGACCGATTTCGGTGTAAAAGCTCTAGATGATTGACTTTCTACAGTTTCAGATGATAATGGGGATAATACTTCGACATCAATATTTGTGTCGGTCTCCTAAAATAATTCACTCTTATAGACGGTATAGCAACACATTTTTATATATTTTTTTCAAATTATTTTCAGATGCCAAAAACGCAAGAAGAGTGGCAAGAGATTGCGCGAAATATTGAAAATCGTTGGAATTTTCCTAATTGCGGGGGGTCAATAGATGGAAAACATATCAGAATAAATTGCCAAACCATCAAACACGGGCTCCTATTTTTTTAATTATAAAGAGTATTATAGTATAGTTCTAATGGCAATTGTAAATGCTGATTACGAGTTCATATATGTAAATGTTGGATGCACTGGAAGGGCTTCTGATGGAGGTGTTTTCGAAGAAACAACTTTTCATAACAAACTTATAAATAACAAACTTAATTTGCCTAGTAATGTTGTGACAAAACATAATATAAATTTTGTTTTTGTGGCCGACGATGCATTTGCGTTACATGAAAATGTTATGAAGCCATTTCCCCAAAAAAATTTAACAAAAGAGGAGCGCATTTTCAATTACCGATTGAGTCGAGTAAGACGACACGTTCAAAATGCATTCGGGATTCTAGCGAATCGATTTCGGGTCTTTCATACTAGGTACTATCAATATGAAACCCGAAAAGGTGGATAAAATTGTTTTCGCATCTTGTGCATTACATAATTTTTTGAGGCGGCATTCGAAAAGGACTTACATACCAAACAATTACGTCGATATGGAAGTAATTGAAGCAGGTGGGATAATACACGGAGATTGGAGAAGAGAGCATGTTTTGGATGGACTCGATTTGGGCTATGGACGCAATGCATCCCATAGGGCAAAAGAAAATCGTCAAAGTTATAAAAACTATTTTGTGAACGAAGGCAAAGTAGCGTGGCAAGAAAATTTCATATAGATTATGTATGTCTATTGTATCGTTAGAATAAATAAAAATTAAGTGTGCGAAAAATCGTTTTGAAATTTGCAGTAGAACATCTGAGCTAAAATGTATACAATTTTTTTTCTACGGTTTACTGATAAAAAATTCCTGAGCCATACATACCTCCGAATTATCAGATGTAGTATCGTCATTTCCGACAGCTTCTCTTGTTTCTTCCTGATCCGCCGTAAATAACATTAAATCGTAGTATGTACCACAATGTCGGCGAATACACACTATCTGTTGACGTCCCCGATTTTTTTGAAGCTTTGAATTTCTTTAATTCCTTTCGAAAAGCTGATCGTAAATTGTTGATTTTCTTTCTGACTGTATCTTTTTGTTTGTTTTTTTTGTTAAGAGGAGGTAACCTGTGTGACTACTAACTTCCTCCCCCATACGTCTTCCTCACCACGGGAACCACATTAACATCACGTCAAGTATTACTTCGAGATGAGTGACTGTTTAGTTCCATTTACATCTTATCATTAGATCACATCTTTTGGTAAGCTTTCACTCACACTTTTTCACCTTTCGTTTTCTTTCCCTTTTACCTATCATTCTCTCTCTATCACTCTCTCCCTCTATCATCAAAAAATTGCCTCTTATTAGTTTGCTTTCACACACACTTTTACTCATTTCATCTTCTTCCTCCTTTACCTATCATTCACACTCTCTATCACTCTCTCCCTCTTTATAAAAAAAAAACAATGTTTTGCTGATCCAATTTCATTCGAGTCTTAAGGGGCAAAATGTTAAAAATTTACATTTGTGTATTATTGTAATGCTATTATCACTAGATAACTATAGAAGTTCATCCATAATAGCAATATTTTAACGTTGGCCTCGCGTAAATTTTTCAATCAAGTTAAATATCTGGCCGGTAGGAAATCATCAGTCCAGATCGAAGGTTTTGCGCGAACTGAAGGCCGCGGACTGACGATAAACTGTAGGTGAGTGGTGAAAATCGGCGACAGTTCGCGTCGACTGTCGATCTCGCCTTCCGGCCAACTGTAAGAGTGGAATGGCGCACTTTACAGTTGTTATTCTATTCTTTGCAAAACTGAAATGTTTTAAATTAACATTAGAAGTAAATGCGTCAACAGGAATTTCTTGTAAATTATTTTCACTCAAATTTAGCCATTCTAAACGAACTACACGACTAAAAATCTTATTAGATATACGTGAAATATGATTGTTCCCTAAGTCTAAGCGGTTCAGACATTGTAACATATATAATGCTGCATCGTCGATGTTGTAGATATTATTATCATACAACGTCAGGCTTGTAATCAAACCATCTTTAAAATCACTAAAGTCGAAGGCATTCAAATTGTTAATGTTTGCCTGTTTAAAGACAACATTGCACATATGGAAATCTTTGTATTCTTGATAGCTCTGTATACTGTTGAAAGTTGTGTTGCCAAAACTATTGAGTACTATGCACTTAAGTCTAAGCGATGACACAAAGTATACAAATAAGCAAAATAGTGTTAATAAACTATTGGCGTACATCTGAAATGATTATCAAATGTTTATAAAACGGAATTCGAAAATTACAAAAGTACCTTTTATAAAATATTTATTAAAACTAAATTTTTCTGTAACATCCTTTAAAACTGGGCACTGACGAAAAATGATAACTCATTTATGAACTGTTTAAATGAAATAAATCAGTTCTTTCGCAGCAAATAACATTCCAAATTAAACAGGAATTTGTCGAAAAATGCTAAAATCTTAAATCGATTAGATAGAGTTTTAAATAAAAAGCAGATATCAAAAATAGATGTTTATAAAGTAAAAATATAAAATTAAAATTTTCTCTCGATGGGAGTCTGAATCAAGTTACAACATATAGATACATACATACATCTAAACATCCAATTCCTTCAAGATTAGAACATCTCACTGTCTCTGAAGATCAAGTTTATAAAGCGATTATGTCATTCCCTAATGGTTCTTATGCTGGAATGGATGGAATAAGACCACAACATCTCAAAGATTTATTAGGTAATGGTACAGGTGACTCTGGTCGTCACTTATTGAAAGCCATCTGTAGTCTCTGCAATCTCATGTTAGCTGGTGAAGTTCTTTCTGATATTAGACCTATTCTTTATGGTGCCTCTCTTTGTGCTCTTTCTAAAAAAGATGGCGGTATCCGCCCTATTGCAATAGGTTCAACTTTTAGACGTTTATCTTCTAAATTATGCAGTTTCCACATTAAGGATTCGTTATCTTCCTTTTTTCATCCTATTCAATTAGGTTTTGGAATTAAGGGTGGTTGTGAGGGAGCTGTTCATTCAATTAGAACTTATATTAATAATCAGTCTGATGCTGAGGTTTTCCTTAAAAGGGATGTTAAAAATGCTTTCAATTCTATCGAAAGAGACTCCCTTCTTTCTGTTGTCAAGGCTGTTACTCCAGATATATATCCTTATCTCTGGCAATGTTATGCTTATCAATCAAAATTATTCTTTAATGGAAATGTTATTGAATCCTCAGTAGGTTGTCAACAAGGTGGCCCTCTCGGTCCTGCAATTTTTAGTTTATCGATTCATCAAATTATTAAGAATTTGATTTTAGAATTGAATGTTTGGTACTTGGATGATAGTTCTTTAGGTGGTAAGGCTTTGGATGTCTTACAAGACTTAAAAACGATAATTTCTGAATTTAAGAAAATTGGTTTAGTTCTTAATTTCAATAAATGCGAACTGTTCTTCCTTAATAATGTTTCGGAATTACACAAGTCTTCGATTTTGGAAAGATTCGAATTATTAACTCCTTGTATTCACGTTTGTAATGTTGAAGACCTTTTTATTCTTGGTTGTCCTATTTTCGATGCAGCAATTCCTCCATTCATTTCTAAAAAAATTGATTCATTCTCTTTACTTTCTTCAAATCTATGTAAAATTAATCCTCATATTAGTTTATTTTTACTCCGCCATTGTTTTTGGATACCTAATTTCACTTATAATCTCAGATGTTGTCCTTTTTGGAAATTTAAAGATGAGTGTCTTGAATTGGATAATATTGTTATTTCTTCTTTGGAAAAAATTTTGAATATTAAATTTACAATTCGATCTTGGACTCAAGCCAAATTACCAATCCGTTTTGGTGGATTAGGTATAAGGTCTATAATTGATATTTCCTCGCCTGCCTTTTTGTCTTCTATATTTTCTAATTCTGAACTTATTATGTCCATTCTACCTTCTAGTTTTTCTAATTTTGAAATTACATCCCTTAACGAGGCTGTTGATTATTGGAAGGAAATTTCTAATTCGTCTTTACTTCCAAAAGAGCTTTCTATTCAAAGAAATTGGGACTTACCTACCTGTGAGAAAATATTTCAAAATTTATTATCTTCCTCAAATATCACAGAAAAAGCTATCTTATTAGCTGGATCTGAACCTGAATCTGGAGCTTGGCTTGAAGCTCTTCCATCTTGTAAATTAGGTACTCTTTTAGAAAAAAACATCTTACAAATTGCTATTTCACTTAGATTGGGGATCAATTTCTGTCATCCTCATATCTGCTCGTGCGGTTCTTCTGTAGACTCGTTGGGTCATCATGGTTTATCGTGCATTAAAAGTGCTGGAAGACTCTCTCGTCACAGCTGTATTAATGACATTATTAAACGTGCTTTCTCTTCTGCCAACATTCCTTGTATCCTTGAACCTAATGGTATTCTGAGGGATGATGGCAAACGTCCAGATGGTATTACAGTTATTCCATGGAAAGTAGGTAAATCCTTAGTTTGGGATTTTACTTGTACGGATACACTTGCCCCTTCTCATTTAACTGATTCTTCATTTTCTGCAAGATCTGCTGCCCACTTGGCAGAAAATCTTAAGAAAAAAAAATATAAGTCAATTTCTGATGATTATTTTTTTGTCGCCTTCGCTGTGGAAACTTTGGGTCCTTGGAGTGCCGATGCCCTTTCTCTCCTTGACGATTTGGGGAGGCGTATTGTGCAAACAACGGGAATTCCTCAAGCCAAAACGTATTTGAAGCAACGAATAAGTTTGGCTATACAAAGAGGCAACGTTGCTAGTGTTCTTGGCACAGCCCCGCTTTCTTCTTCTCTTAATGAGTTATTTTATTTATTCTAGTTATTACTTATGTTATGTTATTTTACTTTGTTTGTTATATACATACACATACATATTAATTCTCAATTTTATTTTCTCAAAGATAAAACGATTGTTTTCTGCAGGGAATAGAACTTATAATAAAAAATAATTTTCAAAAACGTGATCGGTGTTGGCGCCGCTCTTTTAAATTACATTTTTGTTAAGTTGGCAATGGCCACCTACGTGCGAGTGGTTGTACTCGTCGTGACAGACTCTTATCTTGAACGCCGTAGTGGCAACACATAAGTATTTACAGTCCGCTTATTAATATACATAGTTAATTCAAGACAAGTGTTCAATGTGTTTAATTCACTCAACCTGAATCACCCCCAAAACATTGGTCCTTCGAGCCCGATTGAGTGAAATCATTGAAGATTTTGTGGATTCAACGCCACGAGGAGGGATTCTTCGCCCGCCATCTTTTTCATGTCGCTTTAGACCGACCCAGGCGATTCTTGGATATTGTGTATCGGTCTGGTAGGTCTCTCAATCAGAAACTGCAAGGTATTTATACGTCCTTTCATTTCTCTTTTGATACCTGAATTAAAATTGATTCTATTTGCTTGCATTCATGTTGTCGTGCTGACATAGCACAATTTTCTACGTGAGCATTCCGCAAGTGTCGCTTTACAGATTTGCTATTTAAAACATTTATATTGAATTGATTCATTGTTCTTTGTACAGAGGTGTGTACAATTTCGTGTATTTCGTAGAAATTAACTTGGAAACGCGGAGACAGTGGCGTCTCCAAATCTATTTCAGTAAGTTATAGGTGTTTTGTGTTTTTATTTCGAGTTATATTTTTAAAATATGGACAACGAACACAACGTTAAAAAAAGAGGAGCTGTTAAAGGCCGTCTAACACGTTTTGAAAATTATTTGCGTGAAATTAACGTAGTTTTTGAGAGCACAGGATCTTTGCCCGAAAATGACGTCACTGAACTAACAGAAAGGCTTCCTGTGATACGCGGATTATTAGAATCATTTGATGACGTACAATCTAAAATAGAAAATGATAGTACTGACGTAGATGCCGAACGTGAGCATATCGATGATTTCGAACGGCGGTTTTATAAGGCAATTTCTTTAGCAACACATATTTTAAATAAATGCACTCCTCATGTTAGTTTACCAGAATCGCAATCTCCACCTAGTATTACTAATTTGTCACAACGATCTACAAATAGTAGATCACCTTCAAGTTTTGTGAAGCTTCCGACTATAAAGCTCCCTACTTTCAACGGTAACTCTGAAGATTGGTTAAATTTCAGAGATCTATTTACAAGCCTTATTCACGAAAATGATGGTCTCACAGAAGTCCATAAATTACATTATCTTCGCGCTTCATGCACAGACAAAGCTGCTGACGCCATTAAAAACTTAACTATTAGCTCAGGGAATTATCAAATTGCCTGGGATAGCATCAATGATAGATTCAACAATTCAAAGGTGTTAATATATCATCATATCAAGGCATTGTTTAACATTGAAAGTATATCTAAAGAGTCCTTTTCAAGACTTCGCCAATTAATTGATAACGTGAAGAAAAATCTTCGTTCACTAGACTCGTTAGTAAATGTGGAGGATCAGAGAGAATCTTTTCTAGTGTATTTGATAAATTCAAGGTTAGATCCTATCACAGTTCGTGAATTTGAAAATTTCAATAATTCTGATAAACTATCTAGTCTCGAAGATTTAATGGCATTTCTTGAGAAAAAGGCTTCAATGCTTGAAACTATTGAACAAAGAAATCAAAAATCCAATATTGAACGTCATACGTCAAAATCATTGGTTTCTACACCTGTCCTATGTCCTCTTTGTTCTCTCTCGTCTCATTATTTAAATGCATGCGACAAGTTTAAACAACTTGACGCAAAACAGCGCCTTGAGAAGGCCAAAGAATTAAAGGTTTGCTTAAATTGTCTGGCTAAGGGCCACTTCATAAATAAATGTAAATCGAAGTATACATGTCAGCAGTGCAAATTGAAGCACCATACTCTCTTGCATTTTGACAAACCTTCTACTGAAGCAGCACCTGCTTCAACAGACGCAAATGTCACTCTTTCTGCTTTCGCCTCTAGTCAAAGTACAGTTTTGCTATCTACTGCAACTGTTCAGGTTCAAGATATAAATGGCAAGTTACACTCTGCTAGGGTTTTGTTGGATTCTGGGAGCATGTCTAGTTTTATAACTGAAAACTTATGTAAGCGTCTCAAATTAAGTCGTTCTCCTATCGATTTGCAGATCCTTGGAATCAGCAATAACGCTACAAAAATTAGCTCAAGATGTAGAGTCAAACTACATTCTAACTGTTCGCAGTTTCATTTAGAAGCTGACTGCTTAGTCATCCCTCATATCACGGGCATTATCCCAGGTTTCCAAGTGGATAAACGTGAGTGGGATATACCACACAATATTAAACTTGCTGATAAAGATTTCAACGTTCCTGGTAAAATCGATATTTTGCTTGGAGCTAATTATTTTTGGGAAACGATATGCGTTGGTCAACGATCGTTGGGAGCAGGAAAACCCATGTTGCAAAACACTAGATTAGGTTGGGTTGTCAGCGGTAACACCCAACAACATAGTAATTTCTCGTCAATTTCTTGTGGTTTTTCTCAAACTGTACAAATTTCAGAACAATTGTGTAAATTTTGGGAAATAGAGGATATTTCTGAGACAAAGGTACTGTCTGAAGAAGAAAATAAATGCGAAACTCATTTTCTGCAAACTCACCGTCGCAACAATGACGGAAGATTTATCGTTTCTATACCCTTTAAGGAACCAGTTAGCAAACTTGGTGATTCTTTTGAAAATGCTAAAAAACGTTTTCTCAATCTAGAACGAAAATTACAATCAAACTCGATGTTGAGTGATCGATATCATAGGTTCATGCAGGAATATCAACAGTTAGGACACATGTCGCCAGTTGGTCAACAGCCTGTCGGAAATTCATTTTTTCTCCCACATCACGGTGTGTTGAAAGAATCTTCGCTAACTACTTCTCTTCGCGTGGTCTTCGGCGGGTCAGCGACTACTACAAGTGGCTTTTCTTTAAACGATATTCAAATGGTAGGTCCAACCATTCAATCAGATTTATTTTCCCTTTTACTGAGGTTTCGAAAAAATTCAATTGCCATTTCCGCAGACATAGCGAAAATGTACCGTCAGGTGCTGATAGAGCCCAATCAACGACCCCTTCAGCGCATTCTTTGGCGCGAAAATCCTTCTGAAGTCCTCCAAACATATGATCTATCAACGGTCACCTATGGTACTGCTTCCGCTCCGTTTCTCGCTATACGATGCCTTACTCAAATTGGCAATGACTGTCAGGCTTCTCATCCTGAAATTTCAAAAATAATCCTAGAAGACTTCTACGTCGATGATCTACTTACTGGAACAGACACAGTTGAAAATGCTAGACATATCTGCGAAAACATTTCACAGATTCTTGATAGTGGTTGTTTCAAACTAAGAAAATGGATTTCCAACGAGCCATCAGTCCTTTCAAATTTAGATCCATCTGATATACATCCAAATCTACTAGCCTTCGGTGCAGACGAACATACCAAAACTTTAGGACTCGTTTGGGCTTTCAAGAAAGATAATTTTTTGTACACAAGTTTATCTTCTTCTTCTAGTATTGTGTCAAAGCGGTCAATACTGTCAGAGACCTCTCAAATTTTTGACCCTCTCGGACTTCTCAGTCCGTATACAATTATAGCAAAGATGCTTCTCCAGCAACTGTGGCTGGAAAAAGTGTCTTGGGACGAACCATTGTCCCAAAGACTTAGAACTAGATGGTCGTCCTTCTGCTCTGAGATGGAACATTTACCCGAGCTGAACATTCCGAGGCATGTACTATGCAAAGACCCTCAATATGTTGAGCTACATGGATTTGCTGATGCCAGTACTTTGGCATATGGTGGTTGCCTATATATTCGCTCCATTAATTCTTCCGGTCAAATTCTGACCCGGTTACTCTCTGCTAAGACAAAGGTAGCACCCCTTAAGGCATTGACAATACCTTGTCTTGAATTGTGCGCGGCACTAATTCTTTCTCGTCTCACTACAGTTGTCATGAGATCAATTCAAATTAAGTTCGACAAGTGTTTTCTATGGTCAGATTCGACAGTTGTTCTTGGTTGGCTGAAAACCACGCCGAACCTTCTTAAAACATTCGTATGCAATAGAGTGTCTGAGATTCAAGACACAACTTCTTTCTCCAAATGGAGGCACGTACCTACCAAGAGCAATCCCGCAGATTTACTTTCAAGAGGTGCTCCTCTTAGTCAACTCGTAGAGTCATCTTTATGGTGGCATGGGCCTTCTTGGCTATCATTAGCTGAAAATTCTTGGCCGAAACAGGTTTCAGATTCATCAAACCTACCTGATTTGAAGGGTGAATCTACATCAATGATAAATATTGACATTCCCCAATTTCCTTTCGCGAAGTTTTCAGATTTAAGTAGATTGGAACGCATAGTTGCTTACTGTATTCGATTCAAGGTAAATTCTTGTAAGGCTCCAAATGACAGGTGTCTTGGGCCACTTTCGCTTCTTGAGATTCAGAACGCTCAAGCTACGTTAATAAAAATTTCACAGAGAGAATCGTTCTGCTCTGAAATTACTTTACTAAGAGATCACAAATCCCTCCGCAGCGCCATAATACTGAATCTCAATCCCTTTCTAGATTCAAAAGGGTTTCTTAGAGTCGGAGGTCGCCTGGTAAACTCCAGCTTTAATTATAATAAGAAACACCATTTGGTTTTGTCTGCCAAACATCGTTTCACCAAATTGCTTTTTTTGCGTGAACATCAAAGATTGCTTCACGCGGGTCCTCAACTGTTGTTGGCAACAATTCGTAGTAATTTTTGGCCTCTAGGCAGTAGAGATTTAGCTCGTCGTACTGTGCACAACTGCATAAAGTGTTTTCGTGCATCCCCAAAACCTGTATTTCCGATTATGGGTAATTTACCACAAGCCAGAATAAAACCATCTCCTCCATTCTTTGTCACAGGCGTTGATTATGCTGGCCCCATGTTAATAAAGAATAAAAAGGGGCGCGGCTGTAAAGGTACAAAGGCTTATGTAGCAGTTTTCGTATGCTTTTCGACAAAGGCTATACATATTGAGCTGGTGACCGAACTATCAACGGACTCCTTTATTTTGGCTCTGCGAAGATTCTGTGCTCGCAGAGGTAAACCACATGATATTTACTCTGACAATGGTTTAAATTTTGTAGGTGCTAAGTCAGAACTACGAGAGTTGTCCTCATTTTTGGGGAAAAACTCTGAATCAATAAGTGAGTTAGCTTCTAATCATGAAGTTAACTTTCATTTTGTCCCACCGGGTTCACCTCACTTTGGAGGAATTTGGGAATCAAGTGTAAAATCTGTAAAGCATCATTTGCGGAGGGTAGCGGGAAATGCTCTACTTACTTTTGAGGAAATGTATACTCTCCTTGTACAAATAGAATCAGTTTTGAATTCACGTCCTTTGTGTCCCTTATCTTCCGATCCTAACGACCTTGAACCCCTTACCCCTGGACACTTTCTGATTGGGAGGCCTCTGGTATCAATACCTGATCCTGACGTCTCTGCGATTCCCATGGCTCGCTTGAATCAGTTCCAGAGAATCCAGCAATTGAGTCAACATTTTTGGCGCCGTTGGCATCACGAGTAGCTCGCAGAACTTCAAACTCGCGCTAAGTGGCATTCTAGCAAAGGCTCATTGCAAGAAGGCGATATGGTCGTACTAAAGGCTGACAATCAACCACTTCTCTCCTGGAAGCTAGGAAAAATCGTTAATCTTCACCCTGGAAAGGATGGTATAGGCCGAGTTGCTACTGTCCGAACTTCTTCAGGTCTCCTAAAACGTGCGTTCTCCAAATTGTGCCCCCTTCCATTGCAGTGAAGGAATTAGGTTTTTGGACTAGTGTGTGCAACGGTCAATCTTGTGAAAGTGGCTCGACAGGAACTTCGTTTGCGTTTTAGTGTTTTCTTTTCTTTCACTTCCATGTATTTATTTCAAATTGTTCTTTATACCTACTTTTCTTTAATGTTTGCTTATATTTATAAATGTTTTGTTGAAAGCTTGTGCTTTCAACGTGCGCGGGCATGTTGGCGCCGCTCTTTTAAATTACATTTTTGTTAAGTTGGCAATGGCCACCTACGTGCGAGTGGTTGTACTCGTCGTGACAGACTCTTATCTTGAACGCCGTAGTGGCAACACATAAGTATTTACAGTCCGCTTATTAATATACATAGTTAATTCAAGACAAGTGTTCAATGTGTTTAATTCACTCAACCTGAATCACCCCCAAAACAATCGGAATACAAGTGTTGTAACTTTACAAGCTGGAAAATTAATATTAAAAGCAATCATAATATTCTTTTGTTAATTGATTAATTAGCGCTTCATGCAACATATACCGGGTTTATATCGGAGCGAGTAAGCGGATTAATAGGCTTTAATCGGCTTACAACATCTCGATATAAACAGATGCGGCTTACAATAACTCGGCTTACATGATGAAATCTAAGCTTACGGATAAGTGCGATTGGACTCGACGAATGCGATTAGATGAATTTCGTCTTCGATATAAACGCGATTGGATTACACATGCGCAGTTACGGGACTGCAAATGACATGCGCAATCTTTAAAGCAGCTACATTCAGTCTAAGCGGCAAAAATTTAAGCTGCAGAAAACATTTAACACTTGGTGTGTGCAGTAAAGTAAAGTGTTATAATGCAAGCATCACAAGAAAAACTCCACAAAAAACGCTGGTCAGATGCAGAAACAAAGCTTTTTCTGGATCTGATAGCAGAACATAATGTGGTTAGCATGTTAGATGGGAAGAGATTACGTGTAAAACAAATATTCGGGATCCTTCAAACAGAAATGTTTAATGGACCTTATACAAAAAAAAAGAAATGACGTTGGTTGATATCAGTTTTTCAAAGCTGAAAGTGATATACAAAGTAACAAACTGATTTATTATTTCTATGGCTCTTTCATTAAAATTAATCTGTTCAAATTTTGCAATAGAAGTTATTGTATTATTTTATTTTTGCAGCTATGAATTGTGTGCCTTTTAATGGACTTAATTAATACAAAGAATAAGAAATGATTCATTTAATTAATACATACTTTATTTAGCATTGCATTTTTATAAGTAGCTAATATTTATTGCAACTTCTAAAAATACTTAAAGATACTTTAAACCTACGCCTATACAAAAATCTCTAGATGCATTGAAAGCATATAGGTAAATCAAAAGTTTTCAGTTTACTTTTAATTGACCGCGAAAATGTACTGGTTCAAATCATAAGAATACGCCTTATGTAACACGTGTTGACTGTAACCTAATGTGAAATTAGCCACCGTAATTCACAGGTTGTCCAACGCAAAAGACAAAGATAACGTTATATTCTATCTTTGTGTATCGGTCAGTTTAATCTCGTTGTAATCCAAAACATAACCTAACAGGATTGCAACTTTCACCGATATAAACGGGCAGTTTAAAAGTTGGATTTATTTCTTTAGGCCGCTTACATGTAAGTGGATTACATGCGTACGATATAAACCCAGTAATAGTTGTTGTCTTTTAAGTCGAGTTTCGAGGTTAAAATAAAATGAAATAAATCATAATAAAATAAATCTGTACATTATATGCAATTTTTATAATTAAATTTAAATAAAAAGGATGACTGATGTTTTACAATAAGAATAAAAAACAGGAACAATGGCGCATGATTAATTAATTAATCAATTAATAGAAAATTATAACTGATTTGAAAATTAATTTCCCCCCTTATAAAAAAACCTTTTCTACCGCGCTAAAAAAAAATCGTATAGTAATTACATTATTTAACGCTTTAACGGTTATGATTTTACCGTAAAAGTGCATATTAAAATTGTTGATTAAGAAACGGAAAAAGCAAACAAATCGAATATGAAATAAAAACTTTTCTAATGCCAATTTAACTGCAGAAAACAAAATTGAAAACAAAAAATTAAATTTGAGTAGTCTATGAATACGAGTAACACGATTCTGCAAGAATCAATCGATTTGGTCTAGAATTTAAATTTTTACGTTCCTTGGCCTTGCGAACCAACTCACGGTAAATAGGATCGCGTCGCTTTCCTTTGATAGAATCCAGTGTACGCTTGCTCTTAGTCGCAGTTCTTAAAAACTCATTGATTTTCTTGCTTAAGGGCGTAATGCTGGCTACTGAAAAGTTTTCGACGACAAGAACAATAAAGTTCTGAGTGAGATATAAAATCGCCGTTGTCATTTACGGTAGTGCATCTGACGTGTGATGCAAGCTATGGTTGACGTGTTTGTAGAAATTATCGTTTAACGATTATGGGATGGAGATGTTATTGTTCTATATGGCAAATGTTTATTTTACTCGACCTGAAACATGACACCACACTGTTATTCGGAAAGGCTTTTTTATCGTTCGGACAGCTGCTGCTTCGTCGATTTTGCATTTTTTAAATTAACAAAAATGACGGACGGTGTTTGTTATGAAGCGCCGTCTGGGCTACGATGTGAAATTTATTTCCGCACAACTTTTAAAAAAATAATGTTCAAAATAAACTATTCCGCTCAAATCAAAGCGTCCGCAGAAATAAAAGAATACAAAAAATTTTCTTTCGTAGTTCGCAGAAATACTATTTTATTTCTATTTTCTGCCGAAATAAAAAATAAAATATTCTCCAGAAATATAGGAGTAATAATTTCCACAAACAAATGAGTACAACCATTACCTACTTAAGAAACGAGGCCTGACGGCTGGCCTGCGACGTGTTTACTAGTAGTCATGCTTGCGATATGGACAACTTACTACTGCTTTTGCACGGCGATCGCCGTTTGCACACAGACATAAATTGAAAATTTAATAAATGAGGGTTTCTTGTTTAAACAGGGCTGCCAGTCGTGAACTGAACCCTCAGTCGCACCCCATTCGATTTTATTTGGAAAACGAAATTTCAAAGCAAACCATCATAAATAATCATAACAAGTTTAAAATAATTTCGTGATTTAAAAATTACTTTCCGAGTTATTTTTACAATTTGAAGACTTTTTGAAAACAACACAAACAACCAGCTTACGAAATTATAACCTAATTATTTATTTGCAACGGTGTCGAGCTTCCTTTTTTTATTTTTACCCAATCTATCATTGGATTTTCCGCAATAATTTTTCAATAGAGAGTTTGTTGTACTGTTCATGATTAATTTTAAAATAGTTTCGTGTGTATGATTTTTACAATTAATATTGAGGCAGTAATGTTCTGATTCGTGCAGCTGCCAGTAATTAAAAATTAGGTTAATTAAAATTAAATGCCTTTTGTTACCAATTCTCAAAAATGTATCCTCATAAGTTTCTAGTAGTTTGTTGAACAATTTACGTAGCTGATTAAAACTACACGAACAACAATATCTGCATGATAAACCCGCACGATTCAAAATTTTCAATAAAAAGCACTTTAATTTTTTCCAAAATTTTCCAATTTTTTTATTTAAATAGATAATTGTACATTCAACATTCTTTATATATATTTCTAGATTGGTCCCTTCAAAGAACCTAATTTTAACTGTCTATTTATTGTCAATTTTAAACTCTTCATAACTTTCCTTTCAACTAGGTAAAAGAATAATCGAAAAAATTACATTTTTAGCATGAAAATTTATCAAAATTCTCTGAAGGATCAATTTGAGGAACAAGTCACGGTTAATGTCTTGGCTAAAGTAAGTATAAATACCGACCACTTTGGCGAACTGATAATTTTGCTTTTACAAATTGGATTTTTGAATAAAAATAATACTACATTAGGTACAGTAATTTAGATATACACGTCACTTTAAGGAGCGGTGTGGTTTTTGTTATAATTATAATTCAACATTTGTGTTTATGATAGCACCAAGTCTACCAGACCCGAAAGTTCAAATATTTTGTGCGTTGTAAAAAATAGTTATTACATATTATGTTTTTTATGCACCAGTCTATATATCATTTTTATTTAGTGTTGGCAGCAAAATACACATGCAATTAACTTAAATTAATCTATAGAATGTGTCGGAGCTAAAACGGTGTTATTATTTACCAGAAAAAAAGCTTATAAAAATCACAATTAAAACTTAAAAAATATTCAATTTATGTTGGTTTTTAATAGTTTGAATCTGGTCGCCGCCCAGTCGTGGCATAAAAATTTTGCATGTGACAACTGATAAGCACCAAATTTAAGCGGATTTTGGAAGAAGTGCTTCTGCAATAGTTGTTTCTGTCTTCGCTAGCAGTCTTGGTTATAACTGAAAGGATCAACTTATTCATCAGTGCAAATCAGCGTGTGTGCTTTGCTTCTTATGACATATTATGAGCAATTACTAGTAATAAAAATTATTTATTATATTTAACTAATTTAGAATAGTTTTGACTTACGCCTAATAAATAAAACCGTAAGATGATTACACTTTCTCATTAGTGACACAAACAGGTAGTCAATAGTCACGTAAGACTTATTGCTAAAATTTATATGAACGTAACCCAAAATACTAATAACACTGGCATTCGTATACACTTGTATTTTGGGTTGCATTTTAACATATTTCAGAAGTAACTCTTACGCGATTAATCCTGTGTACATAAAATATGAAAGTCGCAATCCCCACCTAATTTAAATGGCAAGCACAATAATAGTCTGCCTAGAGTTTGCGAGACTTGGCGTCACCACTCCAGATAAAGTTGTTCTTACTTAAAAATAGGTGAAAATGATGGAGTTAACATTTCTTTCATACCTCCGAACCCAAATTCTGAGTAAAACTGTCATTTAAAATAAACGGCTAGCTTTGGTCTAGCCAAAAAGTAATTGATGCCGTTGTAACTTAATTTTAGTGCATATGATAACTATCTAACTAAATAACGCTTATTAAAACCTTGCCACACGGCCCATGCTGTGCTATGCTATACCATTTATGCAGCATAACATAAAGAGCAAATATCATGGATGATTATATTTATTTACAAAAATAGTGAAATATAATAATGTAATAATAATATAATAATATAATA
The DNA here is from genome assembly GCA_949768715.1 of Dascillus cervinus. Classification (NCBI taxonomy): domain Eukaryota; kingdom Metazoa; phylum Arthropoda; class Insecta; order Coleoptera; family Dascillidae; genus Dascillus; species Dascillus cervinus. The sequence continues at coordinate 14,690,557 of OX458319.1, read as the reverse complement.
TGGTTTTGCATTTACGAGAATAGCCTGAAACAATAAATATTTGTTAAAGTAAGAAAATGAAAACTTAACTTAACTTAATTTTAGTGCATACTATAACTAAATAACTAAATAATAACGCTTGCCACATGGTCCATGCTATGCTATGCTGTACCATTTATGCAGCATAACATAAAGATCAAATATCATTGATGATTATACTTATTTTTAAAAAAAGTAAAATATAATAATGTAATAATAATATAATAATATGGTTTTGCATTTACGAGAATAGCCTAAAGCAATAAATATCTGTTAAAGTAAGAAAATGAAAACTTAAATTTCTCCTTAAATATATCACAATTTTTTTCACTCTAAAAAAATGTTTAACTTGTGGCGGAATATTTAAACCACAATAGTTAATCGCGCCACCTAGCGGAAAGAGGTAAAGGTAGATAGACGCGGGAGAACGAAACCCCCAGTCTGCAACGAGCTCCGATGTAAAGAGGTTCAATAAAACCAGTAGCTCCAATTCGACTCTTTATATTATCTGTGCAATTAAATCCTATAATATTCACATACACCCATAACTGGTGACCCCGACGTGATAAAAAATTATTTACGCGATTTAAACGGTGGATGATGAATATTACAGCAGATTCAAAAAACGGACGCGTAAGCCACGTGTGCTGAGTGTTATCGGTTTCGGCGCCATCACGACCACAGAGATTTGGGTAACAGTGCAATTACACCATCAACATCGCCACCATGCTCAACGGAACCATCTCGTCCGTGCTGGAGACCCGAACCGAGGATGTAATTGCTACCTTGGTGAGGAAGATCGACGAGCTAATCCAGGTCAGCGAAAACCGTCGGTCTGACCGGGGTGACGACAATGGACACTTCCGCAACCGCAGTAGAAACCGAGGCTACAGAGGAAATAGGAACCGTAGTAGCAGTCGACCCAGCGGCAACAGGAACTACTGCTTGTACCACTATAAATTTGGGGATCAAGCAAAAAAGTGCCAACAGCCGTGCACTTATTCAAAAAACTTGACCGGGGAACAGAGGTAGCGGCCACCTCTGGAACCCCACCTATTTCGAGCAGACTTTTTGTGAGCGACAAAGACTCAAAAGTGCGATTTTTAATAGACACAGGGGCAGATTTAAGTATTTTACCAAAAAAGATCAAATTGCACAATATGCCCCCCCCCCGCGCGTTTTTGTCTTCAAACAGCCGACGGTTCGGCAATTACAGTGTTTGGTGAACGAACAATTAATGTAAATATAGGATTAAGACGTACATTCACCTGGACATTTATCGTGGCGGATGTGACCGATGCGATCATAGGCGCAGATTTCCTCTCACATTTCGGGATAGGTGTAAATTTAAAAAACAAACAGTTAACCGACCTCCAAACATCCGTAACAGTGGCCGCTAGTGTTAATATCGCACATGAAATCGGCATCCATGCTGTGTTCGAGGATGTGGCAACGCCATATCAAGATATCCTGCGGAAATTCCCAGACATTTTGCGGCCAACAGCGGTCATCAGAGAGCCGAAACACAGCGTGGTCCACTACATTCTAACAAAGGGTCCGCCTGTCCATACCAGGCCACGAAGACTAAGAACGGACAAATATGGGAAAGCGAAAGAAGAGTTTGAGCTCATGATGAAAATGGGAGTGATCCAACCTTCACGTTCACCCTGGGCCAGTCCTCTACATATGGTACCAAAGAGTGACAGCACGTGGCGACCTTGCGGCGATTACCGTAACCTAAATGCTGTCACCATCCCAGACCGGTATCCCATTCCACACATCCAGGACTTTAGTGCGGGCCTAACAGGTAAAAAAATTTTTACATCAATCGACCTGGTAAAAGCATATTTCCAAATACCTGTAAACGCACCTGACCGACCAAAAACAGCAATTACGACTCCTTTTGGTTTATACGAGTTCGCCAGAATGCCATTTGGATTACGAAATGCCGCTCAGACATTCCAAAGGTTCTTGGACCAGGTACTCCAAGGGTTAGATTTTGTCTACGCTTACATTGACGACATCCTCATAGCGTCAGTCACCCCTGAGGAACACCTTGAGCACGTAGAACAGGTACTGCAAAGGTTAAGCAATCACGGTATCGTCATAAACCCAAAGAAGTGCACGTGGGGAGAAGAGCGACTCAATTTCCTGGGAGTTAAAATTTCCCCTGATGGGATCGAACCACTCCCAACAAAAGTGGAAGCGGTAAGAGACTTTCCACAACCGAAAACTTCCAAGGAACTGCAGAGGTTCTTAGGGATGATAAATTTTTACAGAAGATGGCTACCAAACGCAGCCACCACCCAAGCACCGTTAAATGCACTCCTAAATGGTTGCACACGGAAAAACACTAATATCACCCTGAATGAACAAGCCATAAGCGCATTTAACAAATGTAAAGCAGACTTGGCAGATACGGCAACATTGACTTACCCAGACTCTCGCCTAGAGCTAAACTTGACGGTAGATGCGTCCGAAACAGCAATAGGGGGAGTCCTACAACAATTGGAACATGGCGTACCAAAACCAATAGCCTTTTTCTCTCAAAAGTTAAAACCGTCTGAACAAAAATACAGTGCCTACGATCGAGAGTTGTTAGCAATATATCGCAACGTCTTGCACTTTCGACATTTCATAGAAGGTCGTGAATTCGTGAGATACACTGACCACAAACCGTTAATCTTCGCTTTCCAACAAAAAGCGGATAAATGCAGTCCACGGCAGTGTCGACACTTGGACATCATTTCCCAATTTTCCACTGACATCAGGCACATCGAAGGCACGGATAACATCCCAGCTGACACCTTGTCACGCATCGAGGCAGTCACAAAGTGCGATTTCAATGACGACTCTTTCGCACAGGAACAACAAGAAGACCAGGAACTCCACAGGCTACAACAAAACCCCAAGTTCAACTTCATAGCAATCCAGCTACCAACAGCGAACAAACCTCTATGGTATGAAACCAGCCATGGAAACCGCCTGTATGTACCACAAGCATTCCGGAGGAACATTTTCGATGACACACATAACCTCGCACATCCAGGCATAAGGACTTCCGTCAAACAATTATCCAGCAAGTATTTCTGGCCCAATATGAGGAAGGACACAGCCACCTGGGCAAAATGTTGCACTCCATGCCAGCGAGCCAAAATTCATAAGCACACAAGAGCACCAATCGGAACCTTTTCAAACCCCGATGCACGTTTCTCTCACATCCATCTCGACATTGTGGGACCGCTACCAATATCCGAAGGTAAACAATACATTCTAACGATAATCGATCGTTTTAGCAGATGGCCCGAGGCACTCCCCATTGAGAACATCACTGCAGAAACCTGTGCTCAAGCATTTTTCCTAAACTGGATTCCTAGATTTGGCGTTCCGTCTGTGATAACTACGGACCGAGGCACACAGTTCGAATCAGCACTACTGACATCTCTCAGACAATTAGCTGGAATTAACAGAATCCGAACCACGGCATACCATCCATGCAGTAATGGTTTAGTAGAGAGGTTGCACAGACAGCTGAAGGCAGCGCTTAAATGCCATGACACCAGCTGGACGCAAGCTCTTCCATTGGTACTGCTGGGAATCAGAAATACAGTGAAGGAAAACATACAAGCATCACCTACCGAACTAGTTTACGGAACCACATTAAGGCTACCGGCTGATTTAGTCGAACCGCCACCACTGCTGATTCAACAAACAGCCAATGATTTTGCAGCTCAAATCAAAAATAAAATGCAACAGATTCAATTCCAAAAGACAACCTGGAACAACCAGCAATTTACTCACATCCCAAAGGATCTTAAATCAGCAAAGTTTATTTACGTCAGAGTCGATCTGATCCGAAAGCCACTTCAACCACCATATGATGGCCCCTACAAGGTGTTGCGAACAGGGAGTAAACATTTTACCTTGCTCATTAAAGGAAAGGAGCAGACGATTTCAATCGATAGATTAAAACCCGCTTACACGGAGATAGCTAGCCAGCAGGACGATACCACACAAAATGACAACATCCGTCATCCTCCAAATGTTGAACCAACGCGTACCAAAAGTGGAAGAACAGTCCGATTCCCGCAACGGTATGCAGACCTGCTACAAGTACATATTTTTTAATGTAAATATAATGTAAATATGATGTAAATATTAATGTAAACATAACCTCAAATTTCGCTCGACCGTCTCACTGGCGAGGGGGTACTTGTGGCGGAATATTCAAACCACAATAGTTAATCGCGCCACCTAGCGGAAAGAGGTACAGGTAGATAGACGCGGGAGAACGAAACCCCCAGTCTGCAAGGAGCTCCGATGTAAAGAGGTTCAATAAAACCAGTAGCTCCAATTCGACTCTTTATATTATCTGTGCAATTAAATCCTATAATATTCACATACACCCATAAACTTAAGACTGCTCGGCACCTCGAGACTAAATTCAATGGTTTTGTACGTTGTCCGTACGGTCGCATTTTCAAATTTGAAAAAAAGGTCGCTATCTTATACGACGAGTACACGCTAGCCAGACGACTTCCACTTAATTACAGTTTGATATTATGTCAATTAAGCTTGTTATTAATTAAAATGTCCAAATTCACCTAGTCTTACAACTTCCTGTACGGCTCCAATTTTCAACATTTTGCTTTAAAATTGTAATGGTCTTGTAGCTTACTCATTTATCGGCGGCCCTCACTATATCGTTTTTCTTCATATACTACCGTTTTTAAATTATTTCAATGTTTGTAAATTCATGTAAAAAAAATTGCCGAGAAATGGTCAAGAAAAAGATCGCCTGAAGTCATCCGTCAGTTTGATTTATTGGGTGCACTCAAGATACTAATGTCTTGTGGTCTGGTCGGATCCAGCAAGAGAATTCTCATTTTCGTATATGAAACATTGAATGGTAACGCTGCACATTTTGGGTCTATTTTAACTACCTGTTTCCGACCCTCTTTTAGGTGAAAAATAAATATCTTGCCGAAGCAAATTTTATTTTAAACGTCAATATTCTCGTTTTTTATTTCGATCAAATTTCAAGGATAATAATAAATACATGTGAGGGTATAACTTAAGTTTTATTCAATCTAATGACAATATTTAAATAACGCTAATTACATCACAACAATTTTCTGTTTTTTCTTTTCTTTTACTAATAACATGCAATTGAATCCGTTCGTTTCAAAAACAATTTAAGTCAACAAAACGAAATAGGCGAAAAAAACTAAATAAAATGAACTACTACGGTTGTTTTAACAGTAAACGTCGTAAGACCCTTCCTCGGCGCCTTTGACTGAAGTACGGTTGCATTTTCAAATTTTAAAAGAAGTTCGCTATCCGGGCGGCTTTCGCTTACTTACAGTTTGATATTATGTCAATTAAACTTGTTATTAATTAAAATGTCCAAATCTTCAACATTTTGATTATTTCAATGTATTGTATTGAAAACAATAATCAAACCTTTGGCAACATTTTACTTTATCGTATTTTTTCTCTTTAATTTTTTTTTAATTACAAAGAAAAATTAAAAAGTAGTTAACGGTTGCGTTTAAGCTATATTTCCCAATATTTAAGCAATTTTTTTTTTTGACACAAACAATGCACTGTGGAATTTGCAATTCCAGGAAACTTATGTACCTTACCGCCTGTAATAAAAACTAACCGAAAGAAACGAACCTAGCTTCTTTTCTTGTTACATTTTATGACTTGATTGTATGAACACCCACTTTTGGAACAATACATTGTTTCCAAATTTGAAATTTTGTTTTAAAAAAGCGGTTCTACCTGAAATCATAGAAAACGGTTTTTGTTTTTAAAATTATTACTTACCAATTGTTTGTCAAAATTAGCAATGTCACTAAATAAAACTGTTTTCATAGCTAAGGTTACAGTTGTTTTTTTTTTCAAAATTATTAGCTACTTACCAATGTTTCAAAGAGTGATTTTCAAAAGTGTTGAAATTTTAAGTCGCACTCTGGTTGTTACTGGGTAACAATGTTTAAGCAAACAAACGGTTTTTGTTTCCAAAATTATTAGTTACCGAGGCGACTGTGTCACAAACTGTTTGTCAAAATTGTCACTGTCAATGTTACTAAATAACTTCTTTTCTTTTTCAAAACTATTAGCTTCCTATTAATGTTTCAAAGTGTTTTTTTTTTTAATGTTGTGGAAATGTTAGAATTATAAACCTTACTCTGGCTGTTTTCGTAAGCAATAATTAGTAACCAGGGCAACAAATTTTTCAATTGTTTTTCAAAATAATCAAGTGACAATGTTTTTCAAAATGATTGGTTACCAATGTTTCAAATTCTTTTTGAAAATTGTCAGTTACCAAGCAACGGCATTTTCGCATTTTGAAAACAATCAGTGTCACTCTGACAGTTGCCAGGTTATTAGCCAACGTGTAAAATCGATGATCGCATTAAACGCACCTCTAAATCTCAATTTCAAAAATCGAATAGAGTTTCCGATTATTGACGCATCGAATGACGATAATTACCTCCACACTAACGCAATTACGAACTTAATAGTCGACTGTCACATTCGGTCCTGTGCGTCACCATGCACCGCCATCGGGGCCTCGATGCGATTTTGACGTTGCCCCGTTTTGACGACGCCGCTCCAACTCGCGCGCCAGATTAACAATAATCATATATTTTCGGTACATTAATTTTTATCGGAGCGGGAAAATTGTTACCGTTAGTCAATTATGTAATAAAAAAATATCCTGTTCACATAAAACTTCAAGTACGTACAGTGGTGAATGGAAGTGAAAAATGGTTTGTTATTAATTTGTATCAATTAAACGATATAGGATACACATTCGGAAATTGACGGAGAAATATAAATAATTTTTTAGAGTAACAAAAACTAGCTACGATTTTAAAGACGAATTTTTGTAAGAGACCTGGCGTTTGCAAAGAATAAAAGAGGCGACCCAAACACATGTCGGCCTTTGTAAATTCAGGAAATGTTGAGATGTAAGTCGTTTCAAGAGAGTGATTTATAGCTACTTGACGGCACTGTATTGTGTACAATTATTTATGACCAAGATGGTACCGTGGTTGCCTATCATTTAGTAGAAAAACGATCTCGTAAAATTGTAGTATTGAAGTAAGCAAGTCTCTCTGCCGAGAGCCGTTAAAAAAACATTAAAATAAATATTAAATCAAAGTGAGTGAGTGAGTGAGATTAGTTTAATATTCTACTGTTTTTGCTTAACCTTGTTCGATTAATTTAGTAGTCCAGTCAATCTATACATCCATAGATGCAAAAGGTCGGGTAGTTCTGATTTTTTAGTATGTTGTATGTCCCTATACATACAACATACCAAAAAATCAGAACTACCCGACCTTTTGCATCTATGCCCCCGTTATAAGTGATAAATTGACTGGACTATAGGGGTAATGCCATAAGTAAGAAAATACTGATAGTCATGAATTAAAGAGACACTCATATAATCGAAGTAAGTATGTGAAGTAATTGTGGGAAAAAGAAATTATTTATTGCTTGTTGCGTACTTAGACAGTTTAGTAAATTCTTCCTCTCTTGTTTATGTTCTTCAAAAAATTATTTTTCAATTGTTGAATGCATGACTTAAAGGGGTCAGAATAAAAAGGGTATAAATGTATTTTTTTAAATTATGGGATAAGTGCGTATTGTTAAAGGTGAGGTGCCTATTTATTGCACCGAACACAACCTTATAATTAAAATTATATTCTCTCGTAATTAACTAATATGAGATTTTATTAAAAAAAGTCTGTAACACGCCGCAACGTGCCAACCTACCCCCCGTGCTCCCTTTGGCGTTACGTAATTTATGGATGGCCCCTAAAATGTAAATTTTACCCTTTTTATTCTACCGCCTTCAATTATTATGGAATAGTCATTTAGTCATTGACGTGCATTATTATTAAATTGGGTACAAATAAGATTTGTATGTTATCAATAAATTCATGGCAACACAATAGTAAATTATCGAAACTAAAATCATTTGCGAAAGACCTCAAAAATAAATATTTTCCATTTCACCCGTTTAAGGTAAACTTTATGGCAGTTAATAAGACCCTAACAAAGGCCACTCAGTGTCTTTGTTGGGGCCATATATCTTGTTGACACTTTACCCTCGAGCTATGAAAAAATGCGCTTTCTGCAAAACGAGCTCAAACGATTTTAATTAAATTATGAGCAAACTATAATATTTGAAGAAAAACGATGCGAATAAAAAGTATGCGTGTTAGTGTCAGCAATAAGCTCATATAAATTTAAAACCAAAATTTTAAATATTTGGAGGCTTTATGAGGGGTTCAAGTTTTGAAAAAATTTTACATTTTAATTAATAACTAGCTTAATCGAGACACCATATAAAAAAAAAACCGATAGATCTGTGCGGACCGATCACTCTTATAAAATGCAATAGCGACATATTCTTCAAATCTTAAAAATGTGGCTAAAACGAATGATGCCGTTTTCCATTTAAATCACATTGCGCCAATGGTTAGCCGGCTGAAAAGATCCAAGCACCTTAAGCCCGGGAAGCCGCTCAGGGGGCACCAACCAAAGAGGTTTGCAACTAAAAATATGATTGTGAAGCAGCTACCGGCATGTAGGAATCTACAGATACCGCACAGGACAACACAATTCCACCACGGAAAAATGTAAGGATTATTCATGTGTGACGACGTAAAATTGCCTGTAACATTATATTATAGGTACTACATAAAGATAAAAAGTTAAAAAATATTAATACTTTGAAATATCTTTATGAGTAAAAAATGTTTCATTACGAAATGTCGTTCAATTACGGGACGCTTACGTACAACATGTTTACTTTTTCTTATCAGTTACAGCTCATTTATTCATTATCAGTTTCTCTCAAATATCTCGTGAAATACTGGTTTTACGTGAAGTTTAGTAATATCAAAATTTGTTTATTATCAAAATCTGCACAAAAAAGGTTCTATATAAAATGTACATGCAACCAATAGTTTTCGAGATATGAGACTGAGGAAACTTGGGCGCTACGATGCCCAAATTTTTTTCATAGATTTGGCGCGTTTAGTGTTTTTACGACGCTGCGAATATGATTTTTGTTATGATTTTCCCATTTCAACAGCAAATACATTAGAGTTACCAATACGCGCAACTCCACAAGTTTATCACGTATTTGTAAGGATCAGAGGTTATCTGCGCCATCTACCGCCTTGGGGTTTAATAATGGCGTTCTCATATAAGATGCTATGGAAAAGAACGTTTAAGGAATTTAAAAATGCCGCATTAATTGCGAGAAAAATCTTTCAATTTTTTTATTTTTGCCTTTTAGCATTCATTTTTCATTACATTCATTCACTTTTTGTACATAGGCTCTTATAAAAACACTAAAAAGCGTATGTACAAAACGTGAATGAAAGCAGTGAAAAATTAATGTTAAAAAGCAAATACAAAAAAATTTAAAAAATTTTTCACAATTAAAACGGCATTTTGAATTTTCCCAAACATCTTTCCCATAGCATCTCTTATATGAAGAAAATATAAAAGCGCTTTTCTATTATTTTATTAATTTTCCTAAATATTCCTTTCCATAGCATTAAAATTTTTTGTTTTCTATCTTTTCCCAAATAAAAATGCCCCTTCCGCGTAATTTTGTACCCTTAAGGACTTCGATGAACCTAATTAATTTAATTTAAAACATGCAATTCGCTAATGGCAAACTAAATTTATTTTTATTTTTTTTTAGTGTTTTTATAAGAGCCTATGTACAAAAAGTGAATGAAGGTAATGAAAAATTAATGCTAAAAGGCAAAAATTTAAAAAATTAAAGGTTTTTCTCGCAATTGATGCGGCATTTTTAAATTCCTTAAACATTCTTTTCCATAGCATCTTATATGAGAACGCCATTATTAAATCCCAAGGCGGTAGAGGCGCTACTTACACGGGATCCCGTCGAGAGTGGAAGTTGCACGTATTATTAATATAATGTATTTGGCAACAGTCTCACCAAGCCGATAAATCACTTACACTTACAAACAAATAAATTCACTAACTTCAAGAAAGTATTATAAACACGCACACCCTCAATTAACAAAAACAATTACAAAATACTAATAACAGTGCAAAGTGACTTTGATAATGGTCTGTACCAACCAAAGCATAAAACACTTTAGCCACTTTATCAATATCATCGACATCGAACCAAAGAATAGTTAAGGATAAGAAGCGACACGGTCCGATTTCCCCATGTATTTTTGTGAACACGGGCCAATAAGATATAAAGTAGGTGCCACCAAATATTTGGCGGCACTTACAAATAATAAAATATAAGAGGCGAATAACCATGTATTCTAGACGGGCGAATATAGCGGGCGGCCGATCTTGCAGGCATGAAGGGTGCAACTGGCGGGGAGAGGGATGATGAGACTCGGCTAATTCGACTTAACGCGGAGAAGGATGCGGCTGTTTCTTCCAAGCGTGATTTAAGGTTAATTTGTATCAATAAATTAATTGTGTAAATTGTTCAGTATCATTTTGTTTATTACAATATATTGCATTAAAATATATAAAATAATTTATCTACAATTACAAAAGTACATGCAATTTGTATAGTATTTGTTTGTATTCTTAAAAGCATGGAATTAATGTTATTAAACAAGTCTACAGGTTCTTCACCGAAATTTGCTTTTAATTTTTTTAAATTTCTTCAAAGTTTATTCTTCTGTAGAGTATTTGCGTTGCTGTAGGTGGCATAAAGGACGATAATGAAAACGATTGAGAAAATGGAAGTAGTACTGCTTCTTCGGTTTGTTGAAGAAGAATACTAAACTAAAAGAATGTGAATTACATTTCTTATTATAGAAGCACAATTAATTTTAAACTTACTTCTCAGAGAGATAATTGCCTTTAACTTTATCAATGTTCTGTTGTGCACGGTATATGATTTTTTTTTCTTTTCCAGGGTTCACAGCAATTCTGTATTTTCAAATTCTCTGACTTTTCAGTTCAAGTTATACATATATGATAGTTTCAACATAAAATTTGAAACACATTTGCGGTGAACCCTGTTTATGTTTCTTGCGGAGGAGGAGAAAATCTTAAACAAGACACCTCCACAGCTGTGACGAGAGTGTCCCTCAAGACGCTTCTCGGCACAGATGCGATGGTAGAGTCAGGTTTTACTGACTAAAAAAACCTCCTCGTTGGATGGACTAGGGACACATCATGGAGGAACCTGTAACATATCAATCAAGCAACCACCGGGTGTTTTAAATAAGTTTACAAATCTACAAAATGAAGCATCCCAACAGCTCATGAAAACTAATAAAATAATACAAAAATAATAAAATGATTAAGCACCTCAATATAAAAACAAAATCAAGAATTTTTAAGAGCACAATACGACTGATCATGGCCTACATGGGCGAAACCAGATCCGACCACCTCTGAAACAAACAAAAATTAGAAATGGCAGAAATGAAAAAAGTAAACGTGTTGTCGATTTTTTAATAAAATTCATAAAATAATTCATTTCCAATTACAAAATTGATACCTTAAAAAGAAATGGAAAAAATTATAAATGTAAAATTTTTATCATTTTTTTATTGTTTGTTTGTATTCTTAAAATCATTATTGATGTATTTTATGCAGTGAAAAATTTTCATCAGGCAAAATAATTTGGATACATAAACTTTTGGAAAATTAGGCCATGAAGGCATATAATCAACATTAGTAAATATATTTACAAGTTCTCTACCGACATTTTGTTTAGTAGAAAGTTCTTCAAAATTCAAAAGAAATAAATGATCTAGTTTTCTAATAAAATCTACGAAATCGTCATTAGGCATAGTTAAATTTCCAAATATTGCTTTGTCTGCAGTTTCGTATGCCTTTAAAAGACAAAACAAATTCAGAGACGTTAAATTTTTATTTTCTAGTTCCTTGCACACATTACAATCATGAATTGTCAACATCTTTCTATACAAATATCCACAAACATAGACAAGAGCATTTTCGTGAAGTAGATCTAAATTTCGGGAATCAATAAAATGAAAAGAAAGTGTACAAGTTGGTACTTGTTGAATTTCATCGAAAATGATTCTTTGAATATTATTTTCATTTAAGACCGTTAAAATTTTATCGAAATCATCGGCACAGTTTGAATATTCATTGTGTTGCAAGTAATTAACAGCAAAAAGTTTTTTGAATGTGTTTTGAAATTGTTGTGCAGTTGGATTTGTGTTATTTCTTATAAATCCAAATAAGTTTTCAAGAATATCTTGATTAAACCTTCTAGTAAACAAAAATAAAATGCTTTCATTTTTACATTCTCTCCAAAGAGACTTTAAGGCATTAATGGTAATAATCCAGCCCTGAAAACATTTAATTTTGTTAACAATTTGTTTGCCGGCACTATCAAATATTTTAATGGATTTCATCCAATAAGGCAAGTTGGTATTCAGCCCCTGTAAATGCCAAATTATATTTTTTAGCATTTCTTAATTTTGAAGAATTAAATAAATCGAACAGTTTATCAAATTTTTACAAAAAATCGGCTGTTCCTGCAGCTTCTGCAGGTAATGCCTGAAATGACACGTATGTTGACAGTGCAGCTGCTACAGACTGGCTAAAAACTTGTGTGGCATATTTAACGCGCATTTTTTGAAAAGTATTTGGGTTTAAATGAATATCTGTTAATTTATGAGCTAATCTTAAGTGATTTCGATCTATCTGAAGTGTAAAAATTTTGAATATCTTTCCAAGATGCCTTTTTATCGTTAAAGAATATATCATATTTTAATAAATTATTTCTGACTGATTTTATCAAATGGGGGACATCAAAGAAAAACTAAAAACTTTTTTTCATTTACAAGAAAGTAAGGCTTTTCGGCTGATACTCGCAAGTTTTTAGCTAATTGCATAAAATTACCCCCTTGGTCCGTTACAACTGCTTTTACATTGACACCACATTCTACTTGTAACTTTTCTACACATTCTAAAACTATCGACTTTAATTTCTCACCTTTACAGGTAGTATGTGTAAAAAAATAACAAAGAGGTTGCTTAAAATTATTGTAGATGCCCCTAGCCATGATGACCATGACCGATTGCGACGGTAAAAATTTGTTTCCCTCTCCTTCATTATGAAATCCTATTATTTCGTCCCTGTTGAGATTATAAAATAATGAAGTTTTTATTGACATTTCGTCAATACAATACAATACAATACTTTAAATGAAATTGATCTGCAAACGAACCTGAGTGTGAGTTCGACCTTCCTCCGCATAAATAACAGAATGATTAATTACGTGGCACCTGGCCCTTTCGACAACCTCTCTTCACTTGCCCACTTGAATTTAAGTTACAGCGGTCTGACCTTCCTCGAAAAAGGAGTTTTCAACAACTTGACCAATTTGATTCATTTGAACCTATCTCAAAACTATCTTATTTGTTTGGAAGGAAACGTCTTCGCGGGGTTGAAGAAATTGAAGGAAATTTCTTTCTGGAACAACAACATTACCAAGTTTCCTCCTCAATTGTTTAGAGGGTTGGAGAGTTTGGAGTATATCAATTTGAGTTGTAATAAAATTTGCGTGATTGATGAAGACTTGTTGATGGGGTTGAATCGGTTCACTCGTTTTGATGCGTCTGATAATAACCTCACAAGCATTCCCGAAAAGTTGTTTAGGGATTGTGTTAAGTTGGAAATAGTCGATCTTTACAATAATAAAATCGTACGGTTGAAAAAAACTATTTTTGATGGTTTGCACAATTTGCAGTGACTGTATCTGGAGAATAACAGGTTGGACGAGAGGGATAAGAACGCATTGAGTATGTTAAGAATCGAGAAATTGAGAATATAACTTGGCGTAACTGCTTTATTATTTTTCTTTATGAAATAATTTTGTTTTATATTTAAATTTGTATTGTTTGGAGGTTAAATAACGTGTCAGATAATGATTAAATTAATTTCTTAAATGCAACTGTTTACATTTTTTAATGAATTTGGAAAAAGTTTCAAGATACAATAAATGCCGCTGAAGAAATTAGTTGCGACTAAATTTCTGAACTGCATTCTCCAATCAGGAAAATATCTTTATAATTGGTTATGACGTGCGGTTAGGGTTGCCATACGTCCTTTTTTGGGAGGACATGATCAAGGTTTATAAAGATACACAGGTTACCTCAGTTCGGCAGTCCTCTCTGATTGGCTGCATTAGATGACGTAACATGCAGCCCTCAACGTGGCGTCAATTCAAGTACAAAAATACATTGGACTGTAAATGCAACATTTTTCTTAAAATAAATGTATGATTGTATGTATGTATGATTTTTTTAATGACTGCGAAATTGTATAATGAATATTGTAGCCAAAAATAAATATACAAAAGTATTAACTGCTCCTATAAAGCGAAAAAAATGATCCTAAAAAGTATTGAAAATAAATAAAATTCAGTTAACTGTGTAAAATTTGGGCATCCTCACATAATTAGCAGTTTCGATTTTTGGGGTGGAGGCAAAACTTGGCGCACCCTGTACATTAGTGAAAGTAAAAATTTGACAACATCGCATCACATCATTTCAATAAAACATGATTTTAGAAATTATTGTATAAGTATTATATAACGTGTGTACAAATTGCCGAAAAAGCTACACGCAGTGACATTCTTCGTTCGGTTCAGAATAAAAAATCTTAATGTTAAAATGTCGTATCATACTTCGTTTATTTTTACGGGGTTCTTGAAGTTCAGACTTTTAGTGCGTAACTAAGCCTTACTCTTCGATATCTGTTAATAGAGATAGCTGCAATTTAGTTTAAGGAACAATTTTTACTAGTATTATTTTGTAAACGTTTTCTTTTTGATTTAAAAGTTTGTTTTTAACATTCCTTAATTAACGTACTTTCACGAAAAATACATTTGACAACGTTGATTTCAATCAAAATTATTACTGTCAAATTTTGACGTATGTATTTAATTCGACTACCGTGTTTCATTTCGTTTAAACTCTGCTTCTTCGTGGTTATTTGTATTGTTTTGATTAGTTGTTGTGCAACTGTGTTTTATCGTTCCGTTGTTGTTATTTTATTCCTTCATAATGGATTTTACATTTAATGAATATGCCGATATGTACATGGTGTATGGTTTCTGTAATGGAAATGATAATTTGGCACAACGAGAATATCGCCACGTTTCCCAAATCAGAGAGATCCTAGTGGAAATGTATTTCGAAGGCTGGATCAACGTCTACGTGAAACTGGTTCGGTTACTAAAAGAAATGTTAATGCTGGTCGACTAAGAGAAAGGCGTACAATACGACTAGAAGAGCAAATTCTCGAAGTAATACTTGACGTAATGTTAATGTGGTTCCCGTGGTGAGGAAGACGTATGGGGGAGGAAGTTAGTAGTCACACAGGTTACCTCCTCTTAACAAAAAAAAAAAAAAAGACGCAGTACAACAGATCCTTCCGTTAGTACCCGACAGTTAGCTTCAACCTTAAATATTCGTAGTAATAAGACCGTTCAGTTGGTTCTACGAGAAAACATTCTTCACCCCTATCATGTTTGTAAAGTTCAGTCGCTCTATGAAAACGACAACATTTTTCGATTAAATTTTTGTAATAGAATGTTAAATAGGATTCAAGAAGATGGCAACTTTTTAAGATGTATTCTTTGGAGCGATGAGAGTATGTTTACCAGAGATGGTGTATTTAATACCCACAATGTTCACCATTGAGCGGATGAAAATCAGCATGCATTTCGAGAATATGGTCACCAAAGGAGGTTTTCCATTAACGTTTGGCTGGGCATAATAAATCACCGGGTCATTGGGCCAATTTATCTAACAAATCGTCTTAATGCCAATAAGTATCTCAATGTATTGGAACAAGTTAAAGACGAAATGCCACTGAATATACGCCATAACATGATTTACATGCATGATGGAGCTCCTGCACACTATGCTCGTAATGTAAGGCAATGGTTGGATGAACACTTCCCAAACAGATGGATTGGTCGCGGCGGTTCTATCTTGTGGTCTGCGAGATCTCCCGATCTCAATCCTTTAGACTTTTTTGTTTGTGGTTTCATGAAGGAGAAAGTTTATGTAACGCCTCCTCAAGACGCTGACGAAGTCAGAAATAGAATTAACGCGACAGTATTGGAAATTACACCACAACTACTCGAACAAGTAGTACAGACGATACCTCATAGATTGCAACTATGCTTAGAGACAGATGGTTTTCAATTCCAATAATTACGTAGGTAATAGTGTCACTGATTTACTGTCAGATAAATATCCAAACAAAGAAATAATCCTTTCATAAAATAACTGTAATTGAACATTTTTCAATATGTATTATTTTGACAATAAATAATTTGAAAAACAAATCATACCTCGCGTGAGGTGTAGAATTTAAAACGTCAGATTGAACCAACTGATACTACTAATAATGAGTAAAATGCGGCTACAGTGTTGCCAAATGTATGTTTCTTTAAAATGGTTCCTGAACACATACGAATAGTCCGGGAGGCAGCGTTGCATTTTTGTTAGTGTTTTCATCCCTCACAATTTTTGTCTTAAATGATAGTTTGAATATATCTATTAAGGGTCCTGGCGCTTGAAGAGTTTCAGCCAAACTCATAAAGATAAATTGCTTTAGCGTAACACTTAATATAGGCAACACCTTAAACTTGTTTATAACCAAGGCATCACAATATAATAGGCCTGTGTTTAACAATGAAACGGCTTTGAGTGCCTGCTGTGCCGGCTGTGAAATATTATTTACTTTAAAACTGAAGTAGGAGTAAACATTCAAAGATGCCAATTTCGGTAAATCGCAAAACTAGACAGGGAGCGCACAGCGTGTTCTTACCTAAAGGTTTATTTTCAACGACTGATTTACACGTGACAATTTTTTTGGTCGAATGTATCTTATTTTTTTGGACAAAACACGTTTTGAATGTTTGCTCGTCTTTTAGTTTAACAATTTTATTTGCTTAGTAAAGGAGCTTTTAAAAGCTATTGCTGTTAATAAAATTTATGTTTTCTAATTTACTTATGGAAGATAGAAAAATTTAATGTGCAGACTAGGAATACCCGACACTAATGTGTTAAAATAAAATGCCGACGAAGTCGTTACTAGAAAACAAATGATGATTTGAAATTAGATTTTATATAAACCGTGTATTTTTATTAAATTAAAATGTACGGGTTCGATGATTTTTCTTTTAAACAATTGTTTCAATTTTAATTAATTTGTTCCATATTGTAGTCGCTCACTCTATAATGAACTGTTGAAAAAATTATCATAAAAAATTTTAATAAATAAATAATAAATAGGAATGAATTAATCCGTATAAATTAATTCATCCAAATCCGACCTGTCTCTGGAAATTCTGAAATCAAAAGCTTTATTGATTCGGCTAATATGTAGTACTTAGATAAAATTTGTTTCATAGATACGAACAGTGAGAAAAAAGGAAACAATTATCAAGTCTCAGTTATTTTCTTTATTCAACGCACAAATAATTTGAATAAAAGACATTAATAAAAACAGTTACACAAAAATAAAAGAAGCTAACAAGAATTTATAACAGACAAATAATTATAATAAAATACAGGAAACAATGGTATAAAAATGTAAAAAAATTAGTATTATTATTGATAAATAAATATTTTAAAATACAATTTTTGATATTTTTTAATAGCTCTCTACTCTCGAACATTCAACATTCGCATACATATTTAGGAACCAATTATGTGCGAAAGTCAAGCGTCGCCTTTATTATACATTTAGAGCTGCGTTTAGATCCTAAGGCACCGAAGGATGTAGCGCCCGAAGGTTATGATAATACTTCTCCACCGCGGTGTATTCACCCAGGTATCTTTTTGTGCGGTAGATAACTTCCACAGAAGACCGTATAAAAAAAATTGCATAAAAGAAGACATTGATAAAAATAGGAATAGGTTTTCTAAAACCGCATAAGACCAAAGCAACAAATTAAAAAATAAATGAAAATCGCATAAAAACAAACCGCATAAAAATAACCTGGGTGTATATAATTTTTTCTGCTAGTAATATTTGAATTCTAAATATTTTTTTCGCACAATCATGTTGTTACTAGCTACTTATCATTGTTGTTGACAGAATCTGTAAGTTGAACTTACCACACTGATGCGCTAAGTAATTTGTGACAGATATTATGCCAGGGGTGGCCAACCTGTGGCTCGCGAGCCACATGCTCTTTGAAGGATTATTTGTGGCTCTCGATAAATGTACCCGAGTTCCCTTTTCATTTTTGTGCTACTATATTTTAAAAAATTATTATCGTTCCGTACAAATGTAGTAGATTGAACCAGTTGGCATTTTTTAAAAATATTCTAAGTGATACTTAAAACATAGATTACATACTACATTTTCAGAATTATATCAAATCAATTATTTTACATTTTCAATTTTTACTAGTGAGATTTCCAACAGCGTGGAAAATTTTGTAACATACGAAATTTAGGAAACCGTCCCATCCTGTTAAACACTCCAAAACAATAAGCTCACTAGTTTAATAAATGAATTAATTTTAATGAAACATCAAAAAAATAAGTACAGCGCAGTTGCACTTGGAGCTTTCGATCGAGCGCGCGTATATCGATTGGCATTTGATACTTATTATTTATTAATACAAACTTTGAACTTTGAAAATTGTTGTTTGATGATTCGTACTCAAGTGCTTTTTGACTTTTTGGCAAAGACTGGGTTGTTTTGAGGCGTAGCACCTGTTTAGCGGTATTTTTTATGAGTGTCCGTTAGGTTATTCGAAAAAGGTTCCTTGTGCTAATTTTTTGAAAGCGTGGTTGTTTCGTTTCCTATTAAAATTTATTGTATACAAAAGGGATGGTAATAAAATTGTTTGAAATAACGGCACAGGTCTAAAAAATTTAAAATAAAAATATTTTTGTTTGGTATTTGATACTTGTTATTAATTAATATAAAATTTGAACTTTGAACATTGTTGCTAGATGGTTCGCACTAAACTGCTTGTTTATTTCGAGAAAGGTTTACAAATTTTACGCGAGAAAGATCCTCTGAACGAACGAGTTTCGCATGGTATGAATCATGAAATAAATTGCTACAAACAATTCTATAAACAAAAAAAAGTCGAGCAAAGCAGCTGACTTTAAAATTGTTCATCCGACCAGTTTCTACCTTAGCTAATGACAGTATCCCTGATAATGCAGAAAATTTAATTTAAAAATTTAATATTGCTTTACTTAAAAATGATTAATTTCGTAAGCGAGCGAAATTAAAGATAATCTGTAATAACTTTTTTTTTGAAGCTTCCGCTGACTTTTGTTTTAGAAGCATGAATGAGCAGGAATGAAGCACTAAACATTCTGCCTAATTTTAATTTTCCTGATCAAGGTCGTCCGCTAACTTCACGGACCCTAGAAGTAGAGTAATTGTAAAATTGATGCGCGCAAAGACGGAAAACGTAAGGTACTTGCACTAACTTTGCAATAACTTTTGTTAAACTTAATCTTTTTTTAAATTTCAAAAAAATATAAGTTTCCTATATAAGACTGAATCTTTTAATGAAATAAAAGTGTTACTATCTACAATAATAAAGTTTTTATTGCCATTTAAACATTTAATTTGTTAATAACAATTAAACTGACCACTTTCAGACTTTGCGACCAAAATTTTTGGAATCAGGAGGTCCAAAATACTTAGGAATAAGTCTTTTGCAACCGTCGCACTCTGAATGTCTACGAAATCCTATGGGCTCCTAGACTAAATATAATTTTCTAATAAAAAAAGAAAAAACGTACCTTTCATTTTTTTTTCTGCCTCAAGCGATATAAATTCTTCTTGCTTCGACGTCTTCCTGTAGTCGGCAAAGATTTTTTTCCATGAATTCCCATGTTCAAACACCACAAAATCACTTATTTTAACTCCAAGAGTCAAATGACTTCAGAAGACGTTAAAGTTATAATAAACAATTTTTCAAATTTTGCATATTTTAGCTACGTCGCGTCGTCTAAGAAATGTTAACCAATCCCAAAACAGAAACTTAGGTAGAATACCTATGTACTTGAATCTGCTTGCAAGATGTATTACAAATTCGTTGTTGAAAAATTTAAAGGCACGTAGTCGATTGCCTGGTATTGTATACTGGAATTTTGACCGTTCGTAAAGAATGCAGTGTATCTCTTTGTTGGCAGTTCCGTCACTTTGCCAAATGTAAATAAAATTAAAATTTTATTTTTATAATACGTTCATTCGAGCTGATAAATGAATATTTATCGACAAAATGTTCTGAATGTGCAAACTTAATATTCACGAAAGCAGCACATCGTGGAAATCAATTTTTAAATAGGCCTTGAGCTCCTAAAACGATCAAATCCAACCATCTTAATTTTCTGATTGTCGATTTATTAACACAATCAAAAAATAGGTCCCTTTTAACTGTTCAAGATACATATATAGTGATTATTCTTTAAAAAAGGCTTACCAAAATTCTCGGGGAACGAAATTTTCGGTAATAGAAAATATAATACTGAACATCTGTTTTTTCCCCAAATTCCGACTACTTACCTGCTGTGCAATAAACTTTGGACAAATTTTTTCAACAATAAGTACATACAATGTAACTATTCAATTACATATGATGAACAATTGTGTTTTTTTATTAATAACTGTGTGTATATCTAAATGAACAAATATTTTTTCAAACGTATTAAATCTTAATTTTTTGATTCGTCGTGAATTCTATTAGTAATTAAATTTCTCTATAGTGGTTTTTTTTTCGTGGCTTTTCGAACATCACTAAACGGGATTTCAACTGTATTTAAATTTTTTAAATTTAAATCTATTAATTCACATCAGACATTTTAACCCCTTTTTTCCCGTATTTGGCACACTCAAATGTTTTATAAGATCATCATAAACGGTATTACGTGGCCCTGACCGCAATATATGACATATTTGACGCGAGTAATATTTTGAACTTTTTTTTATCAAAAATCGCGATAAATTTTTTTTTTAGTATTTTTTAAATTGTTCAATAACGATAATTAATAACATATATTTAATTGAACGGTATAAAAAAAATGAGGCGGTAAGGGGTTAAGTAACACTCTAAAGTTTGTTTTTACGAAGCGTATTTTTCTCTGGTTAATAATACTATTTTTATGGTAGGTAATAATCACCGACTTAGTGTGCATAAAGTCGAAACTTGCCATCAGTCATAAATTAAAGATTCTAAGAAGCGACGTTACACTAATAGACGTTGTAAATCTTCTTGACACCGTCACGAAATAAGGACTTGAGAGCAAAATGTTTGATTGATTTTTTTCATTTAAATCAACGTACAGAATAGTTGAAAGAAAAGTAAGTGTCAAGCCGGATAGCTTTTTGTTCAATTTTTAACATGAACTAAACCAAAAAATTCTGCGGTAACCGATGATTGAGAAAACTTGTAAAGACTATTTTGACATTTTAATTAATATACTTTAATCAGATCAGTTTTTCAAAGTTTGATTTTACGAGCTGGATAGATTATTAAATTCTACATAAGTAGATGATGCAAGGCTTTCTTCAAATTTAAGGCTAACAAAAATATCTCGCATTAATTTCTCAATGATTCGCAGATCCCAGGGTTCAGGAGCCTTAAGCAAAAGAAGCGTCAGCTGTTTGCATCTGGGTGGATCTGGCTATGACAAAATTGGAAACATGTCGAAAAAAAAAAAGAAGTCATTTCAATACTTTTGAAAATTTGTCAATCTTTAGTTTAAATAATATTAAAAATAAATATAACCGTCAGCTGCACCGAAAATGGGGGATTATACGTCAGTTACCCCTATAAACCGGAAATAAAAATGGGGATGTAAAGTCATTTCATCCCTTACCAAATTTTTACAGCGTATTTATTATGTTATTGAAATGATAAAAACAATAATCAGCTGAGCTTCCAATAGGGAAAAAACCGTCAGCTAGGGCATTATAGCTGCTTAGCGCGCATACAATTTCAACGTAAAATAATTCAAAGAACGGTCTGACTGACGATCTTACCCCTATTATATCATCAGCTGACTATTATTTTCAGTAAATATAGTCTCTAAACTATTAAACATCAAAATTTCAAACAGAATGAAATTAATTTAACCCAGAGATAGCGGTTTCAATTTTTTTTTTAATCTCATAATATTACGACACGACATTATTTTTTGAGTGTGAATATAATTTTTTAATCAAATGAAAAATATATAGTAAATAAAGGTTTATCAATAATAAAAGAAACAATAATGTAAAAATAATATTACAAATCACATTAATTCATTTTCATCACTTGATGCGTTTCAGGAGTCATTTTCATAAAATAAAAATGGGGATGTAAAGTCATTTCATCCCTTACCAAATTTTTACAGCGTATTTATTATGTTATTGAAATGATAAAAACAATAATCAGCTGAGCTTCCAATAGGGAAAAAACCGTCAGCTAGGGCATTGTAGCTGCTTAGCGCGCATACAATTTCAACGTAAAATAATTCAAAGAACGGTCTGACTGACGATCTTACCCCTATTATATCATCAGCTGACTATTATTTTCAGTAAGTATAGTCTCTAAACTATTAAACATCAAAATTTCAAATAGAATGAAATTAATTTAACCCAGATATAGCGGTTTCAATTTTTTTTTTAATCTCATAATATTACGACACGACATTATTTTTTGAGTATGAATATAATTTATATTATATATTATATATATTATAATTAAATTCGGAAATTCTCAAAAACTATGGCATTTTATTGAGACAAATATGGAATGCATCAAAGTGTAGGAAATTTTATGTGCTTTCTTTTAGTATACTTTAGAGTTTATTACTTTATACATATACGTATATAATTTTTTTTAATAATTTCTTAAATGTTGTCAAATGTGCCAGTGGTGGACATACTATCGCTGATACAAAAATGATATTTCATGTTTGTCAAATAGATTTCGATGCCAATGTAACTATAAGATGCTCAGATACGGATGTCCTCATCATATTATTAGGTAATATGCATCATATTAAAAATGATCTAAAAATAAGCATTCTACTTGGTACTGGCAATAACAAACGATATATCGATGTCAACAAATTATGTCAAACGCTTGGACGAAACTTGTGTTCCTCATTGCCTGGATTCCATGCTTTCACAGGGTGCGACTTCAATCCTGCATTTTACAGGCGAGGCAAAAAAATACCATATAAAATATTAAAAAATTCTGAAACCTTCATAAAAGCCTTCACAGAAATTTCAAAGATCGATGATTGTGATAAACATGAATTTAAAAAAACTATAGAAAAATTCGTCTGCAGAATGTATGCGTTTAAAGGTATTGATGACGTTAATGTAGCACGAGTGGCTACATTTATGAAAGACAAATTGAATGAAAAGACAGATGTACTGACATTCAAAAATAAAATTGATGGATCAATATTTCCTCCATGCAAATCAGAACTATTTCAGCACATTTTACGTACCTCATATGTAGCTCATCTCTGGAGCCACGCTCATCTGTCGGTTCCAACTGAATTTTCACCGACAGATTTTGGATGGGAAGAAAAAGAGGATAAATATACCTTTAAATGGTTCGATGGTGATCAACTTCCGCCAAATATCACCAGCATAACAGGTGTTGTAAACACTACATAGGAATAATTACAATGAACAAATTGATTTTTGTCTACAGATAACACCGAGCAAGGAGAAGAAATTGAAGAAGCGGAAAAAGAAGCAGATAAAGATCAGTCTGAGGAAGAAGAACAGGAAGAAGAAATTTTTCACGATAGCTCTGACGATAGTTCTAGAGAAAGCGATTATGAAAATGACTCCAGAAACGCATCAAGTGATGAAAATGAATTAATGTGATTTGTAATATTATTTGTACATTATTGTTTCTTTTATTATTGATAAACCTTTATTTACTATATATTTTTCATTTGATTAAAAAATTATATTCACACTCAAAAAATAATGTCGTGTCGTAATATTATGAAATTTAAAAAAAAATTGAAACCGTTATATCTGCGTTAAATTAATTTCATTCTGTTTGAAATTTTGATGTTTAATAGCTTAGAGACTATATTTACTGAAAATAATAGTCAGCTGATGATATAATAGGGGTAAGATCGTCAGTCAGACCGTTCTTTGAATTATTTTACGTTGAAATTGTATGCGCGCTAAGCAGCTACAATGCCCTAGCTGACGGTTTTTTCCCTATTGGAAGCTCAGCTGATTATTGTTTTTATCATTTCAATAACATAATAAATACGCTGTAAAAATTTGGTAAGGGATGAAATGACTTTACATCCCCATTTTTATTTCCGGTTTATAGGGGTAGCTGTCGTATAATCCCCCATTTTCAGTGCAGCTGACGGTTATATTTATTTTTAATATTATTTAAACTAAAGATTGACAAATTTTCAAAAGTATTGAAATGACTTTTTTATTTTTTTTTTCGACATGTTTCCAATTTCACCATAGCCGCCTCCACCCCAACTGGAGCAGCTGACGCTTGGATCCTTAAATACTTGCCTGAGAACAAACATTTCTAATAGAAATTGTGAGGGATGAAATGACCATGTCATATGTAACGCTGCCTCCCGGACTAGAAGCATGATACGACATTTTGACATTAAGATTTTTTATTCAGAACCGAACGAAGAATGTCGCTGCGTGTAGCTTTTCCGACAATTTGTACACACGCGGTATAAGTAAGTTTACTATAAAACAATAATAAGTTTTTTCTTCAGACCAAACGTAAATTGTAATCAGTATATCTATTATCTTAGTATAAAAATGAAGTTATCACAAAAAACAAAACAGTCCAATACAGTTTTAGTTGCTAATTGCAGTCCTTTTTGTCTAAGTATTTATTGTTAAAAATAAGTATAAGTATAATAATAATAATAATAAATATTAACATACATAGTTTTACTTACATTTTTGTTTCCTTTTATCCATAACAAAAGTTAATTAAATTCTCACTTTATATTATAAAATTGTCACAAATACAAATCACAATTTAAAAATACAGTTTAAAAAACACATTTTAAAACTCTTGTCATTTCAGCGAATGAAACCGAAACTTTATCAAATTATTTTCAGTTTCGTTGTGCACGTCTTCAGCAATCATCGCAAACAACTGCTAAATTTCACGTCGATTACCCAAAAAAAAACTTTTATGTATTTCGTTTTGTTTTTGCCTTTAAGTTATTTTACCTTATCAACTTAAAGATTGCATCATCATTTGTGTAAATTTGCTAATTTAATTTAATTCAAACAACCGCCTAAGGCACCACCTTAGCGCTCGGAAAAATGAGTATAAATATAATTTTTTTTGACGCAGCTATTAATATCAAGCCCAAAAAGATTTTCGCACAGAATGAAGTGTCCTACCGCTACCAAATTTTGTATACAAGCGGTCTTAGTGGGGGGCTTAGTTTGATGCGGGGGGGAGGATTTCTGCGCAGAAAAAAGTATCCTACAGACACCAAATTTTGTACACAAGTGCATCTTAGTATGGAGGTCTAAAGTTTGATGCCCGTCGGGGGAGGAGGGGGGAGACAGCCACCAAATTTTGTACACAAGTGCATCTTAGTAGGGGGGGAGGGACTATGGCCCAAACAGATTCTCGCATACAAAGAAGTGTCCTACAGTCACCAAATTTTGTACACCGAGCGAAGCCGGGTACTTCAGCTAGTCTATATACAGGGTGATGAAATAAAGGTGCCCGTAAGTAGCTACATGTTATAGACGATTTCTAACGAAACACGAATTTGAAAGCCAAAATTAAATTTGTTGTCTCTTCACCAAGTTATAAGCTTTCCTATTCAGACAATAAAATCTGTACGATTAACAATTTTGTAATAATTTCATTGTTGGGGTCTAAATTTGATGCAGTTGATGGTGCTTTAAAAAAAAAAGTGTAAAAAATCTATTGAAACCAACTTTATTACCGATGTCAAAAGTACGGTTTCTTGGCTCCGAGGAAAATTTATCAATGTCGCAACATCGCAAATCTCCTAGGAAACGTTGACAACAATAATTCACTTTTCAATGTCAGTTCTCTTGTCAAATTTGAACGATACAAGTCAAATGTCCTAAAAAGTTTTAAAATTGAATACAATTTCAGTGAATATCTAAACATGTTTGCTCCGCTTGGGTGAGACAGATAATAACGCATCGGAAGCACCTAGAGAATATGCTAGACTGTATCCACTTCGACGTCATCCAGATGCTAACGTAATTAGAAAAGTGGAGCAAAAATTAAGAGAAAAATGACTAAATAGTGTCGATTTCTGTAAACGGTAAAGTACCTCGTGAAGTTCGTACACCACCGTTGGAGGAAGCAGTTGTAGAAGCGATTGAAACTGGATCAGGACGAAGCATACAAGGATTAGCGCGACAGTCACTCTAAGTCACTTTTTCCTATTCTGAGATATTTGAGATTTTATGTTTCAATTTGATCTGGAAATTACATTATTTCGTTTTTGACTGATCTGTTAGGGGCCTTTTAAACGGGAATCAGTAAGTGCGACCGAAAGTTCGTCCATTCTTATCAGAAAAAGCGCAAATAGTAGAAAATCTCTACGTCACTTAGGGACTTTTTGCATACAGCCCTTCAATTAGCTGTTTGTTGTGTATTCTTGTTTAATTACATTAAATTTTTTTTAAATAAAAAAAGTTATGCCAACGGGACAGTTGTTTGTCTTACGCAAGTGACAGTATCTGTCAGTGTTGGTTGCTTAGATACAAGAGGTAAGCCTACCTGAAAGTAATTCTTTAGAAAAAACATATGTGCAGTATTGTCACGTTGTACTCTTAGACAAACTGTTTTAATTTTAAACAGAATCTATTTGGACCACTTTTGTTGCGATTTCCACAATGCTTCAACAGAAAGCATTGTCCCAATATCAATCATGGGCACCTTTTTTTCATCATCCTGTATACACAATAAACTTAAATTATGCACTATGTTGTTAAGTTGAGCTATTTTAAGTAACTGCTACTGCTTTGTATAGAAAAACTTAAGGTCATTTTTGAGAGAGAGAGACACTTCAGGTACTTCTCTAGCCCGGACCACATGTGCGCATCCAGTTTTTGAGTTAAAATTATTTTAAAATCTTACACAATTTTCTTACACGCCACTGGAAGCAAAGTTACCTAATCAACAAAATTACCTCATGAAACGGTTACCATTAGTTGCGACTATTATTGTCGATTTTAAACAATAAACCAATAAACATCAAAAATAAGTTTTATTTCAAATTTATTTTTAAACATTGACGCGAGAATTGCGCTAACGAAAATAAAGAAAAACTATCATAAAAATTGTTCAAAGTGTCCACCGTTGTTTTGTACACATGCTTGAAGACGCCGACGAAGTGATTCTTCTACCCTTTGTAACATGGCTCTATTGTTACGAATCATTGCAGCAGCAAGTTCCACCCGTTCAAACGATAAAAAATTTTGCTGTCTGTTTATTTTTCTTAGAAGCCATTCGCAAAATACAGTTTGCGAGGTAAATTTTGTGGTTGTAAAAGCTGCACTTTTCGAACATAATAAGGATACAATTGCTGTTCTTTTAGTATTTTCCAAATTGTAGTATGCAGTGCTAGCCTTCTTGTGCTGAGCCCAGGTCGAACCTCGACACTGTTCAGAACAGTCCCCTCAATGTTTGCAACTTGAGCTGGACGTTGCCGACCACGAGCTGGAGGCTGAAAAGATCCGTAATCTCGAAGATGCTGCACCACATTTACAAATGTGCGAACATTCGGAAGACGACGGTTCAGAAATCGGTACATGTAAATTCTTCGATCTAAGGCTGCATTCCCATGGCTCTCATCATAGGTTAACACAATATCAGTAAATGCGTTATTGGTAAATCTAGACATTTTTTCAGATTTCACTTGCCAGAAGTGACAAATTAATTTTCAATAATAAAAAGTCATCATTTTTCTTTGTTGGAGCATTTCATAGAAGGTTCGTCAATTTGTAGGGGGAAAAAATGATTTAAAAAAATAAGGTTTCGAAAAAATGGTACATAAAAAAGGGCTTATCTCGACGAGTTCTACTACTGGTTAAAATTAATGTACTTATTTCGCTTACACGTTGTATATATTTTATGGTAATGTTCCCAAAAGCTTTGATAACTGAAGCTCATTGTGTAATAGTACCGTTTTAACAATAGGTGCAATAAAAAGTAGTTGGGAGTAAAATTAAAATCAAAACGTTTTGGTATAGACGACTAGTAGTAGTAGAAAATACATACTTTTCTATAATTCTTAATGATAGGTTTTTATATTGGGATACATTTTAAGAAACGGACTATTGAAATAAGAAGTTATAATCCATAATAAAAGCCGTTGATTGCCGAGATATTTTTATCTTCATAACATTTCCCGAAAAATAAAAATTATTTTTTCCTGAACGTTTCAGATAATTATGTGTACTTAGGTACATACAAGTGAAATATTGATTACAGTGCGAAAAACAAACTGTTATCACCGTAATAGTAATTATTAATGTTTTTCTAAGCCCATACTTTAATCGATTTATTAAACATTTACTACTTGTACCTTAATGATACCCATTAAGTACAAAATTTTCATTAAGTTACAAATTTATAACCAATGGAAATGCAACATTACTAATAGTTGGTCAATATCAATGTTGCCATGAGCATGGCGGATCGAAAATTTGTCAATTTTGACAGTTCATAGTTACTGTTAAGCTAGTATATTCCTAAAATTTGTGCTTTTTACAAATAAAATCGGTGAAAATGTGCGATGATGATAGTGGAATTGTGAATTTAACTCCACCAGAAATTGTGGAACGGCGGCTTACAAGAGTCGAAAACAATTTCTTGTCGGTAAAATCGACACTAACATACGCAAATTTTACTCTCAGTTTATGAATTGGTAGGACAAAAATAAGGTTCAAAACCTTTCAGAAAATGTCTTAATTGTTTTCTGTGCTTCCTTTGTAATCGTTTTCATAACATTTCCTTAGCTACAACTTATAATTTCATTAAAAGTTTAATACATTTTGAAAATAAAGTGGTTCGTTTTTAATATTATAACGGGTCGCAAAAAAAATAATGAATGCAACACACATTTAATGGCTATTAAATGCTCATTGCAAAATATGCTATTATAAAAATAATTGAAGTTAAAAATAATCCAGTTAAAAATGTATTTTATTTTATTTTCACAAAAGTGGAAGATGAAAACTAGTTGTTCTTCTCCTGCGTTCTCGAACTTTCACCTGGAAACTTTCAAGGCAGGTTACTACAATAAACACTTTCACAAAATGGCTCACCTATATTTTGTGTCAGAAATATTGTTATCTATACAGAGTGGCCACTTAGTACGTGGACGGTCCATACCTCTGTTGTTAAAAGAACCATGGAAAAATATTACATACAAAAGTTATAGAATCCGTGGAGATGCACATTCGTAAAATATTTTCTAGTATACCGAGTGTCCCAAAAAATCGGGGCGCCAGAAAGAATTTTTTTTTAAATGGCAACCCAAATTTCTTTTTACAGAATAGAATTCAGCATAAAATTCTACGTATAGTACAGTATTTTAATGTAAGGTTCGTTGCGGTGTTGCCAAGTTATTTGTAATTTACAAAAAAATGTGGGAAAAACAACCTATCCAAAAAGTCCTTAAAAAAATCATTAGTTTAAATGTAATAATGCGGTGTTACGCTTTTATAAACATCAGAAATGTTGGAATAATTCTGCAAAAGAAAATTGGTTATAACTTATACAGGGCATTTTCTACGGCGGTGCCAATATTGAAATTTTTAAAGTAGCTAAACTTAATTTTTTTAAATGGATCACTATGTATTTTAATCCGGAATGTTATGCAGTATGGTATGCTCTATAAATTTGCAATTACAACTAATGTTCTGAAATGGGCCGTTTTACCACAATTTTAGGTTTTATTTAAAAATGTACTAAAATATCGCTGCTTTTAGTTGTTTTATTTTCGTGGTATTCCATGACTTGAGCAAAAACGGTCATTATCAGACCTTAAAAGTGTGCTTTTAATTGCATTTCTATTACTTCGTGTTTATAATATTATTAAAAAATTTCTTCCTAAAAAACGGAAATGGAAAACTTGCTCATAGAAGAATGAACAAGACTTCGTGTTACAAACTAGAAATAAATACGATACGTTAACTTTTTACGTATAAAGAATTTTTGAAGAAAAGGTATAAAAATTTGACGTCTAAATAAAAATGATTAGTTTTTTATTTAAGAAAAACAGTCACTCGTAGTAAGAAAGAAATAACATTAAACTGGAAATAATCAAAACTTTTTTTGAAACAATGCTATAAGGGAAACAAAACAAAAGTAAATAGGTACTTGTCAGTTTTACTGTTACTATTGGAACTTATAATTTAGTGAGTTTAGCTATTTTTTTATTTAAAATGCAATTTCCAAGAGAAGAGTTATTAGATATGGTTTTTATTTTGGGAGAGTGTAATCGTTTCATATGAAAAACATGAAAGAACAAAAACTATAACCAATGAAGAAAATGAGTTCCGTGTGATGAGAGCAATTGTTGAAAATCCTCATATTGGTAGTTGTGATTTAAGCAAAACTTTAGAAATCTGTCGGACATCAGTACAAAAAAATGATCAAGAAGAATAAGTTTCACCCGTACCATATTCAACTCAATGAGCAAGTTTTCCATTTCCGTTAGTCTGTTTTTTAGGAAGAAATATTTTAGTAGTACTTATTATAAACACGAAGTAATAGAAATTCAATTAAAAGCACACTTTTAACGTCTGATAATGGCCGTTTTTGCTCAAGTCATGGCATACCACGAAAATAAAACAACAAAAAACAGCGATATTTTAATGCATTTGTCAATAAAATCTAAAATTGTGGTAAAATGGCCCATTTCAGAACATTAGTTGTAATTGCAAATTTATAGAGCATACCATACTGCATAACATTCCGGATTAAAATACATAGTGATCCATTTAAAAAAATTAAGTTTAGCTACTTTAAAAATTTCAATATTGGCACCGCCGTAAAAAATGCCCTGTATAAGTTATAACCAATTTTCTTTTGCAGAATTATTCCGACATTTCTGATGTTTATAAAAGCGTAACACCGCATTATTACATTTAAACTAGTGATTTTTTAACGACTTTTTGGATAGGTTGTTTTTTCCACATTTTTTTATAAATTACATATAACTTGGCAACACCGCAACGAACCTTACATTAAAATACTGTACTATACGTAGAATTTTATGCTGAATTCTATTCTGTAAAAAAAAATTTTGGGTTGCCATTTAAAAAAAAATTCTTTCTGGCGCCCCGCTTTTTTGGGACACTCGGTATACTAGAAAATATTTTACGAATGTGCATCTCCACGGATTCTATAACTTTTATATATATTTTTCCAGGTTTCTTTTAACAACAGAGGTATGGACCGTTCACGTACTAAGTGGCCACCCTGTATAAATAAAATTTTAATGCTGTTTGTTGGTGTAAGCGCATCACTTGAGAACGGCTGGACCGAATTGGCTAATTGTTTTAAAAAAATGTTCGTAATAGTCCGAATAAGGTTTTTATGGAAAAAAATTGAAAAAGTTGCCCGGAAAATTGGAAAATTCGGGAAAAAATGAAGGTGCTTTTTTCTAGGCTAGATTCGAACGATGGATATGCGTATTCTTTTTTTGTTTTGTTTATTGCAATTTGAACAGGACAACGTCTGTTGGGTCAGTTAATTGAAAAAATAAAAATAAGTGCAGGATCCGCCCAAGTTCGGTACAGTATCTCCGTCGCAAGGATGTTTCTAGCCCTGTTGCAGACTACATTTTAATTGATTGAAAGTGGATTGTAATAATTATAGCTTTGATGTTTGAAAAATTGATTCTGTATTTTTTTTTTAATGTTTAATACAATACTCTCTTTTTTATATTTAAAACAGCTCCTCGATTAAAAGGCGCAAAAACACAACAACTTGATAGAAAAAAGCGCAAAGCGACTGATAGAAAACGGCGCAAACAATATGAACAGGGCAATTTTTCTTGTTATAACTAACAAGACTTAACGAAGTCATGTATAGCATTCTAACATAATAAAATAGAGCTTCTCTGCCCTTTTCTTACGCCAATTAAATTACCGGGTATGTACAATTGTGCAACTGAAAACGAAATTGAGAAAATAAAATTAAAATTGAGTAGTCTATGAAGAGGACTTCCTTTTTTAACTAACAAGACCTAGCAAAGTCATGTGTATCATTCTAACATAAGAAAATAGAGCTTCTCTGCCCTTTTCTTACGCCAATTAAATTCCCGGGTATGTACAATTGTGCAACTGAAAACGAAATTGAAAAAATAAAAATAAAATTGAGTAAATATTTTTTTTAACTAACAGGACCTAACAAAGCCATGTATAGCATTCTAACATTAGAAAATAGAGCTTCTCTGCCCTTTTCGTATGCCAATTTAATTACCCGGCACAATCGCCCAACTGAAAACGAAATTGAGAAAAAAAAAAAAGAGTCATGTATAGCTTTGTAACATAAGAAAATAGAGCTTCGCTACCCTTTTCTTATGCCAATCAAATTACCGGATAGAATCGCGCAGATGAAAACGAAATTGAAAAAGGAAAAATAAAATTGAGTAGTCTGTGAAGGTCGGGAGTGCCTTCAATAACTCATCTTCGAGCCTATAAGACCAATATTATTTTTGTTCGCAGCTTTTTTTGTATAGCATGAGCAAACGTTACATTTTTCAATTTATTAATCTAAAATAAACTTATTCACCACGACCAAATCTGCTGGATGATCTACAAAAGAGGACAAAAATGCAATGAACAAATTCGGAATGAAGTCCAATAAAATATTTTGGAACGAATTTGCTTATATTAATTTAAAAATTATAGCACCTCAAAACTGCAACAACTTTTATAAACGTATAAACGATGGATTTGCAATAATCGCCCGTTATAATTTTATGACATGAGCAAAAATTACATTTAGCAATGATATACTTAGATTTTTAATATGTTAAAAAAAAATTCAATCAATATAAACTTCTTATTGCATTTGCCATTTTTACATTACAATAACATAAATAAAATTTTAGATGCACATCTACCAACTATTTATTATGTCCAAATATGCCATCTATTAACAACACAATAAATAAAAATACAATATCACAATTTTTATCAAAAGTTCAATTTAAAAAAATTTGAAGTAGCTTAATGTAATGTTCAATTTATCTAGTACAAGTGTGCAACAATAAAATATGTATAATTAAAGAACAGGAAAACTGTAGTTTTTATGTTGTTCTTTAGCCAAAGACAACAAACTAAGAAAATAATTTCTATTTTGTGGATTCACAAAAAACGAAAGAGTCACTTGTTCGTTAAATGGGGCATTGGGTGACTCACTTGGCACAGGACTATCGGAAACGCTCATTTCTGATGGATCTGAATTTAAATCATCAGGTAGCTGCATTAACCCTACTGTATTTCGAACATAATTAGCAACACGTGCTCGACAAGCAGGATCCATTTCAGTAAGGTCTTCTTCTTGATGTTTCAGAGATGGAGCTAAAGTTGACAGTTTGAAGCATAATAGAGTGGGATCACTGTTATTACTGATAGGATTCAGTTCTGATAATGATACCATTTTTTGAGAAACATCTTCATCAGTATTTACAATAATTAGTGCATCATTTGTTAAAATTAATGCTACTGCTTCGTACTGTCCTGTGTTTGTTATACAAGTTGCATCTGTTACAAATAATAAATTACCCTGTGTAACTGATTGCATAAATTTCCAGTTATATTTTAATGTGGAATTGGTACTTGAATACATATGATACAAAGCAGGTTTTGTTCGAGGCTCTGGTAATGGGTTCCAACCTGCACCTTGTAATATTCCTTGACCTGTTAATGCAACTAAATCTGCAGCTCCACTTAACGGTTTTGTAATAACCCCAACAAGGCCTAAACCAACACCAGCTGCCAATCCTCTAGGTGAAGCACCATCACTCATAACAGATTGCAGGGGATGATGGGCTATTCCCCCAACAGCACCAAGTAAACTGATACCAAGCCCTGTCAAACCTTGTATAAAACCTTGAGTAAGTCCTTGTGGTCTCTGTCGTCTTTGCTCTTCAGTTCTTTTTAAATGTTCTTCATCTAAAGTAAGTCTATCTAAGTTTCTTGCTACACTTGATGCCAATTTCGTAACAGATTGTAAAGTTCCAGCAGTAACGTGCTTCATCAGAGAAGCTGAACCATGTGTTATCCCTTTTAAGAAAGCCCATGGACCTTGAACCAATCCTCTATAGGGGAGGCTTACAAAATCACGAAGGCCTGTGCCCATTGCTCTTGCCAAGCCACCAGGGCTGCCTAATAATTCAAGAGATCCAACAACCCATCCAGCTCCAAAAATTGCTCCAGAAAGATAATGCATTGTTAAAGCATGCCCCAATCTATAAGGTGTGGTTAAAATATGTTGACGTTCAAATCTTCCAAACTGTAAGGGCGATTGGTCTAGCGCCAGATACAACTTTATAGAGGAATGCACCGATAATAGCAAAGAAAGGTTTTCAATAGTGAGGTTGCGTATTGTTAGCGGATTTGCTAACACAGTTGATTCCCAAATAAGTGTTTCTGGAACTCCTACTAATACTGAATTTAAACTATATCCAAGTTTTTCCTTCGTCTTAGACCATAAAACCAACTTTGTGAGGGTGAAAAGTCCAAAGTACTCTATTAATTCCATAATAAACGTATCTTCAATAAATGTTGATAACGGTTTTATTCGGATTTTAACATCCCGCATTTCTGTAACAGTTCGTTGACACACTAAATCTCTCCAAGTCTCAAAATTAATGTCCAATAATAAAAATGGGTCATTTTGACCAACTTTTATCCACTGGGACATAGGAGTATTTAACGACATGTTATTGTGATTTGATTTTGGCTCTTGACTAATCATAACTACCGGAAAATCATAACAACCTTGGTGATAAACCTGATTGTCAAATTGTATTTCAGACACCCTTACACAAATTTCTGTTACTTCTGTTTGAGTGGCAGTAAACAAAATATTGTCACAGGTAAACTTCGCAACTTCAGTCCTTTCTATTCCACCTTTCTCTAAATCTGATGTGAAAATGATTGCAATACTCTTTATAAAAGTAATAATTTTCAATGATGTCCATGGTTTCATACCTTCAAATGAGAAGTTGCTGTGAATAGATTTATTGAGGCCCAGTTCAGACCAACGCTTTTGTAACATTGACGGTACCATTAAAACATTAGAATGGGATTGTTCTATGAGAGTAGGAAGAGTTTTGAATCCATAAGAAGTGTGTTGTGATGTGGCTACACTAGAACTTGAAGGGCTTACACGAATATCTGCTGCACTAAAATATGTACTTGCAAGAGTTGTAGAGCTTTCAGTTTTACCAAGGTCAAAGTTAATGCGATGATCTCGCATTTCATCATCAGATGGTTCATTTTCCCGCATTGCCAAACGAACTCTTATATCCTTTGCACTTATTTCAGCATGCATTATAGATTCAATAATGATAAATGTAGTGTGAATGGAATGTATTAAAATAATTTTCACGTCTCCAAAAAATGGTATTCGAACATACTGATCACTGTTTTGATTGAAGCTAATTGGTGTAGACCACTGGAAGCCTTGGGGATCACCTTCTGGATCAACAGCAATAACAAGGCTTGGTGGAACCTTCGTCTGTAATACATCAGGAAATCTTTCTGCCACTGTTGGCATTGTGTAATATGTACTGTGTTCATCTTCAACACTACACATCCATTTCAAATGGGTACATTCTGTAACTGTAACATTTGTATCATTTTCTGAAAATTCGGCACAAAATAGCATGGCACCACAGCGATTTTCAATCAAAAGTTGAGGATGTAAATCATGATGAAGAGATAAGAAAATCTGGCCTTTATGTTCTTGTGATGTGATAACTATTGGAATACTCAGTTCATCTGAATGTACAACAATACTTTTACGAATTAAACTTTTATCAACTCGTACAGGACAAGACCAACCTAGTTTAGGATTCAACGATAACGAGAGGTATAAAACGTAATCTGTACCGTTTGAAATAGTATCATTACCAATTGCATACCATTGTATTAAGGAAATTCCAGCTTTACTTTTATCTAAATGTGGAGCTATTGCAAAGGCATATTTTTCTACATTTTGAGGAATATTATAGGTGTCTTCACCATCAAGAATGGCAAAACATATAACTTGAAGTTGCATACTCATGTAATTCATTAAAACATGAGTTGAACTCACTTTCAGCATTCTTATTTCGTTTTCAATGCTGCTGTTAATTGAAACCATACAAATATATGGGCCACATTTTACAGCTGTTTTAACATTTCCTTCTATTGGTATATTACCTGTGATTTTTGGCATATAAAATGTTTGACTCCAGTCTGATTTAGCCAGCTGTAATGGTGATGACATGTTCCATGTACCTCCAATGCCGACTCCAATATGAAAAGTTTCCTCTAGTTTTGGTGGTGTAACAATACCATGATGACAAACGCGACAAAGTTCCCTTTCATTCACTATAACAGCTACAGGACATCCTAATGTATTAATTAATAAACACCATGGCAAAAGCTCTACTAACAAGGCACTAGAATATTCACAAGCATTTTGATATCTTACTTGTACATGAGTTAAAGGTTGTTCATCCGCTATCCAATCTATTGTATCCATTTCATCGCCAAAATATGGCCACTTATGTACTTCGTAAGAATTTATGGTGCATAATATAGTGTTAATATCTTCTTTATCAGATTTCTTGAAAAATTCCTTTTGATCGACGAGACTATAATTTAATGGCACGTAAGGATTTGAAGTGGGAGTTCCGTTATCAAGTTGAAATGTAAGTTGATGTGAATGGTCAATAGTTCCTGGACAATAAAGTTGCTGAAATTCTCCGCGACCGCGCACCATAGATTCAAGATGAACGTTTAATGTAGGAGTTTCTATATATACTTTTGCATTAACCGGTAAGTTTGATCTGACCATAAATAGTGGCCACAGCATCGCCAATATTTTGGTACTTTTCGAAAATTGCTGAACTACAATCCGGCACCAAATACTTAAAAATTGACCACGTTCTTGTAATGGTATTTTTACTAGCCATGGCTGAGCACATTTTGTATTTTCAGTTAAGGGAATGTCACCAGACCATGCCGATTCTAGACCGAAAAATCTTAATCTTAAGAAATATTTCTTATTGCTATCCATGAAAATTGACGGTGGAGTGCTTTTGCCATTAATTATGTGACTAATGCTTTTTTTAAATTCTTTATCTTTATCTTCAGCTCCTGCATTTATAACTTTAAGTTCAAAATGTTCAAGTAACATATTACACATTATTAACTGTCCAGAAAATGTGATTTGTTTCTGCGACATTGATACATTCTTGACAGTAATGAGAACAGTTAAATTGTTCTCTGCAGTAATGTGGCATATTTCTGTACCTTCTTTATCTATCTGAAAAGGCTTCGACCAAAGCCAACCATTCTCTTCTAAACCAACTCTTATCATTTGCTTGTATTTCTGAGACCGCCATGAATAGAGATGGCAATATCTTGAAGGTAATAATATGTCTTCTTCAGTAGCTGCTTGACCAAATCTTAATGTAATATTGGTATCATTACAAATTACGTAATTTGTCATTATAATTAATTCAGATATGTCATCAGAATTCTTATTTTGCCAACTTTGTTCCCACATTTGTGCACTTACTGCCAAGGTGTGACCAACTGATGGTCCAAATTTTAATGAAATCGGCTTGGACAAAAAATTGATGCTCAAATTTTTACAAAGACTTAGTTCTAATTTTGACGAAAATGGTTCGATAAAAATTTGTTGTGTTAAAAATGCATAGTCTAAAACAGAACATTTTGTAGTGGTAGTTATATCGAAAGCTGCTACATCAAAATTCCAGGTTGCTAAATAAGCTCTTGTGTTATCCAATGTAACTGTAAGAAAACATTGGTTTTCAGGAACCATAAGATCACAAGTATATTGTTTGAAGGGTTCTGGCATAGAAATTTGTGCCAATTTATTAAAATGACTGTATAATGAAATATTTATCATTGAAATTTGTAATGCAATTGTTATGTTCGGAATTAAAGCCTTGTTAAAATAAGAATCTATTCTCATACAAGCAGCTAAAGCTCTTGGCGATATTAGTACTCTACGTCCACTATCATTTTCTGTTCCGTGACTTGGTGTACTTAAAACCACTCGCCATGTAGTTGCAACTGCAGATTTAGGATTTCCTCCTGGCAACAGTAAATGGCACATTTCACTTTCAGATAATTGAAATTGTACATATGGTTGATAACATCCATGACAATCCGACCAATATTCTAAGTTACACAATACTTGTTGATCATGCTCATTAGCTGTTGTGATTTTAAACGGCACTGGAAACACTCTAACCTTAGTTAAAGATCTTGGTTGAGGGTACCTCCATGCCATTGCTGAAACACTGCCATTCCAAAACATCACTTGATATGGTAGAGGCAATTCATCAGTATTGTTCGCACTGGCATCTACAAATTGAAAAGCTCCAGCACGCAAGTCATCTTTGTAATGTTGTTCCTTGTCACTAGAGACAATTTTTAATGGTCCTTGATATTCTGCTGTGGAAGTATTACTTTCACTTGAAGCAAAGTTTGATGAAAATTCTGCCAACTCTTTCAAAACCATTTCAACACATTTAATTTGTTCTGGACTTATATCAACGATAATGCTGTCACTTTCACCTGAAATTTGTATTTGAGGATCACTATTTGAATTTTGCCAGGACTCCCAAAATAAACAAATTTCTGCCGACACTGTCCAAGGATTCAATAATAATCGTGTGAAGTTATCTTTAGTAACACCTACTGTTAAACTGTCCAATACAATCACATTTGTTAGTCTCTCAGGTCGATTTGATAAAGTTAAGTGACTGCTAATTTTGCTAACACTAATGTGCACTTCTGGACCACTATCTGTTCTAATAACAAATACTAATTGTGCTAATTTAATACTAATTACTGATATTCGATGAAGTTTTTCCTTCAATTCTTTATATTTGGAATAAGTTTCAACAACCACTGTTCGTGTTCCAGAGTGGCGACCACTGTAATCATCTACCATTGATCGCTTGGAAATACTTTCTTGACTTGACATATTATCACTTATACTAGACTGTTGACAATCATCAGCAGAATACTGTAAACTTTCGACGACTTTATCTTTTATAATAATCAAGTAGTTCCAACGAGTCATAGAGCACAAAATTTTTGTAGGTTTACCGATTTCAATATCTAAGGTTGCTGGTTTACCGATTGCTCTTAATAATCTTAATGTAAAAAATGCTGGGGGTATTCCAGTGTCCAAATTAGGAGCGCCAGGCCGTGTTTCAAGTAAGTTGATGGGGAAATCGTTTTCTACAGGTATTCCCTTCAATGGCACATATTCTGGACCACTAATTTTAATATTAACATCAAAACAGGAAAGTTGTATTTTTCTACTAAGATGCATTCGAGACAAAAATGCATTTGGTTGCGATATTGATAAGAAGATTAAAGGATGGAATTTCTTGACTGTAGGAATGAACTGTTCATCGATGCTGCCTTCTTCAGAAGCTTCATAACCTTTGTCTTTGTCAACCTAAAATATGTTTCAGAGGTATAATTAAAATAGTTAATTGCAATAAATGAAAAATATTTTTAAGAATTCAAAAACCACAAAAATATAATTGTAAAAAAATAATAGGGTTGTTTTAAATAATGTAGTGTTTAATAAACACTTACCTCTCTTAAAAGCAATTTATGTTTTTTTTCTTTTGGTTTGATGTTACTAAGATTGTAGGATTTATCCACTTGATACAATGCTAGAGATATTTTGCCCCCTGCTACTAAAATATCCACTGGAATGTTATGTAATATTTGAGGCATTGGATTGGGTGGTCGTGGAAATATTCCAAGTTTTTCAGTCTCATAAGTTTTAAGGTACTGAGAATTACCAAGAGTACTTGCCTATTAAAAAAATAAGGATATTATTGGTTTAATGTTAGACATGCTTTTACCTTCGTTTTACCAGAAATAGTACTTTTTAAATCAGAAGTTTCAAATCCAGAATCCCTGGTTAGTTCTGTAATATCTCGTTCCTCTTCTACATCGCAAGAAGTTGTATCAAATCTTAAATATGGCAATACAATTTTTGGGCGTTTATTAATGAGTTCGTCGCCCAAAAACACTTCAAAAAGATATAAAAATTCAGTTAACAACGCAGAAGCTAATTTAATTTGGCTTAATGAAATATTTATATCTATGTCTGATAAAAAATTAACTTCTATTGAATGACCACAAATTAGAATGTCTTTTTGGTACACCATTGCTGGTGCTGCTATAATAGACAGATTAAACCTGTAAGAGCAAATTAGAAATAATACATTACAATTTTAGATACAACTAATGTAATAGTACTTTGAAATCACAGGCCAAAGATTTAAATGTGGGGTAATACTGAGTCGTCCCTTCTCTAAATTATTCCATTCTAGGGCTGGATTTTCATTCATTGTTCTTAAGCGCGATATAGTTGATGGTCTCACATTAAGAATAGTATCTAATTCTTCCCAAGTACCAGTATTTACAGACATACCAAGAACATCCATTTGATATTGTCTGTCTTCCAGGTCACTTCCTGAAGCGATTTAAAATATACATTGCAAATGGTTTAAAAGCAACATATCATCATCTTCGTTAGAAAACTTTGTAATTCCCTTTTGAGTAAGTATGTTTCGCAGCACAAAATTTAAAAAGAAAAACTTTTTATTCAAAGAAAATGAGTATTTGATTTTCATGTAAAATCTATACTTTCAGTTACAAAGTTTTCTAGTGAGGATGACAAAAGTTCAGAAAAATGATCATACCTGGTACATTTAAAATTCTAGCTCTTGCAGCTTGCTGGTATACATCAATTCGGCAGGGTGTTCGACAAATAGGATTGATGGGGCTTGGGTTTAAGCTTATATTCATGACTTGAAACATGCACACATCATGCAGTGCACCTGTTCCACCCAATTCCAAAGAAGGCATAATTATACGAACACCGTGACATTCTAAATAAGCAAGTGGCAAATTTCGGTTGTTCAATTTTAATAAAAAGCTATGTTGGTTTTCTGGTTGTTCAAGCTTTTGAGAAGGAATTTGCATCAATGGTTCGAGTACCATATAAAAGCTGCTTAATGTTGCAAGTGATATCACAAAATCTACTGGTTGTAAATTTACTACTATTTCTGTAATGTAACTTGCAGACATTGAATTATACAGTTGATTGGTTGCATCCTAATTTTTAAGTGGTAATTAATATTTTAACAAAACATAATACCGTTTTACCCTATTTTCCTTTAATTTACTGCTTTCGGCGCCCCATAAAGAATGCGTGTGTTGACAGCTTGCTCTAGTTATTGTAATAGAACCAAAACCAGTTTCTTCTTGTACTTCACCTATAGATATATCATCTCTAGATCGCATTACAAGACCTAAAAATGGTCCTGGTTTCCAGGCAGATGAATGTTTATCTCTGTAATTATTATAACGAAATTTCTCAATTTAGAATAACATTTCATACCGTCGGAAATGTTGAATGGTAGCAGCAGCAACTTTACTTTTAATTTTTAAATATACATTTTGAAAATCCAGTGAACTGACAATATCTTCTGCATCAATTACAAGTTTTAATTGAGGCTTAAAATTATAAATAGTGTTTTCCTCATTTAAATCTTCAGAGTGATAAGCCATTAATTTAATAGTAAAACGTGCAATAGTCCATTGTATCCATGCTGTCAATTTAACCGAGTCATTTCTTATTGCATCTGGGGCATACGTAATCGGGGGAGTGTGTTCACTGATTGATTCCAACGTACTTTCTTTCACCAAAGTTGGAGATATTGTTGGGGTATACATGGGAACCGATGTAATTACCTCAGGAGATTTGGGTACTTCTTTAGGTAATTCTGGTATGATTGTGTTCATTACTTCCATTAAACCATACATAATACTTGCAATTAAACACACCTACATATTGGTCACATATAAATTATTCATTCATTTACTTTAAAATATTTACCTGAACTTCTGATGTGGAAATGCAAATAGGACTCATATCAATATGCACACATACTCCTAATGAACCAATATCTATTGATGACGTCTCAAAACTAGAACGAGCCGAAAACGACTCTTGGTGTGTGGAGTTATTTTCTGTACTTTTGCTAGTTTTGACATATTCACTTATAGTGGTTGCAGAAACAATGCCACTTAATTCTGAACTAGAATTTTTTATTTCTGGAATGTTGGACTTTGTTGATAAACCAATAGTTGCACTTAAAAACATGGATTTCAAAAAATTTAGTTTTTGCCCAAACTGTAGTGTGTAACAACTTAAGTCAGTTACTGATATAGTCCATGGAAAACTTGATTTATCTGTGAATGATTTTACTTGAAGAACTGTTAAAATATCGTAAATTTATATTACTTACTTATAGACCACATGTTGTCGGGTAATTTTATTGGCAGCATTGAAGTGTATTTAGATAAAGCTTGTCGTCGAGCAGCACTTCGAACAACACAATGTGGAAATGTTATAACAAGAATTTCAGGAGGAATGTCTTGATTCATTGCTTCACTTACAGCCTGTTGAATTCCTGTAAATAACATTTCATCATCTATGAACTACGAAAAATTTCTATTTACCTTGTGAACCGATTGCTGACAAAGAACCAACAGGAAAGTAAATTGTGCACTGAGATATATCACCATGAAGTAGCATACCTTTCCAAACACCAAACCATTTTTTTAATTTATCATAAATCAAATCTTGGAGCTGAAAATGTTGATCAAGTAATTTAGAATATTGAATGACAATTAATTAATTTAAATTACAATTTATTTTTTATTTTTATAACTAATAATGAATGACATAATATTTACATCTATAATTTCAATTTCCTTTATTTTATGAACCCGAGGTGGAATGGAGTAATGGTCTCTATCAGAACTACTGTGAATCGACTCATGTGGAGTTCCAATTTTTCTAGGAGTTTCCAATAGATTACCAGCAGCTTCAGAAATGGTTCTA
Source organism: Dascillus cervinus (assembly GCA_949768715.1). Classification (NCBI taxonomy): domain Eukaryota; kingdom Metazoa; phylum Arthropoda; class Insecta; order Coleoptera; family Dascillidae; genus Dascillus; species Dascillus cervinus. Next base: position 14,647,286 of record OX458319.1, on the reverse strand, counting down.
GTCTTATGGGCAGTGGAATCTAACATAGCACTAAATTTAAAATGTTAATTTACACAAGACATAAATAAATACCAAAAGTGGAATATTCAGATTTACGTCGCTTTTTCTGGGGAGAATATAACAGCCATGTACACAGTAATGGGTCAATACATATTCTTATTTCTTGCAAATTGAATATTAAAATTGAAGGATGTGGTTGTTCTTCTGGAGAAAGAGGAAATTGTGCAGTGATTGTAAACAAGGGTATATCTTCCAAATGTCTTGAATGTTAAATGATATTAAATAACAGTACAACATTTTACAATAACACTACCTGTTTGCTGGATCATTTTTTTGATCATCTTTTAATTCTGGTCCAGAAATAAATAATACTTGTTGCGTTTCTCTTGGTATGTATATAGAAGCATTATTGGAACCACGGAAATAATAATTACTGTTTGGCAATGAATCAGAATAAGTAGATAGTCTGGAAACATTATCTTTTTGGCTAATTAAGAATTCAACAGGCTCATATATAAATGCTTTGACTGACCCCACACTACCATCAACAGTAACTGTAGTACCGGTTGAAACGTGTCTGAATCGTACTCCTTCAATATTAACTTCCATGTATACCATTCCTGAATCTTTAGATGCATCACGTATGAGAGATGAGTTAAAAATTGAATTATTCATTTCTGCAATTTCTGGGTTCATGAAACTTTTAATAATTTTAAATAATATCAATAATTTGGCTTTAGTCCCTGTGAAGTTAATGCTTTCAGATTCGATGGTCACTTCTGAATGAGATATATCTGGATTAGTCCAATATTGAGGTATTAAAATAGTTCTAAGATGATATGATGCGCTGCTTGGTGTAACAATTGTAGTGTGTCGATTGTTTGGTAAAATAAGCCGACTGCACAATCCCATTATTTTCACTTTCATATCAGAATGGCATGCTTCAAACATTTTTATGGGTGGTGCGGGCAACTGGCAAGTAGTTTGTACAAGACGTTTGACATACATTGGATTTTGAATTCTTATATCAATACATTGGCATTCTACAGTTACTTTAGGAAGTTCTTCCTTTTCTAGATTGCTTGTTTGACTTGGTGATAATTTCTAAAACATACTTATTATCATATTGACATAATTTGTAATAAGTACCTTATGTTTTCTAAATAAATGTCCTTTCCTGGGTTCAAAATATGGATGGTTCAATAATTCACATTCGATTATGGGGGCAAATATGGTTATTTGCATTATTCTTACAGGAATGCTTTCATTTAATGCATCAAAATCTTCTGTAGAAGGTGGTAGTAATTCTGATAATAAAGGTTGAGGTTTTGGCATACTGTATGGTGAATAATCATAAGCAGAAGCTGCAACAAGCAAACTGTTCATTCGATGTAGCAATCCAGAACATAGTTGCAATTTTAAAGGCCCTATTACAATCCTTAAAAGAGATTTCTCTGATAAGTTACTGAAAAATATGCATATTAATATTTAGTACTTTCAGTTATTATTCTGTTACCTATATTCAAGATCACTTCCAAGTTCAGATAATTTATCGCTAGTCATATCATCAGGAACATCAAGTTGGTATAATAATTCCACTGCCACGGCTGCAGAGCGCTCAAGTAAAGCAGCTTCTGTTGTTGTAGCCACATGAAAATCCCAAGAAACATTATATTGCCTTTTTTGCCCTTTATTTTCAACTGCTTCCGCATCAAAAAGCGAATCTGCTTTGAAGTAACAAGATCCTGATCCTAAAATATATTTCACAAAATTGTATTACGCAACTCAAGTTTGTAATGACAAGAAAAATAATAAAGCTCTAAATTGATTTTTTAATAATAGTATTCCATAAAATTATTATCATTACCCGATTTGAAATATTCTAGAACATCAGAACTTTCTGGTATATCAACATAAGCACAACTGCAATGCCCCAAAGGGATTAAACTTGCTTCACTAATGCCATAGTTCAGTTGAAGCCATCTGATTCCATGAGTTATACAATCCATAAAAATGCCTTGAACATTTAACTGAAGTAACGGCCAATATTTTACTTTACGCTGCAAATAGTAACCTCTGTCACTTTGGGATTCTGATACCTGTTGATAATATAAATTGGCTCCATACAACACAGTGAATTCATTCAGTCCATACCTTAAATGTTATAGAAGCATTGTCAACATAGAAACCAATCTGCATTATGTGTCCTTTATGGGCAAATTGTTGTTCTTGATTCCACTCTTCATCCCATGAACTTGGTAAAATTGATGGTACAAATGACCATGCCCAACCAGCCCATGTTTCTTGTGGTTCTGATGATTCTATAAAATTATTGGAATCATACCAAAATGTTAAAGTGAAAAAGAATGATTAAAATAAAGATAACTTATCCACTGATCACAAAACATCCCAGTGATGTTGTAATGTATAGTCAACAGTTTTAGAGGCATCGTGAAAATATTGTTACTGGGTAGAAATTTTATTTTGACTTTATTTGGAGAGTTAAATTTTGATTCAGCCTTTTAGTTGCCAATTAGTTGGAGAATTAAAAAACATTATTTAATATTACTTTTATAATTAGCTCTTTAATTCTGTCTTATTCACAATATTCTCAACCACCTGTTACACCTAGGTTTACATATTTACCTCTGGTTTCAGGAGTTATGCTGATAGTCTCACTACTGTTGTCTGCTTCTGGTCGTAATTCTTTATTTTGAAGGGCTTCGAACAGTTTAAAGATGCGAATCAACATGGGAACTTGTTGTTCTGTCATACTAAATTCCATACTAAAAAATATCAGTATTGTTTAACAATTAACTAAAATAAAACAAGCAATAATATACCAATTAGAATACATGTCAAGACGGGTTGTTGAAGCTTCTTTTGACGTGGCCGAATGATAATGTCTGAGTAAATGCATCGAAAAAGAGCAGCGATACAGCATTGGTTCTTGATAAACGTCTATTTTTCCCGATGAATTTCGTTTGTCTAAGCATACCGTTAAGTCCACTACTGTTATTAATTTTCTCAATGTAATCTGAGCTGGGGAAATATCTACAAATTAGTATTTACACAAATATTTTTATATCCATTTGGCAATCTAAATTTCTTATGAAAAAAAGAGTGATAAAAATAAAAAACTTAATAATTACCTGTATAGGCAGGTTCCCATTTTTCATTAGCAGACTCGAATGATAAAAGCTTCACGTTCATCGACACAACAATGTCTTCCTCAACATATTTCAAAATTAAATTATTACAGTAAATTCTAATATTGCTAACAATTTTATTAACCAACGACTGAACATATCCAGGGGGTGCAACAATTTCTTGCCTAAAAATAAATACTGAACAACTTTTATTATTAAAAGCAAACTGACTTTTTAGTAACTATCTTCTTTTGACGATCTTTCAATTGATGAGACGTTTCTGGTGATGGACTGCTCTCGGTTCCACGTAATTTTAAAATACATTCTGCAATTATATTGTGCAAAATACTTTGTTTTAACTTTATTTGCATTTTTACCAATAGTGTTAATGGTTATAGTAATAGGTTCTGATGCTAATTTTGTCCATGGAACATGAATTAAAAGTTCATGAATATGCCCTGATACAAAACTAAAGGGTAATTGCAATTCTTGCTCAAGAACTTCTAATCGCAGATCTAAGTTATGAAAAGATGCATCACCACCCCATAATGATACCTGCAAAGATGAGATTACTACACTAACATTTTTCATAACATTGAATGCTCTTGGAATAACACATGTAACATATAATATGCAATTACCTGAGAATCTTCTGGTCGAAAATTCTTAATATATTTGTCCACATAACTCAATAATATTGGAGTAATGTATGATTCTAGTTTAAACATAATTTGTGATATTTCGATAGAAGTACAATAATAAAGTAGGAGTTTATATATTATATAGTCTGTATAAAAATTAAAAACATCTTCATTTATATAAAGCTGCCAGAAGCAAAAATATATTCATATTGGTTATAAGTTCGTCTAAAAAACAACACGAAGGAAGGTTAATATGTCAAACTTACTCGTGAAAATTATGTTCAATAAAAACAACCTCAATGAAACAAAAAATTTGGAAAAATGATTTTTGTATTTTTACATACTACACGTCGGAGACAACACCTGTCATACGTGTTAAAGAATTAAAATTGATAAGAATAATTCATTTTCAAACACAAGGTTAACCCACTATTGCCAACATTTGATTTACATGTTATCAAAATCTTCCAGTAGTTGTCAAACAGCTGTCAGTTTGTTAGTTTCGTAAAATGGCGAACGTTCGTGATAGTGATACCTCTTTGTGGCTTCATAATAAATTAGGAACATCAAATGATTCATGGACTGGAGGCTCAATATGTTCACAGTTGAATGCCGAAGTTTTAAGAAATATTAAAGATTGTTTCCCAGATCTTCAAACGCAGGTTAAACTGAAATTGTTGTTAAGTTTCTTTCACATCCCGCGCAGGAGCATCGACGAGGTATGTTTATGTTGTATTATCTCACCTTTTCATTATCTTCACTATTTAATCAACACAATTGTGTTAAAATTTAAAAAAAAAAATGTATTTTTCTATTTTAGTGGAGAATTGAATTGGAGCAAATCATAGACGTTGCAGTTGGTGATTCGGAATTATGGGTTGCAATGTTAGCAGAAGCGTTAAAAACTTATCCGTCATCAGGTGCATTAAATACTGAAATATGTGATTTAGATGAAGTGCGACCAATATTTACCGATTTGGTAACGGACCTTAAAAAATTAGTCAAGAAACAAGCTGAACATGTGATGCTACCAATGGAATGTCACTACTTGAATAAAGCAGCCCTAGTATCGGTGGTAAGGGGCAAGAAATTTTGTACCATATTACATAATTACTTAAAATCGCTTCAGTAAAATATATTTTAGTTAGTTTTGTTCAAATTCTTATAACTATATACAGGTGGCTGTAAATTTTCGCTAAACTGGAATATTATTCTACATATTTGAACAATTAAAAAAGTATACAGTGCGGAGCAGCCAAATGGAATAAACTCGGTATCTCAATTATTATGCGTATTTATGAAATATGATGTGATATCCTGTAAAATGAAAATTTCATCCCTAACCTCAACCCCCTTCGAGTGACAGTTGCAACCGTAAAATTTTTAAATAGAAAGTGGGGCTTGTGATATCTCATTTGAAAGGTCTCTTCATGCTCTATTCAAAAATGCTATGGTTTAAACATTTATTGCAAAAATGAAAAGTAAAAAAAAATTTATCTGTTTAACGAAATTTGCTACAACAAACTAAAAAATCAAAATCTAATAGCGTTTTTATGGTTTTAGGTTGGTCAACAACCATCACCTATAAAACATTTTACAATTAAAAAAAAGCCAAAGTCTGCTATTTTGAGAGCAGATTTATTACAGAAGTCTTCTGATGCCGCTTCCAATTTAAAGAAATCATCAGCACCAGTTATTCCCGTTCGCTCAAGAGGAATGCCCAGAAAAATGACTGATACAAGTAAGATATTACTTTCCAGTTTCATACTATTGTTTTTACATATTTTAAATTTTTTTACTAGCTCCACTGAAAGGAATTCCAAGCAGAGTTCCATCTTCAGGCTTTAGATCAGTAATTGTAAATAGTAACACAGCTAATAGGCCACCACTATCGAGGACTACTGCAGGCAGAAAAGAAGGAGGAGTTAAATTACTTGACATAGCAGATCAACCACTCGGTTACGCTGCAGCAAAGAAAAGAAAAAAAATGCAAGGTTTGTGTGAAAAGTGATCTGTTTCTTATATTCATATTTAATGTTTTTCAATGGTTTAGAGATGGAAGAAGCAAAAAAGGCTGCAGAAAATACAACTTTGCAAAGTCCTCCGGCAGCAGGTACCACGCCAGATTATGCTGCTGGTTTAACTTCAACACCTGCATATGCACCTGCTACACCACAGCCATCTGTTGCACCTACAGGTATAATTCTATTATACAATTTATGTTGGTTACTTTGAAGATTAAACAATTGAAATGGATAAAAAATTTGCTAAAAACTTTATTTTGAACTAATTTTCCTCCACTCACAACTTCAATTCTACCTCTATTAATTTATTTTAGTTGTGGCCCCCCTGCAGACAGTGTCGCTTACTCCAACACCAACAGTGGTAGCTGTTTCTACAGCTCAGATTACCCCACCATCACCAGCGACACCAGCAACTCCTGCTCCACAATACATCGCACCACCTGCATCTCGTCCAGTACCGCCTTTACTTACGACTACAACAAGTGGTCAACGTGCAATAGTTACAGAACAACCTGGTGTTGGTATTCCTGTGGGAACACCTGTTGTTGTTACAAATCGACCAATGCAGCAAGTTACGCCTATTAGAATACAACCACAACCTGCAGCAAATTCATTGCAAAGAAGAGGTCTTGCACTTACAGTAAGTGTCTCATTTGTGTAAAAGGAAATATTGTTATTATTTATTTATTTTTCAGAGAGAACAAATGTTGGAAGCTCAAGATATGTTCCGAACGGCTAATAAAGTTACAAGACCTGAGAAGGCCCTTATTTTGGGCTTTATGGCTGGATCAAGAGATAACCCATGTCCACATTTAGGTAACATTGTAACAATTAAGTTGTCCGAAGATCAGGAAAATGTCATGCAACCTGATGATACCACACTCACGACACTGGTTGAAACTCACTTCCAGATGAATTATAATAACGGTGAATGGAAACGAATAAAGAAATATAGACAAATTGAAAATGTAGCTGATACAATTCCGCAAAATAATCAGACCGCTACTTTAGTGTGATAATGTTAAAAGTGTTTAATTTTAGGAGTTTTAAGCAATGTGTGTGCTTGTTTTATTTGTGTGTGTGTGTACATAAGAAGTTGAAACTATAGTACTGTCCTCAGAGGCAATTTTTTGCATCTAATTTTTAATTTACCCTTCTTGGAATTTTATATTTATTTGAAACTGCTGTAAAATGTTGCATTCATATGATAATAGTTGCCATTGTTTTAAATGAAAATTATTTTAGGTGCCAAAAATTTTTTTTTGTTTCATAGTTAAAGAACTTAATTTCTAATAAATAATTTGTAATAAAGAGTTCTTAAAAGTTTATCTCTTTATACAGGGTATATTATAATATGTACATCACATGCACAATTACAGTGTATGAACAATGATACAGAAATGCTTATGTTTGATTTGAACAGTATTAGTAATAATTTAAAGACTAGATCAAATTCGAATTATAATTTTTGGCTTGATTGTTGATGTGCAATTTGATGATGTAAATATTATGTACTATTTACAATATACCCTATACTTTAATGCTTTTTAGTATGGCTTTATTGCTATCACTGAATTAGGGTACAAATCATTTAAAAAGTATATTTAAATTGTTTGTATATATATAAAATTTATTGAATCGTTTGGATGGTCTCTTAGTGATAGTCAGAATTTTAACTTTTGTAGAATAATATTTAGTTGTAAATAATATTTATTAAAAATGAGTAGAGTTATTCGAATGTAAAGTTAAAATTGCTAATTCATCGTAACTAATTCATTTACATCAACTTGTTCAAACATCACAATTAATTTGATAGTGGTGTGAGGTTCAAGGTTGGTTTTGTACATAAGCTTCTTATATTTTAATTGCTTCAGTTGTTTTTTGATCAGGTTATATGGATACACCAATTTTTGCCTGTACTATCTTCCACGACAATAGAAGTTAAATGCAACTGACTCGTTAAAAAAATTTGAGATCAGATAGCAAATAACATTTTTATTCATATAATAGCCTAGTTGGGAATTTATGCAAGGTGCTATGTTAATACGGCAAAAAGCTGTTGGCTATGACTGATAAAATTTACAAATTAAATTGTAGTGATTTATATGCAATAGAAGATTAAACAGATACAAAGAAAAAAATTGTATTATTTGATATTTATAATTTTTATGTTTACCAGCTAGACGATCATACCTGCAAGCTATTTATATTTGAAAAGTTTACTAGCTTGGAAACAACAATAGTGTTTTCTGAAAGTAACGGATAAATTCTATAAAATAATTGAGAAAAATATTCGGGTAGGTCGATTTTTATTTTATAATTGTTATTTAAAGATATAATTATCAACCCCCTTGCGAGCTAGCAATCTCAACTTTTACAATTCAAATAGCAAGGTAATCCTTTCGTTCAAAAATTAAATGGGAGGCTTTGACGGTCATCCACCTCTAACAATTGCAATTTCTGTAATCTACTTTACGGGGTAGAATTTCATAACAAAAAGCGAAACAAATATTATTCTATTCGTTGAATACACAAATAATATATTTCATATTTACAAAATATTACGTCACCTAAATAATAAGTACGAACTAAACTGAAAAACTAAAATCACATTTTACAAATAATATGGTGTATTGATGTTAGAATACATAAATTATAAATTACCATGGCCATTTTAAAAATTATCTTCGCGATCTTATGTTACTTTGGTTTCTGCGACAATTAACTAATTCAGGATATTTACTTACTACGTAGGAATACACTGCATAACTAACCACCGAAAAAATTGTAGATAAAGCTGTACATACAATATAGTATAACAACATTGCCTTTAGCGGCATCGTCTTAGTTGGAGGCATATCATCTGTTCTATATCTTTGCAAACAATTTATACCATTAAATGTTGTAACTGAATTGCTCCGACCATAACTTATACCAATTTTAGACTTTCTCAAAATGGTAATTGTGTGAAATAACTCTTGGCAATGCCAAGGATTTCCATCTAAACGCACTGAAATTAAACGTGGAAAAGCTTGTACCAACTTATACGCATTTAATATTGTCAAATTATTGTCCTCCAGATTCAAATTCACTAATGCAGTGGCATCGGGCCACCAGTGTTCACAGTAAAATTCTTGTAGATTATTTCCAGCAAGGTTAAAATGTTTCAACATTGTAAGATTGAACAGTTGAATGTCAAAATCTATAAAATAGTTAAATGTTAAATTTAAAGATAGCAATTTTTGACTAAATCTAAAAGTTTCCGGGTCAATCTGAAGTAACTGATTATAGCCTAAATCTAAAATCTCCAGACTGGTCAGATTAAAAAATGAATAAGGGTTTATGGTTGTTAATTCATTGTGTGATAAGTTTAAATTATATAAATTAATATTAAAAGTGAACGAGTTTTCCGGAATTTCTTTTAAATAATTCTCACTTAAATCTAACTGTTCTAAATATGTTAAATTCGAAAAAGTGCGACTTGTTATATGTGAAATGTTGTTCTTCTCTAATTCTAAATTGTGTAAGCACTTTAACACATCAAAAGCGCCGTCCTCGATATTTCTGATATTATTCGCATATAACGTCAGTTGAGTAATTAATTCCACACCATCAACGTTAAAGATGTTCCTATACAGATTTTCTATTCCCTCCGTTTTGAAGACGGCCGCATTCCTAAAATGCGGATGAACGTAACTATGATTCTGATAAGTTTCAATTGAGGGATAATTTATCACTACGATAGTACGGAACTTATGTTGTTCTCGAAAATCAACGCACGGAGCTGGAGTTGAAATGTTACAATATAAACCTAGACAAAGTAGCAGTAGTAAAATATTGGAGGCCATCTGAAATAATTAATTGTAGATATAAGGAAATTCAATAATTGTAAAAGCTACCTTTTTAAGTATCTATCAAAACTAATTTTCAGTGATATCCCTTAAAGCTGGTCATAAATTGTTGTAAAGTAATTGATTTATTGAAATTATTTCGACTGTTTAAACAAAATAAATTTGAATGATTTGCCGATTTTTCAGAGCAAATAATATTCACACAAACTGTTTAAACCAACTAGGAATGGAGATAAGAAATTGTTGAAGAACGATAAAATAAAAAATGCCTGGTAGAATTTAACAAAGCAGATAGAACCATTGTCGAACTAAACACAAGAAACTGTTGCATATCATTAAACGACTAAAAATTTAAAAGTCATTTAAATTGTAAAGGGTGCGGCAACATAACTTCCTTTTTTCAAAATGCAATAAAACCCATTTTATGAATCAGAATTTTAATTTGTTTTTTTTACAATGTAGGTACAATATCTAAAGTTTTGTTTTACACAGTTTTGAAAATCATATCAGGTAGGTGACGTCCCCCATTGTCTACACACTGAATAAGCCGATTTCTGGCGTTTGTCATGACCCTTACCCGCATATTAGCGGGTACGTTGGCAATTTCTGCCCAGATGTTTGCCTTCAGGTCTTCTAGGGTCCTTGGGCGGTTGACATAAACGCGGGATATCAAAAAACCCCACAAACAAAAATCGCACGAGGTCAAATCGGACGAGCGCGCTGGCCACTCCAAATCGCCTCTTAGTGAGATGAGGCGCTCCGGGAAGTGTTCCCTTAAAACAGTCATCGATGTCCTTGAAGTGTGAGCCGTTGCTCTGTCCTGATAGTGAAAAGAAAAAAAAACATTATTTTTTTGACGCTCGCACTGCTTGAAAGATATGCTCACTTGGTGGACGAAAATGAGGCAGTTTCGCGCATGGCATCACTCTGTGACCTAGTAAGCGATTCTCGCCCTTATTGCACATCACGTAAATGAATTTCCCAACAGCATTTATTTATTTGGTTTACCTCAGAAAGCTGCGTAATAAAAATATGGGACAAATAATTTAAAACAAATTAATTATAATGTATATTTTATTTTGCTCAACTAGTAGCATTTAGTACAAAAATAACATACCCATTTATACTCAAGTACTAATTTTTGCAAACTTTCTTTTTCTAATGTTGGAATTTTCTTTAATACGTTGATTTAACAATCTAATTCTAAAGTACATATTACATCTAAAAAACAATACCTTTGGATCATTACTTAAAACTATATTTTCAGATAATTCCATAAGATTTTTATGAAAATTTTGAGAAATTTTTAAACCAGATCCATTAAAATTATTGAAAATGTCAACTAATTTTTTGCACTTATTTAAAAAATCATCTGTTGGTTTCATTAACCCTCCCTCAGATACATGATTTACCCACGCATATGAGTAATCGGTGGAATCAGGAATGTATCCAAGTTTTTCTGTTTTTCTTAGTTTAAATGCGACATACCCTGCCAAATTCTCTAAACCATCCCACTCAATATCATTTAAATTGTCAATCAAAATATCGTCGTCACATTCCGATATTTCTAAACTGCTGAACACCTGTCTAGAGAAAACTTCTGCATTATCATGCTCATTTTCGCCGTACAAGTTTCCCTCAGTTTTAATAATTTGCAAGATTGCCAACTTCGTCCGTTGCTTTCACATTAGCCGATTCAGCCGCCAGAGATGACGCAAAATACATTTTATTCGCGGCTAGCACCCTGTTTGATAGGCACTGGTTTATAGCGCGTTATCAGATGCTTATCGGTAACTTAATACGATTCAAAATATATCAACTAAAGTCACCGCTTATTGTATGCAAGCAATGCGTAAACATTACGCATCGATAATTCACCAGTGTTGAAGAAGAACGAATTCGATAATTCGTCATAAAACGGCTCTTTGCCAAGTCAAAATACTGTGGTTATTGCTTTATTGCTCGTCTATTTGATAATTTTCAACGTGAATTCCAGTCTTCCGTTTTGTTTCAATTTATTTTTTGTTCACTTAGTATGTTATACAAAGATGATAAAAAATGTATAATTAAAGTTGCTATATTTTTGTTATACTAAAATTGCAATGTTTCGCGATAGAATTTTATTTTATTGCATCAACGAGTTCAAGCCCAGTTCCGTAATTAATTTAAAGTGACTTTAAAGTTAAAGTCCGCTAATTACTACGCCAACTGATTGTTGTAACAATACTTTAAAGCCACCTTTAGTTAAAGGATCATTAGGCGTTCGAATTATGGAACGGGCCGTTAGAGAAATTTAAAAATTAAAGGTTACGACAATAAAAGAAATAAAAATATAAATGTACATTTGTATAATTTGAATTTTGATTTAATTAATATACATAATACAAAAAAATGATATGCAATGAAAAGCTTAGGTACCTACCGTATTTCCTCGTTTATAAGATGCACCATTATTTCTATACACTAATAATAATAATAATTTTTAAAAAATTAAAGAAATATGTAAACTTTATTTTAACAGACAAAGTCAAAGAATTACAACAAAATTAATTGAAAAATATGCAAATTATTTATTTACATACGAACTATGTATCGGTTTTTTCTGTATCATTTTTCGACGATCCATCGATTATAAGACGTACCCTAAATTCAGAAACTTTAAAATACGAAAACACATGTGTCTTAAATCGAGAAAATACAGCATATTGAGAGACAGGATCAACTAATTTGGGAAGTTAAATTAAAACCGTTGTAATTTCGGTAGCGTGTACAAAATGGCTTTCGAGCTTTGTGCATTTTATTTTTCTTTGAGATTTTATAGTGGTTGGAAAATCTTGTACAAAAATCTGTTTATTTGTTTGCCTGCAATTTGTTTAATAACAACGATTTTAACGTTTTGTTGAAACCAATTTGTAGATTCTGTTTGAAGAATTTTATTAATATGTGAATCAGTTTGATAGATTGTTAAAATAACGGAGTTATCTTGCCTAGACGTTACATCACAACCCCCGTAAGAGAATAAAGTTGAATCTGGCCGTAAAGCGCCATAATATCATGAAACGTTCAAGTCAGAGGCTGACGTCACACGCAAGACAAGGATAGAGCACTGCCTGCGCGTGAGCATATCTTATTAGTTATGGTATCATGATATTATACAATTTAGTGCAACGTGGCAATTTCCTTATCTATAACGGAGAACCACCGACTCCGATACTACGGGGACGCCCCGAATTTTCTTGAAATTACATAACTTCAAATCCGCATAAAAAAAGACCTTAGTGTATATTATTTTATTCGTTGAATGCACAGGTTACAATGCAATACTTTTCCATCAACATACAAAATGACAAATAACATAATAATTCATATTTACATAATATTACGTCGCCTAAATAATAAGTACGAGCTAAACTGAAAAACTAAAATCAATGATGTTACATAAATTGTAAATTACCGTGTCGATTTTCAAAATTATCTTCGCGAACTTCTTCATCAACATTTTCAATCAGTAGGTTACTTTGGTTTCTGCGACAATTAACTAATTCAGGATATTTACTTACTACGTAGGAATATGCTGCATAACCAGCAACCGAAAAACTTATAGACAAAGCTATACATACAATATATAACAACATTGGTTTTAGTGGCATCGTTTTAGTTGAAGCCATATCATGCCTATAATCTGTTCTGTATTTTTGCGAACAATTTGTACCCTTAACTGTTGTAATTATATCAATTTTAGACTTTTTCAAAATGGTAATTGTGTGCAATAACTCTTGGCAATGCCAAGGATTTCCATCCAAACGCACTGAAATTAAACGTGGAAAAGCTTGTGCCAACTTATATGCATTTAATATTGTCAAATTATTGTCCTCCAGATTCAAATTCACTAATGCAGTGGCATTGGGCCACCAATGATCGCAGTAAAATTTTTGTAGATTATTTCCAGCAAGGTTAAAACGTTTCAACTTTGTAAGATTGAACATTTGAATGTGAAAATCGATAAAAAAATTAAACGCTAAATTTAAAGATAGCAATTTTTGGCTAAATCTGAAAGTTTCCGGGTCAATCTGACGCAACCGATTATGACTTAAATCTAAAATCTCCAGACTCGTCAGATTATAAAATGAATAAGGGTTTAAGGCTGTTATTTTATTGTTCGAGAAATTTAAATTTTTTAAATGAACATTAAAAGTGAACGAGTTTTCCGGAATTTTTCTTAAATAATTCTCACTTAAATCTAATTGTACTAAATATGGTAAATTCGAAAAAGTGCGGTTTGTTATATGTGAAATGCCGTTATTTTGTAATTCTAAATCGTGCAAACACTTTAACACATCAAAGGCGCCGTCGTCGATATTTCTGATATTATTCGCGTACAACGTCAATTGCGTAATGAATTCTGCACCATCAACGCTAAAGATGTTCTCATACAGATTTTCAATCCCTTTCGTTTTGAAGCTGACTGAACTTCCTTCGAAATTTCTATCATCCGGATTGAAACTAATGAAATTATCGTGATAGCTTTTAATTGTGTAAAAGGTTCGTATTTGGGTGTTACGTGCTGTTCGAAGATCATAACACTTTTCAAATGAAAAGTTACAATATAAAACGGCACAAAATGGTGTTAAAATATTGGAGACCATCTGCAATAATAACATAAAAGGAAATTCGAAAATTTTAAAAGGTACCTTTTATTACGGTAGAGAAAGTATCTATCAAAACTTATTTTTAGTGGTTTTGGGGATATCCCTTAAAACTGACCACCCACTGTAGCAAAGTAACTGATTTATTGAAATTATTTCAAACAAAATAAATTTTAATGATTTGGAGATCTTTCTGAGCAAATAATATTCACACAAACTGTTTAAGCCAACTAGGAATGGATATCTTTTACACGTACAAGAAATTGTTGAAGAAAAATAAAATAAAAAATTTAAATTTAACGCAACAGATAGCATCGCTATCGAACTAAAAAACTGTTATATATTGTTCGACCAGGCATTTAGTGCGTTTATGACTCCACGCTTTAAGTAGTTTACAATGGGCCCTTAACATACGATGAAAATACAAGCAGCGATGCGTGCCTGTAAATTCTAAATTTGCTGTGTAGTTTTACTTAACGATCTGCAGGTAAGCAAATTTTCATTGTAAGTCAAATTTTGTGTACATTGTAAAAATAAAGAGGCGAACAGCCGCGGCGCGGTTACTCACAGGAGTCTCAAAGGCGCGGCTGGTTTTATATCCTTCCCACTTTGAGACCACAGTAGATACGGTGTGCGGTAGGCCTACTAGGGCGACTATATGACTTTCTCGTAACGTATAGACAACTAGCTGAAATACCCGGCTTCGCTCGGTGTACAAAATTTGGTGGCAGTAGGACACTTCTTTCTATGCGAAAGTCTATTTGGGCGATAGCCCCCCCCCCTTATACTAAGATGCCGTTGTGTACCAAATTTGGTGGCTGTAAAACACTTTTTTCTACGCAAAAATCTGTTTGGACGATCCCCCCCCCCCATAAGATTCACTTGTGTTCAAAATTTGATAGCTGTAGGACATTTTTTTCTATGCGAAAATAAGTTTCAGTGATCACCCCGTGCGATTTTTGTTTGCCCCCCCCCACGATCGGCATCAAACTAAGTCCCCCTACGAAGATGCACTTGTGTACAAAATTTGTTGGCTGTAGGACACTTCTTTCTATGCGAAAATAAGTTTCAGTGACCCCCCCGTGCGATTTTTGTTTGGACCCCCCCCGATCGGCATTAAATTAAGTCCCCCCCTACTAAGATGCACTTGTGTACAAACTTTGGTGACCAACTTCGGTTCAGCGATTTCCGAGTCTATACGACACTTCGCCACCCCACCCCCCCGATCGGCACTAAACTTCACAGGAACACTCTCCAGGTTATGTTAGAGTATTCCTGAAAATTTCATCAAAATCGGTTCAGCGGTTTCCGAGTCCATATGACACTTCGCCCCCCCCCGATCGGCTCCAAACTTCACAGGAACACTCTCCAGGTTATGTTAGAGTATTCCTGAAAATTTCATCAAAATCGGTTCAGCGGTTTCCGAGCCTATATGACACTTCCCCCCCCTCCCCCCCGATCGGCACCAAACTTCACAGGAACACTCTCCAGGTTATGTTAGAGTATTCCTGAAAATTTCATCAAAATCGGTTCAGCGGTTTCCGAGTCTATATGACACTTCCCCCCCCCTCCCCCCGATCGGCACCAAACTTCACAGGAACACTCTCCAGGTTATGTTAGAGTATTCCTGAAAATTTCATCAAAATCGGTTCAGCGGTTTCCGAGTCTATATGACACTTCCCCCCCCTCCCCCCGATCGGCACCAAACTTCACAGGAACACTCTCCAGGTTATGTTAGAGTATTCCTGAAAATTTCATCAAAATCGGTTCAGCGGTTTCCGAGTCTATATGACACTTCCCCCCCCTCCCCCCGATCGGCACCAAACTTCACAGGAACACTCTCCAGGTTATGTTAGAGTATTCCTGAAAATTTCATCAAAATCGGTTCAGCGGTTTCCGAGTCTATATGACACTTCCCCCCCCCCCCTCCCCCCCCGATCGGCACCAAACTTCACAGGAACACTCTCCAGGTTATGTTAGAGTATTCCTGAAAATTTCATCAAAATCGATTCAGCGGCTTCCGAGTTTATAAGCTACACACATACCCACATACACACATACACACATACATCCAATTTTATATAGATATATATATATATATATATATATAAATCTACCTATCAATATGGCATCCTTTCACCTTACCTGGCATTGGGCGTCCACCAGAAATAATAACATATATTTAAATTTTACGGTGTATATTACGTCAGAATTGGATAAGAAACACAGAGCTGCCAAAATATTTGGCGTAAGTGTCATAGCAAAGGAGATTATACTATTAGGGTAATATGGCGACCTTTTATGTTACACACACTCTGACGTCCGGTGTATATTTTATCCTGCAGTGCATTGAGCGTCCTTTTGTATACAACAGTTAACTGCACGGTGTTGCCAAGTTTACGGTAGTACAAAATGATACGTATAATGAATTTTAACTTTTATAAAGCGGCTAAGATCGTACTTAAAGTCAATTAAAGTGGTCGTAAATTAATCTTTAATTTTTTACTAGCATTTAATTTGAAAAGATATGCATTTGAGAAAAATACTTTCATCCGTCTTTTAGATTCAAATGACGCCAGTATAAATTGCACAATTCAAACAACAAATTATAAGAACACTATATTAACGTAAGAATACATTTTTAATACAAAATTCAAACAAAAATAAAAAACTAACTTTTACTGTAAATATTTTGGATAAAGACTTTAACTTGTTGCCATGTTTTATTATGGTATAAATCTCCAGTTTTAGAACGTAAGGTTTCGATTTCAGATTGTTTGGGAGGTTTTCTGTTTTTAATATGTTTTTTGAAAAATGTCTTTGCTTCGGATTTTTGATATTCTGTCCATGGCACTAATATTCGACTCTTTCCCTTAGACTTCTTATGTGGCAAGGCTGGTTGGCTTGTAGTTGCTTCATTTAAATTTTGTTGTTCGGCACTGAGCTCACTATTATCATCTTCTACGTTATTTTGATTTTCTTCAACATCACTTTCAATTTCTTCAACATCAATATCTAAATCTAAATCAATTTCATCTAAGGTTTTTCCTTTATATTGCGCGGCTTCTCCTTTTTCCATTAATAATAGAAGTTTAGAAATTTTGGCAGTTTGATACACGTCATCTGGTAGCCGATATACCTGTTTGTGTATATTTTGGGTGTGCCCCATAAATGTCGCCAATTGTTCTATGTCATTCTCAGACATACTAAATAATTGTGACAAAGTTGCCAAGTGTTTTCGCAATTTTGTTGACGTTAAACTTCTTGGATTTTTAGCTCCACACTTATTTACATATTTTTGAAATGTTTTATAACCAGTAATAGGGTTATTAGTTCCTATATTGGCAAATAAATAACTATTTTTGTCGTCTATAAAATTAGATCGCAGCTTTACCAATATATCAGTGTGCTGTTGTAAGTTGGTACTAAAAAGAACCGGAACTCCTCTGCCTCTTTTGCCTCGTATTACCACTCTCTTGAATTTTTTTAATAAAATTTTCTCGGTTGGTGATATGGCTTGAGAAAATTCTTCATAACTTTCACTATTGTTGGTATGTGTATAAATGTGAAGAGGCATACGCTGCAGTTCACCAACTCTTTTTCTGTTTAGCAGCAACAATCGACAAAATACCGTTTCGAGCAAAATTTTGTAAGCCGCCATATTTTCATTTTTATTTAAATTAGTAAAAGCGTCATCTGCTTTTTTCTGTAAATAATTTCTTAATCTTTTTAAATCTTGTGCTAGTGGTATCATAGACATTTTGTTCCATTTCTGAACATTGAGATCAGCTGCTGCTTTTGTTGAAATTTCAAATCTCCACGAGTTTTCTAACAATTGTTTGAATGTTGCAAAAACATGTTCTGCCTCCGCAGCGGCAACAGTTTGACCAAAAGACTTTTGCTTTAAAACACTTAACATTGCAATATCGCAGCACTGCTTTAATGCAGTTGCAATATTTACAGCATAAGTTGGGGATTCGTATTTATCATTAACTGAATCATATCTAGCAATATTTTTGGTGCATTGTACAAACAAGTCAAAATTTTCAGGATTTAAAGCATCCCATAAAGATTTTATTGAAGGTTTCGCTTCTTGAACTTCAAGCAATAGTTTTCCCAGTTCTCGCATTTTCCGTGAACAAACATTAACAAAATGTTTCTCTCGATGACATTTAATATAACGTGCTCCAAATAAACAAATCAACTTATCTCTTTTAATTGCTAACGATACTTTATCTGCATGCATTTTTGGAAATACCTTCTCCGCCAATTCTTTATCAACTTTGATGTGTCTAAGTAAAATATTTTGTGCATCTGTTAAATAAGACAACTCTGTACTTGGTTTACCAGAAACTGCTTTGCACCTTTTAATGTGGCGATACAATTGTTTTGAAGAATAATATCCCAAACAGTATTTACATGGCACGTAATTTGTTCGAAATGGTAAAGCTGTTTTTCTAACTGGCTTTTCGCATGATTGTGAATTTTTCACAAAGTTTCCTTTTTTTCTTAAAATTGCTAAGAGGACTTTTCGTTGTGCTGATTTAGGTGGTAATGCAAATATTTTTGCTACTTGAGTTTCATGTGAATGATTCCTGTTTATGTGACGTGCAAAGTTATTGACATCGGATTCGCAGTAAAAACAGAAATCAGTTGTTCGTACCCTTTTTGAATTATTTCCATATTTTATAGTCTTTTGTTTTGTGATGTCCACATCGACATTTGCAGTATTGTCTTGCTCAATTAGATCAAACGTTATTATATTTTGAATAGGAATGGGAATAGATAAATTACTTGATTCAAATTGAATATCTTGTGGAGTATCGCTTCTAATAGAGAGTTTCTTTTTTTTCTTTACGTGATCTATAAATTTCATTTAACAGGTTTTGCAATTGATTACTTACTATTGTAGTCACCTCTACAACTTTCACTGCTCGTTGATGATGAAGTTGAAGGAATATATTCTGTAACGTCTGGACTATATGGTTCTTCAAAAGATTCTGATAGACCTACCGATGATTTCTTAACTATAAAAACAGAATTTAAAGTTTAGAAAATTGAAATATTGAAAAATATAGTTTGAATAACTTTATTAATAGTTCAGACAAATTAGCCAAAAAAACACCAAATAATAAAAAATAATTTATATACCATTTGCTTTTTTTTAAATGAGCTCTCAGTATGATTAGATATGGGGAATAAAAAATTTTCCCCCATTATCGCTTTTAAATCACTACTCAAACCAAAAAATAATCTAACATTAAAATACTCTCCATAAACTTTCACACAACAAAGATTTTATGCTGCATAAAGCTCATGTCTGTAGAATTTTCGCAATTGATATTCACTATGTCAGTAACTCCGTACGTAACACTTTTCACCAAAACAGAATTTTGGCAGAATTATATGGCTTGCACAATGCTTTATGTGACCTATTAGTGGACATCTTGAAAATTGCATTAAATGACTGTAACTGATTGCTACTTTCCTTTTTACTAAGAGTTCACTTCGAAAAGTTTCAAACTATAAAGTCTTTTATTTAAAATAGCGTAGAAAATTTATAATCTATAATTAAATATCAATTTTGCATTATTCCGGATAAAATTAGTCATCCCAAGAAGTTCTTATTTGTGGCCTATTTTTACGATAAATGAAAATCACCGGGAATTTAGAAACCTTGCAGGAAGTTAAAAATGAAGAAAGCCCACAGCTTCATCCAAATGTTAGAAATTTTAGTTGTCTAATATTGTGAAGTGTCGTAAACCACAACAAAAAGTATAGCGAAAGGGGAAAATTGGTTTATTAGCCGAACTGTAGTAGGTAGGTGTCGTCGAGATATTTTTTATTCATGTCGACAACGGATATGTTTTAAGATAACTACACAGAAATGATTTAGTTGGATAACAAGTATCCAAAACAATTTTAGAAAATTTTAATTTTCAACTTACATTCCTCTGGAAGTGAAGTAATCCATTCTAAAATAAAAGATTTATAATTTAATTTAAATTTAATATGTAATTTTTATAGCATTTATTGAATATCTTTACCTACCTTCAATTAATGTATTGTTTTGCTTTCTTTCAATTTCTTCCTTGAGCATTTGTTGTTTTTTATTGTCCTCTTTACACAGTTTTACGATTCGTTTTGCACGTGCTGAATGCATTTTACTTTTTGAAAATCGGCCACGAACAGAAAAATACGATCACCTAATGGTAGCACCGAATATCGAACATAGTATTTAGTCCTACTCTCCCACTAATTCGAGATAAAATAATGATTAATAAGCTCAAAAACCGACGTTTGAAATTTTGCAAGTTATGTTTATATACCCAATTGCAAGTAGGCAAGTTGATTCCTTTACATTACCACCTGCACCAGGCGATAAGATATGCACCCCAAATTTTTGGGAAAAAAAATATTACCTACCCGTGGACTAGAAACTGTTCCAACTTTAAATCGATTTTTCTATGTAAAAAGTACCGAAAAATATGATGCAGTTTATGCTACTTAGATTCCTAACTGTGGAAAGATTTTGTACATTTTTATTTGTTTTCATATGAATTGCCTTGAATGCATTTTGGTTCCTTAAACTATCAATTATTACAGTTTAAGTAGAAGGTTGATAAAATTGCGGTGTTGTCCAGTTTAAGGACGTCACATTAACCGAAGAATAAAATATACACCCACCAGACGTCAGATAAGCGGTAACATAAACGATCCACATAATTGATATACGTATATTGCAAAAATCCGACGCGCTCTCTGCACGTAAATGTGCGGAACTAAATTATACAGTAAAATTTCATAAGTAGGTGGATACGACGTCCCCCTCAAATTTATTCCGCTATCTCCCCAACCCCTCAGGAGTTGTTTGCACTGAGTTGGGCATCTGACGTCCATATATGGACGTCACATAACGGTGGACGCCGCAGTGCATGTAATTATGCAATAAACGGACGCAGCATTGATAGAAGGACATATATATATATATATATATATATATATATATATAAATATATATATATATATAGATAGATAGATAGAAGATAGATAGAAGAAGATAGATTCCAGCTAAGCATGCGACTGTAGCGTAAATAAATTGAACTAAGTGTACTCCTTGTCGTGACGTTACTTGCGTCACGTGCGTTTGTTATTGTTCGAGTTTTGTATTAATTTGATTAGTTTTTGATAATTCTAAAGAAGAAATGAACTAATTTGTAATTTGTTTGTTTGACATCAAGTTGTAGGTCAGATTTAAAGTGTCAGTGTTAACATTAACCATGAATACATCCGAAACTAACCTAAAAAGTTTCTCACGCTGAAGCTAATGAGATTGCTCAAATATGTTCGGCTGTGGTCCATATTGAGAGGTCTAATCAGAGAATAAAAACGTATAAAATACAGGCAAATTGCTTGCCAGCCAATTTAGTACCAATGGCAGATGATATTTTTGTAACGATATGTGCACTTGTAAACCTTTCAAACCCAATCCGAGCAGATGATAAGTTTATTGAATGAAAACGAATCCTACTTCTAGTAAAAAAAATTACTTTATTTCATTTGCACAAAGATGATGCAACATTTTTGTTAAATAGTTTTATGTCGAGAAGCTTTAAAGGTTTTGCATCGTCTCCTAAAGTGATCCCATTTTTCAGATAGTTTGCGCTGTTGTTAATCTTTCAAATCCAATTTTGGCAGATGACAAATTTGTAACATAATTTTCCCCCAATTTTCCAAATTTTTATAATGCCACATATTTACAAAAAGTCACTTTAACCGGCGACGTGCACTGGCGTTAAAAATTTCTATCCTGGATATGACGTCACAATGCGACAGTTACCTATATTATCGATACGCGGTAAAACTAATTTGAATTCCCAATTACTGTGGAAAAAACACTATTTTTCTTTACATATTTACTTGAAACTAATATATACAATGCATACCACCCTACATATAGTGAGATCAAAAATAAACTCAATCGCGGTATCGCATGAAAAATATACCCATTCTCTGTGCTCATAACTGTACTTTACAAAACTGTATTGAACTAAATTATTAATTCATGTGACTTTGACATATTATAATAAGTTACACAAACGCAAAAATATGTAATTTAAATATTTATAATTTAAATATGTAAGTTTATTTTTGATCCCACTGTACTAATTTCTAAAGTCGAATAATGCATTTAAATCTATTATATACAGATTAATTTAGGTGTGCGTTGTTAATTACTACGTTCATAAATATAACGATCATTTTTATCATTTTTATAACGTAATTAAATTCGTTTCAACTGCACTATCGCTCGTTGAGTATCTGGTGCCAAATCAAATGGTCTGGAACTGTCACTAGCGACGTATTCGTTTACTTGGTAATCAAGAAGCGTTTCATACCCATATATATCTGTTCCAAGTTGCTGAAATTACAATAAAATAAATAAAATTTCTACGGAAAACCTAATTAACACAAATTAATACCTGAGTCAATGGGCTGGTATTTGTAGTTAAAATTGCTCCAAAACCATTACTTTTTGCAATTCGGATCACCTCTTCTTCCATAAATTGCATCACAGCTACATTATCTTTGGCATTTAGAGTTGAATTAGTTCCCATCATGAATGAATGATATACTTTCCCTAAATTAGGGGAAAGTTGAAAATCTCTGATTGGTCCTTCAATACTCTCCAGAAATTCGAAAACAATTGTTAGTTTTGAAGTTATATCACATTCAGGTTCATCTCTGATATCGAAACCGAGTGATACACCAACCGCCTTTCCCGATTCCGTTTTAGTTATGAAACTTAATTCTTTTTCCAATAAAGGTTTCCATAATTTGTCGAGCAATTCCGTGTAATCGGATTCATATACGTCTGGAGCTAGCCATTGTTCTAGATCAGCTTTGTGATAAAAACTTGTTGTCACCATGCTGAAAATAAAACATGTATTATTCTATCTTTATACCTTCGGCTTGATACGTACTCAATGACGTCTTTTTTATGTTCATCGCGCAATAATTCAGCTGTGTAACAAGGTGGTTGTGCAATAATTGCAGGAAAACTTTGTTTTCCTGGAGACATTCTGTCCAAAATTTCTCCTAAATCGATTGCTGCAATGAAATCTCCAATACCTTGAAAAAAATGTTGAATAAATGAAGTAATGATTTCAGATCAACTTACTTATTTGGTAGCCTTTTTCGTTCAAACTCGTTATAGTGAATATAGAATTCAAGGAATTTCCACCAATATCATAAAAGTTGGCGTCTATGGATATAACACTTCTTGCTGATCTATTCAATACCGAAGCCACTGTTTCAAACAGAATTTTTGCCGCGCCCATTTGATTATCAGGAACTCCAGAATAGTCAATGTCGATTTGAAACGAGGTATCTTAAATGAACCAATGAAAATTCATTTTCACACCTTTTTTGGAATTAAAACAAAAATAGAACATTTATTATAAGTGTAAACTTACCGTTGTTATTCTCGTAATTTTTCAGCAGAGCTTGTCTGTCGATTTTTCCGTTAACTAATAACGGGATGTTATCGAGTAGGATAACTTGAGGAACCATGTAAGCAGGCAATTTACTCTTTAAAGTAGTTTCGATTTGGTGTTCATTCAAGGAACTCTCTGTCACGACAAATGCTAATAACGCCTGATTTATTTCGCCTGGTTTGTAGCACAAAACAATTCCTTTGTCGACACCATCAACAACGTTTAAACATTTTTCAACTTCCGCAAGATCAACTCTGTGTCCTCGAATTTTCACTTGCGAATCAGTACGTCCTTCATAGACTATAGTTCCTTTTACGATTCTTGCAAAATCTCCCGTTCGATAAAGTCTAGCAAAAGTTGGATCCACAGCTAAAGGATTTTCTATGAATTTATCGGGATCTCTTCCGTTGACATAACCAGCCGCCAAGTTGAAGCCTGACACAAACAGTTCGCCAACATCTCCTGATTTAACAGGTCGAAAATCGTTATCTAATAAATATATCATGGTGTTATCGATTGGTATACCTAAAAAATTAAGCTTTGAGCTACAATTTTTTTATAAATTACCCAAATGTACCTATTGGTACTTTATCATGCTGACGTATCTGATCAGGGTTGCTTATAACATGATATGTTACGTCGCCCATTATTTCAGTACTTCCATAAAAATTGCATAATTTGTGCTTATTTGCTTGGAAATATTTGAAAAACTCTTGAGCAAGGGACGCGCTAAGTGTTTCACCGGAACATACCCAAGTAGTCAAGTTGTTTAAATACGACTTTTGCTTCTAAAACATAAATTTACCGTTGAATGAAAGCACCTAAATGCTTGTTACTGATATAATTACCTGCATATTTAAATATAGCAGAAGAGACCTTAAAAGTGACGGTACAAGGACGAGCCGTTCAATCTGAAAACCGCAATTAATTGCTTACAAATTGTATAATCTATATTTTTTGTTCTAATATCGATTTCATACCATTTGGAATTTCAAGGATTCTTTACCAAAAAAGAAATTATTTGCTTTTACTTTCATAATTTGTTTGTATTGCGTGTGCAATAAATAGCATTGGTGGGAATTAAGAAGATTGTTTCAATTATTAGTGCATAAATGATTACTTAATGTTCTGTATTCCGCTTACAACGTTCTGTGATTTCTAAATGAACCAATTAACGTTATAACTAATTACAAAATGATTATTTTAATTAAATGCATTTTATTTGGAAGTTGTTTTGTAAGTTTAATTATTATAATTAAACAATTTTTAATTCAGTTTTTTTTAAATTTTATTACTTATTATTGTATTTTGAAATCGAGAAAGATAACATTTTCAACAGGTATGCTGTTGAACTGTGCGAAATTTTAATAAATATTACTTAGCGTAGTTTTATGCATCTAGAATCCCATTATTTTTTATTAAAACATGTTTAATTTTTAATGTAATTTTTTTAAGAATGAAACTAGTTTCATTAACGTATTATTAAGAATGAAACCAGTTTCATTCTTAAAAAAATTACGTTAAAAATTTAGTAGTTATGTAAATAAACATATATTTAAATATTTTGTGATCTACATTATGAGTAACGTCTTTTGTTAACAAAATATTTATTTTTAGTTGTGTTAAAACTGTAAACATTTTAATAATAATGAAATATATATGTTTACCTACTATAAAATGCAAAATTGTATTTTTTTTTAATTGCAAAGAAAAAAATTATGACGAAAATATGCTAAATGTAGAAACAAGTTGATGGCGGACCGTTTGGAACAAGCTCACAGAAGTTACTTAAGTCTTTTTGTTTCATTTCACTCTTTAGTAATTTACTTTGTTGGTCATCGTCATGTTTTATTAAGGGATTTTTTCAATGGTTCCTTAATTAGGCAATTACTAAAATTTTATTAAAAACAGAAAAAAAAGAAGTAAATAAATTTTTTAATAGATGATGCAAGTTGATTCTATGCAAAAGAATGTAACAATTCGACGTTTTTTTTTTTATTCTGACGCAAATTGCTTATTATAGAATTATTTAACATACAACAATTTGTCAAGGGTGTCGTCGAGCAGCGATAAAATAAATTTTAATGTTAATTAATTTACCAATAAAATAAAAAATATGTTTTGACGCAACTTTGCATGAAAATACTATGTTATATCAATATTGACAAAGGACGGCTTAAAGACATATTATACTGGTAACTAAGTAAAATCTGACATTTCTATTGGTGTAAAATGTAAGCCAGTAGTTATATCCCAAGTGCACGCCACTTATTCCAAAACATTACTACTTGTATTATTTTTTTCAACTTCAACACGATCACGATCACGATATGCCCATTTTAATCCACCGCTTTATTGTAAAATTAAATTTTAATGAGTTACTTCTTACCTTATTGTAAAACTAAATTTTTATTTTATGTTTTATACAAATGAAGGTCATACTATAAATAGTTTGTAGTGTCATTTTGAATTATCTACATATTACCATTAATTCTATTAGAAACAAAAATAGGTACCTAGTTATTGAAATATTCACAAATTCGGAATGATTTGTTGATAAAGAATGATTAATGTGAAATAATTCTAAACTTTTTATCTTTTCAGAATTGGCGGAGGAGCTCTTAATCGAAAATTTTTCTTTTAAATGGACTCAAACCGCTCAAAAAAAATATTTTCACCTAAAGTGCAGAACAGTTAATTAACTATTAGTGAAGGTTTTTTTTTAAGTATTTTTTCCATGGCAAAACAACATCAACAGTATCGTCAAAAACCTGCACTTGCGTTACGTTACATCTCAATCTCCAATTAAGCAATGTTCGTTATTGGTTTAATTTTAGTTCACGATAGTTTAAATATATAATTTTTTATTGGTAAGAGAGAATCTTCTTAAAGAGGAGAATTTCAAGTTAAGAGCTGCTTCGCCAGTTTCGGGACACTGTGTATACAGGGTGAGGCATGAATAGTGGTTAACCTGGCAATTTTTCTGACGGAACCCAGCATACTTGTTCAGATGAGATTTTGGGAATTTTCAAATGAACTCATTTTTTTGTAATCCACGTTATCCTGGACTTCTATTCTGATAAAACTCAAGTTTATCAGACATTATCCGCGCCTCACGCTATATTCAAACAACTTTATAGGTATATGATGGGAAAGAGGAAGGAGAAGTACACAGAGATAAGCTGTAATAAAAGCAAATAGTTTATTTGAATGGTAAACTTTAGGTCACGATTTGTTATTTTTAAAATAATATGCGGACTTGTAATGTACTGTAAAGTTTAATCATAAAAGCACAATTTTTTTATTAGAACAAATAAAGTAGTTGTTCTATAAGGAAAAGAATAAAATATTATTCTATAAATAATTGAAATGATCGTAAAACAATCACATAAAATGCTTACCTTATAACTATCTAATGCAGCAACAAGTTTTTCCGGGTCTTTGGTAGTAGTCTTTGGTACGACAAGAACCGTTAAGCCATTAATCAGTGGTCCCCATATTTCTGATATGCTGTCAACGAAAGTTAATGCCGTTTTGAAAACTCCAAAGCGTTCTGTTTTACTGTAAGGAAAAGTTTTGAACTGCCACTGAAGACGATTCAGAATTATTTTGTGCGGAAGCCGCACCCCTAAACAATAATTTTCATTAGCAATTAAATTATGCAATTGGTCAAGGCATCGTAGCGTCTACCTTTTGGAACACCGGTGCTTCCTGATGTATATAGAACTACAGCTAAGTCATCTTTTGAGTGGCGAAGACGTTCACCTTCGCTTAAGGATTTTGAAGGTAAACGTTCGCCTTGTCGAAATAAGTCGTCAAAGGAAAGTGTGAACGTATTTGCAAAATTAGTCGAATCTGGAAATATAAACAGATCAATGTCGTTTTATTTTTTAATTAAGGTTGCGTTTTTTGCACCTTCTTCAAAAATAACTAGAGCTGGTTTAGCCTCCTTCAAAATATGTTCGACACGAGATTCAGGAAAAGACGGGTCCAAGGGTAAATATGCGGCGCCAGATTTCCAAATTGCCAGCAATGTTATTATTAGATAATCCGTAGGATGCAATGAGACAGCAACAATATAATCACCATCTTTATTGCTTAAAAGGCATTTACTTGAAATGTTTTGACGAATCACTCTAGCTAATTGATTTGTCAATTCATTAAGTTCAGCGTATGTGTACTGTCTCGTTTGACCATTATCTACACAAAAAGTACCATTAAATAAAAGGTTTTATTGGTTGAAATTAATTTTAGCAATAAATTGCGCATATCGGAATTACGTAAGTTACCTTAAGATGCCATTACGAATGTAACAGCATCGAGATAAAATAAATACGACTTTCGTCTACATCGTGCTCAATTAATCAGATTCTTTTTGTAAGAAAATCGAAACCAACAACAAATTTACCTTCGAATATCAGAGCAAGATTGTCTTTCAGTTCACTGTCGGCTATGTTTTCGAATAACTTATCTACGAAATTTGGTTTAAGCGTTCGAGTTGGTCCTTTGATGATCGAAAGATTGGGAATGGATCCCATGATCTGTAAGGGTGAAATTAATTCATTTTAATTATAACTATAAATAAGTACTACTATTCTTTTTGTCCATAAATTAATTTACTTTTTTTCTAATTTAATTACTTACTAATGGAAGGAATTTTAAAAACGGGTTTTCAGTATTTAAAACTGGAGGTGTCCAGTTTAAAAAGCAAATCTGGATCTATTCGTCAAGAGGATTCATTAATTTAGTAATATCAATGTATGAAGATTTTTTAATGCAGAATTAAATATTTCTTCAAAATATGTAAAAATAGTTTAGAATATTTAGGGGGTTGCGAGTATTAAAAGATTAAGAATCGCTGGCCTATATCACCGGACTTATCGCCACTGGTGCATGGGTGGGACATGGTAGACGCCTAGACGCTGGAAACTCTCCGGCGCACTTTGTAAATTATTTGGGACAAAATGTCTCAAGAATACATAAACCGCTATTAGAATCTGTCACTGCTAAATAAATTCAAAATTCTAATCGATTCTTATTGTTTATCGAGTTTGGTTAAAATCCCACCCCTCATTTGTTGTTAATGGAAAATACCAGGCATGAAGCCAATTTATATAGGTACTCCAGTACAGTAGCCTCACTTATTGAAAATATTTTTTCCGATATTGGTAACCTTCTATTTATTCATTTATAAAATACAAATAATTTTTTATTGGCAAATGAAATTAATGACGGAAAACGAAAATGAAGGATTTATAGCGAATAATTGAATATTAGCGATACTTCAGCAATAATTAAATAGTTGCATTTAAAATGCGCTTTTGTGGTGACATTTCAGTTGGTTACAGAAAATGGAGCAATTATTTGTGAAACTATAATTATTAATTGTAAAAAACACTTGTAATTACGGATATTTCAATGAAACAAATTTTTAAGTCTTTAAATTAATCCTTGCCCAGCGAGTAAAATACAAGGCTATAATGAAATTGGAACGGTGTTTTATAGGAATTTTTTTAAAGTTTATTTCTTTAAAGGCAGAACTAAATTGCGGTAAAATGCCGGCGAAAGTATATTGATCATCGAAAATATGGTAAATTATGTGCATTGAACAGGAAATGACCTTATGCATATTTATTCCAATCAATGTTCGTAAGTTTAAATAAAATTTCCTAGTGGACGCCTTGAAATATTTAATTACAACCAAATTACACTTTCGACAGATTCTTTTTTAATTTTTATTCTTGAAGCATTTTCGATTTCCTATTATTCACAAGCAGCACACGACTAATTATGTTTGCAATATATAATTTTCATTTACGGTTTAATTGTCCGTGTCGGTTTGTTGTTAATTATTCGAAGTTTATTAGTCAACTCACATTTTGTGAAGCAATCATTAAGGTGTAAAAATGAGGTTATTTTCAAAGAGCAGTTACCAAATTAGTCAAGGGCATATTGAACTGTTTTTTTTCTGAATAAAAAATTTACTGTTGCATTGATAATTTTACTTGGAATATTACAGTGACTTTCGGTGATAATTTTAAATGAATAAAAATTATCAATTTTTATACAGCAAATTAAATTATTAATGTTTTTGATACCATCCAAATTTGATAGATTGTATTATTGCAAAGAAATATATTATTGTCTTTTCACCAAAATTTAAATATCGAGGTTTAGAAGATAAATTTACACAGAAATTAACTGCTGTAGCTGTACACAAATTACAGTATAGTTGAAATGTATTTCTTAACGTAATCGAGTCCTTGAAGATTTCACTTGAGGTTTATGGCACAATATTACTTAATGTTTAATTTTATGCTAGATTGCATTAAACTCTAAAACCCGGTAAGAAGTGCAGCATTTCGTAATCTTATAACAGGTAAAGAATCAAAACGTTATTTGATTTTTATTGAAAGAACTAGTATTTAAAATTTCATTAGTATTGCTTTTTTGTGGCCTTACAGTATTTTTAATTGTATTGTCTCGATTTTAATTAGATCGTAAGTTTCATTACTTTGCAACCTTATTTATTACAATCAATACATTTCCGATAATTATGTCAATATAAAATTACGACTGATTATACAGTTTCTTTACCTGCTGATGTAATAAATTAGAGGAAAAAGAAAGAAAGGTTGATATTGGAATTAATGAAAGTAGTGTGAATCTTGTGTCACTACAAGCAAATGAAGAAGCAAACTAATAAGAAGATACTAAGATTAAAAGAAACAGAATGTGAAACTAGTGTAAAGACAGTACGTGTACTAATTCGAAAAAGAGAGTTGAGGTGATTAGAACGCTTCTTAAAAATAAGTGACGAGAGAATAGCAAAAATAATATTAGAAACACGGCCCGCGAAAAAAATCAAAATAAGCTTTTTATAACAAAGGCAGTCATCCCTCCAAGCAAATCTTACAAGCACTCAATGTATAAGTACAGCATTTGTGACTGAGCAGATAATTAGTCGACAATTCATTTCTCCTGTCACAATTATAAAGTTTCCAATAATCTACCCTCTCAACTCCACCAAATCTAGGGCCTACTCTAGATCAATCCCTAGAAGAAATCGCACTTGTTAACATAGACAGGATAGTTACCAGATATAACGTTCAAATCTGGGGTACAAAACACCAGCATATAATTCAAAGGTAATACCAATTTGAGAATTAGATGGCAAGTAAATTTCTTCTTGCAGTAGGGATTTCATCAAGTGCAGTCTTTGTGTAGAACAGTTGCCTCATGAGCGGATTATTAGACCACTTGCTTCTGTTATAGGAAACCTGTTAATTTAACTATGAGAAGAAAGGAACTGTCGACTATGTATTTGTTGAACCACGAAGACTGTCCATATTACGTGTTAAAAGAGCTTGAAGAGTTTATAATTTTATTACTGTACAAAACACCCTCATATTGCATCATAGAACCAAGAATAATATTTTTGAAAACAGCACAAACGTTTCAAAGATATGCTTATCTGTTGTGGATAAAATCAAATTTAACTAACAAGACCTAAGAAACACATTAATTTTTGTTGCAATGTCATTACGTTTCACCATACAAACTAATAAACCGCACATAAACATCTTGTGCTTCTTTAACACATTAAGAAGCATAGCAATTAATTAACACTTTTTTCTTATTATGGGTGATCAGTTTGTCTAATATTGATAGCCATTAATCAGGGATTTTTTACACAATTACGCACCCCATCTACAGTCAAGGTGGATCATCGAGTTAAAAGCAATTAAAATTGTAAAA
This sequence comes from Dascillus cervinus, assembly GCA_949768715.1. Lineage (NCBI taxonomy): Eukaryota > Metazoa > Arthropoda > Insecta > Coleoptera > Dascillidae > Dascillus > Dascillus cervinus. The sequence continues at coordinate 14,615,720 of OX458319.1, read as the reverse complement.
TATTGACATTCAACACAATAATTAAATAAGTTGTATTTTCGAATAATAGTAGGTACAGAATTATTTGCATACATTTCAATTTGATAGTCATAAACAATATAAAATCAGTTGTATTATTGCAAGAGAAGAATTAAAATGATACTTATTTTGTATTAGTTTATTTTAATGATTTAACCTGTTTGTTTTAACGTGCTAGTTTTGAGATTCTAAACTTAAATATTTTATTTCATAAAAATATTTTTTTACTTACATTTGTCGATCTTGCTTTTTTAGAAGAATAAGGGAATTTTTTAAATTCGATAAATTAATAAAACTGCACTGAGCTTGTAAAGCACACGTACGGGTTTAAAAGAATTAAGAGCACTAAAAACAGAATGTTACGTTTGGATTGTAGATAATTGACAATTATTGTCAGATGTGGGACTTTATATATCAGTCTGCAAATTAAGTAACTGGCTATAACAGTCAAATGTAAATGGAAATAAAAAGATTTATCTGTACGGTTTATATGCGAAACGAGGAGAAATATATAATAGTTATCCAACCAATGCCAAAAGGAGGGGTTCAAATGTTTGAGTGAATAGTATTCAGTAGTGGGACCCCGCTCAAAAAACCCACACTTGATGATACCAAGAATTGACCGATCTTTTACATTCATTCTCATTCATCATTTTCCTAGGAATAAATCGCATGCATCTAATTTGTCCTGTAAAAACACAGTTCGTTGCTTTCTAATTCTTTGAGAATTTGCCTGCAAAATGTTCCTTGTTTACTAACAATTAATTCATTCAATTACCTTTTTTAAATCTTAAGTTTACTGTTAAATATTAAGGGCCATTTGACCTTAAGATACTTTCATTTCGTGCCATTTTAAATTCAAATTTTTTCGGCGATAACCGAACAGCTTTTAAAACCACACGATTTTCCACATTAGAAAATTTGTTTGCGGTTAAAGTAAATACAGAAACAGGGAAAAACCTTTCCAACGTTTCACCTTAACCTTAACCTCATTGAGTAAAATACAAAAGTTGCAAAGTAGCATTTCTAATTAAAATTGAGAGTCAATGACATACGTTTTTTTATAATTTGTATTTATGTGGCAATAAGTATTTTTCCATATTTTGCTCATTATAAAATAGTTATCAAATCATTTTACAATCGAATAATTTTTGGAATCAACTTCAAGGTTGAGGGTCCTGCTAAACACCCCCTCCCCCTCCCCGCTTCCGGCAAGGTTGTTTAAGTTCTACGTGACCGTTTTATTGTTAGTAAACATTAGAGTTGTGACACTATTTTCAAAATTGTGTACATGACCTATTGTTAGATTCAACTGTTACCATTTTATGTTCTTAGTTTGTAAAATATCACAAAACGTTAATTATTAGTACATGCGTACTAATTACAAGTACAGCGCACTTTGCAGATCATCGGCATTTCGAGAAAAATGCAAAGGTGTGATACCGGTTATTAAGAATATATTTTAATTTAGGTTGTTTTAATATGACAAATGTATTCCAGTATTTAAATCAAATAACTTTGTTTATGTTCTTGAAAATTGTAAAATAATATTGTTATTAGGTTGAAAACTACTAAAAACGAATAATTTTAAATCAATAAGTACTTGCACGAGAAGGGTATTATAAAAAATTGGTATGTGATATTTAAAACACATTTGTAAAGTTACGACTTATTACATCACTTAACAGAGCTGCACTATAAAAGTTTCAGAGTAAATTTTTATTACGAAAAGAGAAATATAACATTCAGATTAGGGTGGGCTATAAAACTATTAAGCATGTCTGTAATTAAAACTGCAAATGTCAGAAATTCAAAATTGTCAAGTTTAAAATCAATAATTTATAACAGCACTAATAAATTTTTGATTCACGTTAAGTGTTAATATTGTTGTGATTACAAAAGTACAATTTCAATGAAACAGTTTGTATTTTTGACATTTGCGATTTTAATCAATGAAATACCTCACGGTAATCTGAAAACTTTTTTCTCTCACCTACACAGATTGAAAGACAATTAATTGAATACTACATTGTAGGAAATAATTTATTCAAACAATATCTGCATAATACTATTTGATTTAAGAAAAACTATGTGCATAGTTTTTCATAAATAAATAATAAATAAAAATAAATTTAATAATAAGTTGTTAAAAGTACACCAAGCCAAGGTTTTTTATATCTCTGGGATATTTAAAAGTCATTGACGGAAGTCTAAATATTGCACCTTTAGTATCTATGTTATAGGCTTTTCATTGATTTATAATTATTACAAGGAATTATTTTTCTTTTAATGCGTACCTAACTATCTACCACTAAACGTAATGATTATGATTAGTTATAATTTGTTAGTATTTTGCTCGACTTGTAACATCTCCTTGCTTTCTTTTACTTGTGAATGTTTAGTATTCTAAGGTCTTCTGCATCATACCCAAATTTTTTCTGGGGCTTCCTCCTGTTCTTGATCTTTAAATGTTACCTTGTATTTTCTGTACCCTTGTTAAATTCTGTGTTATTTATTTAATTTTTGTATAATGTTTTTCTGTTGGAATTTTTAAGAAGTTTTTCATCAATCTAAATAGTAAAGAGCTGGTTAATTCTGAGTTTTCAATTCTAATTTAAAAAATGTTGTATGTGCTTGCTTTTAACCTCACGAGTTACTAATTAAGTTTCAAAAACCCGAAAAAGTATTTTTATTTATGAAAACTAACAATTACATAATTTTAATTGTTTTTATGTTTCCTAATATCCAGCTATTGTCACATAGTGTTTGTTTGATGAACATAAGATGGCGCTAAGAGTGGAATGCAGCATAGCTCCCGTTGCAATGGAATGCACACTCGTGAGAAGGCAATGCGCGGCGCAAACGTAATTTCCTGTTTGGCTTGAGTGGCTGGAATGTGCACCTAACTTACTTAAAACAAGTGTAGATTTGGAAACAATGAATTCAACAAGTACATATTATATCAGTATTTAGTATTTTTATAATGGCTTTGTTATATTTTTGTTTCAACATTTTATTCTTTTTAGTTCAAAATATAACAGGGGAGGGGGAGACTTTAGAGACGCACGGTATACCTTGTTCGGTGAATGATCAAAATAACAATTTAATGTTAACGACACTTTAAAAATATTAATCACAAGAATAATTGAATTTTTTCCAATGACGTACTTTTAGTGAGAACATGCCGCAGAAACCAATTATGTATATTTAAGTAAACCGTTGGGTTTTTATTGAATCGGTAGCGAAATGCGTAGTTGTCCATACGGTGTCTACGTTACTTTCTTAAACGACTTATCAGATTCTTTACGAATTAAAGTTTTAACAAAACGTTGGATAATTTTATACAGACACCCCAAACTGCAAGAGTTTACAACATTCTTGTTGTATTGGCCCGGTATAAGAATAAAGCCTAGCTTAGAAGTTTTTGTATCCTTTTCAACAAAATTGTTGAAATATTAAATAAGTGTTTAAAATGATCACAAAATACGTTTAATAAATATAATAATTAAGCAGTTCTATGGATTCCTTAAAAAAATCCATCGAAAGTAAGTAGATCCATAGGATCCTCGTTGAAAACTCCTTCTTTTAAGACTCTACTAAATACTTAGTAGCTCTAAATAATTATCACTATGAGTTGTAATTAATGCAATGTTTTTACTTTTTTATGTAGATGGTAACGAGATAACTCTTCGTTATACATCGTGAAAGAGATTAGATGAAAATATTAGTAATATTTATTTTTTTCAAGAAATCATTTCCGTACAAATCCCCGTACTTGAGTAGATAGGATGCAGGTGCTACTTGTCTTATGTGATGGTGTGGTCCGTATACCCGACACAATTAATTTATAACGTGACGCAATAACAGTAATTCTTTTGCAATCCATTCTGTTGGATGTATTAACCTTTATTACAGTATAATCACAAACATATTTTATTTTATAGTCGGTTTTAATTAATGAATTGCCATACAGTAATATCATACTACTAAGTAAAAAGGTAATTGAATTACTACAACAGTAAATTGTTAGTATTTAGATATTTTACATTTAATTGGTTCGGTATTATTTTATTTGTCTTGTTTTGATTATCTTATATGGAAAAGAATTGTCTCAGTGTTTTCCATTGTTTTTTGGTAATTTAGTTTATGCCGGACACGATGGCGCAAGAATTATTTGATTTGTTCCAGTATTAAGGCTTGGGAATGGCCAAGTATTCGCATAATTCTTTCGCTCAGGGGGCACCAATTTTGCCCATTAAAATAAAAAATGTTTAGGCAACCAAAGAGGTGTGCTACTAACAAGGTTTGTAACTTAAATATTGAACAGAGAATGAACACTAATAAAACTGTAGCCGAATACAACAAAAGAGTTGTCCGGTGCCATAGTTATTTATTGGGCACTATTGTTGTAAATGTTGTATATCTTACTGCATATTTTCTGGAAGAATCTTTTATAATAAGTGCAGATTTCTCGCAAATTCTTCACAGATGAATCCGAACTTTCGAGATAACACATCACCACGTCTTGTTTTATTTATTTCGGTGCGTTTAATATTTTCATAGATGTACCTACTACATTTTCAATTATGCAATTATGCAGGTTTATCCCCATTTTTTATACGCTCGTAACTTGATAAATATTATTTATATTATGGTCTGCGGCAATAACGGCGGTAAAATCAGTCAATGCGAGTGTTGTATTATTTACTGTATTTTTTTTGTAATTGTTTGTGAATAGATGGTTCAAACAATTTAAGCGACTGATTTAAAGATAGGTGTACTTTGAAGGAAACAAGGTGGTTTGATTCGTTTTTTGTGCAAATTTGTTTTTGTTTTTCGTGGAGTTATCTATTTGATATTTTCAATTATCTTACGGTAAGCAAGCTTATAAGAAATTTTTTCACTGAGCGGTTCATTGATTCTTAAGATTTTTATTCACAGACATACGTTTTGAAGCCTATACACGCTGCAGGCGGTCAGACAAAGTTGCAAAATTGATCTTACGTTGTACTATTTAAGTAGTCTGATTTATGAGTGATCTTCGTGCGTTATTGGTTAAAAGAATTGCCGACATATGCCACTCAAGTTGTTGCGGATGAATAATCTTATATTTACACAAATACTTATCGGTGTTTATAATACCATTATTTTTGGCCGTGAAAACAGCTGATTTGTAATGAATATGCGAAAAAACGGCGATAATTAACACAATATATAAAAATGGGAAGTTCCTTTGATAGAAACTTGTCGATTATCAAAATAATGTCAATAAGGCCCCATATGATCAGTACAGGGTAAACTTTAAAAAAAGTTAAGCGCCCGAAGGTTATGATAATACTTCACCGTGGTGTATATGTTACAATTGAAGTGTTAACTTCAGTGAGTGCATGCACTAACTAGTAAATGTATACATTTACGGAATATTTCAGTAGAAGTATGAAATAATAATTGAGATTAATACTATAACTAGTAAATGTATGCACCATCTAGCAAGTGTGTACAGTCACTAATATAAGATAGTAAGTGTGTTAATTGACTTTACAGTCACTAATATAAGATAATAAGTGTTTTAATTGACTTTAGGATTAAGTTAACCTTTAACCGGTCGCGCCGGTGAATTTAGTTCACCAAGTTTCGTATTTTTTTAATAACGTCCGTCGTAAAGATTTAATTCAGCGTCATCAGATTCTTAGTACCTTTCAACAAACATATCAGTTACTTATCAATTCAATCTAAACCCCCTACTGTACTGTTTCATAAGTGCATTGACGAGTGTATTTGACAGAGTTCATCTTTTGTGAACTTAGTTCCCCCACGCGACCGGTTATGTAAGTAAATTTTTTCTAAAAATATAATATCCTTTTTGATTTTTTAAATTATTTCTTGCATTAGAATATTTGTATTTCAATGCATTCTATAATGATTTGTTGAACCCGTTGGTTTTTGTTTACTTTCAAGTCAAGTTTGACAAGAAAGGAAGAGATTTTGTAAGCTTCTGAGGAAGTTGGGAACGAGGAACCGATTGATTCTGGCTATTCTGACGCTGAGGACGAGGAAATAATTTTTTCAGAAGATGAAAGTAGTTCTGAGCAAGAAATTCGTGATTCTGAATTCTATGATTATGATGAAGGTAAAGAATTCTTTTTGGGCAAAGATATGGAAAGAAGAAAATTCCTAAAATACCTGGCATTCCAATTCATGGAGCCCCGCTATACTGAACGAGCAGCAATGTCTTCTCTGTCCAGATATATAAAAGTGTATCTTGGAAAATTCAAAAACCCATCGGGTACTGAAACTGAAGGAGAGTCTGCATCAAAGCTGAAGAGATGCCATTGTTGCGAGAGGTCAAAAAACCAGGTAACAACAAGAAAATGTGGATACTGTCAAAAACATATTTCCAAAGACCACTCAAGCGAAACAATTATTTGCATTAGCTGCGACCAGGGCGTAGTCGATTCGGAATAGGTTTAAATAGAATTAAGTAATCTTCTATCTTCTATCTATCTTCTATATATATATATATATATATATATATGTTTCTAGATTGGTCCCTTTGGTGAACTATAAATTCATACAAGGGGACTTTCGAAGAAATTTGTGTCACTTTGGGGAACTCGAAATTGGTTCCTCAAAGTGACTCCCCTAAATTCATATACGCAATGGTCCCTTTCCAGAAGCGCTTGGAAATGCTACCGTGGCGTAATAGAAAACTAATCTCGCGGTCGATAAAACAGTTATTGAAAATTTCCTCAAGCACGTAGGCTTTTGTACATAATTTTGCTTAGTTGATTAACGTGTTGCATCACTGAAAACATTAACAGGTAATGCTTATGAGAGTTTTTCACTGCAGTAATAGTTATTTAACCAACAAGTGCGTTAATGAGAGCGATTAATAATTGATAATAACGCGTGAGCAGAGCGAGCGCGTTAATTTTTTCGAGATTTTTAATTGCCAATTAACGCAAACCTTGGTTACAATATTTTTCCGTTGATCGAATCTTACGAAATTGAAGAAAATGTAATTTTTTTCCGTGACAAAAATTCCAATGGATATTCGAATCAAGCATGCCATGCATTTTAAATCGAGAAGAGATTCAAATCAATGGTGCCATGAATTACAGTAAATGTCAAAAGTTCGACATTACGTCTGCACTTTTTATTAATTTTGGTTGCCTAATGGGGGTCATTAATGCATGATTTCCTATTCATTAAATTGGACCGTAAATCAATGATCATCGGAAAATGTCATTTTTACAGCCACAACAGAAAAAGATACCAGAATCCAACAAGAATTTTTTTGCATTGCTCTTTGGTAATACAGTTATTAAGAAATTATGCATGTTAAATCATATAAGTGTAAAAAATGCAAACAAACAACATCTTCCGGGAAAGTTATAACATCTCAATTCTGTAATTTCTGGATATTGGTCAGTTCGGGAACTTCTCTCCACTCTTTTTGGGGCAAATATCCACTTAGCACAGCATTTGATTTATATTAATCTAATGCGAACATAGAATAACCCAAAATTAGGCTTTTTAAAAAGGTTTAGGTTTTACAGTTCCGCGTTCTTCAAATGAATCCTTACATGGAATAATAAATTTAAATATTGGTTAGTTCGGGAACATCTCCCAACTTTGTTACCTGAAGATACATTTTTTTGTATTAAAATATGATGTAAAATGATACTTTAGTCGTCTCTATTGAAACCAAACTGTCTAGGAAAATTTTTAAACTAAATTGTACTAAAACAACATTTGACATAACCACTTAGTCCCAGATATTCTCCAGTAAAGTTGTAAAGTGTCTACTCCGTAATTTCTGGCTACTTCGGGACGATCAGAAATAACTTGTTTACCCGTCAGTGGCAAATATCTACTTAGCACAGCATTTGATTTATATTAGTCTGGTGGGATCATAGAGAACCCAACCAAAAATTAGGCTTTTTAAAAATGTTTAGGTTTCACTGTTCCGCGTTCTTTAAATGAATCCTTACATAGAATAATAAATGCAGATATTGATCAGTTTGGGAACTTCTCTCCATTCTTTGTGGCAAATATCAACTTAGCTCAGCATGAGATTCATATTAGTCTGATGCGATCATAGAATAACCCAAAATTTCCCTTTTTAAAAAGGTTTAGGGCTTACAGTTCTGCGTTCTTCAAATAAATCCTTACATGAAATAATAAATGTATATATTGGTCAGTTCGGGAACTTTTCTCAACGCTATGTCACGTGAGGCTGAATTTTTTCAATTAAAATATGATGTAATATGATACTTTAGTCGCGTCTATTGCAACCAAACAGTTGACAAACATTTTTCCACAAACTGTATTAAAACAACATTTGAAATAACGACTTAGTTCGTGATATTCTCCAGTAAAGCTGTAAAGTGCCTACTGCGCAATTTCTGGCTATTTCGGAATGATCAGAAATGACATATTTACACGTCAGTGGCAAATATCAACTTAGAACAGCATTTGATTTATATTAGTCTGTTGCGATCATAAAATAATCCAAAATTACGTTCTTTAAAACTGCTTAGGTTTTACTGTTTCGTGTTCTTCAAATGAATCCTTACATGGAATAATAAATTTAGTTATTGGTCAGTTAGGGAACTTCTCCCCACTCTTTTTCACATGAGGATAAATTTTTTTAAATTAAAATATAATGTAAATATAATGTAAAACTGTCAACGAACATTTCTCAACAAAATTGTACTAAAACAAGATTTGAAATAACCACTTAATCCTTGATATTCTCCGGTAAAGTTGTAAAGTGTCTATTTCGCAATTTCTGGCTACTTCGGGACGATCAGAAATAAAATATTTACCCGTCATTAGCAAATATCAACCTAGCACAACATTTCATTCATATTAATCCACGGCCACTATTTTGCTTAATCATATTAATTTCCCGCCAAGTGCCCACAATGTCACTTGCAATTCAGTTCAGTAGCGTCACAATTGTCGAGGAGTAATACACTGAACACATTTTTACACGCTTTTTTTACACGAATTTGAAGTTACACGGTTTAAAAAAGTCTTCTTTTTGAGAAAATTTATTATATCTAACACGATTCCAAAGTCATTATCTTATAATTATGTACATGATCATGAGCGGTCTAGTACAATTGCAATTTTTGGTACAAATATGTCAAATAAATTCATGTTTTTACCACAATTCAAAAATTAGGCAACACTGCGCACTGCTATAATGTGGTAGTTACGGGGAATCCCCTATTCTTAATTCTGGTTAGACATTTCTTTTTTTTTTTGTTTGCACTACTTATTTTAATCTAGGAATTATGTATATATTTTAAGTTTTATTACTCAATAAAATTACATATTTATACCTATATCGTTGGTAGATATGTATATCAGAACTCAATTTTTAACATTTTCTTTTACACGGGTTTTCAACTAAATAAAGTTCTGTATTAAATTAATCTTACATGGTTTTCGGATAACACGGAACGTGTCACCAATTTTACTATTGGGAATTCAAGCTAAGCGAGACGCCCTTAGCGGTGAGTAGATAAAACACTAAACGATGAAGAGACCGTTTATTTACACCAATGCACGTGCGATATTTTTGTGGTTTATTTTTTATAATCTGTGGTTTTATGGTTAATTAACATTAAACTACAACGATGATGACAACTATTTTGCTTCAAATTTATCTACTGCAAAATGCATCGATATCAGAACACCAAGCACATCGAAATACACAAGCATGTGCGAAGGTTATCCTTTCGATGACTCATCTTGCATGTGCAATAGGAAACTTATCTTATTTTACACGATTCTTTTTTACACGAATTTCTGAGGAACGTATCCACCGTGTAAAAAAAGATTAGGGTGTACTTCGCATTAGATACAGCGTTCCGAATTAATCTCTCACTGCCCCTTTGGTTCTGTTTCATTTTTCTTGCTACTGTATAATTTATGACAAGAACAGTACACAGTAGAAACAGGTAAAATAAGTGATTTTCGGTTTTGACTAATCGTAAGTAGCTAATTTATATCTGCATGTGTTGGCTACTCGAATTATGTCACGCCACTGACCCAAATCAGGGAATAGCAGAAAACGTGACTGAATGTTCGCGCGCTTTCCAAACCCAAACAAACGAAAGCGATAATGCAATAATTGTACATATTTTCCTCTTTCGTCTAAGGATTGGTAATTTTATTGAAAGACTGAATATTTGGGTTACTCTAAGGTAATACACCTGCTCTTTCGGTAGAAATGGCCGAGTGGACACTTTATTGGATTATATCGACGACAAAATCCATATTTGGAAAAATGTTTTAATAATTTTTTGTTCGAAAATTTTCGTTGACAGTTTCCCTTCAATAGACACGACAAATGCATCATATTACTTTATTTTAGTACAAAAATATCAGCGTTACCTAACAAGGAATGTGGAAAATGTTCTCGAACTGATCAATAGCTAAATTTATTTTCTCGTGTAAGGATTCATTTGAAGAACGCAGAACTGTAAGCCCTAAACCTTTTAGAAAACCAGAATTTTGGGTTATTCTATGATCGCATCAGACTAATATGAATCAATTGCTGTACTAAATTGATATTTGCCACTGACGGGTAAACATGTTATTTCTGATCATTCCGAAATCGCCAAAAATTATGGAGTAGATACTTTACAATTCTACTGGAGGAATACCAGAGACTGAGTGATCATTTCAAATGATATTTTAGTACAATTTTGTTGAAAAATGTTTCTCGCCAGTTTGGTTTCAATAGACACGACCAAAGTATCATATTACATCATTATTTTTTTATAAAATATTCTGCATAACGTGACAAGGAGTGGGGAGAAGTTCCCGAATTGACCAATATCTAAATTTATTATTCCATGTAAGGATTCATTTGAAGAACACAGAACTGTAAGCCCTAAACCTTTTAGAGAAACAGAATTTTGGGTTATTATATGATCGCATCAGACTAATATGAATCAAATGCTGTGCTAAGTTGATATTTGCCACTGACGGGTAAACATGTTATTTCTGCTCATTTCGAAATAGCCAAAAATTGTGGAGTAGATACTTTATAACTTTACTGGAGAACATCAGAGACTGAGTAGTTATTTTGTGCCCAATTGTGCTCAACTTCTTTTGTTTTGTGCCTGTCTGGTTTCAAAGATATTGCCAAAAAATGATGAGGGGGGCCACCGTAAAGCTAGCCCCCCCCCTCAACGTAACGATTTCAGGAACTCAATTGATGCCATTAAATTGTATTAATTTTGTGCTTAATTGTGCTCATATTTTTTCGTTTTGTGCCTTCCAGGTTTCAAAGATATTTCTAAAAAACGTTCGATTTCGTTAGTGGGTCAAGGAAGGTCTTACATTGAGATCAACCTTGACCGTCCAGAATTTGTTTATGTGGCTGTGATACGTTTCTAGCAACTCAGCACCAGGACCCGACTTAAAATAATTGCTTCTCCTTGTACACAACTTATCACTGCAAACACTTTAGTTTTAAATTGTTTAATTGGGAAAGTCTCTAGAATTTTTGGGGAGGTTTAAAAAACTTCTGGGTAAAGAGAATGTAAGTCGTGTCATTAAATTGTCTTTATTTTGTCTTCAATTTTGTAAGTGAGGGGCTAGCATTACGGTGGCCCCCCTCAACAATTTTTGGCAATATCTTTGAAACCAGAGAGGCACAAAACGAAAGGAGTTGAGCACAATTGGGCACAAAATAAGCACAATTCAATAGTACAACTTTCCTTTCATAATTCATTATGAGGGGGGCGAGTGTAACGGAAAATAATCCGACCGCATAAGAAAGGCATCTGACACATGGCTACTCCAAGTGACCGTCTCCGGCGCATGGATGCAGATAAAAACGCAAAAAGCAGACTCTGACGCACGAATCTCGGACTTTGAAAAAGATTCGGCCTCATATGAAAATTATTCGACACACAGATTATTCCAAAATAGCCAAAAATTGTGAAGTATACCCTTTATAACCACTCAGTCTCTGATGTTCTTCAGTAAAGTTATAGGTAAAGTATCTACTCCACAATTTTTGGCTATTTCGGAATGATCAGAAATAACTGACGGGTAAACATGTGGCAAATATCAACTTAGCACAGCATTTGATTCATATTAGTCTGATGCGATCATATAATAACTCAAAATTCTGTTCCTCTAAAAAGTTTAGGGCTTACAGTTCTGCGTTCTTCAAATGAATCCTTACATGTAATAATAAATTTAGATATTGGTCAGTTCGACTCTTATTGGCATCCGTGAATCGGAGATTAGGTGAAAGCAAAAGTTTACGAGATCCGTGTGTCGAATATTTTTTATAGCGTTCTTCAAATGAATCCTTACATGACATAATAAATTTAGATATTGGTCAATTCGGGAACTTCTCCCCACTTCTTTTCACGTGATGCTGAATATTTTATAAAAAAATAATGATGTAATATGATACTTTGGTCGTGTCTATTGAAACCAAACTGGCGAGAAACATTTTTCAACAAAATTGTACTAAAATATCATTTGAAATGATCACTGTCTCTGGTATTCCTCCAGTAGAGTTGTAAAGTATCTACTCCACAATTTTTGGCTATTTCGGAATGATCAGAAATAACATGTTTACCCGTCAGTGGCAAATATCAATTTAGTACAGCATTTGATTCATATTAGTCTGATGCGATCATAGAATAACCCAAAATTTCCCTTTTTAAAAAGTTTAGGGCTTACAGTTCTGTGTTCTTCAAATGAATCCTTACATGGAATAATAAATTTAGCTATTGATCAGTTCGAGAACATTTTCCACATTTCTTGTTAGGTGACGCTGATATTTTTGTACTAAAATAAAGTAATATGATGCATTTGTCGTGTCTATTGAAGGGAAACTGTCAACGGAAATTTTCGAACAAAAAATTATTAAAACATTTTTCCAAATATGGATTTTGTCGTCGATATAATCCAATAAAATGTTCACTCGGCTATTTTTGCTGAAAGAACAGGTGTGTTACCTTGGAGTAACCCAAATATTCAGTCTTTCAATAAAATTACCAATCCTTAGATGAAAGAGGAAAATGTGTACAATTATTGTATTATCGCTTCGGTTTGTTTGGGTTTGGAAAGCGCGCGAACTTTCGGTCACGTTTTCTGCTATTTCTGCAATATGGATCAGTGGCGTGACATAATTTGAGTAGCCAACTCGTGCAGATATAGAATACCTACTTAGTCAAAACCAAAAATTACTTATTTTACCTGTTTCTACTGTGTAGTGTTCTTTTCATAAATTTTACAGTAGCAAAAAAAATTGAACAGAACCAAAGTGGCAGTGAGAGATTGATTCAGTGCAAAGTATTACTCCTCAAAAATTGTGACGCTACTGAACCGAATTGTAAGTGATATTGTGGGCACTTGGCGGGAAATTCATCTGTTTAAACAAAATAGTGATCGTGGACAGTTCAGTTTCGATTGCAAGTTAATGTAAAAAAGGTGAAAGGTGAAAGGTAAGAATGGTGATTTTGTTTAGTTTTGTGACATGTTTTGGGAAATTGTAATGCAATTATATCGACCTATGTGCACCAACATTTCTCTTAACTTTTTAATTTATTGCAGACATATTTAGTTTACAGTAAATGGTTTTTTATAGTATCGTAAATCCGTAATTATGTACGCGCTGATAGAAGAGAGTGGCAAAGGATACGATGTTTGTCTGAAAAGGAATATTACGCAAAAAGATATACAAATATTGGCAATTAATGGTAGGCACCTACCTAAGTTTATCATAGCGTTTAAACTAAAATGTTTATTGATTTTAAAGTTAATTATATTTTTTAGGCCGCCAAAAACAGAAAAAGGGTAAAAGCCCAATGGAAAGAAGGAAGGATCTTGTCAGGCGTAAGTTGTAATTTTCACTAATACATATTCCCAATATTATTTTGAATAATACTTAGATATGTTTAAAATTTATAACTACATTAACGGCTGCACACTGTCCTGTAAGGTTAAAAGTATAATAATTTCAGTAAAACCACGTTGGGAAGTCAGAGAAATTGAAGTGTTAGTAAAAGAATTTAAACAACATATTAAAGGACCACATTACACAAAAAACTTTTTTTTTAAAATTATTATTTAATGTTAAATTATTGTAGTCAGAACTATTAAAAACTATTTGGTAAAACTCCAATGTAAAAAAAAAATTGTTTTAGAAGATATTTGGACATTTTAGAATTGCCTGTGACGTCACTGAGCCGAGCTCACCGAATCTCCGTATCTCTCACGTGCAAAAGTTACTCGCTTCGCACAACGATTCATCTACCTAAAAATTATATTTTTAATGCTTAATTTATATGAGACTGTGTGAATGGTTTTGCCAAAGACGATAAAAGAATCAGAATTTCAATACGGTGTTTAGTTTTTTCTTTAAATATTAAATAAGAACAGCGCCCCGACTGTGCGTTTCGTTCCTATTTTATCCAATTGTGCGTAAAGTTCGGCTAAGTTTATGACTGTGCCTTTTACAATACTATAAGTGATCCGTCCATAAAAGCAACGGGGTTTGTTGCACCCTGCAGTGAACCCTCATCATCAGTAAAAGTTGATTGTGATTTAAAGTCGTAAATGCAGAATAACTCCGAGTTATTTGCAACAGTAGCCACACCAGAACATCGCCGACCAGTTTTTGGATGCAGTGAACCAACGGGACATCGTTTTCCTAATAGAGAAAAATCGCCGAAACGATTTGCATTTTGGTCAGAATTTTGTAAAAGGCAATCATTTCAACCAGGACAAAATGCAAGAATTTGCAATAAACATTTTTTAGAAAGTGATTTAGACTAATCGTGTGTTCTAAGAAAAAATTTTCAAAAGAACCTTGTTTAAAAAAAAGTAGGTACATATTGGCTCAATAAAAAAACATATGAATTGGGTCACATTTTTCGAAAGCTACAGGAAGTTGGGTTTATGACGTGATATATTTAAAACATCTTTGTCAATAACCAATTTTTCAAACAAATTATTTTGTGTAATGCATGTATTATTACCAATTAAATGTTTTATATTATCATATTCTTGACAACATATAGACTCTTCATCTGTTGGCATAGACACACTTTTTTCACATTTACACTAATTACAAATTCCACTTCGATTTTCGTAATTTATGTTTACACTACTAGGTTGAAAAAAAGTATCAACTTCGTCGTCATCTGTGTATTCAGGTTCAAATAAATAAGAAGTTGTCATAATTAAAAATTAAATTTATAAGTGCAACCAACCAATTTAACAGTAAATACTGACTGATACGGAGTAACTGCTATTATCGTGTTTTCTACTAGAATACTATTCAAAACATTCAAAACTCCACGATGGTCAGGCGTCTAGAAAATAATTGTTTTATGAGCTCTGTCTGGGCGGTAGGAATAACCTTTACAAGCGCGTAAAACTGGTACGAATGACCGCGCCGTGTCATCGCATTTAATATATTTTTAAAAAAACTAGACGCTATATTAAAATTTTGGTTGCACTATCGTCTTCAGTACAAAAAAACAGTCTAAATACTCGTAACAAAATTTCGAAAACATTGTTTAAAGGTAGGTAAATGTACGTGTGAAGCGAGCAATTTTTGCCTGTATAAGATAGGCTGCTACGGGCAGCTCGGCTCAGTGACGTCACGGGCCGATTTTCAATTAATTATAACTCATTAAATAATCTGAGTAGAAACAAAATACATATGCCATTTTTCTTAGAATTAAACGTACTTTCAAATTAAATAAACTTATTTTTTGTGTAATGTGGTTCTTTAACAGCGATACTTATCCGTCTGGGGCAGAGATTATGTCTGTGATACGAAAACATCGTGAACTCCAAAACAGAACTCCCAAGAAAGTAAGGAGCAAGATTCAACAGTTGAAAAAAAATCAAGGTTTTAAAAGGTAAAACATTCATTTATTTATTAATGTTATAAAGAAATATCGATTATATGAGTGCCTCTTTAATTCATGACTATCAGTATTTTCTTACTTATGGCATTTTCATTTTCTTACTTTAACAGATATTTATTGTTTCAGGCTATTCTCGTAAATGCAAAACCATATTATTGTATTATTATTACATTATTATATTTTACTTTTTTTAAAAATAAATATATTCATCGATGATATTTGATCTTTATGTTATGCTGCATAAATGGTACAGCATAGCATAGCATATACCATGTGGCAAGGTTTTAATAAGCGTTATTATTTAGTTATTTAGTTATAGAATGTACTAAAATTAAGTTAAGTTAAGTTTTCATTTTCTTACTTTAACAAATATTTATTGTTTCAGGCGATTCTTGTAAATGCAAAACCATATTATATTATTATATTATTACATTATTATATTTCACAATTTTTTGAAATAAATATAATCATCCATGATATTTGCTCTTTATGTAATGCTGCATAAATGGTATAGCATAGCACAGCATGGGCCGTGTGGCAAGGTTTTAATAAGCGTTATTTAGTTAGATAGTTATCGTATGCACTAAAATTAAGTTACAACGGCATCAATTACTTTTTGGCTAGACCAAAGCTAGACGTTACCCTCGCCGACTGCAACCTGTAATAAAACGATTTCAAAAGTGACGAGACATTCACCCTATTCTAGCGGAGCCGTTTATTTTAAATGACAGTTTTACTCAGAATTTGGGTTCGTAGGTATGAAAGAAATGTTAACTCCATCATTTTCACTTCTTTTTAAGTAAGAACAACTTTATCCGGAGTGGTGACGCCAAGTCTCACAAACTTGTGGCAGACTATTACTGTGCTTGGCATTTAAATTAGGTGGGAATTGCGACTCATATTTTATGTACACAGGATTAATCGCGTAAGAGTTACTTCTGAAATATGTTAAAATGCAACCCAAAATACAAGTGTATACGAATGCCAGTGTTATTAGTATTTTGGGTTACGTTCATATAAATTTTAGCAATAAGTCTTACGTGACTATTGACTACTTGTTTGTGTCACTAATGAGAAAGTGTAATCATCTTACGGATTTATTTATTAGGCGTTAGTCAAATATAATAAATAATTTTTATTACTAGTAATTGCTCATAATATGTCATAAGAAGCAAAGCAGACACGCTGATTTGCACTGATGAATAAGTTGATCCTTTCAGTTATAACCAAGACTGCTAGCGAAGACAGAAACAACTATTGCAGAAGTACTTCTTCCAAATATTATAATAAATGTTGAATTATAATTACAACAAAAACCACACCGCTCCTTAAAGTGACGTGTATATCTAAATTACTGTACCTAATGTAGTATTATTTTTATTCAAAAATCCAATTTGTAAAAGCAAAATTATCAGTTCGCCAAAGGGGTCGGTATTTATACTTAATTTAGCCAAGACATCAACCGTGACTTGTTCCTCAAAGTGATCCTTCAGAGAATTTTGATAAATTTTCATGCTAAAAATGTAATTTTTTCGATTATTCTTTTACCTAGTTGAAAGGAAAGTTATAAAGAGTTTGAAATTGACAATAAATAGACAGTTAAAATTAGGTTCTTTGAAGGGACCAATCTAGAAATATATATATATATATATATATATATTATATATATAAAATTGGATGTATGTGTGTATGTGTGTATGTGTGTATGTGTGTAGCTTATAGACTCGGAAACCGCTGAACCGATTTTGATGAAATTTTCAGGAATACTCTAACATAACCTGGAGAGTGTTCCTGTGAAGTTTGGTGCCGATCGGGGGGGGGGAAAGTGTCATATAGGCTCGGAAACCGCTGAACCGATTTTGATGAAATTTTCAGGAATACTCTAACATAACCTGGAGAGTGTTCAAGTGAAGTTTGGAGCCGATCGGGGGGGGGGCGAAGTGTCATATAGACTCGGAAACCGCTGAACCGATTTTGATGAAATTTTCAGGAATACTCTAACATAACCTGGAGAGTGTTCCTGTGAAGTTTAGTGCCGATCGGGGGGGTGGGGTGGCGAAGTGTCGTATAGACTCGGAAATCGCTGAACCGAAGTTGGTCACCAAAGTTTGTACACAAGTGCATCTTAGTAGGGGGGGACTTAATTTAATGCCGATCGGGGGGGGGGTCCAAACAAAAATCGCACGGGGGGGTCACTGAAACTTATTTTCGCATAGAAAGAAGTGTCCTACAGCCAACAAATTTTGTACACAAGTGCATATTCGTAGGGGGACTTAGTTTGATGCCGATCGTGGGGGGGGGGGCAAACAAAAATCGCACGGGGGGGTCACTGAAACTTATTTTCGCATAGAAAGAAGTGTCCTACAGCCAACAAATTTTGTACACAAGTGCATCTTCGTAGGGGGACTTAGTTTGATGCCGATCGTGGGGGGGGGGCAAACAAAAATCGCACGGGGTGATCACTGAAACTTATTTTCGCATAGAAAAAATGTCCTACAGCTATCAAATTTTGAACACAAGTGAATCTTATGGGGGGGGGATCGTCCAAACAGATTTTTGCGTAGAAAAAAGTGTTTTACAGCCACCAAATTTTGTACACAACGGCATCTTAGTATAAGGGGGGGGGGGGCTATCGCCCAAATAGACTTTCGCATAGAAAGAAGTGTCCTACTGCCACCAAATTTTGTACACCGAGCGAAGCCGGGTATTTCAGCTAGTATTAAATATGAGTGCATAAAAAAATCCTTTTTTCCTTGTTGTATGTTTGTTTATGGACACATAAGAAATAAAAGTATATACAAACACAAGCTCTTTTTATTAAAAACAACCAATAATTTAATTTTAGAGGATGGTGAATTAAGTTCACCCCGCGCGACCGGTAGTGTAACTTTTTGAGGCGCGACCGGTTAAAGGTTAAATAAGTTAACAAATTAATGTTGTTATACTGAAATGATGGGAATACATTTCCTTAATTAAATAATATTATTTAGTGTGGTTTCATAATTAAACTCTTCTGAAATTTTCTAATATTGACCAATTTGGATGATTCAAAGCACCTGATCTGTAAATAGACAAGGGTGGGGTGACGTCAGTAAATTATTAAGTTTGAAAACATTATTTATTGCAACACGGTAAACTAGCATAACATTTTGAATTGCACAGTACTTTTTTCGTTAAATACATACATCTGTTATTAAAACATTTAGTTTTGCAGTGACATTTAGTAAAGCCTTGTCCTGATCCAATTGTGTAGCAACAGTTCCAAGTGGAAATTCTTGATTTAATGGAATATTTTCAGTGGAAAGAATTTTCTCTGGACAAGTACTAAATTTAGATCTAGCGTATAAACCTTTTATAACCCCATTTTTAGTGCCTAGTTGAAAATAACCATCTTCTGTTTTTTTGAGAATGGTAGCTGATATCGAACGTGCCTCTCCTCTACCTCTGTCTACATCGGGAACTCTTACTCTTACCGTCATTCCTATTTCACCTTCTTGATGTGAGGCATCCGAAATACGTTTCATACGTTTTGCTTGTGCTTCTAAATTTTCCTTGGCTTCATTTCTAGTAGTTTTAATTTTAATGTTTTTAGAACACAGAGCACATATATTCTTTTCGGCAAATTCCAATTCTTTTTTACATATATCACAATGTTTAATAAGTTGTAATGTTTCTTGATCATTGATAATGTATTCTTCTTTTTCTTCTTCTGGTTGATATACAGTTACTGCTGACTCCTCAGCTGGCAAGAAAAAATCCTGCAAGAAGCAATCTTCACTTTCGTTCTCTTCCGCAAATATTTCCACTCCAGCTAATAATTGTTCAAGTTCTTCTTCAGTACTTATATTATCAATAGTATCTATACGCAACGTAGACGACGCAAGACCAACCTTTGGAGGTTGACCAAACATGGCTTCCTAAGGAGATCTCTTTATACCAGCATGCAAAGAATGGTTTTTCATAAATTGTAAGAAAGGTAGTTCTTTGCTACAGTTATTACACTGATTGTCGTGCAACCAAGTAGTTAAAGGCACAGTGAAGTTAAAAAATGCCATTTTTGAAAATCATCGCTAAAAGTGAAATTGAAATGTTTAGAATACTACTCTGTAAATAATATATCCTTAACGAGTTGAATATCGAAGTTTTCGCTGCGTTTAGTTATCCGCTGACGTCACAAGTGACACAAATCGCCCGGTCGTTCATATGCTGAACCATGGAATCTTAGTTGTTGCACCGTTTGCGCCTCTATTTCTACAGCGATAAATAGTTTTTTGAAGTTACGAAAAATGAACAACACTTTTATTATATACCATATGTTTAGCTAGCGAATGTAAATTCTTTAATAAAAAAAAGAACGTTTTGACATGATGCGTTTTGCAAAGATCTCGTAACTATTTTATTCCGTGACCGGGGTGAATGTGATATTTATGATAGCGCGCATTGAAATTATCTTTTTGTGTGACCGGCAGCTCGTAAAACAATTAGGCAAAGGCGCCTGACCATCGATCGACGACTTTCCTAAATATTTTTCCAGTCCATGAGTGTATATTGTACACATGTTTTAGAAGGGAGGAGAATTTTTCAACCAATAAATCTTGATTTCCATCACAGGTTTGAGCTGACCACCATAAATGATTGGTTATACTTGATCTCCATGCTGAAAGTAGCGGTGCCTTTTTTTCTGACGTTTTCAATTTCTCCGTTAAACTTTTTGCCATATGCCATACATCGAATTGATGAATAATTTGGGGAAACTTGGTTCTAAGAAGAAGTCGAATTCATCGGTGTCTATCAGAAAGAAATAGAGTAATATTCATGTTCTTGTCCTGTGTTAATCGTTGCAAAATTTTTTCGCAAGCAGCTTTTTCAAGGTCTCCTGCTACCATTCCCTTCTGAACAACACTAAAATCTATAATGCGCTGATCTTTTATATTCATGATGGAATAAGTAGCATATTTTGTACAATAGCCTGGGGAATCAAATTGTCCATCGCCACTAATCCAAATATCTTTCTCATTCCTATTTAAAACGTCTATTAAATTGCTTCGTTTATCGTGAAAGGTTTGTCTTATGACTGGTGCTACGAATTTCTTTACTATTGTATAAAACGTCGCATTGGAAAAGATTTTCAAATTAAGTGTATTTGCAAAGGAGGCAAAAAGAGTGAAACTCATCCCTGTTACATACATAGCACTAGCAAGTTTTATATTGCCCATTGCAAATTTATTTGAAGTAGTTTGGGAATGCCACGTAAATGTATGATTCTTTATACATACGGTTTTTACTATTAATAGTGTTCCTTTCATCGAACATATTTTTTTAGTAATATCCTTTCCACACCTTTGGCATTTGTTGAATAAAAGTAAAATATTTCCGCCAAATACAAGAAACACGTTTTCCGAAATGTTCAAATTTTTTTCAGAAATATTATTTTCATAACTTTCATAACTTTCATCGTCACTAGAATCACTACTTTCACTACAATCCAATTCAATAAATGAAGTGTCCAAGTCCTGATCTACGCGTTTTTTGGTTACGCTACAAAAAGTTTCTTTTCCAAGTTCACATTGAACGTCGCAACTAACCATGCCTTTTTTAATTCCTTCGTTATCAGTTTCCATATGTGAATTGGCAGCAGAATTACTATTTGACTCCGATGAAGATGAACTGTATACGTCCAGATAAAAGTTTCTTTTCAACGATGTACCTCGGGATGTACTACTAGGGCCCTGCTGAGACTGCATGATTTCTGAAACTAGTTGTTTGCGTAAATAGCTACTTTGTTTTCTTTTTTTCGATGCAGATGATGTTGATGGTAATGATGTTTCACCTTCATTTTCGCCAGTAAGGAACAATGAGGGAACAGCAGACTTCTTTAATTTATTTTGAAATTTACCCCCTACTATTAGACGTTTTTTCAAAACTGAAGAAATTTCGAAATCATCTACTGTGAAATGAGTTGATCAAACTCGGCTAGATTTTGTAGGGGCAAAATTTTTTCTCTTTACTTTATGCAGCCAGGTTTTATACCGTTACGGGGATTTTTGTCGTGAAGGAAATTGATGGAAGCTTACCGAACCTGAATTTTCCTCGGAATTTTCAGTCGATTGTTTTCTCCTGCTTGAATTACTCGTACAACCGACCACGCAGCAATAAACCATCTTAATTGTTCCTGCATTATTATAATAAAATCAATGAGTATCAGTGATTGTAAAAAATACTACCTTGGTTAGGTGTAGATTTTTTCTTTAGTAATAATGATTGTAGCACAAAACTGCATAGATATGCATCAAGTCACCGAAATTAACCTGCTATGAACTCGCAGGAAAACTGACACAATTTCGTCGGATTCGAATAAATATTGTTTAATTTAAGATTAAAAAGATTAAAAATTAACACTAATTATTTATACTATTTACACAAATGTATTATTCATGATTGTTCGTAATGAACAGCTTTTTTGACTTTTTGGTAAAGACTGGGTTGTTGTGGGGGTAGCATGTGGTTTAACGGATGTTTTATGGGTGCCCGTTAGGTTATTCTAAAAAGGTTCCTTGTGACAAGTTTTAATTTTGTAATCTTTTCCTGTTCAAATTAATTGTATAATAAAATTATTTGAAATAACGGTACAGGTCTATAACAAACCGACTGTTCGCTATGCAGCGCAGAGCAGCCGTATCAGGAGTGACGTCACGGGGTAATTTAATTATGGGTTTTGAGCCGTTTATTTCCAACAGATTTTCGAGAAATGTGCAATAATATACATAACTTAAGATTCTGCATTTATTAAGGCAAAAAATAAAAAAAGCATTTTAACTTCACTGTGCCTTTAACATATTTTCCACATCTTGATTTGCAGGTTCTACGCTTCCTTGGGATTGGCTATGTCTAGGTTTACCATGAACAATTTTCAATTCGGGCCACATTACTTTTAAATCCTCAATTATACGATTACAAAATTCGCGACCATTGTCAGACTGTGCACCAAATAATAAAAAAATATTGAGTATATGTGAATCGGTCATTTTGAAAAGGGGGCATCTCCAGTTTTTAAAATTTTTCAGGAGAAACAAAAAACTGTTTAACTTTCATGCATTATTAGTTGGGGTAACGTAGTATTTTTTATGTATGTAAGGTATCAATCCCGATGCAAAAATATATTTGTTAATCTTTTTTGAAACTGATAGCGGCCCCAGAATTATTTTTTCTTTAGCAGAGATGACCCCTTTTCAAAATCATTTAACTTTTTCATTGACGAAGTCCATTTTTTAACAACTTTATTTTGACAAAACTAAAATAGTAATACAGTAAAAAGTAAAGTATTAATTCCAATTAAAAAAGGAATAAAGTAGTAAAAAAAAAGAAATTGGAGTAAAACAGCTAGTTAAAACTCTTCTGGCTGTTCTTCCGCTGTTGTTGTCGATCATTTGTTGATTTCATTCCAGAAAACTTTCTTGTCGCTAGGAATGTAAGTACTTAAACAGTTTTCTGATGTCTTGCATTTTTTTTAAATATTAATAGGAAGGTTTCCTTGGTAAGCAGAGTTTCTTTCAGGTGATGAAATGAATAGCTGGGAGGTCTTGATGTGGGATTTCTGTAGAAGAAAATGGTATTGCACAAAGCTATCGATATAAGATTTGGCAATAACCACTCCTGGCTCTTGACTCTTGAAAACAAATTCGTAATACCGATTGATATCAAATTGAGTCTTTTGCTCCTTATTAACTTGCTTTCGGTAACTTTCTTGTGATAGAAGTTTCTTTTTAAAAAAATCTGGCCACCAATTTTTAAAAGCAGCTACATCTCGGTATCTTAAGTGTTGCACTTGGAATTTCTGTGTCTTTTTAGAGGATTCAATAAATTTTTCATATTCACTAGGACAATATAAGTGATCATAACGGCGTATTTTTCTCTTTACTGTTGCAAAATCACGGTCACAGTCATTGAAAGAATGTCCACATTGAGGAAAATAAATAGAAATTTTCAGAAATCTTTTCATTAGAACTAGAGCTAACAGAAACATTATTACAGTATTGTTCCTGTTCTGTCCTGGACAGCCATCAGAAAACAGGTGGAGCTCAACGTCTTTTTTAATGTTTTGGTTGATGTAATGGTTCAAAAAACTGCAGACTTCGTCCGGTCCTTTGTGCGCTTGCACTTCATGGTATGAGTAAAAAGTGGCCTTTTCTGTTTTAAGATTGTAGATGCAAAATTCGTACAGCCACAGTTGTCTATAGTAAAATACTTCCTGGACATGTGGAAATGGTAGAGGAAGGTTTTGCATATAGTCAAAACATATCGCTGCTACTTTAGAATTTTCCTTGCATATAGATCTTATAGCATCAATTTTTTTTATAAAAGTTGGAGACCCTGCGTTGTGTACTATCTATCTGGTCGGCAACTGCTACCCGTTTTGAAGCTTCGTTCAGATGTGGATCTTTTATTTTTGTAGAAAGTTTCTCACATTTGGAACAAACATCTATTTGAAGACGACCAAATGATAGGTTGAAATTTTGTTGAAAATATTTTAGAAAAAACTTGTATTTTACGTTCTTTTTACATTCTGGATGAAAGTTTAGAAATTTGTAGTACATGATTTTGACATTAAGTTGGGCTGAGAGGTATTTTTTGTTTTGTCGCCTGCGTAATGACATTTCTTGACAGGGATACTTTCAATAAAACTGTGAATTTTTTGGCAAACTTCACCGGAAATAGCCCGGGCTGAACGTGAGCCATCAGTTTTTTCTCTCATATCATGAGGGGATATGCATAGACTCTCTAATCGACAAAGTCGTTCGACTCTTTTCTCGGTCACTCCAAGGGCAAAAGAAAATGAACATGATAGTTCATGAGAGGGGAGGGGAGATCTGCGCATGCCCTTCACCCGTTTATTTTGAAAACGGGCCAACTCTTTGAGATGACTCTTTTTCCAACTGACTGACAAAGGCCCTGGTCTTGTTAAACTGCTTTAGCTAGTGAAAAATTTCCCGTTTTCATATGGAATACATGTATAGACGTCTTAAGGAACGGAATCTACCAAAAAATGGTTTTACGAAAAAAGTGGAGATGACCCCTTTTCAAAATGACCGATTCATGTTTAGCAACCTCTTTGACTTTTTTGCTGCAGAGAGCTCGTAAAACAACAAACTTTGTCAAGTGGTCTTGATAGACCATGGTGAATTGAATTCCCCATCAGCTTGCGATTGATAATCTATCAAGTCAACCTAGCATCTGCTGTTAAATTGAGAAAAAATCATTGGCTTGATTACTAAACCTTTTTTTTCACTTTTTCTTTTTTGTGAACAAGGTTTACATAGATTTCAAAAGGTTTGTATCTCATAAAGTGTAATGTTTTTGTATGGTTGTTTCAGTTAATTCCTCATTCTGTTTTTACCACCGTGACCAATCGATTCATGGGTTTTTGATAAAATATTAAATAAGTCTTCGTTCGTTATATAATACAAGACTTGGTCGTTTACGATGGGAAGAATTAGGTATTCATTTCCACCCACCGTTACAACATCGTAATACTGCAATAGCCAGTAACGACGATTTTCTTTTGAATTTTCACTTTTGGCTGCTTTCACTTCTTCAACTAATTTGTTGTATTTCTCATAATTCATTTGAAAACTGTTGCTTTTCTGTTTTTTCTTAGACAGACACTCTCCTCGAATTTTTTTTTCATTTGAACTAGGGTGAACCGTCCAGTGAATGAACACCACCCAGTGAATGAACACTGCTCAAATAAACTGAATTATTAAGAACAATTGAGCATTTTCGAACTATCTTGAGCACGAAATAGTTCCATTAGGTCTCTACAGATATGATCCAATTATCGTTTTTTCCTTATCAGTCTATTCCAAAAAAAGACATTGCTCAAATCAACAGTTGGTTGCGAGTTGTAGTCAAATGTAGAGGCAGGTCCTATTTCATGGTATCTTTGAACATAATTTTGGAGTACTTTTATTAACTTAATTTTGCTTTTTTTATATTTTTATGGTAGTAAAGTGTTCCTGGAGTAGAAAATAGTAAAATACGTTAAGATAACATTTTGAATTTCTGTTATTTCGAAGTGTTCATATACTGGATGCCAAAATTGATAATTCCAGTGAATGAACAGATGTTCATTTACTGGTTCTTACCTTACCAGTTCTTAACCAGTGAATGAACTACTTTTGTTCATTATACATTATTCGATTGTCGAACTATAATTTGAAGATAAGAGCTGGGAGTTTCTGCTGATTTTGAATTTATTTATTTATATTATAAATCCGAAATAGTAGTAGTAAACATTCCTAACATTACATTTAATTATTAGAGTTACATTTGTCGATGTTAATAGATAAATTTGAACGTGCAGATGTTTGAGTTTGGCTTCAAACCTTTTCGATAAAAATTCAGACCATTTCTTAAAAATAGGTGACTATTGAAGGAAGTACAAAATTATTTGATGCTTACTGATTTCCAGCGAGTTAACAGCTTCATATCTCAATAACATTCAAAATATGTCAACTAAAATCGCTGATTGTCCATATTAACCATGGAGTACTAACGATCGTCAATTTGACGATTTGCTTACATACACTAAGCGACTTTAGTTTTTATGTTTTAAATCGTATTGAATTACAGATAAGAAGCTATTAACTAGCTGTAAACCAGTGCCCATCAAACAATTTTTTACTTGCTTCAATAGAGTCATCTATCTTCAGTAAATGGTCTGAATTTTTTCGAAAAGCTTTGAAGCCATATTTATTTCAACAAAATTAAACATCTGCACGTTCAAATTTAGGTATCAGCATCGACGAACTTAACTAACAATATTAAATGCGATGTTTGAAATAAATAAATAAATAATAAAATAAAAAAATAATAAATAAAAGCAAAATGAGCAGGAACTCGTAGGTCTTATCTGTAAATCGTAATATCAGCAATATCGGTCATGGTCAAATTTTGCTTGACAGTAAACTATTAATTCCAGTAACGTTAGTATTCTACGGTTAAAAATAGAATTTGAAGTTTTGAGTGTGAGTAGTCAGGGAAGTAGGAAAAGACAACGGGATGGAGGTGTGTGAATATAGAAAACTTAATATTTTTTTGTAATCAACAACTATTTTGGCTTATTTCCTACATTTTTCAATGATTTTCAACAAAGTTTAATTTTGTAATCTATAGTCGCTCCACAATTTACCTATACCAACACTTTTTCTTGGTTCAATTTCTATTCAAATGAAGTTTTATCCTGGTTTTTAGTTCAAAAAGAGTTTTATCCAATTCTATTTTGCAAGAAGTCCGCCATTGGTAATTTCCAATTTCTGTTAAAATCACTATTATCTCCTGAAATTCAATGGAGTAGTTCCTTGCATGTATTTGTTTTTTATGATTTTCAGTATTGCTGCTATTGAAAAATCTTTGCTTTCTCCAATAAGTTAAAAATGGATATTATTCTTTTTGAATTTAAGCTCCTCATATATTTGCGCCAGTTGTTGCTAGGTAGCTTTTATTACTTTATCTAAAGTTTGTTTTATATAATATACACAATATATGTATATCTCTAAATATAATTCCCGATGGTGCGGTCTATTTCGCAAATTTTTTTGAACGGATCAGAGTAGGCGACGAAGCTGAGTGTCAAAAATTGACTAATTATATCTTTTATATCGTCAACTTACGGAGCTTAAAGGTAAGTAAAGCAAAATACATTATATTGCAATGCAAATGTATATAAATAAAATGGTAGATAAATAATAAATAAAATAGATAAATAAAATGCATAAATACACAATAAATACTGCCAGACCGTTTTAGGGTTGAGGTTTTCTACTAGTTATTTTATAATAAGGAAAAATATTTTTTACTATAAATACGTTTAAAGTTAATTGATTGTCATCCACATTGGGTATGTTCATTTATTAGCTAAATAAGGGAGTTATAGACTCGTGTTTCTTTTTGGAGACGGTCTGTATAATATTCCCAATATTTATATATTATTTTATAACAAAGAAACAAATTTTAATTTACTACAAATACGTTTGAAGTTAATTTATTGTCATCCACATTGGGTGTTCATTTACTGGACGTCGCTGTTCATTCACTTGGTTTTGGTGTTCATTCACTGGGTATTTAGTACGTCTTGTATTTAAATGTCTTTTAATAAATTGATTTGTAGCGAGTCTTCCAAATGATGCAATAATCTTGTGCTCTAACAAAATATCTATCGATACAACAAGTTATTAGCAACAAAAGTGATATTGGGGACGGAGAAAATAATTCTGTGAACGCAAATGTGACAACCGAAATGCAAAGTGTTCATTCACTGGCAAGGTCACCCTAATTCCATTGTAATGCTGTTGAATATTATTAAAATAATACATACATATAAAGGTTTTTTCAATAGGGACGCTCGATTTTAAAATGTAAATAAAACAAGTTGTGTGTGAGATATCCACTCAATTTCTTTTTAATTTGAAGGTATATTTTATGGCATTAAGTGTGGAATATAACGTAGTTCAAATATTCGTCGCGGCTTTGCTTGGTTGCACGTATTCGGAAGGTCCAATTTTCAATGACTTTGTCGCATAAATCTGGCTGAATTTGCTGGATGGCGTTTGTTATGTTGACTTTGAGAGCGTCAATTGTTTGCGGTTGATTCGCATAGATCTGCGATTTAAGATAGACCCAAAGGAAGAATTCTAAAGGCGTTAAATCGCACGAGATAATGATGCCCTCAAATAGCTCGTCCAGAATGTCCATCGTGACATGTGCTCTTTGGCACGTAGCGCCGTCCTGTTATCGGTATTCATATCGTCCAGTTTAGGCCACAAGAAGTTGCTTATCATCGATCTGTAGCGCTCGCCGTTGACGGTTATGGCAATACCAGTTTTGTTTTGGAAGAAGTACGAGTAGTATACCTATACGGGTTCGGAGCCACTTTGATATCAAATTGATATCAGTTTAATCGATCAGTGATTCATTTGTTAATGAGGCCATTAACCTAATGAGTAATTAGCTTAATGGGTTTTTAATGGGTTTTTAATGGGTTTTTAATGGGTTTTTAATGGGTTTTTAATGGGTTTTTAATGGGTTTTTAATGACCTTTAGGTTTCAAGGTCAACAGGTGCATTCTTATGTGATGACGTCACCATGTACTTAGCTTAATGGGTTTTTAATGGGTTTTTAATGACCCTCAAAGTTAACAGGTTCATTCTTGCATGATGACGTCACCATATAATTATCCCAAGTCCACTGGGTGCATTCTTACGACAGTTTGGCGAATGCTGGTGAAAATCTGAGATCATGCGGTAACTGATAAATAGCTGATAAACAACTATGTGCGATCCAGCAGCTCATACCTCATGTCAGACATCTAATTATCTGCTATCTAATTATCTGATATCTAATTATCTGATATCTAACATCTAATTATCTGATATCTAACATATAATTATTTGATATCTAACATCTAATTATCTGATATCTAACATTTAATTATCTGATATCTAACATCTAATTATCTGCCATCTGATATGTAACATCTAATTATCTGACATCTGATTATCTCATATCCAACATCGAATTATCTGCTATCTAACATCTAATTATCTGATATCTAACATCTGATTATTTGCTATCTGATATGTAACATCTAATTATCTGACATCTGATTATCTGATATCTAACATCTGATTATCTGATATCTAACATTGGTATGATTAATAATATACTTGAATTAAAAGTTTGAAAATTTGTTAAACCCGACAATAAATTTTTAAAGTTCCAACCAATTCAAAGGAAATTCTAGGAATGTGACTGTTAACCTCATTAGAAAGTTTTCTTGTTCTAATGAGTAACTAATTGATAAGAACTCTTAGGAATATTCCCAGTAACCATTCTAGTGCTATATCAAAATAATTGCGAGCGATAGTTATCACAATAACTCAAAAAAAAACTAATTGCAAAATATGCTCGTTAAACATATTAACTAGAAATCAAAAAAAAACATTTATTGAAATAACTCAAATAATATCTATTACAAAAAGTATACCAATCTTACTTATTGAATATAAATACATTCTTTTAAATGCTTTTTAAGATAGCTGACCCCTGATAGCTAACTCCTAACAATTCAAACTGTACATACACTTGTAATAATAATTCATTGGATTGTATTAAACATTTAATTGTACCGCACAATACATATAAATAATAAATTCAAATAGGAATATGATTTCACTGAATTAGAATCTAATTTTCTGAGTCACAATAAGCTTTTTCTGAGTCAGAATAAGCTTTTTCTGAGACATAAACTAATTTTCTGAGACCTAAACTAATTTTCTGAGTCAGAATAAGCTTTTTCTGAGACATAAATTAATTTTCTGAGTCACAATAAGCTTTTTCTGAGTCAGAATAAGCTTTTTCTAAGACATAAATTAATTTTCTGTGCCACAATAAGCTTTTTCTGAGTCAGAATAAGCTTTTTCTGAGACATAAACTAATTTTCTGAGTCACAATAAGCTTTTTCTGAGTCAGAATAAGCTTTTTCTGAGACATAAACTAATTTTCTGAGTCACAATAAGCTTTTCTGAGTCGGAATAAGCTTTTTCTAAGACATAAACTATTTTTCTGAGTCAGAATAAACATTCTCTGAGACATAAACTAATTTTATGACTCACAATAAGCTTTTTCTGAGTCAGAATAAGCTTTTTCTGAGTCACAATAAGTTTTTTTCTGAGTCAGAATAAGCTTTTTCTGAGACATAAACTAATTTTCTGAGTCAGAATAAGCTTTTTCTGAGCCATAAACTAATTTTTTTAAGTCACAATACTATTAGTTAAGTTGGCATCCTGAGTTTCATAATTTAATATTATAAGGTTGTGCATCAATAGTGGTCTGCAGTATCGCTTTGGAGTGCGATGAGTGAAGAAGCAGGCATTCTACATAAAATGATTTGCCGAAAACATAGAATGGTTAAAGTGAATAAGGTTACAGCTAAGAAGGTGGCATTACATGAAATAATGCAACCTGGGGTTGATGAATGTAAAGAGATGGATAATGGTATAAAGGATGATTTCCTCAATCAGTACCTTGGGAGGTTAATGGGTGATAATAAGAGAGGATTAGATACAACATATGGTGTACGGAAGCTTGAAGGAGACCGATTGATGATTGGTGATACACCGATTAATTTTACAACTACTCATATTCTTGTGGGTGATATAAGTTATCCTAAAACTGAAGGTTTGATTGAGTTGCTGTTCAAGAAATCACCCAATATGAATTTCGTGAAACAAAACGATTTGGAAACTTATGAAAAAATTGTAATTTCAACAAACAGCCATCGGAAACGTTGTAATCAAGATCAACCGATTCGAAAAAATAGGAGTTTTAAATTTCAACATATTATTATAAAAATGATATCATCAAGTGGACCTCCAAGTGATCAAGAAGATGATCATGTGAACCAGGTTGATTCTATACGTCACTTCATTGTATCGCAAGCTGCTAAAAAATCGAAGTAATTCTGAAATCATGTACTAGTGTACACCAGTACATTAATAAAACAATTATTGTACAATATATAACATTTATTGTAAATGCATGTAGAACAAATTATGTGTAATAGTATATACAATAAGATACAAAGTATTATAATACAAACATATAAATTTGTATCACTATGTACAATATAAATAAATATGATACAAATTATTTTCATAAACATAAATGTTATTATATACAATATATTAAAAATAAATAAATAGATAAATAAAATTTTAAAAAACCTACAATAATTTACAAAGTGTAACCATAGTCTATATATACAAAAAAAAAAAAATAAATAAATAAATAAATTAAAAAAACTATACTAATTTACACAGTGATAGTCTATTCAATGTCCATAATCTCAACGTCATTAACAGTTGCAGGAATACCATAATGCCCCCATGGCAACGTATCAGTTGTATGTGGTTGTAAACAACGCTTATCGTCATGGGGGCTTAAGGCTAATTTGAATTGTTTAACTGTTTGCACTTTATGACGTTGAGATCTGAAGAGGTGTTGCCATCTGTGCGCTGTTGTATTCTCTTGCAAACACTTTAAATAGTCATTAAACGTTATACTGTTCTTAACAACAGCAGCCTTTACACCTTTAGCCTTTTTCACTCTGTCTACACCACTAACACGAATACTATACATCTTGCTGCGCAATCCTACAAATTCAGTCATCACTTCACCACAACACTCATCTTTCATCAGACCAACGATTTTCTTATTTTGTAACGGTATACCATAAGGGTTATCGCTGGCGTAATCTGATGTATCGAAGCAACTTATATCACGTTTCATAATGTTGTATATGTCTGGACACTGCACCTGATAGATGAGACTATCAGTGTCTGTGTATAGCAGCTTGCACATATTACCGAACTCACGCACCATATAGTCATAATGAAAGCTGTATACACATGTTTTTGATATGTCTAGAACCGAAAAACCAACATAGATGGGTTTGTTGAGAAGAACCTCAGTTCTAGCCAATTTTACAGCGACAAGATTCTCCGCGAAAATTGAATGACTGTGGAAGTTCGGTCTCGATGTTAAAGCTTCAGCTCCATATCGACCCTCCCACTTAGTCACCAATTTCACATCGACTCTCTTGCGCACATTCTCCATGGTTTTTCCAAAAACGGCATTATTCATCAATTTGAAAAGGTTTTTTTCAAATTCGTTTTTGGCGCTCTTCCTCTTCTCGCTGTTAAGGTCTATGTAACCTTTTAACCATGGAGATTGGCTAAAACTGAGGATTCTGTGGATCTTCGTGATTCGTAACCCACTCTGTACAGCCTGCTTTAAATTGCGGTAGTGTATTACATACCGCAATTTGGGTAGTAGCGTTGCCAGAAGTTTCAGTTGTTTCGATCCGGGGGGTTTAGCCTGCTCGGGGCACAGAGGAAGATCTTTATGGGCATCATGTAACTCCTCGGGGTACATCAAGTCTACCTCAAGGATATACCCCACAGGCGAATCATTTGGGATGTCCCAGTTGGTGTTGGTGGGAACCCATCTGAAGCCACCAGTCGGAAGGTGTTGTATCATTGCCCATCCATATAAATTGTTGACATCGAAGTACATCAGGTACTTGGTGTCCTCGTTTGGATTATAATCCGCCATGTACTTGTTGTTCGCGTGGGCGTAGCGATTACTACATTGGCTTAAACCACCTCTAATTCCACGCTCAACGAACATGACCATATCTATATCCGTGAACAGTTCCAGCTCGATCTTTGAATAATTTAGCATAGCATCCCAAGTGAAGCCGGGCACTGTATGATAGTGAGCCGGATCGAGCTGGTATGTATCCCTGCAATTACGCCTAAAGTTTTCGAAAACGTCGGCTAGCAGCAATACATCTGTTTTCAGATATAGATCTGAATACTCACCCAAGCACCTGATGTTGAAGTGAGTCCAGACGCTTTTAGCATGCTCATAATCAGCATCTGAGATATCAGAACCATTCAGGTTGCTAAGAAATTGAGTCTTCTCTGGTAACTCACTCACTTCAAGTTTCTCCATACAATCAACAAATTCATATGGAAAGACCCCCTTCCGCCTCAGGAGCGTCACATGATTATCGCTCATGGTAGCGAATTCTTTTCGAACAATCGCAAGATCAGGCATGTATGACGCCAACTTGTCGAGAGATGATGCCATGAATTTGAAGGAGTCTATGAATCGAAAAGATATATCGCTTCCATCGATATGTTTTGTAAAGGAGATGTAACGCTCCTTATTTTGAGGCAGAAGGTTGATACGCCCCTCAAAGCAGGTTGCCACATCTTTTATTATGAGGTGTCCGTCGTAGCCGCTCAGATTGTGAAATACCACCGGAATCACACGTGATGGTTGGTATTGCAGATTGCATACATTGTGTGCTGCACCTCTATACTGCCCCGTAAGATGGCAGTGGTCACGAACCCTATCGGCTAGCAGCGGTCGTTCACAGATGTGGCATTGTGTTGATGTGGTGAATGAGTTCTGTTGGGTGGGTGTGAGCGGTTCCATAGGTACCGGTGACTCGTACACACGTTCAAGATTTTCAGCTAACCGTTGCAGCTCAGTAGCGAACCATTTAGCAGGCTCTGCACCGCAATGACTTCGGTAATATGACCGTGTGTCATCGTAACTACACTCTACGTAGTAGACAATACTAAATGGTTCGTGTACTTGAACCACTTCGGTTGTGCTGGTCGGATCCTGTTACAATACATAAATGATTAAAATCATGTAATTAAATTTTAAAAAACATTTACCTGCTCGGTACGCTTCAGAAAGCACTCACAATCAGCATAAATAACAAATGGCACTGTCTCTTTAAAATTAAAGTTTTTAAATACCACTTTATTGTTTTTCTGGGTTGGAAGATTGACACGACACTGATTTATTTGCGCACAATCGATAAGGTGGCTATTGAGTCTTGCTGCATTGTTAAAATAATGAAGGCATCGGTCGCATATATGTTTTGCTTGGTTAGATTTCGATAACTGGGTGCTAACAAGTCGTGAAAGATTCTTGATTCATACATAATGGTATGTAATCGGCGACTCATCTTCACACTGCTCATCCTCATCAGTATAACTGTCTTGGATGAGCAGTAAATTAACGTGTGTATCTTTTTTACACCCAGTTATATGTGTTGGTGATACCGTAAACGACTGTTTATGTTTGTGTAGAATGTACACATTCACAGACATGTTGTTTTGCCTTTCGAATTTCGGTATTGCTCGTGGCATCACCGGAAACTCGATACCTTCAAAATTTAATTCATGTTCATACCGAGTGTATTTTGAGACCCGGTTAGGGTGTTCAACATGAGTCACTGGGTGTAATGCAGAAGGGATGGCCCACTTGAAACATAGAACGTCTTTGTTTTGAACGTTAATGCATGCTTCCTTCTTTTTAATTTGTGCTGGAAGATCCACATACGTTCCAGCACGCATGGGATTATATTTAGTAATATTCAACATCAAGTTGACTATCGAGCGCAACGTCCAGCCTGAATCTTTCTCCTGAAATTCTTCCATGTCTCGCAGAATTGGCTCTTTCACACCGGTTAGAAACCACTCGGTCAAGTTTGTTGTCGCACATATCGGTGTGTTTTTCGTGTTGAAATGTTTGGTGGACGTCACTTCTTCACCATCCTTAATTATCACATATTCGCAAGTTAATATGGCATTAACTTTTATATTATTCTCCTTCTTCACAGCATTTCGGACTCTAATTTTAACCAACATCTCGGCATCAGCCATGAGTGCTTGAATATCGATATGTTTTAAATTTACGATAGCCCCGGTTCGAATACGGCTTGCGAAGGCCGTCTCAATATCTTGCCACCTTACCCTATCGCTACGCTTTTCCTTTCGTTGACCTATACCGGCACCTTGATAATGCAGATTCTACAATTTAACAATTGCACCCCGAATTTGTCCACACACTGACACAACACTTTGTTTTTGAGCCACTGTTGTATCGGTGGAACGCATCGATGCTTTTAAAGCACGAAGATGATTTTTTGCTGCAGTGATGAAATACTCTATACGTGCAGTCTCATCATGACGTAGAATGGAAAGAGCCTCTTGTAAAATTTTCACTAACCGAACACTGTATTCAATAGCAGACATTTTGTATCGATGTAATAAACGCACTACTACTCACAACGAAATCAAAATGTTGACTGA
This sequence comes from Dascillus cervinus, assembly GCA_949768715.1. NCBI lineage: Eukaryota > Metazoa > Arthropoda > Insecta > Coleoptera > Dascillidae > Dascillus > Dascillus cervinus. The sequence continues at coordinate 14,580,040 of OX458319.1, read as the reverse complement.
GTGGTTTCTGTTACCGTCAGCTTTTATATGTTTGTGTTTCAGAGTACTTTCTAATGAGTCATCTTACTAATTACTTGGAAATTTTCCATTATGTTATCGTCAATTATTTTTTTACTATTAACATACATGAATAATGAATATTGTTTGAGTTATTTCGCTACATGTTTTCAATATCGATTTAATGAGGTTAACACCAGGGGTGGGTTGCCAAATTTTCATTTCAAAAATTTTAACAACCAGCTCGCGCGAGCCGGACCGAGCCGGCTCCAGCCCACCCTGGTTAACACGTATATTTGTAATTAGTTATATTACTAACTAGCTGACCCGACAGACGTTGTCCTGTCCAAATTTCAATAAAAGCACTTTTTTTTCCAATTTTTTTATTTAAATAGGTAATTATACAGTCAACATTTCTAGCTTAAACGGTATGAGCTGTGCGTTGATCATCAGTCGGTCAATTTTTCTTCATATATGTAGATTTAATAATTACATCGACCATCTTCTGTGTTATGAGAATCGTGATGAAATGCCTGGAGATCATTTAGAAGAGCTGGAAGAGGTGTACACAACTTTAAAGCCTCAATTAGCAACAACAAAGCAGATAGATATGCTGCGATTAAAAAGAAGGAATTCAATGTCCCACTCGTGATTCTCACCAATAATTTCTACTCCAATAACGCCATGTCGATTGCAACATAAGTCGCCATTCAAATGAAAGCAGTGTTTTCTCTTTTTTTACTGAAGACAATCGTGGACCCGAAACTTTTTTTTTTTTTTTTAATATTTTAACTGTTAACTGTTCAACTGTGCAGCGCAGTGGTTCATTGTTTATACTTTTGTACGTAGATCTTCTTTTTGCACTACGGTCTGGAACCTAATCAGCATGCCTATGAATCGGTAGCCAGTGTAAATGCGTTTCTTCTACATTCATTTTTCTTCTTGTTTGCACTACGGCCTGGAACCTGATCAGCATGCCATTGAATCAGTAGCCAGTTTAAATGCGTTTCTTCCACATATTGTTTTATTTTCCAAAGTTCAACTATTACTTATCACCATTTTGTTTTTGATTTAAGTTAACATTGTCGGCGGTGATATATAGCAATATAATAAATTGTGTTAACCGAGCAACATGGTATTTTGTGCTCGTTTAATAGGATGCTAGACAATATAATATAATGGGTTTTTTTTGTAATTTTATTGTTTGTTGCATGTTCAAAATTTCTATTTTGGTTCTCTAAAACCGAATTAATTGAGTATTGCTACAGTAACGTTAGTATAGCAAATTTGTGAACCCCAGTCTACAATATTATGCTGTAGATTTTTATTCACATATGTGATTGTTTCTAATAATTGATTTATTGGGTTGTAAACTGTAATTCTTAAAATGTTAAAATCAATAACCATCAATCACTTATTTTGATTGTTTAAGTTTTATTTTGAAAACAATTGGTTTCATGTTCAGTTTTGTTCGAACTTTTACTTGCAAAATTATAAGTTCGATAACTTTTTGTCAATTTGCAATTTGGCAATATGTTCGAATATAATGGATTTATTTTCAGAGAATTAACAAACGATATCACGAAGTAAAACAGCTGTTACGGCACGATTAAGGCGCCCACTATTTTTTAACCACAAACTCAGTGCAACAACTTTCTTTAACATCCTTGAACTTCTTAACTCGAAGAATTTCGGGAGTCTAGTAAGTATTGCACTGTGTATAGGCACTTGTTAATAATTATTGTGCAATATGTTGTACGATAAAATTGATGTGCCTCTTTTAGGAAGTTTGTGTTTAAAAGAGTAGACGCATTAACCGTGCCGTATCTACTGTTTTTCTTCGTGATATCGTTTGTTAATTCTCTGCAAATAAATCCATTATATTCGAACATATTGCCAAATTGCAATTTCACAAAAAGTTCTCGAACTTATAATTTTGCCAGTATAAGTTCGAACACAACTGAACATGAAACCAATTGTTTTCAAAATAAAACTTAAACAATCAAAATTAGTGATTGATGGTTCTTGATTTTTAAATTTTAAGAATTACAATTTACAACCCAATAAATCAATTATTAGAAACAATCACATATGTGAATAAAAATCTACAGCATAATATTGTAGACTGGGGTCCACAAATTTGCTATACTAACGTTACTGTAGCAATACTCAATTAATTCGGTTTTTGAGAACCAAAATAGAAATTTTGAAGATGGAACAAACAATAAAATTTCAAAAATATCAATTAATTGAAGGACTTTGGCTTTAAAATGCACTAAAACTTGTACTTTTTTCGTAAAACAGTATCTGTCTCAAAAACCCTTAACAAAAGAAAGAAAGAAACACTACGACCCTACAATTATTTTGAATGGCGATTTTTATTACAATCGACATGGCTTTCTTCCTGTTTGTTGGCGAGAATCACTTGAGTGGGACACATCACCTTTTTTTAATCATAGCTTATCTATCCGCTATCATGTTGCTAATAGCGCACAATACTAATTGAGGTTTAAAAGTTGTGTGCATCTCTTCAAGCTATTTTAAATAATCTGCACGCATGTCATCACGAATTTCATAAATTGTCGGGTTTCCCAAGCGCCACATACCTATCGAATTGAGAAAAATTAGTCGGAACTGCTAACAGCTTGGAAAGAGCATTCTTACCATATTAACCCTCCCGAGCTTAATTTGCCATATGGCAACAAAAACTATGCTACTGTTTTTACTTAGATAAGTATAAAAATAATAAAATGAGTCGCGTTGTTTTTATGGCCATATCTAAACTGAGGTTTTGGAGGGTTCATTGATGACGTTAATCGGAATCGCTATCCTAGCGGCAACAGCGAACCTGCCCGATGATATATTTGACCTTGAATCTGTAAACGTAACCTATATAAATAATAATTCTATGTATGATTGTGTTGCAATTACCTTAAAGGTAGGCATAAAATTGCCTCTAATAACATTGGTTGCGCCAAATGAAGTCATTTGGAAGCAACTGTTGTATTTCTGTATTTGTGTCAGGAAATGTATAGAATCTGGTCCTCTTCCAGAAACAAATGACCGTAATGGCTCTGGTGGCGGAACCAATGGCACCAATTTGACCTTGCCACTTGCGCAACACAATCCCGGAGCTTCATTTTTGTATTTTAATGCCTTACAATGCGGGCATACAACGCTCATCGCTCCAATAGCAACGGATTGGTCTGCACTGTAATCATTTGTCACGTTGTAACGGAATGCAGCTCGATGAGTATTCAACCCAACATTTGCTTGTCTTCTTACACGATCGTTTAAATTCATTGTCACGCGATTGGTTTCTATTAACCGATTATGTCTCATTCGATGCATATCCTCGTCATTTGCATTTTCTCTTTGTTCTTGTGTACGTGCTGAGCGATTTTGTGATAATCGATTCCGTTCAATTTCATTTCGCTGGTCGGATTGTTCTCCAGTTTGCTGTGTTCGATAAATAGCCTGACTTTGAGCATGACCCGTTTTGCGCCCGAATTTGTTTCTCCGTATCGGGGGCATTATTAAATTTTGTTAATTACAACTTACAACTGCAAGTAAATAACTGAATTAATCACTTTGTATTAGCGCGTTGCGTTAGTCACAATTGAGAATCAGTTGTCGACTGTCATTCGAACGCCATCATTGTTTACAATATTTAGCTGTGGTCCCAGTTTCACAATTCCAAATGGTTTTTATTTTCAAAGCAACTTTTAAAAAATATCTTTCCGTCATAACCTGGCTCGATGTTTTACTAAAATTTTACTAAAAGAATTAGCCAAATCTGTCTAGCCGTTCTTAAGTTATCGCGTCACCAACGAACGGCATTTCATTTTTATTTATATAGATTGTGTTGGAATGCTACATTATCATTATTATTATTGAGTTATTTTTTATTACTACAATTTTCTGATATCACACACATGTTACATGGATGGCTTATAGATACACAGCCGTCTAGTAAAATGAGCCTGCTAAAATATTTATGCATACGCATTAGATAAAAAAATTAATTATCTTAAAATGTATTAAAGAGCATTTAAAAGAATGTATTTATATTCAATAAGTAAGATTGGTATACTTTTTGTAATAGATATTATTTGAGTTATTTCAATAAATGTTTTTGATGTTGAGTTAATGTGTTTAACGAGCATATTTTGTAATTAGTTTTTTTAAGTTATTTTGATAACTATCGCTTACAATTATTTTGATATAGCACTAGAATGGTTACTGCTAATATTCCTAACAAGTAGAAAATTTGTAGATTCCCTATTAGCACACATAATTATTATTTATAGTTATTGTATTGAATTTATATTAATATTAAGAATAATGTTTGAGTTATTTCAAACAATGAAGTGTTTTTGATATCGCATCTTTGTAATGAGTCATAGTACTAATATTTCGGGAATTTGTTATCATAGCTCACAATTATTTAGATTGATGTGATGATGGTTACATCAGATATTCCACATAGATATGGATGTGATTGATTGTTGATTATGCTACAAAAGGATTGTGTATATTGTAACCTTATTTGGCTATTTCTTTGCGATTATAGAATTCGCATGCCTATAAATTGTTTATCACTCATTAGATTGTGCAACTGTAAGGTTGTCTATCAGTTAGGCTGTTGGGATCAATTATAATTTACAACTTTGACTTTGTTGGTACTTTCTAATGAGGTTAACAGTCACATTCTAATTACATTCCTGGAATTTCATTTGAATTAGTAGGAACTTTAAAATTTATTGTCAGGTTTATAAAATTTCCAACCTTTAATTCAAGTATAATATTAATCATGCTACTCCGGATAATCAGATGTTAGATATCAGATAATCAGATGTCAGATAATTAGATGTTACATATCAGATAGCAGATAATTAGATGTTAGATATCAGATAATTAGATGTTACATATCAGATGGCAGATAATTAGATGTTAGATATCAGATAATTAAATGTTAGATATCAGATAATTAGATGTTAGATATCAAATAATTATATGTTAGATATCAGATAATTAGATGTTAGATATCAGATAATTAGATATCAGATAATTAGATAGCAGATAATTAGATATCTGACATGAGGTATGAGCTGCTGGATCGCACATAGTTGTTTATCAGCTATTTATCAGTTACCGCATGATCTCAGATTTTCACCAGCATTCGCCAAACTGTCGTAAGAATGCACCCAGTGGACTTGGAATAATTATATGGTGACGTCATCATGCAAGAATGAACCTGTTAACTTTGAGGGTCATTAAAAACCCATTAAAAACCCATTAAGCTAAGTACATGGTGACGTCATCACATAAGAATGCACCTGTTGACCTTGAAACCTAAAGGTCATTAAAAACCCATTAAAAACCCATTAAAAACCCATTAAGCTAATTACTCATTAGGTTAATGACCTCATTAACAAATGAATCACTGATCGATTAAACTGATATCAATTTGATATCAAAGTGGCTCCGAACCCGTATAGGTATACTACTAGTACGAACCGATGATTCCGCCAGACCAAAATCCGTACCAAACAGTGACTTCCTCGGGATACATTTGGTGCTGGTGTATCTCGTGTGGATTGGTATATCACTCCAAATCCGACAATTTTGCTTGTTGACATATCAATTCATTCAAAAATGGGCCTAGTCGCTAAAGATGATTTTATTGGCGAAATTTGAGGCAACTTCAAACTGCTCCAGAGCCCAATCAGCGAATATACGGTGTTGTCTATAGTCGTTTAGCTTAAGTTCCTGGGTAAGTTGGATTTTATACGGGTACAGACCCAAGTTCCGACGCAAAATTCGCAAAGTTGAAGTCACAGAAAGGTGAAGTTCTTATGAACGACGAGAAATTGACTGCCTTGCGTTTTTCCGTACACTCTCACGCACAGCAGCGATGTTTTCAGCAGATCTTGCGTTTCGGTGACGTACTGGTGTTGGCTGATTATTTACCGAATCGGTTGACTCGAATTTGGTCACCAAACATCGAATAGTCTACTCGCCAGGACAGTTGTTGCGAGAATAAAAATGCGACAAAGTAATTGAAAATTGGACCTCCTGAATACGTGCCACCAAGCAATACCACGGCGGACATTTTAACGACGTTATACTCCATACATAAGGCTTCTGGCGCGTGAAGAGTTTCAGCGAAACTCATAAAAATAAATTGCTTTAGCGCAACACTTAATACAGGCAACACCTTAAACTTGTTTATAACCAATGTATCACAATACAATAGGCCTGTGTTTAACAATGAAACGGCTTTGAGTGCCTGCTGTGCCGGCTGTGAAATATTATGTACTTTAAAACTGAAATAGGAGCAAACATTCAAAGATGCCAATTTTGGCAAATCGCAAAACTAGACAGAGAGCGCACAGCGTGTTCTTACCTAAAGGTTTATTTTCAAGCGCTGCTTTACACGTGACATAATTTTTTTAGTCGAATGTATCGGTTTAGTTTGATTCTAGAGGTTCTAATGAATGCCATTGCGTGTTTAACTCAAAATCTTATTTTTTTGAACAAAACACATTTTGAATATTTGCTCGTTATTTAATTTAACAATTTTATTTACTTAGTAAAGGAGTTTTTAAAAGCTTTTGCTGTTAATAAAATTTATGTTTTCTAATTTACTTATGGAAGATAGAAAAATTTAATGTGCAGACTAGACTAATGTGTTAAAATAAAATGCCGACGAAGTCGTTACTAGAAAACAAATGATGATTGGAAATTGGATTTTATATAAACCGTGTATTTTTATTAAATTAAAATGTACGGGTTCGATGATTTTTCTTTTAAACAATTGTTTCAATTTTAATTAATTTGTTCCATATTGTAGTCGCTCACTCTATAATGAAACTAATTATCTAATTATAAAATTATAAAATAATTATTAATTATAAATTAACTAATTATAATAACTAATTATCATAACTAATGTTTACGACTTTTATGTATTGTTTATGATTTTTTTTTAAAGTTTTATCTAGTAACTGTTTTTATATTTTGTAGTCAAGGGAATATGGGCAGTTTTTGTTAATAATAAAGTATTGCATTTATATTGAAAACGAGTGCAGTCAATATTCAATTTGAATAGTTTTATTTCGTAAAATACAGTCCATTAATATATTTTCTTCTTCCTGCGACGGCATCATATCTATTGGTGCATCGAAGAAGCAAAACAACTAATTTTAATAAATAAATAATAAATAGAAATGAATTAATCCAAATCCGACCTGTCTCTGAAAATTCTGAAATCAAAAGCTTTATTGATTCGGCTGTAATATGTAGTACTTAGATAAAATTTGTTTCATAGATACGAACAGGGAGAAAAAAGGAAACAATTATCAAGTCTCAGCTATTTTCTTTATTCAACGCACAAATAATTTGAATAAAAGTCATTCATAAAAACAGTTACACAAAAATAAAAGAAGCTAACAAGAATTTATAAGACACATAATTTTAATAAAATACAGGAAAAGTATAAAAATTTTAAAAAAATAGTATTATTATTGATAAATAAATATTTTAAAATACAATTTTTGATATTTTTTTATAGCTCTCTACTTTCGTACATTCAACATTCGCATACATATTTAGGAACCAATTATGTGCGAAAGTCAAGCGTCGCCTTTATTATACATTTAGAGCTGCGTTTAAATCCTAAGGCGTGCAGCGCCCGAAGGTTATGATAATACTTCTCCACCGCGGTGTATACACGCAGGTCTTTTTTGTGCGGTAGATAACTCCTACAGAAAACCGTATTAAAAAAATTGCATAAAAGACGACATTGGTAAAAATAGGTTTTCTAAAATCGCATAAAACCAAAGCAACAAATTAAAAAATAAACGAAAATCGCATAAAAACAGACCGCATAAAAAAAACCTGGGTGTATATAATTTTTTTGGCCTCCGTCCTAAATGACTGATTTTGAAGTCCTCTAAATAGGCCCGAAAATCCAATTTTCAGGACTAGGCCTGAAAATGTAAACTTGTGTAATTTTAATTTTGTAGGTTGGTAGCACCGAATCTGCGAACCAAATCGAAAATTAAATGTCAATTACACCGTTTGTTAACATCGACAAGAACTTTATTAATATTAGTTATAAAAATAAAGGATGCTTTCAATTTAATAATATTGCAAGTATCTCAATCCATGTCATAATTGCAGGTTGTTTTGTCATAAACGTCAAAAGGCATTACATACTGGGTACTTGATTTTTAAGTTCAAATTAATCTTTCCGGGTAAATATTGCCAACAGAAGAAAAAATAAATTCTCTAGCCGAGATATTTGATCAACAAATTTATATTTTCTTATTTAAATATTATTATCGGCCTAAAAAATGTTGTGTATCATACGTCCAGAAACTGTTTTGCGAGTACTCGCAGTTGAGGGTCTCGGCCTTCGGCCTCTCCCCTCAAACCTTACTCGCACTCGCAAAAATACAGTTTCTGGCCTAATGATACAAATAACTATTTTCTGCTAGTAATATTTGAATTCAAAATATTTTTTTCGCACAATCATGTTGTTACTAGCTACTTACCATTGTTGACAGAATCAGTAAGTTGAACTTACCACACCGATGCGGTAAGTAATTTGTGACAGATATTATGCCTTCAAAATATTGTCAAACAAAAATTACGTCAAAGTCAATCCAAATTTTTTTATTTCATTTCGTACAAGCGATTGTGCGAAAAACGTTGTGGACTATACGGTTATTAAGTGCCATAACATAATCTTGGAAGTTGAAAAATCGAGGCGTAGTCGAGATTTTTCAAACTCTTCCTCGATTCTGTTATAATGCACTTACTAACCTTATATCCCAATATACTATAACAGAATTGACATTCAAATGTAGGTCGCTTTTTAAAATTAATTAATTTAGTTAAACAACGCATAAAATGCCATTAAATTGTACATATCTCGTTATTATAACAAATCGTTCTAGAAGTATTTTCTTTCTAAAATTGTAATAGAATTACCAAAAAAATGTAAATTTGTTCATTATTGAGCAGTGGTCAATAACAAAAAAAAATATTTACTCGTCACTGAACAAACGGTAGCGAAACTAAACTTCATGGCATTTTAATATAAATCAAAATGATATGCCGTATGACTAGTTAGTAGAAAAACAATTTTCATTAAAAACAAACTTACTACATAAAATGATAAAGTAGAATTCCACAGTGACGGTCGGGACATTGTAACACATTTTCTGACAATGTTTTGAGTATATCTCTAATATATGTATAGACCAAATTTTTCAAGATTAATATGTAAAATGTTGACCAGATAAATGCTTCGAACGCTTACAACCAAAAAAATACATTTTTATGCCCTTAACTATGTGAAAAGAATATTTGAATGAGCGTGATGGTCGGGACACCAAATGACCGACTTAGTGCAAGTTCGTACATATAACTTGGAAATTCAGAGCAACCACATTTTATTAACATACAAATGTAGTAGATTGAACCAGTTGGCATTTTTTTAAAATATTCTAAGTGATACTTAAAACATAGATTACATACTACAGTTTCAGAATTATATCAAATCGATTATTACATTTTAAATTTTTACTAGTGAGATTTCCATCAGCGTGGAATGACTCTACAGTCACGTAGTGTGCAGCCGTCTTAATTGCACGGCTTAAAATACAAAAAATTAATAGGAGATGGAGAAAGCAGTGTGTAAAATAAATCGAAAAATACCAAGCCATGCGGTACAATTTTGTATGTAAAAAAAATTGAATGAAGGAACCATATTTTACGCAATTACTGTAATAAACTGAAAGAACCCACTAAACACATAACGTTTAAAAAACGTTGAGCGACGTTGGAATAATGTCGCGCTGCGACGTATCTAAGCAACGTTCGTAGATCGTTCTGCGATGTAAAATTGAGACGTGGATTTTTTTAATGAAATTAAAAAAATTCAAATCATAACGATTTATATTCTACAGGACTGCAGTGGTTCCGATCGTTAGCCACGGCGCAGAGATGTGGCAGCACAGGTTGCGGATGGTAATGGTGCGGAGAAAAATTAGCTCCATTCATGGGCTCTGTGGCAGAGCCATCTGCAAAGGATACAGCTCCATCTCCACGGATGCGGCGGGAGTACTGGCTGGAATCCCTCCTCTGGACCTGGAAATACAGAGGAGAACTGCCCTTACAGGCCTCCGAAAGAATGGTCATGCCCCATTTCAGGAAGATATGCTTCGAATGGAGGACTTTCCTAGCCTTTCCCATGCCAAGGAATATCTGACCCTTCGGGTGTGGGACTGTTGGCAGGAGAGGTGGGAGGAGTCCACCAAGGGACGGGTCACGTTTGGTTTTTTTCCCCGGGTGCCTGATCGTCCATGTCAGAAGCCGAGCTTCATAACCACACAGCTACTGTCAGGACACGGGAACTTCGGCATCCACCTGCATCGGCTGGGGAAGCGTGATCTCCCGTGCTGTCCCGCATGCCCGGATGCTGATGATGATCCCGCCCATCGTCTCTTTGTCTGCCCACTGTTTGACGACGCCCGCTCTGACCTGTCAGCCCAAGTGCAGCCCTGGCCTCCGCCATTAGAGCTTGTGCCTTATATGGACCCGGAACTGTTGCGTCCATTCACTGTGGCCACCGATTGATCCATCGGCCACAAGTAACTTTGCCTGGCCCCAAATGCCTTGATGGACCTCCCCGCAGATGTTCTTGTCTGCAACGCTAGCCACCGCCTTCCCGCGAATAATTAAATAATAATTTAAATACTTTAAATAATTTAATAATTAAATAATAATTAAATAATTTAAGTTGAGATACTGCCGCTGTAACCGACTGTAACTGTGCGTCCTATTTGGCGCTATAACTTTCTAAAAATACATGCGCTGTTTGGCGCCTTATATATATATATATATATATATGTTTTTGTAATAAATGAATTAAAAATTGTATGTTTATATAATTTCCTAAAACACTTCTATTTATAATATGTGTGTGTTTATGGTATTCATTAAGAATTTCTTATAATAATTATTACGTTATAACCAACGGTAATGCAAAAAAAGCACATCTATAATTCTAATTTAGCCAAGTCGCAGTATCGAAATTTGTGTGAGTGGTGGATTGCATATCTTAGCGCTCCAGTTATCAAAGACATTTACCTTGAAATTTTGTATTTTTAAATTCGGTCAGTAGGTAGATATACCCAGACCACATGTGGTCAGCGAAAAATCTATCTACCTACATCCCTCAAAACCTTCCTCTTTTTTTAAATTAATTAATTAAACCTGATATTAACCCTATAACACACAATTTTTTTAGATAACATTTAGGTGATTATGTCATTTACTTAAACAAAATCACCTCTTAATGAACGATTTCCTTTATTAATATGTGGTAACAAAACCAAACAATTTTTTTTCGAATAAAAAAAATGATTGAAGCTTATCATTCATTTATGTGAAAACAATATTTTTACAGGTTAATAACCCTTTCACGGGAGATTTTTTAATTAATATAACATTGGAGTGGAATTTCCATATGAAAACGTTAGACTTGACATAATGTCGCAGTGCGCAAAGAGGTTAATTCATATAAAATTTACAAATTTGCCTTTATTTCTTAAAATTTTACTTTAAAAATAACGAAACCTTTAGTCTGAGATTATTGCAATGAATTAAAATTCGGAAGAATAATAATCAATTGTTGTGTTTTGGTCGATGGTGTAATTCCACAAAACTCCATAAATTGACGCCACGGCACGCCAACTCAATTCATTCATTTTTGAAACAATTCACCTTATTTTTAAAAATAATGTGACATTTATTTATTAGTTGCTATAGAGAGCTGTAGTAAAAAATAATCGCCTATTTATATCGAACTGTAACAAATTCTCATGAATAATACAACAAGCGCCTTGTATGTACATTGTCTATTATAATTCGGCTTGAATTTAATGAGATGCAATGATAACGGAAATGCATTAAGTGAAACGAGTTGCATTTCCTGGAATCATAGCAATGAATTTAAATTCAGGAGAATTATAATCCGGCATTGTCGTGACACGAGCTGTATTTGACTGGAGAATTTAACAAAACTAAGTAATTAATGAGAAGCCAATTTATTTGAATTTAGTTGTATCTTCAATTTTCTGATTGATTTCCAAATGAGTCTCTTGTCGAAATCGTCTGATTTTATGGCAACGCGTTTTCATTGTTCGAATAGAATATTTTAGGTCTGTGACCATTAAACTTGGGGCTCTGGGTATTAATCCCGGGTAAGATACTTCGGCTTTTAACAAATATAGTGAAACTTCTTTACACAATTTAAATTTTAAAAAAAACATGTTTCGAACAGAACCGGCTCGGGAGCCGACTTCTCGAAATTCTAAACTGAGGCTCAGCATTGAAAGAGACTCCTCACTTTCAAATTTCTAAAAAAATATATAATACAACGATTTAGTGTTGGAATTGAAATGATTTGATAACCGCCTCAGTGCGTAGTTGACGAAAAAATAGTTTATTTAATTTCAAGCCCCTGCAAAACTTCTAACCGTCCCTGATAAAAAACTGGAAAATGAAAACTAAATTGGTGACATAAAACCGGTCACATCTGTATCGAAAAAGGTTCGTCTTTTGCAAATATTTTAACTTTTAATTTTAGAAAGAAGACATTGCATCGTTACTAGTTGCATTAGTAAGTTGTATATTAGCTGAAAAAATGGAAGATAATAAACAGCAAGTAAGTCACAGTTTACCCATAAAATTGCCTTTTTTATGTAAAATTAACTCTTTGCAAGGTGTTGTATAAATGAAACCGTATATTAAGGAACAAATTTCGAATTATTGTAAATTCATCGGAAAAGATTAAATTATAACTTGACACAGTATAATTTGAAAACTGTAAAACGACATCGATTAAAAAAGAATTGATACATTTTGTTCAGAATTTAATCGGTAATACACGGTTTCATGTCTCTACACCTGTTATAGCTTTACTGAAATCAGTTTTTATATTTATTGTTATTTTTCAGCGTTTGTACAACCAATTTAGAAAATTGAAAAGATAAAAGAATTCGAGGAGCTGAAAGAAACAGGTGCGAAGAAAAATATTAAAATCAAATATTTGAAAACTATAAAAATCTTCAAAGGTAATCGATTTTAATGACTATTTTTAATAAGATTATTTATTTTACATTTTTTTATTCACAGATGTGGCGCTAAAACGTACCATTAATTTAAGGAAAGGGAAGTTGGACCTGCCTCCACGCCAAGAATCTCGAGTATTTTAAGTTTATTTTAAGTATTTGTAATCAATTATCGAAATTTCTGCTTGAATTATTATAAGAATAAATTGCAATTTTTCGTTTATATCTTGTAATTTATGTTATGCAGTTATAAATTGTTAATATTGTCTATGCGTTAATGTTTTAAATGATGTTTTTATCTTGGATATGGTTGAGTTAAGTTATATTGAGTTAATTTTCTAAATTTTGTTTATATTTTGTGTATGTTGTGAAATTGTAAATTATTAATATTATCTAGACGTAAATTTTTAAAATTTCCTTTTTGTAATAATGAATTGTTAGTATAATTATTTAAATAATGTTTGTTGTTGATATAATTGTGAATTGTTAATATTAGGAGTTAATTTTCTAAATGTCATTTATATCTTGTAGGGTGAACCGTCCAGTGAATGAACACCACCCAGTGAATGAACACTGCTCAAATAAACTGAATTATTAAGAACAGTGGGGCATTTTCGAACTATCTTGAGTGCGAAATAGTTCCATTAGGTCTCTACAGATATGATCCAATTATTGTTTTTTTCTTATCAGTTTATTCCAAAAAAAGACATTGCTCAAATCAACAGTTGGTTGCGAGTTGCAGTCAAATGTAGAGGCAGGTCCTATTTCATCGTATCTTTGAACATAATTTATAATTTATAACAAAGAAACAAATTTTTCTTTATTACAAATACGTTTGAAGTTAATGTATTGTCATCCATATTGGGTGTTCATTTACTGGACGTCGCTGTTTTGGTTTTTGGTTTTGGTGTTCATTCACTGGGTATTTAGTACGTCTTGTATTTAAATGTCTTTTAATAAATTGATTTGTAGCGAGTCTTCCAAATGATGCAATAATCTTGTGCTCTAACAAAATATCTATCGATACAACAAGTTATTAGCAACAAAAGTGATATTGGGGACGGAGAAAATAATTCTGTGAACGCAAATGTGACAACCGAAATGCAAAGTGTTCATTCACTGGCAAGGTCACCCTATATGCTATGCAGTTATAAATTGTTAACATTATTATCAATACGTTAATTTTTTTAAAAAACGTTTGTTATTTTTGTTTTATTTATGTAAACATTGAAATAAATAAATTTATGATTTTAACTGGCTTATTTCTTAATTGAAGCAATTTCGTAAAAAATTAAATCAAATGATTTAATTAAAAAATGGATTAATTACGTCTATTAAAAAATAATTAATTAAATTAATTAATTAAAATAATTTAGAAATCAATTTAATTCATTGATTAATTAAAAATGTCGAAAAACGGATCAAGGCGACGTCACCCGCACGTAGAGCTCGAACGTCGCGCGATGTCGCGCTGGTACGTCGCCTGGCGATGTTTTTACGACAGGCGTTAGCCGTCCTATATACGTTTTTCGATGTCCGAGCTACGTTTTTGACTAACGTCGCATAGCGCTACGCAACGTTGCTGAGACGTCCGTGATACGTTTTTGTGTTTAGTGGGAATTTGCTAAATGTACAAACTAAGTCCGAAAATACGGCCTGTTTCGCCATGTTTTGTGGTTCCGAATAGCAATAATTAGTGCTGTAAAATTAAGAAAAAGAAAAAAACGTGTAGTCATGTAACTTTAATTAAAACACAACGGGTATTTTCAGTGTTACTCTATTGAGTTTGAAAAACTAACTAACTGATTATTGGGGCGCGCCTTCTCCCTTAACATTTCGAGTCGGAGGGGCGCTCCTCTTGTGCCGTCGTAGTTACCCAAGTGGACCAAACAGCGATAATGAAACCACTAACTACCCCACGTGCTTATTCTTATTAAATTCTTTGAGGTTATGTTGTTTGTATACAACTTTTAATTTACATAGTGTATACTTTTATTATATTTGAGCAGTAAGTGTATACACATACTACTTATTGTTAGTTAAAGTATCAATAACGTCATATGTGAACACTTTAACTATGTCCTTCAGTAAATGTATACATTCACAAGTTAGTGTATACAGTAACTAAATGAACACATCAACTGTGACATATACACAACTTTTTCTGCTACTAGTAATATGTATTTAATTTAAAATATTTTTTATTGCAAATTATAACAAAAAATTATCATTTTTGTTCCCATAGCACGGCAGTTAATTGCAAATACAGTGCGACCTCGATAATCCGGACTAATTAAAATCGCAGTAATCCGGATAACTATATACTTCGTATTACTGAAGGGTCATTCCACGCTAATTGTAATCTCACTAGTAAAAATTGAAAATTTAATACTCGATTTGATATAATTCTGAATATGTAGTAAGGGAGAGTTGGGGAATGGTGCGCACTTAAGCGGAAATTATATTTGTGGTGAGACTATGATAGATAAATTAATTTCAAGAACGCTCTGAGATGCACCACTTATTCTACTTTATATATGTACAAAAATATTTAAAGAAAATATTACTACATAGGCATGGCATTTAAAAAAGTAAAAAATTGCATTTGCGCACAATTACCCACCCCGGCGGGCAATGGTGCGCAATAAATCTTTGTTGTAAAAAATATTTATTGTTCAAAATTGATATCAAAACTAGTTACAACTAAAATATACTTAAGTTTAATGTAAGCAGAAGTCGCATTTATAATTTTCCGGAGTGTCTACACCTGTGCAGTCCGCATGGTTCCAAGAAGAGCATAACACACAGCGGTACCATAACTCTCCATTCTTGCCACTTTCTCCACATATAAAACATATCTCGTTAGGTTTAGAGGGTATTTTTAAAGAAGGTGGTAATATTAAGCTTAAGTCAATATCGTCTAACTTGTCATCGTCGCATATGTCGGACAAATCCTCCTCCAATGAGTCGTCCGATGTCTCAGGTGTTGTTTCCCTCTTCTTTTTTTTGCCCCTAAGATTTTTTCTACTTTGAGTTTCTTCATCTAAACATCTTCTTACAGTTTTCTTTTTGAGTGTTTTTTCTTCTTCATTCTTCTTTAGGTTTTCTTCTCTCAATCTTTTCTTTTCTTGAGCTATTTCTAATTCTTCCTAGACAGGTGTGCTTGTAAGGATTTTCGAACATTGTTTCCTTTGACTATTCCTTTTAACTCCTTTGGTAACCTTTCTTGTTGGTATAGGAGCCATAGTAAGAAAAGAGTTCTCTTTGGATGTACTTGGCTGAGGATTTTGGTAATCAACTAAAGAATTTGGTCCAGTATCAGACAATGAAACGTTAGCTTTTGTTATGGACAAGGTAGAATCATCTTCGTCAGAATTTTGTATAGTATAATTTGTTGCTTGATTGGAAGGCGCAAAATCATCATCATTAAATTTATCTGGATCTAATGGAAAAATTCCTGAAGTACGAAACCCTGAAACGGCTTTCTCCATTGTGGCGACTTTCATAAATGCCCTGTTTAATAATTCAGCGACGTCATATTCAGTTATTTTTTGATGACCAGAGGAGGTTAAGTAAAGATCGTATTCTCTATAGAGAGCGTTCTTAAGTGGACTAAAAAATGTCAAATCTAACGGTTGAAGATGGTCTGAGGTGTGGGGTGGAAGAGACACCATATGAATATGATTTTCCTTGCAAAAATTATAAGCCGAAATCGAAATATGACTTGAATGGTTATCTAGAACCAAAAGGACGACGTCAGATGCAGTAGGGTTCGCGTGTTCTGCGAAATGAGACAACCACTCAACAAACAACTCCGAATTAATCCACCCATTTTTGGAACATTTGTAGAAAGCACCCAAGGGTCCGTTTTTTTGAAGAGTTGTTGGCATTCTTTTTCGGGGATATATAAGCATAGGGGGGATGTAAGTCCCTGAAGCACTCATACAGAAAACGCCAGTTATAGTCCTTCCTCTTTCAGCGGATATAGCGGAGCCTACTTTTTTTGTTCCCTTGGCACCGTAAACCTTTGGACATTTAGCTTGAACGGTTGTAATACCGGTTTCGTCCACGTTGAATATTCTGCTTGGTTTAAATTTAAACTTCTGCATGAGCATTTCAAGATTGGAATAAAATAGTTTTACAGCTTCTTTATTAAAGGATGAAATCCGATTTAAACTAGTACCCTCAGGCTGCCTTAGTTTTACCTCAGGAACTCTTTTTAAGAAACCATAAAGCCATGCCTTTCCGGCTACTCCCTTTTCTCGATTAAAGTTATGGAC
Source organism: Dascillus cervinus (assembly GCA_949768715.1). Classification (NCBI taxonomy): domain Eukaryota; kingdom Metazoa; phylum Arthropoda; class Insecta; order Coleoptera; family Dascillidae; genus Dascillus; species Dascillus cervinus. The sequence goes on along the minus strand of OX458319.1, from coordinate 14,562,615 downwards.
AATTTTATGTTGTTCTGCATACCTAAATGCTAGCCTTCTTAGCCCATCAGGTGTCAGCCCAAAAAATAATTTTGAAAGTAGCAAAACATATTCTTTTAACTCACACTCTATTTCTGTGGAGAATACAGTCTTGCGACCCAATCGAGGTGGTTTTGGATCATTTTCTAACAATTTTTTTCTGAGGGTAGATTCTGGTATTTTAAACGATCTTCCTACTTCCCTCACTTTTCTTCCATTATTCCTTATGGCATCCAGCGGATTTTGCAAGCTTTCGGCCGTGTAAGACAGGATGGCAGTCTTACGTGTGTAATTTCTAGGCATCTTCAAACAATAAATAAACTTACTATTACTACTTACTATTTAATTACATGAGGGGGAATCGTGCGCAATTGTGCGCACAATTGCCCCTTTGTGTTTGTGTCTTATAAATTTATGATATGACAAAAAAGCTATTTATATATTTATCATTGAAATATGCCACAACATTCACAAAATATTAGGTTTTAAGAAGACATCTCATTTAAAACCTTTGGATAAAAATTGTGGACTTACCGCCTTATTTTCTGATGCCGAAAATTTATAAAAATCGGTTAAAAAATCGATAAGTTGATGTCACGGCTTTCGTATGCAAACTATCGTCACCAATGATGACGCCAACAATTTTGCAATCGCGTGGCAGAGACCAGCACTGATTGAGCACTTCGGATAACCCTCGAAATTTGAAATATCTTGGTGCGCACCATTACCCGCTGCGCACCATTCCCCAACTCTCCCTTATGTAATCTGTCTTAAGTATCACTTAGAATATTTTTAAAGGATACCATTTTTCTAGTATTTTTCTTCAATGTTGGCAATACCAATATGTTGTGAGTGAGATATTTTTTCAAGTTTGATTTACACAAAAAGAATTAAGTACATTATATGAGCCGGTGAGAGGAAAAGTGATATAAGTCAAAAATTGTCGATTTTGAGTTATAGCACTTTTCCAGTTCTTTAAGTTGAAAACTATTAACTGACCAAGTGATTTAAGTGTAGTTCAACTATTTTTCGAAAGAGAACATTGTCGGCGCGGAGTCAAAACCTTGTAATTAATGGGAAACTGAAACGCAAAAATCAACTTTTATCAAAAAACATATATGACTTATATCATTTTTCCTCTCACCGGTTTATTTTAGTTAATTAAAAATGTTTCATTTCAATTTACCTTAAAGTGAGTCAGAATTTTATTTGTATTTATTTGTCTCAAAACGTTACTCGTGCCGACCGTCACAGTTCATTGTCCCGACCGTCACAGTTTTTTAATTTTTGTAGAAATAAACTGGTTTGAGCGCTACTACATTTGTATGTTGATAAAATAAAAGACAAAATATTTAGGTAGCTACTTTTTGTTTTCATATGATTTAAGAGGTTGTGGTTACTTTGAATTTCCAAGTCATGTGTACTATTACGGCCACCGAAATGTACACGATTTTTTTTAACAACTTGATTTTTACTTCATATCATAGGCGTCCTAAAAAAATCACCCAAATGTCAATATTACTTTGTTTATGACAAATATTATTTCACGAAAGTCACTGGATAAAGCCAGCTTTAATCTACAGAAAAATAGGGAAATTTGTGTCCACATTTCGGTGGCCGCAATAGTACAAACTTAAAGTAGGTAGGTCATTTGGTGTCCCGGCCGTCACGCTCATAACGATGGCCATTCCACATTGTTAAGAGCATAAAAATGTACTCTTTTGGATGTAAGCGGTAGAAGCATTTATCTGGTCAACACTTTACATATTAATCTTGAAAAATTCACTTTTTATATCAGAGATATACTCAAAACATTGTCAGAAAATGTGTTATAATGCCCCGACTCCTGAAGCAAACCAGTTTCTTTGACGAAAAGAGAAACATTTAATACAAACCAATTAGAAAATAGTACATAAACAAAACTTATTTAATCAGAAGCATACTTATTAAATTTTATATTATTTTGCGATGTGTTTTGTAATTGTTGTTTGCTTGATCCTTTCCTGGTTTATTTTAAGAACCGTTTCTTTTAATCTTTATCTACAAGAATATCATGTTAGGACTCATTTAGCCAAATTCAGACTTCTTAAATGACGGAGACGTCTAAAAACCAGATCCGAATTATCGGATTGAACCTTGACCGGATTATTAAAGAATCCAGTATAACAAAGTCCGGATTATCGAGGTCGCACTATATGCCATTTCTTGACAAAAGTTAAATATAGTGTTTTGACAATTTGTACAAATTTTTTAAAGGTGTGCTTGGCAAAAATGATGAGTGAAGTTATAAATTGTATATATCCTGCCAAAAATTTAAAAAATTGTAGATCATTTACTTAAGTAAAGAGACGTTAAGACTGCTCGGCACCTCGAGACTAAATTCAATGGTTTTGTACGTTGTCCGTATGGTCGTATTTTCAAATTTGAAAAGAAGGTCGCTATCTTATACGACGAGTACACGCTAGCCAGACGACTTCCACTTAATTACAGTTTGATATTATGTCAATTAAGCTTGTTATTAATTAAAATGTCCAAATTCACCTAGTCTTACAACTTTCTGTACGGCTCCAATTTTCAACATTTTGCTTTAAAATTGTAATGGTCTTGTAGCTTACTCATTTATCGGCGGCCCTCACTATATCGTTTTTCTTCATATACTACCGTTTTTTAATTATTTCAATGTTTGTAAATTGATGTAAAAAAAAGTGCCGAGAAATGTTCAAGAAAAAGATCGCCTGAAGTTATCCGTCAGTTTAATTTACAACCGTACTTCAGAGTATTAATGGCATGCGGTGTGGCTTAACATAACTGTAATTTAAGTCGCTCAACAGAGACATAAATGTTGGTTAAGGTGGCTCGGCGCCACGAGACTAAATTCAATGGTTTTGTACGTTGTCCGTATGGTCGTATTTTCAAATTTGAAAAGAAGGTCGCTATCTTATACGACGAGTACACGCTAGCCAGACGACTTCCACTTAATTACAGTTTGATATTATGTCAATTAAGCTTGTTATTAATTAAAATGTCCAAATTCACCTAGTCTTACAACTTTCTGTACGGCTCCAATTTTCAACATTTTGCTTTAAAATTGTAATGGTCTTGTAGCTTACTCATTTATCGGCGGCCCTCACTATATCGTTTTTCTTCATATACTACCGTTTTTTAATTATTTCAATGTTTGTAAATTCATGTAAAAAAAATTGCCGAGAAATGGTCAAGAAAAAGATCGCCTGAAGTCATCCGTCAGTTTGATTTATTGGGTGCACTCAAGATACTAATGTCTTGTGGTCTGGTCGGATCCAGCAAGAGAATTCTCATTTTGGTATATGAAACATTGAATGGTAACGCTGCACATTTTGGGTCTATTTTAACTACCTGTTTCCGACCCTCTTTTAGGTAAAAAATAAATATCTTGCCGAAGCAAATTTTATTTTAAACGTCAATATACTCGTTTTTTATTTCGATCAAATTTCAAGGATAATAATAAATACATGTGAGGGTATAACTTAAGTTTTATTCAATCTAATGACAATATTTAAATAACGCTAATTACATCACAACAAATTTTCTGTTTTTTCTTTTCTTTTACTAATAACATGCAATTGAATCCGTTCGTTTTAAAAACAATTTAAGTCAACAAAACGAAATAGGCGAAAAAAACTAAATAAAATGAACTACTACGGTTGTTTTAACAGTAAACGTCGTAAGACCCTTCCTCGGCGCCTTTGACTGAAGTACGGTTGCATTTTCAAATTTTAAAAGAAGTTCGCTATCCGGGCGGCTTTCGCTTACTTACAGTTTGATATTATGTCAATTAAACTTGTTATTAATTAAAATGTCCAAATCTTCAACATTTTGATTATTTCAATGTATTGTATTGAAAACAATAATCAAACCTTTGGCAACATTTTACTTTATCGTATTTTTTCTCTTTAATTTTTTTTTAATTACAAAGAAAAATTAAAAAGTAGTTAACGGTTGCGTTTAAGCTATATTTCCCAATATTTAAGCAATTTTTTTTTTTGACACAAACAAAACACAATGCACTGTGGAATTTGCAATTCCAGGAAACTTATGTACCTTACCGCCTGTAATAAAAACTAACCGAAAGAAACGAACCTAGCTTCTTTTCTTGTTACATTTATGACTTGATAATGTTTCATGTGTCATTTAAAATGACTTGATTGTATGAACACCCACTTTTGGAACAATACATTGTTTCCAAATTTGAAATTTTGTTTTAAAAAAGCGGTTTTACCTGAAATCATAGAAAATGGTTTTTGTTTTTAAAATTATTACTTACCAATTGTTTGTCAAAATTAGCAATGTCACTAAATAAAACTGTTTTCATAGCTAAGGTTACAGTTGTTTTTTTTTTCAAAATTATTAGCTACTTACCAATGTTTCAAAGAGTGATTTTCAAAAGTGTTGAAATTTTAAGTCGCACTCTGGTTGTTACTGGGTAACAATGTTTAAGCAAACAAACGGTTTTTGTTTCCAAAATTATTAGTTACCGAGGCGACTGTGTCACAAACTGTTTGTCAAAATTGTCACTGTCAATGTTACTAAATAACTTCTTTTCTTTTTCAAAACTATTAGCTTCCTATTAATGTTTCAAAGTGTTTTTTTTTTTTAATGTTGTGGAAATGTTAGAATTATAAACCTTACTCTGGCTGTTTTCGTAAGCAATAATTAGTAACCAGGGCAACAAATTTTTCAATTGTTTTTCAAAATAATCAAGTGACAATGTTTTTCAAAATGATTGGTTACTAATGTTTCAAATTCTTTTTGAAAATTGTCAGTTACCAAGCAACGGCATTTTCGCATTTTGAAAACAATCAGTGTCACTCTGACAGTTGCCAGGTTATTAGCCAACTTGTAAAATCGATGATCGCATTAAACGCACCTCTAAATCTCAATTTCAAAAATCGAATAGAGTTTCCGATTATTGACGCATCGAATGACGATAATTACCTCCACACTAACGCAATTACGAACTTAATAGTCGACTGTCACATTCGGTCCTGTGCGTCACCATGCACCGCCATCGGGGCCTCGATGCGATTTTGACGTTGCCCCGTTTTGACGACGCCGCTTCAACTCGCGCGCCAGATTAACAATAATCACATATTTTCGGTACATTAATTTTTATCAGAGCGGGAAAATTGTTACCGTTAGTCAATTATGTAATAAAAAATATCCTGTTCACATAAAACTTCAAGTACGTACAGTGGTGAATGGAGGTGAAAAATGGTTTGTTATTAATTTGTATCAATTAAACGATATAGGATACACATTCGGAAATTGACGGAGAAATATAAATAATTTTTTAGAGTAACAAAAACTAGCTACGATTTTAAAGACGAATTTTTGTAAGAGACCTGGCGTTTGCAAAGAATAAAAGAGGCGACCCAAACACATGTCGGCCTTTGTAAATTCAGGAAATGTTGAGATGTAAGTCGTTTCAAGAGAGTGATTTATAGCTACTTGACGGCACTGTATTGTGTACAATTATTTATGACCAAGATGGTACCGTGGTTGCCTATCATTTAGTAGAAAAACGATCTCGTAAAATTGTAGTATTGAAGTAAGCAAGTCTCTCTGCCGAGAGCCGTTAAGTAAAATAAGATTTACCGCGAAAGTGAAATAGTTGCAGATGGTGTATCGTATGATTATACATATAAACTCCTACCTTTTGTACTTTTGGCATTTAAGGGAACAACTGCTAAAATACTTTTGACAGAATTGACATTCAAATATAGGTCAGCTTGTAAAATTAATTGAATCGGTTATTGTTGAAAGGGGGGGATAAGTCACTTTTTAATGTTTAGAGATAGTCCATAAAAATGAGTAATGCCATCAAAATGTCATTATTAAAAGGGGTATTGTCAGTGACTTATTCTCTTTTAACATTAAGACAGTATGTAATAGTTCAGTAAAAATCATCACCAAGCTGGAAATATTAGCAATTCCTTATTAGTCGAAAATGGTTAAAAGTGACTTATCCCCTTTCAACAATAACCGATTCAATTAATTTAGTTAAACAACGATTGTAGTGCATAAAATGCCATTAAGATCATACGCTCAGTCCGTCAAATCCATATTTCAAGGAGACGTTTTCAATATAAACGTTTAAGCTACGACAAGCGTATGCTAAATTTGCCAATGTTCAAAGACGTAACCAAAATATCTAGATTTTCATTTCAATTTTGTGACTTTATTTCTAGAAATTTTTCAAAAAACAAATCGTTGCATTCTTGTTGAGTGTTATAGGCTATACACGATCAGTTGGGGCGATGTTGTTAGAGATAAGAAATAAATGACTTTACGCTAGTCATCGTAACAAAAGATTTTCGAGAATCCAAATTTTTACCTGAATACGTCCGGTAAGAATTCACACCTAAATAACAGCTTTATTACTTTAAGCCGTGATAAGTACTTTAACGACATCGCCCCAACTGATCCTGTATAAGGTATACGAAATGTTTAGATTTTTTAAATTTATTATTTTAATGAGGGCCCTTCAGACAATTTCGAAAAAAATGCAATGTATTGAAAGGTATCTTTTTTATAGTTCTTCCAGATCAGACAATTTACAGCCACAACCATCGGTAGCGTTAAGGCCTGGCGGTATTTGCACAAAGATGCAGAAAATATGTGGGTTTAATTATGGTATGCTGTTTTATTATCAAATAACAAACATCATAAGCAAATTGAATGTGATCAATTAATAAATTATATAAATTGTTTTATGCTAAAGAAAGCTTGGTCCAGTAAAACAAGAAAATTTTTAACAGCGGAAATATTTTGTTTATTTAAATTTTATTCTTAATTTCATTACGTAATAACAATAACAAACAGCAAATGTTGCAGTTTTATTGCAATAAATAAAACTTTAAAGCTTTTTTGTTTCGTGCCTTATCGCGACGGCAGATAAAAAATAGTTTCTCCCGTGGTGGAAATGGTTGGATCTAATTTCATTGAACCTTGAAAAATTTTTGTGTGGCTCCTCTATTCGATGGTGGCTTAACTATGGTTATAGCTAAATTATCGGCATCTTCATAAAATTACCGACAAAACTTGAGCGGCTTATGGGTTTTTGATTTATCGTATTTATCTCATTAATTACAGCATATTTTTTAAAGTTTTTTTTACCACTTTCATTCAATAATGATTATCTACTAAAACGAATGACTTAGATTGCAGAAAACACAATTTCAGGTTTAAAATAAATTATAACATAATGACGATAATTTCGCAGTCACTAATTATTTTTTTAATGATGCTTCAGATGATTCAGACTCCCCTGAAGAGAAAATTTTAATTTTACATTTTTACTTTATAAACATCTATTTTTGATATCTGCTTTTTATTTAAAACTCTATCTAATCGATTTAAAATTTTAACATTTTTCGACAAATTCCTGTTTAATTTGGAATGTTATTTGCTGCAAAAGAACTGATTTATTTCATTTAAACAGTTCATAAATCAGTTACTATTTTTCGTCAGTGCCCAGTTTTAACGGATGTTACCAAAAAATTTAGTTTTAATAAATATTTTCTCGTCTGTAATAAAAGGTACTTTTGTAATTTTCGAATTCCGTTTTACAAACATTTGATAATCATTTCAGATGTACGCCAATAGTTTATTAACACTATTTTGCTTATTTTTATATTTTGTGTCATCGCTTAGACTTAAGTGCATAGTATTCAATAGTTTTGGCAACACAACTTTCAACAGTATACAGAGCTATCAAGAATACAAAGATTTCCATATGTGCAATGTTGTCTTTAAACAGGCAAACATTAACAATTTGAATGCCTTCGACTTTAGTGATTTTAAAGATGGTTTGATTACAAGCCTGACGTTGTATGATAATAATATCCACAACATCGACGATGGAACATTATATATGTTACAATATCTGAACCGCTTAGACTTAGGGAACAATCATATTTCACGTATATCTAATAAGATTTTTAGTCATGTAGTTCGTTTAGAATGGCTAAATTTGAGTGAAAATAATAATTTACAAGAAATTCCTGTTGACGCATTTACTTCTAATGTTAATTTAAAACATTTAAGTTTTGCAAAGAATAGAATAACAACTGTAAGTGATGATTTATTTAATAATCTCGAAAATCTAGCGATTTTGGATTTAAGTTATAATCGGTTAACCAGAATTTATCCGTTAACTTTCGGATTTATTAAAAAATTGATATTTTTAAATTTGGAATTTAATGAATTTACAACTTTTCAAATTGAAAAGTTCAGCGTTCCAAATTTGAAACGTTTGAACCTGGCTGGAAATTTCTTACAATTATTTGATGTTAAGTTTTTTAGTGCAAATTCATTAGTAAATTTGAATTTGAGTCACAATAAATTGAAAGCGTTAAATCCCAGCACGATGAAGACAGCTTTTCCAGAATTAATCAGACTGGATCTGAATGGTAATCCTTGGCCATGTCCTGATTTGATGTTTGCAATTAACATTCTGGAAGAATCGGGAGTTAATTGTTCAGGTAATGGTTCAAACTTTGGTACTACAACCTTCCATGGTATAGGTTGTGAAGACGTGGTAGAAACAGACGAGACTCAGAAAATGCAAGACAGTTCGATAGTTACATGGACCATTTTCTATTTAATAATTTTAGCTGCTACTTGTGTGGCGTGTTGGTACGTAAACATGAGGTGCGGGCTTTGTTATAAGTTACTTACTTGCTGTAGAAGCCAAGAAATCGTACAGCAGGAAAATTACGAGCAAAATAATCTTTAACATAGTAAGATAATTTTCAACTCGTACACTGTCTGTACAACATTTTATTTGTGTTTTCAATTGTAGCAAGTGTTATTTAGATGACATAATGTTTTAAAAATATTAATTGCTTTGTAAACATAGGCAAACAGAGTTTTGTGCAAATGTCTTGTATCGTGATGTTAACTTTGGTGTTGCATGTTGTGCCTGCAATTAATAAAACAATAAAATTGTAAAATGTGTGCTTGTGCTACTTTCCTGACATGTGATTTTTCCTGGAAGTTCCGCCAGAAAAAATTCTCAATCGTACTACCATCTCACAAAATTGGTAATACAGCGGCGACACGTTATTCTCCGATTCGTTCATCCGCATTGCAATATTATGCTAAAGTTGTTCGCAAGTAAGCTCGACACCAGGGCAAGAGGGTAATTTCTGCAGCGCAGTTTCTTGATTCAAGGTGTGTGAAGGTGTTCAGGCAATTAAGGGTTGTTGCTTATTCTTTTATATTCTGCATTCCATTTGCAAACGTAAGGAGGTGGTTTGTTACATAACGAGAGTAGCCAATTTGTCGAATTCCGCCAGAAATAATTCGCATCGTATTGTTTAGTTGACTGTACAAAAGTTTAATGTGGAAGCCAAAATCTAAGTGTAGCATAAAGGAAAATAGAGACTGAAGAACTTCAGGATGTATCACTAGTTCAGTGTCTTTAATTTTTTTTAGCAGCTTTTAATAAACGTTGACTAATAGTTAAAGTTCTATTGAATGTAACGCCAAAGTACTTTTGATTTTTGATGTGGTGTGTTGCTGTTTTCAAACAGGATCTGAAGCTCCTTGTTAGCTAGTTTAGTTTTATCTGATGTGTTATTGTGTTGACCAATGTCTCTTGGATAGTTCAAACTGACTGACTTCTTTCAAGGTATAACACAAAAGAGATTTTAGATTAGTCGTTACTTCCAAACAGTATCAAAATCTGCCCAAAGATCGATATGAAGTGACCATCGATACAATCTGAATCTTTGGCCACCAAGTAACACATGATTGTGTTCTTCGCTTCAAATAATATTCTATGAAATTAATTCTCCTGTTAGAACTAATCAAACAAGGTGAGTTGAGAAAATGACCAACTGAAACTATAGAGGTTTCAAAAATTTTTTAGAAACTTCAATTAATATTGTTTCCGTTTATAAATAAATAATGTTAATTAATATTAAATGCAACAACTCTTCGAAATAGCTTGTATTTATGCAAGTTGTGGCACGAGTAGTACCCTGGGAAGTTTTTCGATCACCCTTTATTTTAAAAGGTAACTAATTATTGTTGATTAAATAATTGAGTTAAATGAAATAATCATTTCCATTTGTCAATTTAATAGTTCCTCATTATTCTAAGGAGATTAGTGCAATTACTTCATTGAAAATATAAATAAATAATTGTTAATTATTGCGTAATTATACATTCCAGGTAAAAAGAGTGCACTGATATACTCTAATTAGTTGCATTTAAATAGCAATTATGTTTAAATGATTATTATTATTGAAAAACTCTTGAATATTTTTTGTTTATAACAGATTTGTGAGTGCCCAACTTTTTGATTTTGTTCTTCGTGAAGTTAAAGATATCCATAACGCTCGTTTTCTTCCAGTCCCGGGCATGGCCATGTGAAGAATTCCAGGATAAAACAAGCAGTAGAAACACCACCCAAAATCTGAAAATTATAATCTTCCCTAGAATAGCCATAGCTTTGCGATTACCCAAAAAGAAGACATTAATAACTTTTGTTTGGCTTCAAAAATTTTCAATTATTGAATAAATTTTCTTTATAATTAGTTTGCTATTGAATTGAAAGTTCCAATGATTCTTCTATTTTAATAAATTATGAACAGGAAATACCAAATTCAAAATAAAATTTAAATAAACAAAACATTTCCGTGGTAAAAATTTTACTGAACCAAGCTTTCTTTGGCATAAAACAATGGGGAATATATATTGGCACGCCAGAATAGGTTTTTTGCACGACAAGAAATCACACATTCAATAATATAAATTCACGTCAACTATAATTTTATTCACGTCAGTGTTCAAGCGACAAAAATAGTTGAGCCAGCGATAAAAAAAAATGCTTCAGCCCGCCAGAAAAGGCGAATGCACGACACGCTTGCGAATCAACCAATGCTGTTATCAAAAAGGAACACACGCTCCGGGAAAGACTTCCTGTGGGCCAATTTTTGAATAATGTTCAGGGTTTATTGCTTAAATGGTCAAAAGATAGAGATCCTGAATCCCCAAATTTTAAAAAGTTCAGTGAAGTTGTATCAGTATCTTTACAACAATGGACCTTTGCTTATCAGTGGGCAATGATAAACAAAAAAGTTTTGCAAGAAATAGTGAATGAATATTGTCAAAATCAACAAATCAACCAATCTCTACACAATTGCTTTCTGCATACCACGAAAGAGAGGGAAAGTGGGAAACATTCGATGAGTTTAAAAAGTGTAATTACAGCATATGGATTATATCGATTGATTACAACAAGCTAAACGAATCAGCATGCACATGCCCTTACTTTTTAAAACATCTACAATGTAAACATGTCTTGGGGATGAAGATACGACTAAAGTTGGTTGATGTACCCAATGAGGCAAAATTAATACCGTTAGATCAAAAGCGTAAGCGCGGACGTCCAGCTAAAACAAAAAAAGCTTTGATTCTACGATAGAAAACCTTTGTTTTATTTTTTATGTTGTTTTTTGTGTTATGTTTATTTGCATTTTTATGTACGGTGGCACTGCATTACATATAATTTTGTGCAATATTACTACCAAATTATTATGTAAACAAGACTGAAAATAAATAATACGTTATCAAGAAATTTTATATTTTTCCCAAAGTCACCAAAGTTAATGGGTACCTACTGTCGTTAATATATCTATTTTCTTGTCGTTTATGTTTTGCCGTTCTTGCGATTTTTTTTCGTGCAATACAAATTTTTGTCGTGGAAAATTTTTTCTTGTCGTTCAATATACACTTTTGTCGTGCGATAATTTTTTTCGTTGCGCACATTCTTTTTTTGTCGCGTAAAAGATTGGGTGGTCGTGCTGTATATTTTATTGGCGTTTCAAAAACCTTTTTTGTCGTTAGTTTATCCTATTTTGTCGGGCCGATAAATCTATCCCCTTATGTAGAACCTAACCCTATACATCACTGTAAATATGGGTTCTTTTTACGCCGATTCGATTTGCGCCGGTTTTGTAAGAACGGAACTGCGGCGTAAACCGAGGGCTACCTGTATTTTATGCATGGAAAGCCGCGTCATCATTGTTCGACTTTATTTTGTATAACATGAAGGATAAACAATACCAACACGGTGATTCAGACAAGGCACGCAATGCGATAAGTAAAAATTTATCGGTCCTTTTTTGCTGAATCAATGCTTTTTAAACTGTTTTGAAACGGTCAAGTTTTCGCACATATCGTTTTCTTTCCATGTTCGAATGTGTTGTATCAAATGTTGATTTGAAAATGGCAAAGTTAAAACGAAATACTCATTGTGCGGTTTTAAACTGTAAAACAAGATGTGATGGCAGAATACGTTTTTATCTATTTCCTAAGGGAAATTTAAATAGGTAAATTAAGTTTGGTAATAAATTATTCTGGTACTTTTTAATATATCATTATTGCAGATGTCTTGAGTGGTCTACTCAATGTGGAAGAGTAGATCTCTTCAATGAGAATTGTGAATATTTGAACAAATTAAGGGTATGTGCAAAACATTTTGAACCATCGATGTTTTTAAATATTCATCAGAATAAGCTACTTCCTCATGCCAAACCAACACTTTATCTCTCGGAGAAGTTTAAAATTAATTGTGTTTCTATAATGCGACATGTAATTTGTGTTAATTTATTTTAGTATTCCTGAATCTTCACTATCCTCCTGCATGTCGCTTCTAAAATCGGAAACGCCTCAATCTTGTACTAATGAAGAACCAATTCCTGAATCATCTTCACTGCCCTGCATGTCTCCTGCAGAAACACAAACACCACTCAGTTTCAGCTCAAATACGCCACGAAAGCAGAAACTTCGTAGAAATATAAGAGAATTAAAACGCGATAACCAGATCTTGAAATCAAAGGAAGAAGTATCGGCAGAAGAGTTCAAGAAAATGTGTGAAAAATTTATTCCTCAAAATGCAGTTGAACTTGTAAAGGCCCAAGTGGATCTGAAGAAGAAGCCTCTTTGCAGTAGAAGGTATACTGAACAATACAAACAATTTGCATTTCAGGTATATTTTACAAGTGCGAAGGCCTACAAACTGCTACAGAAAATATTGATTTTGCCCAGTATCAGAAGCCTACAGAGAAGAATTGAAAACATTAATTTCAAGTGTAATGACCCAAACTTGCCGCCGAATTAATTTAAATATTTGAAATATCCCGAACGATCGAGAATTAACCCGCGAAATTCAATTTGGCCAAAAATTTGTGATCGTCTAGAATGTCGGTAGGACCCCTCGTTGCGTTTACACAATGCGGCAAGCGTTCTGGATGCAACGGTGAGACCTTTAGGGGAAGAGGTGTCTTCAATAAAACAATATCATAGTGGAGGATGCCTTTTTATATTAAATCAAATAGTAAACGAAACAAATGCTCATGCAATAATTTGGAATCTGTGAAACCTCGACCCAAACAGATTCCTCAGGCATGTTACGGTAAAGCCAACACCAATTTAAGTTAACAAAAACACAACCCATGCAGCACACTGAGAAATTGCCCGATTGAAATACCACATAAACGGAATGTGGTCGTACGGTATAAAAAGCCGTACTTAATGCGCGGTTACGTTGTAAATTTACGAATCCCCTGAATCCCACCCGCTTACTCGAAGTCCTGTAAAAAAAAGGAAACAGAAAACATGTCCCTGGGCAATGGCGGAACAGTCCAGTTGCTATAACTGGAATGCTGATCCTGTCCCAAGGACTACATGGAAAACACACAGAAAAACATGTCCCTGGGCAATGGCGGAACAGTGCAGTCGCTTTGACTGGAATGCTGATCCTGTCCCAAGGACTACCAAAAAAAAGAACACACAGAAAAAAAAATAGTCACAAGAGTCAAGTGCTGCCCATCCCAGTACGGAAGAAACCACATACAGATGCGCGACAGACCCCTCTCGCGGGACGCCACTGGCGTCTTTTCGGTGACACTGGGAACAGTGCACAACGTTGGTAACAAGTGCCCGATCTTACAATAAATTAACTCGGGACGATTCCTCAGTGTTTACAATTACGAACAGCCAATTATTTAACCACTAACCCTAATTCGCATGCCATCTCTTATTCAATCACTCCTCAATACAAGCATTCTCGCGTATGAGGTTTTACGCCCCCTCAGACCCTTTAAACACGACGTCCCTGGCAGGCATCCACTCCTCGCGGTTCGCGGTTCCATTCCTTACGACGCGACGTAAGCCACGCGATTGTAGGCCTTACTGCTTTTCCTCCTCGTCTCTTGGTTGAATACAACACGAAGTTGGAACGTCTCGACGGTCGTTCAAAAACATTGCACGCGTCCTGGGATTGCACGTTTAATCAATCCGAGCTGGCATTTCTCTCAAAAACCCCCGATTGTTTTACTTAAGTAACGCGTTTCCCTTTCGGTTGTACGCCTCCGGGTACTCCACTGGACTCGAAACCCAAACGTGTGACGTCATCAGCCCACGCCACTCCGGACGAATTTGAACCTTAAGGACGTATAAACCGAGTCCTTTTTCCCAAGCCTAAGTTATTTCGCCCCCGCGACCAAAAAAACACCGTACTACTCATCGGAGAACGAGTACAACAGACTCACGCGGAATTCGCGGCTGATTCGCCAATCGCAACAGCAGTTTCATACAACTTAATCTAACATGCTAACTAACCTATCCCATGCGCTGTAACCGTTAAAAACTTAAACAATACAATACCCGGTGTCGAGGGAAACCTGCACGGATTACACCACTAATTAAAACCACCCCCCCAAACCAACAAGACACTTTAAAAACAATTAAAAACAACAACTTTTGCGCGAAGCGTCTTCTTCGGTTTTCGGCCCGCTCGCTTCCCTTGCCTTCCACCGGTCCAGCCTCTATCACGGGATTCCTAAAAATGAACGCTAGCCTCTCTACGGGTGTTAAGGTTTGGTTATAGGTCGGGTCAACAGATGGCGCGCGAGTCACTGCATAAAGCGTGGGGTTTCGTTTGAATTGACTTAGTACACAAGGTAGGTTTTAATAATGTTATATTTGCAGCTTTTCAATTTAAATTAAGCACCATGGCCCAGAAGGATCGATGCTGCACAATTTGTATTGACGAAATGTCAATAAAAACTTCATTATTTTATAATCTCAACAGGGACGAAATAATAGGATTTCATAATGAAGGAGAGGGAAACAAATTTTTTACCGTCGCAATCGGTCATGGTCATCATGGTTAGGGGCATCTACAATAATTTTAAGCAACCTCTTTGATATTTTTTTACACATACTACCTGTAAAGGTGAGAAATTAAAGTCGATAGTTTTAGAATGTGTAGAAAAGTTACAAGTAGAATGTGGTGTCAATGTAAAAGCAGTTGTAACGGACCAAGGGGGTAATTTTATGCAATTAGCTAAAAACTTGGGAGTATCAGCCGAAAAGCCTTACTTTCTTGTAAATGAAAAAAAAGTTTTTTATTTCTTTGATGTCCCCCATTTGATAAAATCAGTCAGAAATAATTTATTAAAATATGATATATTCTTTAACGATAAAAAGGCATCTTGGAAAGATATTCAAAATTTTTACACTTCAGATAGATCGAAATCACTTAAGATTAGCTCATAAATTAACAGATATTCATTTAAACCCAAATACTTTTCAAAAAATGCGCGTTAAATATGCCACACAAGTTTTTAGCCAGTCTGTAGCAGCTGCACTGTCAACATACGTGTCATTTCAGGCATTACCTGCAGAAGCTGCAGGAACAGCCGATTTTTTGTAAAAATTTGATAAACTGTTCGATTTATTTAATTCTTCAAAATTAAGAAATGCTAAAAAATATAATTTGGCATTTACAGGGGCTGAATACCAACTTGCCTTATTGGATGAAATCCATTAAAATATTTGATAGTGCCGGCAAACAAATTGTTAACAAAATTAAATGTTTTCAGGGCTGGATTATTACCATTAACGCCTTAAAGTCTTTTTGGAGAGAATGTAAAAATGAAAGCATTTTATTTTTGTTTACTAGAAGGTTTAATCAAGATATTCTTGAAAACTTATTTGGATTTATAAGAAATAACACAAATCCAACTGCACAACAATTTCAAAACACATTCAAAAAACTTTTTGCTGTTAATTACTTGCAACACAATGAATATTCAAACTGTGCCGATGATTTCGATAAAATTTTAACGGTCTTAAATGAAAATAATATTCAAAGAATCATTTTCGATGAAATTCAACAAGTACCAACTTGTACACTTTCTTTTCATTTTATTGATTTCCGAAATTTAGATCTACTTCACGAAAATGCTCTTGTCTATGTTTGTGGATATTTGTATAGAAAGATGTTGACAATTCATGATTGTAATGTGTGCAAGGAACTAGAAAATAAAAATTTAACGTCTCTGAATTTGTTTTATCATTTAAAGGCATACGAAACTGCAGACAAAGCAATATTTGGAAATTTAACTATGCCTAATGACGATTTCGTAGATTTTATTAGAAAACTAGATCATTTATTTCTTTTGAATTTTGGAGAACTTTCTACTAAACAAAATGTCGGTAGAGAACTTGTAAATATATTTACTAATGTTGATTATATGCCTTCATGCCCTAATTTTCCAAAAGTTTATGTATCCAAATTATTTTGCCTGATGAAAATTTTTCACTGCATAAAATACATCAATAATGATTTTAAGAATACAAACAAACAATAAAAAAATGATAAAAATTTTACATTTATAATTTTTTCCATTTCTTTTTAAGGTATCAATTTTGTAATTGGAAATGAATTATTTTATGAATTTTATTAAAAAATCGACAACACGTTTACTTTTTTCATTTCTGCCATTTCTAATTTTTGTTTGTTTCAGAGGTGGTCGGATCTGGTTTCGCCCATGTAGGCCATGATCAGTCGTATTGTGCTCTTAAAAATTCTTGATTTTGTTTTTATATTGAGGTGCTTAATCATTTTATTATTTTTGTATTATTTTATTAGTTTTCATGAGCTGTTGGGATGCTTCATTTTGTAGATTTGTAAACTTATTTAAAACACCCGGTGGTTGCTTGATTGAAATGTTACAGGTTCCTCCATGATGTGGCCCTAGTCCATCCAACGAGGAGGTTTTTTTAGTCAGTAAAACCTGACTCAACCATCGCATCTGTGCCTAGAAGCGTCTTGAGGGACACTCTCGTCACAGCTGTGGAGGTGTCTTGTTTAAGATTTTCTCCTCCGCAAGAAACATAAACAGGGTTCACCGCAAATGTGTTTCAAATTTTATGTTGAAACTATCATATATGTATAACTTGAACTGAAAAGTCGGAGAATTTGAAAATACAGAATTGCTGTGAACCCTGGAAAAGAAAAAAAAATCATATACCGTGCACAACAGAACATTAATAAAGTTAAAGGCAATTATCTCTCTGAGAAGTGAGTTTAAAATTAATTGTGCTTCTATAATAAGAGAAATGTAATTCACATTCTTTTAGTTTAGTATTCTTCTTCAACAAACCGAAGAAGCAGTACTACTTCCATTCTCTCAATCGTTTTCATTATCGTCCTTTATGCCACCTACAGCAACGCAAATACTCTACAGAAGAATAAACTTGGAAGAAATTTTAAAAAATTAAAAGCAAATTTCGGTAAAGAACCTGTAGACTTATTTAATAACATTAATTCTATGCTCTTAAGAATACAAACAAATACTATACAAATTGCATGTACTTTTGTAATTGTAGGGGCCTATTTGGGCGTGGCGCGAAATGAGCAACAAAAGTGGTTCCGATGTTTAGCGATAATCGCATTTGATTGTTAAAATTACAGCGGAATTTAGATAGATTATAGATAGAAGTAGGTTGGAAGTCGGCCGTCAGATAGTTTTAGTTGAGAAATAATGCAGATTTATTATAAAACATGTATTTAAAAAAAAAACAAAATTTAAAAAAAAATCCCTGAAACTTCGTGCTGACCCAGGTTAGATTATTTGTAAACTACATTAGAGCCTTTAAAGTTCTTATATCTTATAACAACGCAGTAAAAGTCTAAAAACTTTGAAGGTTAAGAAAAGGTAGGTCCCCAAGGTTGTCAAAAGTGTGGCCATTATCAACGAGATGACGTTCCAGAATCAGAAGCCCGTCAAAACTTCGCGGGAAAATGTAATCATTGGCCTTGGCCTTGCTATTTTGTTTCTGATGGGTATGCGGTAACCTTCCGTTACAATATAAGTGTTTAGAAGCCTTGCTCCCATTCCAGAAATTCTAAAAATAAATTTGATGTTTCATTTGGTACTTTCGGGCCATCTTGCATCATCATAACAAAAATCAAATTTGCAGCGTCGTAAAAACACTAAACGCGCCAAATCTATGAAAAAAATTTGGGCATCGTAGCGCCCAAGTTTCCTCAGTCTCATATCTCGAAAACTATTGGTTGCATGTACATTTTATATAGAACCTTTTTTGTGCAGATTTTGATAATAAACAAATTTTGTTATTACTAAACCAGTATTTCACGAGGTATTTGAGAGAAACTGATAATGAATAAATGAGCTGTAACTGATAAGAAAAAGTAAACATATTGTACGTAAGCGTCCCGTAATTGAACGACATTTCGTAATGAAACATTTTTTACTCATGAAGATATTTCAAAGTATTAATATTTTTTAACTTTTTATCTTTATGTAGTACCTATAAAATAATGTTACAGGCAATTTTACGTTGTCACACATGAATAATCTTTACATTTTTCCGTGGTGGAATTGTGTTGTCCTGTGCGGTATCTGCAGATTCCTACATGCCGGTAGCTGCTTCATAATCATATTTTTAGTAGCAAACCTCTTTGATCGTCTAAACATTTTTTATTTTAAGGTCCGAGAACCGCTAAGTAATGCACAATTCTTCCGCTCATGAGGCACCAATTTTGCCCCTTAAAATAAAAAATGGTTAGGCAACCAAAAAGGTATGCTATTAATAAGGTTTGTAACTTAAGTATTGAACAGAGAAAGAACAATAATAAAACTGTGCCATAGCTATTTATTGGGCACTATTGTTGCAAATGTTGTATATCTTACTGCATATTTTCTGCAAGAATCTTTTATAATAAGTGGTTATTTCTCGCAAATTCTTCGCAGATAAATCCCAACTTTCGTGATAACACATCATCACGTCTTGTTTTATTTATTTCGATGCGTTTAATATTTTCATAGACGTACCTGCTATAATAATTAATCCCGTAACAAGCTGCAAGCACATTTTCAATTATGCAAAGAGTAATTTTTATCCCAATTTTTTATACGCTCATAATTTGATAAATATTATTTATATTATTGTCTGCGGCGATAACGGCGGTAAAATCAGTCAATGCGATTGCTGCATTATTTATTGCTTTTTTTTGTAATTTTTTGTGACTAGACGCTTCAAACACTTTTAGCGACTGATCCAAAGATAGGTGTACTTCGAAAGAAACAAGGCGGTTTGATTCATTTTTCGTGCAAATTTGTTTTTATTTTTCGTGGAGTGTTTCCAAATTAGGAATATCTTTGGAAGAAGCAGTTCCGAAAATTCCAAATTTATGTGTAGCGTTCAAGGATGGAAAATTAATTATCCTTAAAAAGAAACCATGCTTATTTTTATCAAGTATTTTGGATCAACAATTTTATTTTTGGGAAATATTAACAAGGGTTATATTTTCAGATCCAAGGGCAACTACACATAGCGCAAAAAAATAATTGCCATTTTGTTATTTTTGTGAACAACACATTACCGTCGTTCATAGAAAATATAGAACGAGATGATAATTTTTGGGCTGCCGAAATGAAACACAAATTAACGAAATTTTATTTAAAATGTATTTTGCCCGAAATCGTCCTCGGTAATTTGAAAAGAGGTTTACCTTGTGTACACCCGGCCTACATTAAAGTTGGGTAATTTAAGGGGGTTATCGCCGTTTGAGTAAAGAAATGTTTGTAGCCGATGATCTTACAGACATACGTTTTGATCGCTGCACTCTTTATGAAGTTTGAGTTCATAATTGACTTACACGCATTTACTGGATTTGTTGTCTTTGTCGTATTTTTTCTGTGAATTGTCGGCTTCATCATATGATGCGAGCTTTCTGGTAATGCATTCGTTTCTAACGGAACAATATTTGTAATTTTCATTGCTTTGCGCACCCGGTAAAATCTTATGATCAGCCAATAAGCCAAAAATGCAATATATCTAAGCAACTTAAATGTTTATATCGTATAAACAATGAAAAATGCACTACGCAAACTAGTGTTAATAGCCATATGTAGTATGTTTGTATTTACGTATATCCCATCGTAGCGTCTAAACCCACGGTGCTCAACCTTTTTTCCCTTCGGGCCACATATATATGTTTACCATGTTACATGGGCCGCAATATTTTTGGTTGATAACTTTTTTTTTAGGTCATCCATTTAAAATTAGTTAGTGGGGGACCTGGTTTTAGCGTTTCGGGCCGCATATAAAAGCTTGACGGGCCGCATGCGGCCCGCGGGCCGCAGGTTGAGTACCGATGGTCTAAACTAATCATCCGATTTTATTATGGTCCGGGTGTCAATAGTGGCGTTACAGTTTTTTAAACTTTTTCTTTTTTTCTGGAGTCAGGTTACAATTTTATAAACTGTTTAACCTTTAACCTTTGGAAACTAACATAGCTTTATAAGACATGAAGTCGAACATCGGTCTCATAGACCAATTGGGAAAATAACAGCCGCTTTTTGGAAAATTACTTGGTTTAAATTTTATTTCTTAAATATAAAGTGTTTGGGTAATTTAACCAAGTTTGTGTGTTCATAGAGCTTTTATTATAAAAAATATCAAATTATAAAAAATTAAAAATTTAGTGAAACGTAAAATATTAGAAAAAATGTCGGTCTCTGAGACCGTATTGTTAGCTCCGGAAGGTTAACTGGGTATGCGGGGTGCTCACAGCACCCCACTCACTTAAATTGAAGAGAATTTTGAAATCTGGTTGGCTATAATGTCGTGTCACCACTTATCTTTCGCAGATTGATTATTGTTACATTTTGTTTTCTCCTTGGTAAAGGTCTAGTAAATTTATAGATAACGAACAATTAAGTTATTTATAAAAGAATCACTTGTAACCAATTTATTTCTTGGGGTGCCGTGAGCACCCCACTTACGTACTGACGCAATATTTTCCACCTACCTAGTTAAGGGTTAAATCTGCTTGTTTTCCAATAAGGACTATGATCCTTACGAAGCATATTTCAACGTCCAAAACGATTGTAATATTTTTATAAGATGTTTATTCACTTATCTGTTCGTACGAACACCAAAATCAGCGATGCCAGACGTACCATAATTATGGAATTGTACCATATATTTTACCCTAAATTATTAGCAGTCAGAAAACGTACCATAATAAATAATTGTACCATAATTTCGATCAACTCAATATTTTGCTGAAAAGTCGTTTAGCAAATATCCAATTTCTATTGCTAATACTAATTAAAAAAAAAGGTGCTCTTCGTGGCAACATTGGCTTGCCACATTACAAGTTAAGATTCGAACAAGAATTGGCAACCCCGTCATCAGCGTGTTAAAGTTCGAGGAATCCCCGGTTCCCCGGTATTCTTCTGTTTATTAATTTAACATTTTAACAAAGTCGGTGTATTTATTTTATTGTTTTTTATCGTCGGTGTGGGTGCCGGTGGTTATTAAAGTTTGTTTTTTCGCTGTATATTCAGCAATAATTTATTAGTTGATGTAATGGCGGCAAGTTCATCGCAAAATGTATTTGATTCGTCTGGATCAGACTCGGAGGAACAAGAACACAAGAGAAAGCGCTTTCAAAATGTTCATAGACGCGCCAATAGGCCTCAAAAATATAAAGCAGACTGGGAAAGTGAAACTGCCTTTAAAGGCTGGTTAAAACCTGTCCAAAGACCATACATTATATTACTAAATTGGCATGGCTTATGGCTTACTTTTTGTAATAATTTTAGATAATCCTTTAAAAGGAAAATGTATTGCATGAAATTCAGAGTTTCTTGCTGACACATCCGTCATTAAAAGTCATAGCAAAGGGGCGAAACATGGAAAATTAATAAAAATTCTCTGCCCAAGTCAGCCAAAAATTGATGTATCCTTTTCTAAAAGCAATGAAGCAAAAGCTGAAGTTGAAAAAGCGGAAATAAAAATTTCAGCCTTCATTGCTGAACACAATCTAGCTTTTAAGACAAGCGATCATTTAATACCGTTAATGAAAAACATTTTTCCGGATTCTAAAATCGCACAAAGTTTGCAAATGTCAAGAACAAAATGTACCGGTGTCATCAAGAATGTTTTGGGAAAATGTAGTTTTGATGAAATTTGTAATGATTTAAGACAGAGAAAATTTAGTATTTTGATAGACGAATCCACTGATATAGGAACTGTTAAAAACATGTGTATTTGTGTTCGATACTTCGATACTAAATTAGAATCTGTAACCACAAATTTTTTTTATTTGGTTCAATGTTATTCAGGTGAAAATCCTGATGAAGCAGTAATTGGCGCTACTGCCGAAGTAATTTATAATAAGTTAATTAACATTTTTGAATTCGCCAGAATACTTATAGAAAACATCATAGGTTTTGGTTCGGATGGATGCAACACTATGTTTGGCTCCAAAAATTCTGTTGTTAGTCGACTGAAACTAAATTTACCTGGAATAACTGTACAAAAATGTATTTGCCATTCCCTGCATTTATGTGCCAGTGAAGCATGCAAAGTTTTACCCCGCCATTGTGAAGACCTAGCCAGGGATATTTTCAATTTTTTTAAAAATAGTTCCAAACGCCAATCTCAACTATCAGAGTTTCAACAGTTTTGTGCAGTAGAACCACATAAAATCCTTCGGCCGTCTCAAACAAGGTGGCTCTCATTATTAACAGTAGTTAATAGAATAATTGGGCAATGGGGACCTTTGCAATTGTATTTCACACAACAATGGATTGAACATAGGTCGCAGTCTTCTGAAACTCGCCAATAGGCTCAATGATTCTGAAACTAAACTTTTTTTTAATTTTCTTCAGTGGATTCTACCAAAGTTTGTCGATCTTAATCAATATTTCCAAAATGAAAGAGTTGTCATTACTGCAGTATATACCAAGATGACTGAAACTTTTAAAGACATGTTATTAACCTATTTAAACACTAATTATGTACATAAAACTGACCTATCAGATATTGATCCAAATAATGCGTCACAGTTTATTAGCTTATCTGATATATATCTTGGGGTCAGAGTGGCTGAAAATATAAACAAATTAAGCCGCGAAGAAAAAGATGATTTTTATATTAGATGTCGGCAGTTTTTGATAGTTTCCTGTAACGAAATAAAAAAAAGATTTGATTTTAAAGAAAATATTTTATTAGATATTAGATATATTAGATAACAAACCTCAATCGATTTTAAATATTATAAACTCTTTGCCTAGAATCATAAAGCCAACTGAATTAGATAGAAAACAAAGGGTGGATGATCAGTGGAGGCTGTATTGTCAGTATTTTTATAATTTTGATGACAAATATAAAAATGAAAGTCTTATAGACAAATATTGGTATAAAATTATGATATTTACTGACCTGTCAAGTCAACATTTATTTAAAGATTTGGGCGAATTTGTTTTAGATATATTAGTAACACCACACTCAAATGCATCATGTGAAAGAGTGTTTTCCAAAGTAAATTTAATTAAAACTAATGTCCGAAATCGGATTTGTACAAATTCAATTAATGGGTTGCTCTTAGCATCCCAGAGTACTAATGGGGAATGTTACAATTTTGAGGTAACAAATTCTATGCTACAAGCAATGAAATCAAAAAATTTGTACAAATCCGATGATGAGGAAGATGTAGAGGTTTCTTTTGACACTTAGTTCACATTATTTCAAACTTTTATGATAATTATTTACATATAAATATATCTAATATATCATTTTAACATAAAACAAATCCAAATTAGTGTTTTATTTGCATCGGCTCCGGCGTATAGTTGCTAGTTATTTGTACCATAATTTTCCCTAAAATTCAATAATTCTGGCATCATTGCGCTATAATTTTATATTTGACATCTGGCATCGCTGACCAAAATAGAATGTCAGACACAACAATTTTTTTTAGCTACCGATATCAAGACGTCAAACGTTCCGCCCAGCCGTATTACGATTCACTATAAGACATTTTCGTGAATTATTAGTAAAGCGGTCAATTTTAGAAA
The DNA here is from genome assembly GCA_949768715.1 of Dascillus cervinus. NCBI lineage: Eukaryota > Metazoa > Arthropoda > Insecta > Coleoptera > Dascillidae > Dascillus > Dascillus cervinus. Next base: position 14,538,358 of record OX458319.1, on the reverse strand, counting down.
GTTTGCATATATCTGCAAAGGATTTGTGAGAAATATGCACATAAATAAGCTAGATTTTTTTGATAACTAGCAGTTTTTTATATTTTAATAAATAAATAAATAGAAATTAATGTTGCATTCTTACTTTCTTAAAAATTTTGTCTTAGCTCTCATGTGTCTATTTCATTTGAATTTTGGATAATTAGCGAAATCCACAATATATAGATTTTAAATGATAGAGATAAATTCTATAAATTCGGAAATATAAAATCATTGCAAATCTCTAATTTTAAAAATTTCCCGCAATTTTTCTACCATGCCGTCAATGAAAAAGGTACAGATTTGACAGCACATCTGTGAGTAAAAGGACGAACAATTTGACTAAAATAATCATGGCTGCGAATATATTTACATGGAGTCTTATGGGGAAACAAATTTTCCCGAAAATGTAAAATTTAGACATATTTATCCAATTTGGTTCACGGAAACTGTTTCTTAGGTGCTAAAGGAAAATTTTTATGTAATTTGTTGACGATGTTGTGTTCGGAACGCAATAAAAAACGCGATCAAATAATACTGTATTTCGACCACAACTTTTAGATTTTTTTTCAAAATATTCACCGTGTTATCATAAAAAAAAACATATCATATTAAACTACTATATGTTTAGTATAAGTACCCCGAAGGAATTTCTGCATTATACCTTACTTCTTGAGCAGAACTGACTTCGCTGGCACACTACATTTAAAAAAAATATTGTTGTCAATTTATTTCTTCTTAAGTTATCAACTTTCTCGCAATAGAAAAAATATTTTCTTACAAGGCAATATATTCTCTATAAGTGCTGTAAAGTGCATTGCAAAATATTTCGTAACTCTAAAGATTTCAGTAAAAAACCCTAACTACTACATTTTTGCAAGAATTGCACTTTCGGAAGTTAATTTTTGAAAACTAGGCACTTCTTCACCAAACCAAATATATCATTAAATGCGGTAACATTATGTTTACAACTGTTGCTTCGCAAATTATATTTTGATAAGTATTTTCTAAGCTTAACTGATTTTCTTAAAACTCTGCATTTTTTGAGGTTCGTTTCCCCAGCCTTAAGCAAAATTGGTGCCCCCTGAGCGGCTTCCCGGGCCTTAACTTTTTTTCGTTACGCGATTGCTAATAATAATAATTCGTCTCGTATCGGTGTGAACCTCTTCATAAGCCCCCGTATAATCAAATTTCTATGAATCTTACGCTGCTAAAAATTCGCAGACACCGCAAAAATTTCCCGTCGTCGGTCTGGGAAGGCCTTTACGATTGTCCCGCGAAACAAGATGATCGGTTACCATTTGGAGTGCGGTATTTGTTTAGAAAAGTCGCTAAAATTCTCTAGTGTTAGTTGTAACTCAACTTTTTAAGTAATTTGGAATCTATTTATGCATTTTCATATTGTCTGTGACTTTTGAAATTGCTGTGAAATTTTGTACTTTTCGTGGAATTTGTAAAATGTCGTTTTGCTGATAACAGACATTTTGTTGAGATTGTATATTCTTTGATACCTACGTGAATAATTTACTGTATTGCAACCACCCACGATGTCTGAGGATGCTGCCCCTATTCTGTGTCAAAAATGCGGTAAAATTTTTAAGGCTAAACGCACCTTATCAATTCACCAAAAAAATCCCTGTAAACCTCCCGGCAGTGAATCATCCTCTGACACTAAATTTGTGTGTGAATGCGGGAATAAATATAATTCTTTGAAGAACTTACGAGACCACCTAAGTAGATTTTGTTTGGGACGAGTTGAGAAGTTAGACCAACTTCTTGAGCATAAAGATGATAGTGACGAATTTAAGTGTATGCGTTGCGAGAAAAAATATAATTCTGGAGCTGCTCTCAGTCAGCATCAAAGGAGGTATTGCAAACATCACGCTGATAACAAGGGTTTCTATGCATGTACATATAATTGTCCAAGACAATTTGATACGCTGATTGGGCTACGCCAACATATCCGTCATACACACCCCATGCAATACGATAAGGAAGTGCAACATCTCCAAGTTAAACAAGGCTGGACCTCTGTTGAGATAGCGGAGATGGCTGAAGCTGAGGCTACATTTAAGGGCAAGAAAATCAATGAGTTTTTAAAAACTAAGATCAAGCGTACACTGGATTCTATCAAAGGAAAGCGACGCGATCCTATTTACCGTGAGTTGGTTCGCAAGGCCAAGGAACGTAAAAATTTAAATCATAAACCAAATCGATTGATTCTTTTTTTAGCGCGGTAGAAAAGGTTTTTTTATAAGGTGGGAAATTAATTTTCAAATCAGTTATAATATTCTATTAATTGATTAATTAATTAATCATGCGCCATTGTTCCTGCTTTTTATTCTTATTATAGAACTTCAGTCATCCTTTTTATTTAAATTTAATTATAAAAATTGCATATAATGTACAGATTTATTTTATTATGATTTATTTCATTTTATTTTAACCTCGAAACTCGACTTAAAAGACAACAACTATGTTGCATGAAGCGCTAATTAATCAATTAACAAAAGAATATTATGATTGCTTTTAATATTAATTTTCCAGCTTGTAAAGTTACAACACTTGTATTCCGATTACGTTTTTGAAAATTATTTTTTATTATAAGTTCTATTCCCTGCAGAAAACAATCGTTTTATCTTTGAGAAAATAAAATTGAGAATTAATATGTATGTGTATGTATGTATCTAGTATATGTTGTAACTTGATTCAGACTCCCATCGAGAGAAAATTTTAATTTTACATTTTTACTTTATAAACATTTATTTTTGATATCTGATATATGGACCATTTTCTATTTAATAATTTTAGCTGCTACTTGTGTGGCGTGTTGGTACGTAAACATGAGGTGCGGGCTTTGTTATAAGTTACTTACTTGCTGTAGAAGCCAAGAAATCGTACAGCAGGAAAATTACGAGCAAAATAATCTTTAACATAGTAAGATAATTTTCAACTCGTACACTGTCTGTACAACATTTTATTTGTGTTTTCAATTGTAGCAAGTGTTATTTAGATGACATAATGTTTTAAAAATATTAATTGCTTTGTAAACATAGGCAAACAGAGTTTTATGCAAATGTCTTGTATCGTGATGTTAACTTTGGTGTTGCATGTTGTGCCTGCAATTAATAAAACAATAAAATTGTAAAATGTGTGCTTGTGCTACTTTCCTGACATGTGATTTTTCCTGGAAGTTCCGCCAGAAAAAATTCTCAATCGTACTACCATCTCACAAAATTGGTAATACAGCGGCGACACGTTATTCTCCGATTCGTTCATCCGCATTGCAATATTATGCTAAAGTTGTTCGCAAGTAAGCTCGACACCAGGGCAAGAGGGTAATTTCTGCAGCGCAGTTTCTTGATTCAAGGTGTGTGAAGGTGTTCAGGCAATTAAGGGTTGTTGCTTATTCTTTTATATTCTGCATTCCATTTGCAAACGTAAGGAGGTGGTTTGTTACATAACGAGAGTAGCCAATTCGTCGAATTCCGCCAGAAATAATTCGCATCGTATTGTTTAGTTGACTGTACAAAAGTTTAATGTGGAAGCCAAAATCTAAGTGTAGCATAAAGGAAAATAGAGACTGAAGAACTTCAGGATGTATCACTATTGTTCAGTGTCTTTAATTTTTTTTAGCAGCTTTTAATAAACGTTGACTAATAGTTAAAGTTCTATTGAATGTAACGCCAAAGTACTTTTGATTTTTGATGTGGTGTGTTGCTGTTTTCAAACAGGATCTGAAGCTCCTTGTTAGCTAGTTTAGTTTTATCTGATGTGTTATTGTGTTGACCAATGTCTCTTGGAAAGTTCAAACTGACTGACTTCTTTCAAGGTATAACACAAAAGAGATTTTAGATTAGTCGTTACTTCCAAACAGTATCAAAATCTGCCCAAAGATCGATATGAAATGACCATCGAAACAATCTGAATCTTTGGCCACCAAGTAACACATGATTGTGTTCTTCGCTTCAAATAATATTCTATGAAATTAATTCTCCTGTTAGAACTAATCAAACAAGGTGAGTTGCGAAAATGACCAACTGAAACTATAGAGGTTTCAAAACATTTTTAGAAACTTCAATTAATATTGTTTCCGTTTATAAATAAATAATGTTAATTAATATTAAATGCAACAACTCTTCGAAATAGCTTGTATTTATGCAAGTTGTGGCACGAGTAGTACCCTGGGAAGTTTTTCGATCACCCTTTATTTTAAAAGGTAACTAATTATTGTTGATTAAATAATTGAGTTAAATGAAATAATCATTTCCATTTGTCAATTTAATAGTTCCTCATTATTCTAAGGAGATTAGTGCAATTACTTCATTGAAAATATAAATAAATAATTGTTAATTATTGCGTAATTATACATTTCAGGTAAAAAGAGTGCATTGATATACTCTAATTAGTTGCATTTAAATAGCAATTATGTTTAAATGATTATTATTATTGAAAAACTCTTGAATATTTTTTGTTTATAACAGATTTGTGAGTGCCCAACTTTTAGATTTTGTTCTTCGTGAAGTTAAAGATATCCATAACGCTCATTTTCTTCCAGTCCCGTGCATGGCCATGTGAAGAATTCCAGGATAAAACAAGCAGTAGAAACACCACCCAAAATCTGGAAATTATAATCTTCCCTAGAATAGCCATAGCTTTGCGATTACCCAAAAAGAAGACATTAATAACTTTTGTTTGGCTTCAAAAATTTTCAATTATTGAATAAATTTTCTTTATAATTAGTTTGCTATTGAATTGAAATAAATTATGAACAGGAAACAGTTTAGTTATAATAATTATCACGAATCATAAAAATCGAAATTTCAGAAAAAGCATTAAAGTTAGCTAAGTTTGGAATAGTTGGGCCAGTCGGTTAGATCCACCACTACCGACCTTTTAAAATTGTTTTCTATGAATTTACAGTAATTAAATTGACGCCTGTGGCTTAATGTTATTTTAAGTAAATTTTCTTATACGTATTGAGAATGCAACTACACGTAATGCGACATCTAGCATATGGAGTCGTAAATTGTTAGTTATAAAGTCGCAGGGTGCATTTATATTACAATTTTTTTGCTTTGATTTAAATAAACTCTAAAAATTTAAGTAATTTTGTTTTAGTACTTCCTTTCTTTTAGTAATTGCGAATTTGAACATTTTAATGCCCTGTAAGAAATTAAAACCATTTAATATTAATGCTCGGGAAAATAACATACAAACGAGAAGTGATAAGTATTTCATAGCACGATTTCCATTTGGAACTGAACTAACATTTTTGACTCAGTTTGAGTTACGAGAACTTTTATAAAACCAAATATTCGAAGCAGTTGACAGACACTACGTTGAACAAACACTTGCACGTATATTATTTGAAAACCTCGTACGTACTAGAATCGTTGGAACATCATTTATTCAAGTACTACCGCCTTTTCAAATTCAGTAATATTCAAATATATTAAACTAAAAGTACTATATACCTTTTTGATGAAAGTTTTTAAATTTCCCATATCTATTCAGAGTGATTCACAATAAATTAGGTGTAAAAACGTTGCTAACCGGTTAATTTTTTACTGGTTAGGTACCAAAATTAACAGATTAGTAACTACCTAAGGTCACTTTTCACTATTAATAAATAATTTAAATAAATGACGTTTACAAGTGAATAATTAACAAAACAGTTTACAGTTAAGAAAATATTCATCGCAGAGGTGGCAATTTTTTTGATGGGAATATTAAAATTTACACATAAAAAATTAAGAATCCCATGCTATCAAAATTTTCGTGGGCCCTCAATTCATGGTTTAGGAATCCGCATGTAAGGACAAATTTGGTATAATATCTGGATTAATATTTTAAAATTCATACTTTAAATTTGCATAGAAACAAATGTTTCACTCATGGATAAAATTTACTGTAACGCCTTGTATATATAATATATGACTATCACTGTACAGTAAAATTATTACAATTCAGCATTAAATTTATTGCCTTGTTAATTGTTTATAAATATTGATCCAGTTCAATGATCAAATTCTGGGAGTTAAAATGTTATGCATCATAAAGTAAATCATTTACGAAATTGTATCGATTTATAGTAACTGAAATAAAATACAGACCAAAGTGATAAAAAGGTCCCTTGCCACATGAAATGGTAATGACCCTTGACATCGGGCACATGCAAACGAGGTGGATACAAAAAATATCAATAACGATTTTTCCCCCGGGCAATAGAATATGAAATATTTTATTAACACTTTTGATTTTGAGACTTAATCGAAAATTTCGTTAATGTCCACAAAGTTTAACATCAACATGATATCTCTTATAAATGTAAATGAATTGCGCAATTTTGAAAGATAAATGGTCGCTTCCAGAATCTAGAACTTTTGTGTAAAACAAGATACAATGACCTAAATAGTAAATTGTGTTGTATCAGTTGTATCGCATCGAAATGCTTAGCTATTAGGCTTTAATGGGGTGTCTCTCTTTTTTAGTTGAATGGAGGTCGCTGGTATCTTCGAACTCCACGTGTAAGTAGCGGGAAATTGTAAAGTAATAAGGTCATTCCTACAAAAGGGATTTTTTTAGATTTCGTTTCACTATTTAAACTTATTGCATATTTTGATGATACTTTCGGTGCTCAGCGAACTGTACGTTCGCGTGTTGTTTGTCATTCAGTCCACTAAGCCATCATCGTATTTAAAATTCATCGCACAATTTTATAAATCAAATTTATGATTGAAGGAAAAATTGTAAAAGCATTGACAAGACAAGTGGAAAGATCGAATACACGCGATTTGTGTGCCGAGGTAACCGAATATTGCGAGCACGTGTGTTGGGTTAAGGAAGTGAAGGCGTTGTGAAGTGCTATAAAGCTGAAGTTACAACAAGATTCCATAGAGTTGTGTTCGCAACTACTGTAAACGTTTGAAATTGGTGAACATTTCGATTACCTAAAGTCGGTCAGATAAAACGAGTTTATGGAATAATAAAATTTAATTTTTATTTAAGATTCCTTTTTATACAGCTCTTACAAATTGGTGCGAACAATATGGCGGTCACTGTATATTCTTCTTAAATATTTATCTTTGAGTTGTATCCCATAAATGTCTAAATGCTTTTAACCTTGCAGTTTGTCTAAATTAGCATAAGTAACATTGTTAAATTTACTCTTACAGATCTTCCTGTTGCAAACTTTTTTCAACATTATAGTTTTGTTTACTTTTTCATTTTACAAGCTTAGTTTTTTGAAGCATTATAAAATGTTTTTATAAGTAAAACATATTTACGAGTGTAATTTATATTCAGTATCAGCAAATTCATTCATTGTACAGGGTGATGAAAAAAAGGTGCCCATGATTGATGTTGGGACAATGCTTTCTGTTGAAGCATTGTGGAAATCGCAACAAAAGTGGTCCAAATAGATTCTGTTTAAAATTAAAACAGTTTGTCTAAGAGTACAACGTGACAATACTGCACATATTTCTTTTTCTAAAGAATTACTTTCAGATAGGCCTACTTCTTGTATCTAAGCAACCAACACTGACAGATACTGTCACTTGCGTAAGACAAACAACTGTCACGTTGACATAACTTTTTCTATTTCAAAAGAATTTAATATAATTAAACAAGAATACACAACAAACAGGTAATTGAAGGGCTGGATGCAAAAAGTCCCTAAGTGATGTAGAGATTTTCTACTATTTGCGCTATTTCTGATAATAATGAATAAACTTTCGGTCGCACTTACTGATTCTCGTTTAAAAGGCCCCTAACCATGTTATTTAGTAAAAACAGATCAGTCAAAAGCGAAATAATGTAATTTCCAGATCAAATTGAAACATAAAATCACAAATATCTCAGAATGGGAAAAAGTGACTTAGAATGACTGTCGCGCTAATCTTTGTATGCTTCGTCCTGATCCAGTTTCAATCGCTTCTACAACTGCTTCCTCCGACGGTGGTGTACGAACTTCATGAGGTCGTCTACCGTTTACAGAAATCGGTACTATTTGGCTATTTTCTCTTAATTTTTGCTTCACTTTTCTAATTACGTTAGCGTCTGGATGACGTCGATGTGGATACAATCTAGCATATTCTCTAGCAGCTTCCGATGCGTTATTATCTGTCTCACCCAAGCGGAGCAATATGTCTAGATATTCACTGAAATTGTATTCCATTTTAAGACTTTTTAGGACATTTGACTTGTATCGTTCAAATTTGACAAGAGAACTGACATTAAAAAGTGAATTATTGTTGCCAACGTTTCCTAGGAGATTTGCGATGTTGCGACATTGATAAATTTCCCTCGGAGCCAAGAAACCGTATTTTTGACATCGGTAATAAAGTTGGTTTCAATAGATTTTTTACACTTTTGTTTTTAAAGCACCATCAACTGCATCAAATTTAGACCCTAACAATGAAATTATTACAAAATTGTTAATCGTATAGATTTTTATTGTCTGAATAAGAAAGCTTATATCTTGGTGAAGAAACAACAAATTTTATTTTGGCTTTCAAATTCGTGTTTTGTTAGAAATCGTCTATAACATGTAGCTACTCACGGGCACCTTTATTTCATCGCCCTGTATAACCATTTAATTATTTGTTATACTTATTTTATTTTCTAAATAGTCTCTTAGCTCTAAAAGACAAAATGTAGATCATTTCGTTCTGGTAGGTTATCGACAAAACTTTTATAATTGTATGCATGTTAAAATTGATCAACAAATTTACATATTATAATATGTAATAATACACGTAACAGTAGTTCATCACAGCTAGCTGATTATAAGAAAATATTAAATTTGAAGGCCAAATTTCTAAAAAATCCTTCATTTAAATTATGGCTACTAACAAAATATGTCGTGAAAACAGAGTATTATTATAGTAATCAAGGAAAGAAGCCTCACCCTGCAGAATAAACTAAAGCTTCAAAAGATTTCCTGGACAGTATGAAACAATAAAAATCGTAGAGCGTAAAAAAAACATAAGAATACACGGCTAGTAAAAGGCAAATGATTGGGGTTTACGCAAATACAGTAATTTTCAACTTCAAGGCATGTTTCTACGGGTAGAGAAATGAATACCTTTTTAGTGAAGCTTCCTTTAATACATTATGCATTGATAAAACGGACAGAAAACCTACTTGTAGTTAAAAAAAAGGTAATTTGCATAATAAGTCTAACATACTTATTCCAAGCTGGACTTCTATGATCGAAAGAACAACATTGAAAAAAATAGGAAAACATATTTATTTCGGCCATTCCTAATAGTGTTCGCAACTTATTCGAAAATTACAATATATACCTATTAAATATTTTTATACAATTAGTTTTCATCTTTTATTGGCAATCAATCAGATTTTATTGTTGTGAAATTTTAATTTTTGCATTAATATCTACCTATTACATTCGCAAACATCATTGTAACATTATTGTAGTAATATTTGAATTTGAATTTAACTGCTAATTTATAGAATAACAGCATAAAAGATAAATAAGAAAGAATAATTATTAAGAACATTGCATTAAAAATAAATCTAGAAATCACTAAATTTATAAATTTATAAGAACTGTGTGAAAATTAAGAAACCAGTTAAATGAAAACCATGACCTACTTACTAACATTGAGTTTGCTTTTCTTCCTGAAGTCCTGCAGTTACATTCATTATCAGAGGAAATGAGTTTCACCTAATATTTTTTTATCGCAAATTAAGGGGCCGACAGAATTACGCAATCATATATCTTTATAATTTACAGCTTATTTCGCATTCAAGTTTTCCATTTGCTTTTTTTAAAAATAATAAATTGTTGGGAACGCTTACTGCCACACTGTGGCAATAGTGGTATACCTAACAACATATCCTACGGCGTTCTTCGATATAGATTTCATACTTCCATGATAAAGTTAATGAATCAAGTGATGAGCTAGGTATAAACTTTAGAGTTCAGTTTCCAAATTTATTTTAACTTGCAATGTTACTTTCAAGCTTTATCTTGGTTAAACAAGTATGTACTTTTTATTTTACGTTTGCTCGGAGTTATCTAAAAATGTAACTTATTTTAGTTAGAAAACTTGTTCAAGTTTAGTAAAACCGCTCATTTTAAACATGATCTACACTATCTCAGCATGTGTTTATGTGAAGTTGTATTTGGTCAGCAGCAAGAATCTAATGCGCGCTGGGGTAAATTTCCTGCAATTCTGCTGTACTCTCGGAGTTTGTTTAGGAGGCAGTTAAATATTTTGTTTTTTCGAAACAACATTTTTCTATTTCGAGCATATGATTTTTTTTAGGCGTAGAAAAAGGAAAGAGAACTGGAAATTAAATATAAAATAAAATTAGTCGGGGACCTTTGTGTTATTGCGCATAATATAATGTAATAACGGAGATTCTTATTGTTAGATATAAAAACTTCGATCACTAAATCTTGTATTGTATCTGCAGGTATCTTGGAAATCGATAAAATTATTGAATTAATAGATTACCTTTATTGTGTTCTTTAATTTTAAGTTTTTCCATTTAATTTTAATACAGCAATTATTATGAAGAACAAATTAAATAAAGGTCACAAAGGTTTGACAAAGTTTTAACGACTTTTATATGGTACCTACTTAAGTTTTTTTATAATTTCAATTTTCTATGGAGATTGTAACTACCCGGGAGTGTTTGAAATGTTTATAACTGGAATGTACTTATATAATAAATTTTATTTCGAGCATTTCAAATTTCCCCGGCCGGCAATTACAGCATACCAACATTAACAAACTATCTGGAATTGTGTTTTAGCACCTAACCGGATTAATAATGAACTCGTAGCAACTGACTGAATTATGAAGATTAAATAAGCTTATACTCTATTAAATACCTAGGTATTAGGTATTAAATTTATTTGGTTTAAATTGGGGACTACATTAAACACAAATAATAATTATACCATAAATGACTTGCAGTTTTGGTGATTCCTAATTTGAGCATAACGGAGACAGTGAATTTGACCCGTGAACTTTTTTGTTTCCAGTTTTGAGAAACGAATGATTCAAATAAAACAGTTTTTTATTTTGTAACTTGACCAAGTTTTTCCAAATGTTCATTAATAAACTAATAAAAATATTATTAAATTTAATGGTTTATGGAAACTTGTGCCTATACTACAAAAATCTAGTATTATAAATTAACTCAAGTTCCTAAAACTAATTATTACAACGATATAACAGTAGTTAAAGTTTACGTTTTAGTATGCTGGTTTATCACTGTTTTTATTATGAAACGTGATTATTATTGAATTATGTAGTTACAGCAAGTATTGTACTAATTCAGTAAACTTTCTTGTATTAATTTCAGTACAACTAATTAGATTTTATGTAATTTCAAGTACCTTAACCCTGCAGTGGGCGCGCAGCGGTACTCAGTACCGCAAATTAAGTTTTTTGTTTGTTCTACACGCGGTTCTAGTCATACATAAATGTTGGCTCGTGTATGTGTCTTTGACCTATCCCACTAAAATCCACTCCACCCTTTTTTTTTATTGAATTCATCTGTTAGTAGCAATCGGTCATTCCCTGAAGGGATCCCAGATTGCGGTACTGAGTACCGCTTGCGCGCCCTAATATGTAAATGAAATTCCTAAATAAAATAGTCACGAAACTACACTATTGTCTCTTTTTATGCGGATTTGAAGTAATACGGTTTGTAATTTCAAGAAAATTGTATGATTGTACAATGATTAATGGTATTAGATTAAAAATGGATTTTACCAATTTAATTTTTTTTTTGCTTTTTCTTGTAAAAGTTACTGTAATTTAAAAAAAAAATTTTTTTAACTGCACTATACATTTTTTAACTTATACTTGTACAAAATGAGTTTTATGTGTAGAAATCAGTACTATCCTAAGTGCGGTACTCAGTACCGCGGCGCGCCCTAATATGTAACTGAAATAGGTGCGCCCACTGCAGGGTTAGACATAAAGTCCGGATTACCGAGTACCATCAAATCCGGATTATAAAGTACACAATGCAATTGAAGAATCCGGTATAATAAAGGTCCGGATTATCGACGTCGCTCTGTATTATCACAATATTATAAACTTAGATTTTAATAGCTATAGCGAATTGTCGTTTGCTATTTCCACGTACTACAATTTTTCTTTTTCCATTTACGAGACTCGTTTCCTTCATGCACCCTTTCATCTTTGAAACACATTATTTCGAGCATACAAACTTCCTCATCTGCTCTAATACTTTCGTGTAAACATCTTACAAGTTTATGACAAACACTATGATTTTGACTTTAGATGCGTTACTCTTTGCACTATTTGCAGCTTGAATGCATTAAAATATATTTAGGTTGAGTTTATTTGGAACTGACATAATTTCTACGATTGCCTTTTTTAACAATTTAAATTTTGCAACCTTCTTTTTGTGCTACTAATTCATGAAAACGTACACTATATGTTAACTTATCGACAACCACGGTAATACAAACATAAATCAGAAGAAGAAAGCACATACTCGGATTAAAATACACTGCAAACATATGCAGCATATTGCATCTCGTTAAAAGAAGGCGAGACGTGATCGAACAATATTTGTAGCCATCGGGAATGTTCAAATAAAAATAATCGCGATTTGATTAAATTTTGTTATTGCGACGGAAAATTTACGACGTGACGGAAACTAACTACACGGAATCTGGCAAAGCAAAAGAAATTATCTTATCACGATGGTTGCGTACTATCCTTCTCACGAATCGACGACACCGTTTTCCAACTGATTGCAATTATAATTTATACATTACTCGGAAGTTATAAGTCGGAAGTAGACAAAGCGTAATTTAAAAACCAATTTTCTATTTTATTTAAATTTTATGGAAGCAATAAAAATGGAAATTTCAAAATACGTGCTTGTCAGAGTGTCCAGACCGTACTAGAATAAACATCTTTGTAACTTTGGCATTTTTTGTGTACGGAAACAGTTGTTCCTTGGAAGAAATATAGCATGTTGCATACTTAATCTGAAAGCTTTGAAAATAAAGAGAGTTCTAAAAACCAATGAATACGTTTGGAATTAATTTGCTAAAATACAAAGTTTTTATGTATTTTGGTCACAAGGTTTTTTTGGTAAGCATTCGTTGAAGCGAGCAACCTAAATATGTTCATTCATGACCTATTCATGATAATTTTAAATCACTTAGCTTTTAAAACACAAGTTATAGATAAAGATTTAAAAAAAAATAAATGTATTTGTGTGAAATACCATGAAACGAAATGTTGCAGCAAAAATAGTTAACACACTTTGAACTTCAGGGAATCTTGGGAGGACATATAATTTTAGATTAGTTCTGAAACAGTGACTCTCGGTCAATTAGTCATTTTTCTCAGGAAGTCACTTTACATACACAAACAACCGTAGATAAATTACGACAAACTGGTGACAGTTCAGCGTAGGTACCTCTCTTCCAATTTAAAAAGAGTCTCATCATTTTCTTTTCGTGTCATTTATTACTTTCCGGTGTGTAGGTACTAATGCAAGTTGTTGGCATTCTAGACGTTGATGTTATTAATAACCTCTATCACCCCAGTTTGGTCACAGATGTTTAGTGTCCACTTCGTGCTTTGTTTTAGGTCGGATGACTTTAAGAATTTTTTGATCATTTATTACAAGCTTAAAGTAGGCTAAGATAGCTGTTGTATGTATGGCATGTAGGCGGATGCAATAAGAGATCACGGTGATTATTTTTTTCGATATATTACACACACGTATACTTGAACCAGTTTCAATTTCCGTGAAAATGTATGCATTAATGCGGTTAACTTTCAACGAAACGAAACTGCTCGAAACGGAAGGTATTTACGTACAGCGAAGCATCATCGTTATGTATGTCGCGTTGAGAATTAATTGATTAAGTAATCTACTATTAATATTTCATATTTTTAACATAAATCGATTAAAACCGAAAGATAAATATTTAAAACGGGAACAATTATTTTTAGTTGCCATTATTTAAGTATTTTAAGGGGATTTTTATATTAGCATAATTAGAATAAGAACTAGTCAACTGCCTGTAACTTAAATGCCCCCTAGGTTGAACTTTTTCTCAAGTTGAACAATTTAAAACGTCAAAATAATCTTCTTTAACTCGAACTTTCCTTAACTCAAACAAATATAGCTGACATGTGATTGTTGGAGTTGATTGTATGTAGTAATGTTTTTTAAATCTTAAATTATTTTGGAGTCACTGTTCAGCACATAATAAAAAAGCAAAAGCTATTTTCTTATCATCATAAATAACGTTATTTGAAATATATAGTCAGATATCAAGAAAAACTTTCTACTTATTTTAATTTCTATAAAGACCGTTTTTAAGTTTGTCTATTCTTGCATGTTTTTTAAACAAAAATCACTGAAAGTGTTTTCGCCTTGTTTTACTTTATAGACAGTATTTTTTCATAAGTAATATCACAAGAGAGTGAGAATAAATTGAAAATAATTCGACAGATTTTCGAAAACTTGTTGCCAGGGAATAGACACGAGAGCCCGTAGGGCTCGAGTGGCTATTCCCAAATGGCAACAAGTTTGAAAAAATAACTGGAGAATTATTTTCTAATTAATTCGCACTCTCGAGTGGTATTCGGAAGATTATTTTTTAACGTTTAAATAAAAAATACAGCATAAAAATACAGTTTAATTCATTATAAACTAAAATCAAACTGGCGACACATGTCAAAACTAGAAAATGTGCTGTCAAGTTACATATGTAAACAAAATACTAGAAATTATGCTCGCGGGAATTTTCTACAGTAGAAAATTCTCACTATAATAATGTTGTGATTGGACAGAATTAAACACGTGTGCCCAAATACTGCTAAACGATTGGTGAATGAAATCATTAAAAAATAATCATTTTATTTTATCAACAGTTATTCGCCTTTTAAGTGCATTTGTTTAGTAGCCCAAGTATTTACTTGTTCATTTTGTCTGCGTGTTCCGTGCATCACAAACAATTATTTTTACTATTGCAAATATTGTAACGTCAACAGAACGATAGTCTTGAGTCAACAATAAGAACTAGGTTGCTCGAATTTGAAAAGCTTCCAACTCTCTATACAGGGTGAATTTGCAACGGCGCATAAAACAAAGCCAAAGTAATAATTTGAATTTTGTCTTAATAAAACTACTGCATGTCAAAAGAGATTATTCTAGATTGTTTATTCAACAACACTGTTCAGGCCCTTCAGCTAATTTTGTTGAATTTGTAATTTGTTGACACAAACAATTTGATTTTGTCCAATATTGCAATATTAACTAAAATAACTAACTGAAATAATTCTTTCGAGTAAACAGAAGGAGATAAAAAATTATTCTTGTTAAATAATCACAAACAAATAAATTTTAAATTTTAAATTTTTTTTGGTGAAATTTCTGATTGAAACCGCAGACGTCCTTGTGAAAATTTTTATTAAAAGAAAACCCCTCTCAAGATAAATGGACACGTCGATAAAGTTGATAAGATTTACGAGCATATTCTCAAATTTAAAAAAATGATCGGAAGCTTTTAAATCACAATTAAGACAACAGTGTTTTATAAAAGTTTTCCGCACAAATCATTACATCAGCACAGTTCAACAATTTTCACCTTATCTCTTCAGAACACAAAAGTGATCGGTGAAAAGCCAAAAATAAATAAATCATATTTTGAGCGTTTAGGTTTTTATTACATTATATTCATACAAATGATACCCTTATTATATATCAAAAGCTTTACAGTTTGAATTAAAAAATTCTAGTCATCTACAATCTTAAGAATTTGGTAAGTTTGTGCCAGTCCAAGTTATCGTTTACCCTTTAAATGTACTTCGCGTTTGCGCCGATTAGACACAGGAAATGATTGGGTGACTGCATATCTATATAGGTAGTATCTTGGCTGAATGAAACCGGCGCTCGGTCGTGTTAGCACGATGCCAGTGTATTTTCACAGTCCGCCAAGATTGTACTTTCTTGCAGTGCGTGAGATAAATCATGACGATTTTTAATTGTCGATAATGTTTTGCAAACATAATTTGTTTTTAAAAAAAATTAAGTACTTGTAACAGTTTCTGACCATCTCTTACAATTGATTTGTGATCCAATTTACATAGTTAAATTTGAAAATTATTTAATTTTATGCACTTCAAATAGTTAATCGTTTTGTGGTGCCAACAATAATATAAAGTTAGTAAAAAAATAAATTGTGTAATAAATTGAAAAAATACATCAAAACAAAATAAATAATTTCCTAACCATTTTTTCAACTCAGTGATAGTGATTTTCAAGTCGTTCAGCAGCTGCATACTTAAAACAACTTGTCTAAACGATCACATAAAAATGGCATGTAAGAGATCAAAAAAATTTATCATCAAAGTCTCGTTTATTTATTTCTAACTACCGATGACAGTCAATTTCAATACGGAACAGATTTCGTTATGATTTCGGATGTTAAGTAGACGAAGAAGTTTCCACTTTTAGTTTGGGTCAAAATAATTAGTAGAGAACTGTTGAGTGATTTAATATTATGCATTACTG
The DNA here is from genome assembly GCA_949768715.1 of Dascillus cervinus. NCBI lineage: Eukaryota > Metazoa > Arthropoda > Insecta > Coleoptera > Dascillidae > Dascillus > Dascillus cervinus. Next base: position 14,521,780 of record OX458319.1, on the reverse strand, counting down.
AGCTCTGATTTTATTGAAGTTGCAAAATACGTCTTGATAAAAAAGAATCGATGATAGAAGTGCGTGATGGCAAGTGAAACAACGAAGGCAATTTAGCAAAACGGGTGATGAAAGGAGCTATAACAAACATATAAATCCAAAACGTAAATACAAAGAAAAAGAACGATACATGAGTTTAAAAAGAATGATATGATTTCAACGGTAGTGTCAGTGGCGACGACTGCAACGTCTTTAAATTTAAACTCGACTCCGCCGATAGAGCTTAATCTGAATACCACCACATCAAATTATTTCTACACGTCTTCATCCACCGCAGATATAGTAAACATATCCAACGAAACGTCGTTAAACTATAATAATGATACGGCTAACCCCGTTTTCCCCAGCTACATTAGGATTACTTCGATGGTTTTTTGTATCATTATCATGTGTTTGGGTGTCGTCGGAAACGTTATGGTGCCTATTGTTATCTTCAAAACGAAGGACATGAGGAACAGCACGAACATTTTCTTGGTTAATTTAAGTGTTGCCGATCTGATGGTGTTACTGGTATGCACTCCCACAGTTCTCGTAGAAGTGAATTCGAAGCCTGAAACTTGGGTCCTTGGCGAAGAAATGTGTAAGTAATATCTCGTATATTAAAATTGCCGCAATTTTTTTCAATAGCCGCTTAACATAATAGGCCAGTTAATCAAACTTTAAGGCTGAGTAATTTATGAAAGTTTTGTAACAATTGCAACCAAATGGCGCAAGATATTCGGCGCAAATTGACTTGCGAGATTTATGAATTTCGTTGTAATATTCTTTCTCGTGGGCGTAGTTTCAGAAACATTAATTTAATTGATGTCTGTATCATAATCGCAGGTTGAATGGCGTTTAGAATGATTTATGTAAGAAGTGGACTATTTGTCCTTTTTGCGTTGCGATTCGTTAGAGCGTCTCTATTTTTGTTTTTTTTGCCATTGCAGGGGCTTAATTATGAACGATCGAAATCAATTTAAACCGCCAGGCTGTGCGATTAGAATCGACGTTCATAAATTATTTTAATTTACGGGTGAATCATTGCGATTGTAAAATAAACTGGCTGCCTAAAAGAGCACGAGAGCATAATAAAAAACACCGCCTCTTCATAAATTTAAGGAATTTTATCTCTATTTTAAACTTTTTGCTAATGGATTCACATGAAAAATGTATTCACATGCTGAACAATTATAATTGCCGCCAATAATAGAAGATAATATAATTCACCTACAGTTTTAGTTCTTCCTTGATAGGAAGCAAATTGTGTACCTAAAAATATTTATTATTTATTGTTGTCTTGCCTAAGGAAAAATGTGTAAATATGTAATTTTATAATTTAGACTATTGAAGAGAATGTTTTTATATTTTCCTCGTGATTTGGAAAGCATACAACATGCATTTAACGACCCGAAGTTACCGAATAACTGTATCATTTACTTTTACGCTGTGTGGGTTTATTGGACAATGCTCGTATATCTAGTTTCCTAAATCAGTAGTTTGAGTAGTTCACTACTTGAATAATTTATAGGAGGCGAGCTTATTGTATCGTGCTCTTATTTGCTTCCTATTTAAACGGAAATAGTACGGTTAGATTGCCAGTAACACATGTTTCGAATAGGATAAAACTTTATGATTATTTTAATTGAAAACGGAGGATATTAATAACAAGTTACGGTAATTACCAAAATAATGATTAATTACAAATTTACAACACTTTCACGATATTTACAAATTAGTTAAGAGCCATTTATGCTATTAACTTGAAAAACGGCTCAAATTTTGCATCCTCGAGAATGAAAAATTTTGTTTACACACCTTGTGCTTTATTTAAGATGAACCTAACCGTTATTAATTTTTCTAAACAATTTTATCAAAACAAAATTTAATTTTAAAAGTAGTTGGGTTTGTGGAAACCTCGTATAAAATTAGCAAGTTGTGTAATGGAACAAATTGTTATGCATTCACGACGGCCACCCTGAACTTGTCAGTTTATAAGAATTCTATGCTAAGGGTATTATGATGGATGATTCAATATAGGACCGGTTTTTTGACGTCCCGTTGTCAATATCTTATCCTGTATTATTTTTTAACATTTTACACTTATGTTAATTTAATCGTCTGTGCTGTTATTATTATTAATAAATAAATTCCGTTTCATTTCAACTGTACAAAACATTTTCTAAATTAAAAAATAAATTTGAACAAACTGTAAAGCTATACTTAAATTTACATAAATACAGTAGAGCGTCGATTATCCGAACTAATTGGGACCGACTACCGTTCGTATAATCGAAAATTCGGATGACCGAACAGTCATAGTTTATGAGCACTAAAACGCTCAAAATGATAGAATATAAACATATATTGAACAACAAATAATATTTCAATCACATTATAATGTAATGTAATGGCAAAGTTAACGACGATTCGGATGATTGACGTTCGGATAAATCAAATCGTCATTCGGATGATTGACGTTTCGGATAATTGACGTTCGGATAATCGACGCTCTACTGTACTTCTATGGATATTTTCTTGTCACATCAACATTATTACAAGTTTGTTGATGCTATTTTTTTCAAACGTTAAACGTTCTAAACCACATTGCTTCAGAAAATCATGTTATTTATTTTGCGAATTGTAACGAACCAATTCAATTGTTATTAAAATAAGTAGTATAAATTGTTTACTGCTTTTGCGTTTTAAATTTAAGCTTTTATAGTACAAACTGCAAACATATTTTATTAATCAAAAAAGCTTTCATTCGCTTCAATGCACTTTCCCCGAAAATGCTAAAATGTGAGGGGAGTTCTGCAGCCACTCTACTTTGCATCTGCTTTACCCAATTCATGTTTTTTTAAAATTTTAAGTGACATTATCTACTTTACTTTGCTTCTTAACTTCGATATGCTGAAAATATTAATTGAAATTAGTTAATTTTGCAGATGGTTGATAATTTATTATATCTACGCTTATAAGCAGAAAAGTTTGGGACAAAACTGACCTACTTTTCAAGTCTAGATAAGTATAAGAAAAACGATTAGGATGTAGGATGTGGTTATTATATTTTCAAATAATAACTAAAGAATCTAAACAAATATGGAATTTAAATCAAATTTGTAAATTAAATTGGATTGGTTTTATGGTTTCAAGGTTTTTTTTTTATTTCACTGTATACTGTTTTAGTTTAGTTGAATTTTTGATTGAAACAATACAAAATGGTTTTGTGTATGGTAGTACAAAAACTTTTAAAGTGGCCGTTACAAGCGTCAGATTACTTTTTTATGTTGTTTCATTTTGTTGCATTTTAACAAGTGTTTTATGACACTCTTCAGAGATAATTCGTTGGAAAACTTTGCTACCTAATAGCGCATATACATATGTACTATTATTCGTACTTTATTTTATGACCGTTTTAAGGTCCGGATTTGTTGTTGCGGAAAAATTGCCACTCAGCGGCCTGTAATAATGTCGTTCACCTACGAACGAACGGTCTTTCTACCAGCACTGTATTCTACAAAACTGTGCGGCGCGTATAAAAATATTTTTTACTTTAATATTGTTGCTATATTTATGTAGCCCATTTTTTATAACCGAAGTGACACAATATAAAATTAAATTATTTCAAGAAAAAATATTAAAAACCAGTATTTTCTTACATTTTTATTAAACTAAATGGAGATATATAACAGGCAAGGCACGAGATGTATGTTAATAGAATGACAAGATTAGCTTTTAAATTAAACCTGAGGTACTTTTATTAAAATGCTTCGACATCTTTCAAATTACTTATTTTTTATCACCAAAATCTCAGCAAGAATATAATATGAGATGTATGTTACATATCTTTTCCTAAGTTGATCAAGATAAACATTGTTTTTTGCACACTAAATTAAGAGTTGCGTAAAACGTAACCCTTTGGAATGGACCGTTTCAAGAAATTATGTGCATATTGTATTTTTTTGAGAGTCTCCATCTGTTCTAATTAATTTCACGACGAAAAACAAAATTTAAAGGATATTTTGTTACATCCACATCTAAATGTCACATAAAAGCACTTTCGTAATCGCAGCGTTTCATCGTTGGAGATTCTAAATTCAGTTTTTCCAGTCGCGGTTCGAATGCATGCACTATTTCAGTGTTAAAAATGTGAACGGCCCCAGCAGAAGGTATAATGTTCAAATGCGAACATTTATGATCCCGTTATTTTCCCAATGAACCCAAAATGTTTCCGAAAAAGGAATTAATGACCGCATCAACTTAATTTTTTTTGTGAAAATCAAATATTAATTTATTTGGGTTGTCACGCACATTAATTTAATTGTAGAATAATATGGTGGTAATAATCGTACAGGGTGCCCTTATAAAGTCAGATGTGCATATAAATGGGCGCTTGGCAAACGTGTTAAAGAGATAACTGCTGCAATTAAACCGCGAATAAAAGTTTGTTGCCGTATCTTATAATCGGAAATTGATGTAAACACACTGACCAGCAGTTAAAACGACTCTTTAGAATACATTTTAAATTTCGTTCCATCGTTACCAACTAATTAACATAATAAATAGGAATTTTTTGATAATATTCGAAGGAAATGGTTTTACCTTTGTCGCTTACTTCCCCGGATGTTTAAAGTGATATACTGGAAATTTCGCTGCTACGTTGGGCAATATTTTAATGCCTAGTTATCACCATACAATTTAGAACGTCATTAGTATGGCACGGTTATTTTTGGTTACAATTATTATTCGATCTGATTTTTTAAAGGAAAAAAACGGTGTGCGACGTGTCGAAAAACATGTCTCATTCTTCTAACTTGCAATACATAAATTATATCATTAAGGTATCAGAAGAGATTATTAACCCTTAAGGAGGCGCGTTGTTGTATAAAGTACAACACTTTTAGTTTTCTGATTCCTGTTGCAACGTGTTGTCAATTATTTGTTCAAATCACCTTTCTATTCTTCCATTGTCCTCCACCACCCAATGGAATTGTCAAATTTTTATTAATTATACAGTATTTTATTAATTTTCCCCTTTATGACGTGCAATGGAGATATCAGAAAGACGTGGTTTGGTAAACTAAAAAATATTCACGAGAAAAAAACAAAAATCTTAAATTTTGTATATTATAAAGTAAGAAAAATGTACAAAAACTACGTGTTGTATAAAATACAACAATGCGCCCACTTACGTTATGAAAGGGTACGCGCCTCCTTAAGGGTTAAGAAGCCACTAAAAGAGCAATCCAATCGAAATCAAAATTAAAATGGTATTTCATATTAAGTCTTGCATTTAAAAATGTGTTATGGATAATTTTATTATACCTAACTCGTAGAATTTTTGTGTGCTGGCTTTGGTGATATGAATTTTTTATAGAGAGCTGTAAAGCGTCCTTTTTATTAGTAGGTCGACAATTTCACACATTGTAATCGATTAAAAAAAGTATTTGAATTATCAGCGATTGTAATCATTCTGCAACTGAAGCAATATTGCATTATTATTGACATTGTTTATCGTTCCTTAACTTATCATAAATGTACCGAAGATTTCAATACACGATACAAACGTTTAATTAATAATTTCCACATGCATTTCATCTGAAACTTTGCAATTCCCACATTGGCCGATTTCATTGTGGATCCCTTTTCACCAATTGCTTCGACTGTCAGCTTGGGTTTATAAAATTGTGCTGTAAATCTTTTTTTATTTTCCTTTGATGCAATGCGTTAGTACCATGGCACAGTTTTGAACATTCGTTAAGAATAATATGGGGCATAAAAAAAAATTTTCGTAAACAGAATTTTTTTAAAACTTATTCACTGTTTTTTTAAATGGTGCTTCGTTCTTTAAATGAAAGTTATTAATTTTAGTAAAATGAATAAAATGAATAATTTTAAAGATGACTACGTGCGGCGTGTTTTTTTATATTTTACGGTACCGAAACGCGTCTACCGTAAAACTGTCCGCCTCTGCTCTAATAAATTTCCAATATTATTCACATTTATTGAGAATGCTTTAGTATGTAATACTTTATTTTTTTAATATCCTAAAGATTTAGATTAAATCTAACCAAAAAGTAAAACAGCTTATTTCCGAAGTATTACAACTAATTTTGGAGTTCAATATTATCGACTTGAACTTTGGTAGGTCAGACTGAAAAAAAGAAACAACCAACCACAATATGAATGGGGAAATTCCCATTTTAAGTCTCGGATAATCAGAACAACTTTTGAAGCACACTCAAACAATCCGGAATCTTCTTGAAACGAGTTTTGCCTGGATTAATCCGGAATTCGGATAATCGCGACGCGGTTAACCGGGATTCTACTGTATCAATAATGTTTTTTATAGTAATAAGGTAACTTAGCAACTTCAATAAATTTTATTTGATTTATATTCAAAATTCCTGAAATCTATTGGTATGCAAACCTTTTCTCCAAATTAACATGTATCTACTTTAACTGATGTTCCCACACTTGTGTTCGTCACCAAATGTTTTTGTTTGTTCCATCTGAAATCTTTACTTCTATTTGTGTAATATAAATTTTTGTTTCACAAAATTTACCGTTACAATTACTTTTATCAACATCTACATTTCTGGGATCATTAAACTTCTTTCATGGATATCATTAATCTTCGCGGATTCTGTACTAAATTTAAAATTCTTTTGGGAGTGTATGCTTTTTCATCAGTTAACTTAATTTAAAATTGAATAATCAATTGGGCCTTGTTATGCTACCTTTACTAATCGCTTCAACTTATGACCGTCTTACTGAATAATTAACAAAAATTTTCTAATGGATATTAAGTGTATCTAAAACAATTTATATGAAATATTAACATTTATAGTCTCCCCTTATGAGCAGCATTGTAAAAATAGCGTTGAAGTACGTAATACAGTTTGGAAAACTTTATTAATGTGGGCATTCAACCTAAATTTGTGTTATGCATATGGCATGTCATCAAGATTTATTATAAGGTTGTCGACAAAAAAAATATTTCTGTAAACAGTGTAGGTACTTTTTTGTGTATGCGTATAAAAATATTTGAAAAATCCTTTTTCTCTGCAATTCCCTAATAATTATAATTTTTATTAAAACTTTTTTATCGCACAAAATTAATGGATTAGCTTTTTACTGTTGTAACGTATCGACGCTATAAAGTTGTTGATGGAAAATCGAGGTAAGAGTAATTTTTATTGAAGGTTATTTTTAGTTGATATACACAAATTTTAAAATCTAATGAAAACAATAGTTTTTTTTAAGGAATCGGTAAAACTTGCATACAGTTGGATCGCCAGGTTGGTTGAGAGCTGTCTGAAATTGCGATAATAATAAAAATTTTCACAAACGATAATGTCGTACATTGAACTCAATTTCTAGAAATATTAAATGTGGAAATGAGAATTTTCAGGATATCTTTTATTTTTAAATTTTGTTGAATACTGAACTGTTATTGCGGCTTACGTGTAATGTTGATTAAAATTTTCTTCGAGATATTTATCTGTACGCACATCATTGCAGTTAGAATTCAGCGAGAATTACATTTAGCAGATTAATATTAACTGTTCCTGAAGGCAATCACTGTGAAGTTTTTGCTGAACGATTGCAGTTTTTGCGCTGAAAAGTTTTAAGAGGATAATAGGGGAACGATGTATACTATGTATAAGTTGCTTTTTATCGACATACATAAATTATGCGCGGTAGGAAAAAGCAACATATGCGTATAATTTATTTCATCATCTTCGATATCATTTTATTAATTCGATTCTCCCTATTAAAGTTCTCCAAAGTTATGTTACAATGATCTACTGAAATATGTAATAATTTTGTAATATAATGTAATTATCTATCTATATAAATAAAAATGAAATACCGTTCGTTGGTGATTCGATAACTTCAGAACGGCGCGACAGATTTGGCTAATTCTTTTATTAAAATTTTAGTAATACTTCGAGCCAGGTTATGACGGAAAGATATTTTTTAAAAGTTGCCTTTAAAATTTTAAGAATTTGTAAACATGAAACTGGGAACGAGGCTAAATATTTAACATTTGACATTTGACAACTGCTCAATTGTAAATAAACAACGCGGTTTTACAGTTGTTTAGTTTCAGTTAGTTAGTTTCAGTTGTAAGTTCATAGTTAAAAGAATGTGATACGCGGTAATTTCATGCCCACTTTCAAGGTAATTGCAACACAATCATACACAGAATTATTATTTATATAGGTTAACTTTTACAGATTCAAGGTCAAACAAATCAAACTTTTTTCACCAAAACAATGAATTGATTGCATTGTTCAAAACTGCACTGGACCGAATGCCATCTGATAATCACAAAATTGTTATCAGAGCCGATAAGACGCCTGCGGGAGAACATGCAAGACGTTTCAATGCGCTAACAATTGGTGATGTCATTGTTGTCGTTGGTGAAAATTTGGAATCCCGTAATATTGTTCTACATCGGCGGAACAATCAGCTGCAGCGTGTGTTTGAAACGCATCGATCATATGATGCGTTGCAATATCCCATCATATTTTGGCGAGGTGATGACGGTTATCATTTCTCAATCAAGATGATAACTCCACTTACAGGCGCTGAAGTGGACAAAAAGGTCAGTTCAATGAACTATTATTCATATCGACTGATGGTCCGTGAAAATGAGGAGAATCATATCTTGAAATGTCAGGGTCTATTTCACCAATATGATGTCGATATGTACGTCAAAGTTGAAACTGAGCGATTGACATTCATCAGATTGAACCAGAGGAAACTCTGTTCCAAACAGTATATTCACCTTCGAGATGCCATCAATTCAGACGGAAACGCACAGAATATTGGCCGAATTACGATTCTCCCAGCAACGTACATCGGTAGTCCTCGACATATGCATGAATATGCTCAAGATGCCATGTCGTATGTTCGCCATTATGGCACATGAGATTTGTTTATCATGTTCACATGGCTGTGATTGGAGTTGGTGCGGAGAATTCCAGCAATGAAATCACTGAATATCAAATGGGCCGCTATGTTAGTAGTAATGAAGCAATTTGGCGCATTTTTTCATTCGCCATTCATGAAAGACATCCCACTGTTGTTCACTTGGCCGTACATCTGGAAAATGGTCAGAGAGTATACTTCACTGTGGAAAATGCATTACAACGAGCTGATTGACCACCACCTACAACATTGACCAATTTTTTGGAAATGTGCCAGAATGATGACTTCGCCTGAACGCTCCTATACTCCGAAATGTCAAGATATTATACTTGGAATCAATTGTCAAAGAAATTTCAACGACGGAAACAAGGACATCCAGTTCCAGGTTACCCACATGTATTTTCCAACGATGCATTAGGTCGCATTTACACAGTCCATTCAAACAATGACGAGTGTTTCTATTTGCGTTTGCTATTGGTCAACGTTCGTGGCCCAACATCATTCCAACATCTACGAACTGTTAATGGTGAATTATGTGACACATATAGAGAAGCCGGTCAACGTTTGCGATTGCTAGAGAATGACACTCATTGAGATTATACCCTTCAAGATGCTGTGATTTCGTCAAATGCTCATCAAATACGAACATTGTTTTCGATAATTATCTCAACATACTTCCCATCGAAACCGATTGATTTGTGGACCAAATACAAAGATGACATGTCTGATGATATTTGGCATCAGACGCGTACTAGAACATCAAATCCAGATTTGCAACTAACCGAGGAAATTCGCAACGAGGCATTGATATTAATTGAGGACATGTGCTTAGTGATATCAATGAAAAACAATACAATTGTGATGCAATGAGAGAATCAGTTCAAACGAACGTTCCGTTGTTGAATCGGCAACAAAAATATGCATACGTCACTCTCATGAAAGTTGTGAACGATAGAACTGGAGGGATTTTCTTCTTGGACGCTACTGGTAGAACTGGGAAAACGTTTTTGATCGCATTGATTTTGGCAACCATTCGCTCGCAGAATGAAATTGCACTTGCACTTGCTTCATCAGGAATTGCAGCTACGTTGTTGGAAGATGGTCGAATAGCTCATTCAGCACTCAAGTTGCCGTTCAATTTGAATATCACTGAAACTCCAACATGCAACCTTTCAAAGAACTGTGCGATGGTCAAAGTTTTGCAGCAATGTAAATTGATCGTTTGGGATGAGTGTACGATGGCGCAGAAAAAGTATTTGGAGGCATTAGAACGAACGATGCAAGATCTACGAAGCAATCATAACCAGTTTGGTGGTGCGATGATTCTGTTGGCAGGTGATTTTCGCCAAACATTGCCACATCATTCCACGATAAACGCCAGCCGATGAACTTAATGCATGTTTGAAGTCGTCCGTTTTGTGGAAACACGTCAAGACACTCAAATTAAATATCAACATGCGTATCGAGTTGCAGAACGACCAATCTGGAGAATTATTTTCAAAACAATTACTGGACATTGCCAATGGCAAAATCCCCGTTGACATTTCAACGGGCTGCATTACATTCCCCATCGATTTTTGCCAATTCACCAAATCAAAGACCGAACTCATTGGAAAGGTGTTCCCAAACATAGCCCAAAATCACAAAAATCATGATTGTTTGAGTGAACGTGCTATATTGGCTGCGAAAAACATTGATGTCAACGAATTGAATTTCAAGATTCAAGGTGAAATTGCTGGCGGATTGATGACTTACAAATCGGTGGATTCTGTTACCAACCAAGATGATGTCGTCAACTATCCAACAAAATTTTTAAACTCCCTGGAATTGCCCGGATTGCCGCCTCACAATCTCCAATTGAAAGTCGGATCGGTAATCATAATGTTGCGAAGTAACAAAAACAAAATGGTGATAAGTAACAGTTGAACTTTGAAAAATAAAACCAATATGTGGAAGAAACGCATTTACACTGGCTACTGATTCACTGGCATGCTGTTGATGTTCCAGACCGTATTTGCACGAAAGAAGAAATCTACGTACAAAAGTAAATATTTAAAAAAAAAGAAAAATAAATGAAATTCGGTTCCACTATCGTCTTCAGTAAAAAAAGAGAAAACAATGCTTTCATTTCGATGGTGACTTTTGTTGCAATCGACATGGCGTTCTTAGAGTACAAATTCTTGGTGAGAATCACGAGTGGGGCATCGCCCTTCTTTTTAATCGCAGCATATCTGTCTGCATTGTTGTTGCTAATAGGGCACCTCATTGAGGCTTCAAAGTTGTGTACACCTCTTCCAGCTCTTCTAAATGATTTCCAGGCATTTCATCACGATTCTCATAACACAGAAGATGGTCGATGTAATTATTAAATCTATATATATATATATATATATACAGGGTGTTCACGAAAAAACGCCCCAGCTCCTAGCGCTATTATTAGGAGTCCAATTGTAACAAACGAGACGTCAAATTAAATGGTTCAAAAAGTACTACAATGTGTAGCTCAAACATAATTTTTACCTGTTTCTCCATTCAAAGGTCAAAGGTCAACTTCATTTTTTCAAATTACAACCTTATATTTTTCTTTGACAATTTGATAGAGATTTTTTTTCTGAATTCAACGATGTATCACAATCAATATTTCTGATTTATTTTAGGGTAATAAAGAAATTAAAATAATAATTAATATTATTAGCAGTAGGCTTTGAAAAATAACTGAGACGTAGCGGTGGCTATGGAAACGATGTGTCAGTACGGAAACAACGTATTTTAAAGAATTAATTTATGAACAACAACAGATAACATTTAATAACTAAACAATTAAATAAAGAAATGGCAAATTAACAAAAATGTTCAAATTGGGCATCGTTTCTTTCCAGACATTTTCGTCGACATCTAGATCCTACACTTTGTGTAGCATTAATTAAAATTTCTGCTGGTGTTTCCCGACAAGCGTTGACTATTCTCTCTCTCAAAATTTCCTCCGTTTCCGGGCGCGTAGCATAAACAATATCTTGGATGTATCCCCAAAAGAAAAACTCTAGAGGTCACAAGACCGGGCGGGCCATGGTATAGGTACATATGCTCCAATCCATTTGTCTTCATTATTCTATATTTAAATAGTCCCTAATCATAAGAGCGTTTTGTGTGGTGCAGCGCCATCTTGTTGAAATACTAGTTCATTCCATTCAATGGCAACGGCAAGTCATCTAAAATTTCTTCTAAGTCTTCAGGCAAAATTTGAAGATATTTTTCTTGGTTGAGATTTCCATCAATGAAAATTGGTCCTATTAGGTATCCTGGCGCCTAATATTCCGCACCAAACGTTCACCGAAAATTTTATCTGAGGATTTTGTTCGATGGTAATATGTGGGTTTTCTACACTCCAATAGCGGTGATTGAAACGATTAAAATGTCTGTTGTTTGTAAATTGACACTCATCAGACCACAAATTTTTTGTATAAAATGATTGATCTCGCCTTAACTCGCTTAAAAAGAAATTACACAAATTTATTCTACGCCAGTGGATCGTTTAGTTCACTATTATTCATTTTTATTACAAAAAATAGGTAAACAAACTAATAGCCAGTTTCTGACGGCGATGTTAACGTATTTCTCCAGTTAAATGTCCCGGTTACCATGGTTATTACCATTGTTGCAACAATAGTAATAGTAATTTTTATTTGTGAGACGTCGTTTCCATAGCCACCGCTACGTCTCAGTTATTTTTCAAAGCCTACTGCTAATAATATTAGTTATTATTCTAATTTCTTTATTACCCTAAAATAAATCAGAAATATTGATTGTGATACATCGTTGAATTCATAAAAAAAATCTCTATCAAATTGTCAAAGAAAAATATAAGGTTGTAATTTGAAAAAATGAAGTTGACCTTTGACCTTTGAATGGAGAAACAGGTAAAAATTATGTTTGAGCTACACATTGTAGTACTTTCTGAACCATTTAATTTGACGTATCGTTTGTTACAATTGGACTCCTAATAATAGCGCTAGGAGCTGGGGCGTTTTTTCGTGAACACCCTGTATATATAAAGAAAAGTTGACTGACTGATGATCAACGCATAGCTCAAACGGTTAAAGTAGAAATGTTGAATGTACAATTACCTATTTAAATAAAAAAATTGGAAAAATATGGAAAAAATTAAAGTGCTTTTTATTGAAATTTGGACAGGACAACGTCTGTCGGGTCACAGCTAGTATAATAATAAGAGTCCAAAAATGTTTCAATTTAAAGAGTCGACGATTACATAATTATTTAAAGACTTTATATTACTTAAAAAAAATCCAGCAGCCTTTTAACTAAATTGACAAATTGCTTAGAAAATGTGTACGGTCACAATAAATCTTCTTTTAAAACTCAAGTGATTTAATCTCGTTGGCATCAACATGACGTTTGCGCTACCTAACTATTAATTTTAAGTATTTAGTTAAACGGTTTCTTTATTCGAAAAACTTTATCTACGTTTCGCCTTCCTGAAAATATATTCGTGTGTAGTAGAACTTTGCACGCATTCCATTAAATGAAATGATGCAGCAAAATAAATTTAGAGAACCGAGATCCTGTTGTAAAACTACGTTTAAGTTTCATTAAATAAAACATTAAATTCATATCACACACGAAAAAGCAAATTAAGTGTAGGTTCAAAATTTTATCGTGCACGGATGTTACTACCAGAATATGAAAATGCGGGCTGCATAAAACTTTTCTAAGAATGGCTAAAAGATAAAAAATTTATGCCTTCTACACAAATGAATGAGCTTAGAGAAGGACAAGGTTCATTTAATATTTACTACATTTTTCCATTAAGGAACTTCCGGCGATTGCATTACACGCTGAATACATTAATGAGAGTTGCTAAATTTAGAATTTATTTACTATAAATACGTTGTTTACGATTATGTTCAATAGTGCCGTTGCTAAAAATACATACAAGAACCGCGCCGTCACTCTTTATCATTGTCACATCGTCACAAGAAAATAAACATTAGTCCCGACCAAAAGGTGAATTAATTTTTTTTATTTTAAACTAATTTTTAAATCAGAAAAGTTTCACAAAATTTTGTTAGGACTCGGGAAGATTCATTTAATAGTACGGGAGATTGGGAGCTCTGGTTCACTTTTATTGCTCCCAAGATCACCTGCTCCTACATGCCTACATGTTTTTTTGTCGGACGTTGCTAAAAAAGCGGAGCTAACCTGAAAAAATTGTATTTTGTGATGTCCCTCGACATTAGCGTGCACATTTGCGGAGAAAAAATGTGCAGCGCTTTATTTTAAATTAGGGTTTCATTTATAAAAATAAATCTGTCCCGCCTTATTGCATTTGACCTATTTTTCTTTGTACATTTTATTGAAGTTTTTAATTACCATTAAAGATATCATCAATAAAGCAGTTATACATTCGCTGAAAAAACAGCGAGCCTGTGTAAATATTTTAAAATTTATATTATGACACTCTTTAAAAGAGTGCCTATTTTAAGATGTTTTCAAGAGTATTGCTATTAGCACAGAAGTTTTACCGACTTTATAACTTTCCTTTATTTTCAATATCAAAAGTTTTCAGAACGTACAATATGATCAAAAACTTTTATATCTATTCTAGAAGGGTATGAAATCTCCTTCTTATGACATATGAAATCCATTCATTGGGAAAAATGTTATTTACCAAAATTCTTTCAAAACTTAAGATAAGCTTAAATGCAGAGTTTGGTTAATAAATAACTTTTATAGCGCCGTTTTTTTCACAAAATGTTACGAAAATCATAATTTTAAAATAATTAAAATATTAAAAAATAAATATTTGGAGGGCCATAATGCATCACAAAATTCTTTGATTGTAAATCTGAACCAAAATGATTTTTTAGAAGTTTTCAATGATTTTGTCTTGGTCGAACTGGACGATGAAAATTTAAAATTTAGAAGAAAGATCTGTGTCAACAAAATTAATGTCCTGCATACTTTACAGTTTTTTTTTAGATACTTGAAAAAAATGTGTACCATAACGTAGAGAATATTTGCAAGCAAATTTCATTGTTTGGTGGGGGCTGATAAATCTCTCTGAGCTTTTATAATTTTGAAATATTAAGAATAATTTTAACACAAACAATAATTATCCATATCATTATAAGATTTGTCTGAAATTTAACTATGTGGGATATTCTGTATATAAATATTTGAACTGATAAAACATGAAATAAATTAGCATTCACCTTGTTCTATTTTATTAGCTACTTCTGATGTACAAGCAGGTGAAAAATGTCTATCACCAGAAATTGCACGTCTGTTCAGAATTTGGCAAGACTTACAGTCGACAGAAATTAAATCGAATCTGTACTAAGTTTAGGTAGTGAAATATGCACAATTTCACGTAGTTATGTTGGTCATCTCATTTCGTTATTAAGTGGTAAATTTATTTGACATTTAATTGAATCATTAATTTCATGACATAAAAACTATTTAACTGCTACTGCTAAGACTATTTGTTGCCAATTTCAGCAAGTTCAGCAGTTACTGAATGCAATTTGCAAATTGCTTTTAATAAAATTAAATGCTATTTCGTTGAAACTATTTATTTCATAATGCTAGGATATATATTTTTGTGGAAGCTACTTAATAAAACAGTGTTTGTATTACAACAGATCAAGAATAACACAGGTGAGTGACTGTTTTATATTATTACAGAATAGGAAATTGTTTTTGAGTTGTAAAAAGCTTTAAATGAGTAATAAATTTCAAATATTTTTAATACACCAAATTTTCGATTATCCGTGTCCTGATAATAATGTTAGAAAACAATTAAATGCATCTAAGAAGTAAAAGAACATTACATGCAAATAAAACGTTATTGCTTTATTATTACAATACTTTATTATGTAATTTAAATTTAGTTCGGCAGTTAAATGTTGATTTTAAGTCAGTCTCGTATACATTGTCAAAGTTTAGAGGTTTGGTGATCACACTTTTTATGTGCTGTCAATGTATTTTTAAATCAAAGCGATCGGAAGCATAACAATGTTATAAAACTCACTTTACACAGTTTTTCCATTCACTTTCTAGAAACTTTTATTTTTAACTGTAAAATTGCCAATGTTCCATTGGTAAGGCAATAAAAATATATTATTAAAAATGTGTAAAATATAATATAGTAGTTACTTTTAATAGGACTATAAATTTGTAACTTAAGTATTTTAATTTAAAAATGTATATTTGAGATATCAAGATAAGTCACAAAATCTCGTTATATGTATGTCGGCATAAAAAGTTGCCGCATGCCAAACGTTAAACTTGTACTCGGATGATAAATGAATAAAACTTTTTATTTGGTCGTTTGTTTCAAGTATTTAATATTACCGCCACCTGTTTGTAGTGCATTTTTTGATGGTGCAAAAGGAGAACGGAATGCGTTTGAACATTTTTGCGCCATTTTTTAATTCCTCTTCGATACTTTCAGAGCAGTGCCGCGATTTCTCTTCCGTATTAATTGGAACGGTGCAAACGTGAATATTTTGTGCTGAAAATTGGTCGGTGATAACCACCGGCAAATGAAAATTCGATTTAGCACGACTTGGTAGATTTATTTCTGCGATTGCTCATTGATCTGGATAAGTTGAATTATTATTATGTGAATAAACATAAATTATAGTAATATAATGAATATTTAAGTTTTAGTTTTTGCAACGTAGTTTTGCAAATGTAGTTATGAAGAAATGTCTAACGAGCGACGCATCCACTTTTCAACTTAAAAAATTAATTAACATTATAAATAAAACAGTATTCAAATTTGCATAGAAAATTATGTAAGTCATTTTAAGTAAATAATGGATTACTTTAATAAGAACCACTCGTACTACTCCACGTTTTAATAAGATTTCTTCGCTTTGAAAAAATTTGCCTAAACGAATAACATTACTTTGATCCGATGAAATGAAAATTTTGAGCCCAATTTATGCGTTAAAAATTTATTTTTGGTCTTGATTCCGAAACTTTCAAATTTGTTACATCTGCATTGATGAGATAATTAAAATGCGTAATGGGTATGTAGGCAATTTACGTCTTTATATTATTTTAACCTGTCGTATTTATTATCAAAAATAATAAAATAAAAAAGCTCATGTTTATCTTTAATAAAAACTTAGTTTTCGGTTGATTATGATTTGCAGCAATTTCGATATGAAATGTATGCATTCGGCCAAAATAAGATGCGTTTAGCTTACAATTAGCTCATAAACATATCCTTCTAAATACAGAGTTTTGACTGCGCAAAGAAATGACAAAAACGTAGCTATAAAGCAAAAGTGTGCACAAGTTCGGTAAAGATTGTCATCTTTTCGACATAAAAATCCTATCTGAAAAGTACCAGCGATAAAATGTTTTAAAAATAGTTTTGAAGAGACCGTTCAGACAAAATCACACATGTCCAAACTTTATTATCTTATAGTTAAACAAATAAAAGACCGTGACTCATTTTTTCACTAAAATGACCATTTAGCTAGTTTATCAATCATTACGGACCAATTTTATTTTATAAATTGCGACAACATAACGAGAGACAGTATTTTGCCCTTTTCTTGAGACTAGCTTTTATTAACATGTCTCTTTTTGATTGAACACTTTTTAAGTATTGTTCTATTAGAGTTTTAATTTAACAAAAAAAAAAACTACCTTCTAAAATTTTTATCTTTTATAATGCAATACTAGATTTATTTATTTAAATATTAAAAGCTAAGTACCACTTATGTTATATGTAATTAGCCAATATTACCTATATTTGAAAGATAATGATTATGCACTTGTTGCATTATAGCGGTAGTACTGTTTTGTATATTTGAAGGATGCAACATTCTGCATAATTATTTAAATAATTCGCCCGCACACGATGACACTATTTTTGAACAATGTGAGTTTTCACGATAAATTTACTTTTTTATGTTCAAAGCTTGTTTAACTTAAAATCATTTTACAGCGAAATAAACACCTTCTAAATTTATTTTGTCCTGATTTTAGTGAAGTAGGTACGCCAAGGCGCTATGAAATACTAAAATCGGCCGCAATACAAATACGTTTTACACATTTGCTTCTCACATGTTAAAAATAAACTTGGTCAGTACAACAAATCCAGCGAAAATGTCGGTAATCTAAATTTAATACTTCATAGCAGCGGCGTCGTTATCACCTGTTTGACACAGTGATTTATAGAACCAGTTGAAATACAGCCATTAATTAATTCTTTAACTATACATTGATATTCTGTTTCATCGTATTACTAGTTGGCGTACCTTGTAATTCATAATGTGGATATTAATGTGAATATTCTCTTCTGACGAAATTGTGTGTAGGCACAACATTGATTTCGGTAATATTTGCATATTGTTCAAAGTTTTACCGGAAGGGTATACAGTGACAACGTAAATAATTTACTCATTCATCATTCTTGTTTGAAATAATTCATTAAGCCAACTGAACGATGGCTTAATTACACGATTTCGTGTCAATGCGTTTTTAATAGCAAGCTGAACTAATTCACTTATCATCTGTTAATGGCGATCTCGTAAACCTGTAACGTTATCAACAATCGAAATATTTCACTATATTTTATTTATCTGTTTGGGAATGCATCTCACGATCAAATAAGTTTCCTCCTCAATTCATACCAAACACTATTGGTATTTTATAATATAAAATAACTACGTGCAGGTATATGTCACTGTTACATTTGGAATTAACATTAGGGTACTTGAAAAACTCTCTTTAAATTCAGGATTGATAACGCATTTTACAACTTCGAATTTTAATTAACTTACTTTTCATCATTGTACAGGGTCTTCCAACGTTAAAAAGCCTCAATTTTACCATGAAAATTTGGTTATGTATTCAGTAATTAATAACCTACCTAATGTTAATTCCGCTTTCCGTTTTTATCTTCTCCCGTCGTGACGCTCATTTATGTAATTTTTCGTGTATTTTTTGAGCTTTTATTTTCACCAATAATTAATTAATTATTATTTAATTAATTGAATTGGGAATACTGCTACCGCATTAAAGGCAAGAAATTTTACTGTAGTTCTTATACTAATAAAAGTAAAGAACTGTGCAAATACATTGAATTTAATTTCATTATTATAGAAAAACCGTGCTCTCCAAACCCGTTGACTGTTATTTCTCCGCGTTCGCAGAATGTACGTAGGTATTGAAATAAATACTTTACAGTGAGTTATACAAAGTAAATTGTTAAGACTTATTTATTAAGGAATTCAAAATAAATTCTCTGAAGAGATTGATCAAGGCATGGCGCTTATGCCTACTTCGTAAATTCTAAATGCGCATAAAAAATTTAAGTTATTTGTAATATTTTATTATTATCTTTAGTATTATATTTTTGCTGACACATTTTCATAAAATATTGTATCTAACCCAAAATGCAAACAGCTCTGAATAAAAATATAGTACATCTAGTTAAAAATGCAGTTTCAGTTAAATGTTGCTTGAATTGTCGCAACATACAGTTAATTCATCAACTATTTTGTAATATTCGGTTTGGTACTGCTGATGAAAACTTATTTTGTTGTGAGAACGAGGTTCGATTTGCCGTGGCGGCAGGATTTGTTACATTGCTAGCCACAAAACTGTCAAATTCTGTTCGGGCTTGCGATTACTTGCAGATAAAAAACATAGGAAAATAGATTGCACTTTTCTTTTCTTGGCCTTCTCTGAAACGTTTCAATACAACACAATAACATACGGTTATTCAGAAAATTACGAAAAATAAAATAAAATCAATTAAATAAATTTTAAAAAAATATTCATTAAAATTTTTGTATATTTGATTTTTTAGTATTATTAAATAGCATATTTATAATTTGAAAAACATTACAAAAAGTATTTTTACTATAGCCATAATTAAAAAAATTAATCGTCTTTTAATTTTGATTATTTTGTTATGGGCAGTAAGACAAGAAAAAATATCTTGAGAGATCTTTATTATATTTCTTTGCATGAACTTTACTGGTGGTAAAAGTATCACACTTTACATTACATTTATAAACAGATCATAAAACTTTTAGACATCAAATTGGAAACTAGGGTTTGTTACTAAAGTGGCATTCACATAAAATTCGATTTTAAACATTCGCTTTTCTAACCGAAACGTTTACCACCAAATCTTTTATAATAAACGATTTTAGAAATAGTGCTTTTGTTGCCACTTATTGTTAGTTTAAAACGACAGCGGTTAAATGAACATGTTAAATAATTAATGATATCCTCCACAACTACTATCTAGTTTTGAGTTAAGTTATCTAAATGGAATTGAATGAAGTGTCATCAAAAAGGAAGATTTATTCTTTTCTGTGCTGACCATTTATGGAACAGTTGTTAATTTCGTGCACACTTTCGAAGAATAAGCTTCAACGATTTCGTTCCAACATAGTAAGAACTGTTGTATATGCATACAACGTTTATTCGTAGAATACATAATCAAAATGCTACTTTAAATAATAATAGTTATGCATTTACTTTGTTAATTCAAATAAATGGCCTTAATAGAAATGTACTGAAGAAATTCTTTCACCGACTATTTTACTACAAAAGTTACGTGAACTGAATAAACTATTTGCATATCCCATTCAAGTTTGTGTCAATGCAAGAAAATCAATAAACATTCAAAGTACTTAATGCCGTTAAAGAATGAACAAGATTAACATTAAAATTTGTCGTATCTTCATTCTGTACAGTTACTTCTAAACTCTCTTTTATTAAAATATTCGGTTGACTCAAATTTCTAAGTTTAAAACGTTATTAAGATACTTCCGAGATTAACTCGCTGCCAACCCTACTAGAAACTCCTGATATTAAATGAACGGTTTTTTATTGTTATTTATGAACATATCGTGTTCAGATTTTTGTCATTAGTATTTTCATGACATGACGTTATATCGTACTGTTAGGAAATACTTTGGAAATTTTGTGCATTCTTGTACATCAGCTAGATACCATTTGCAATAAACATAAATCAATTATTTTGAAACAACAAACAAAGTAATTTTATGGAAATTTGTTCTGAAATTAAAAAGAAATCAACACATGCCTTTCTCAATGTCGAGAATTGTTTTTTCCAAATGCTTGATTTCTTTTTCATGTGCTCACATGTGTCAATCAAGTTGTCATGATCAATTTCCAGTTTTTTTTTAACCCGGTTTTAAGCAGCCGCAAAAAAGTTGAAAACTCAGATGATAGATCTAAAAGTCTTTTCATGGTTGAAACGAATTCATACAAAACAAAATGAAGAAAATTAATTTTTTACCAACAAACTTTAGAACGATGCTAATATAAACGAGAATTGAAGATGTTTAGATTACAAAAATGTCTTGACGTTAAAAAATGTAATTTATCAAAATATTCAAAATATTAGAGTTCGAACTTTATGGTTGACTGTTGGGAGCATTTATAAATTATCTAAATAAAAGATAATTGCAGGTAAAATGGCTTTGATTGAAAATTAGGGCATCATTTAATTGTCAAGATACGATACAAAATCTAATTACGTACAGTTATTGTTTTTGAGATTTCAATAAACTTTGGAAAACCTGATAATTAGTTGTTATATTTTAAAGGTTGTATCAATGATATTAAAAGTCACCTACTAACAGTATTAAAGTCTTCCGAGTTCATATATTTTCCTGAAATTATATCCGTGTGCTTAAATAAGTATGAAGCATCAAAGTAGTAATGCTTTCTGAAAGATTCAATTATAAAAAAGATGTTGAACGGCTCAATTTATTTTTGCAATTAAGAGTAATGGATTTTTTGCATTTCTGAAATTGTCGAGAAGACCCATTTAAAAGTTAATTTGTAACATTATTCCGAACAAATTTAAAACATTGCAAACGAAATTAACGAGATGGCGTCAATATTAATGGTCTGGAAGTGAGAGAAAATAGAATGTCGGTAACTTTTTCGGGTAAATATTTAAATTGATTTCATTTTTTATCATAACCGACCGTACGAAAATAGGTACGCAAACATAAGCGAATATTTTTTCGAGTGGCAGCCTCTACATCTATTAATAATTTTTGGTTTCCAATACATTATTTTAATAGATGCAGGAGACAATGTAACGATGGCACTAAATTAATGTGTATTTAGCACACACACTCATCTTTATCTAATCTGGCCTGAAATATATATGGGTCGTAGCCAAAAATTATGGGTGCATAAATTTGCCTTAACAACTCGTGTGGCCAGGACCGTATAGTATTCAATTTCATTTAATATTGCTGAAAAAAAGAACTCATAAATTCTTGGAATTTTTAAAAATAATTTAATTATGTATCTAGGCGAATGGTTTACAGTGAACTGCTACCATTTACTTATTACTGAATTCATTTATATCATAAGCGTAGGTATTTTAACACAGTTAGGTATATCCGGTGGTATTCAAATAACAACTAATTATGAAATTGAAACGAACGCATTTGCATTGTAGGGCATCTACAGCGTTAAAATTATGACATGTATTTGTTTCGTGTTATCAACCAGGACAAAATCGCAATTAAATTAAAAAATTAACAACGGAAAATTATATTCCAAATATGTGTGAATGTAATGATGGAAAGCTGCAATGAAAATAAAAGTGGCTAATACATAAAATCATTGATATCATGAATAACTTACATACCGAATCCTTGTTATGCAATTAATTCGAATGGAGAAATTATTTTGTAAAGTGAATTAATGTGGATGGTAAAACATTCTACAAATTATAGCACAAAAGGTTGCCATTTTTCACCCTCAAAATTTCAAACACGTCTAAAATAACTGAGTAACTGACCTCTAAAAGATATTGTTGAAATAAATAATTATTATATTTCGCAAAGTCAAAGTAATGTTAATTTCTGATCTCTTATTTATATATACTTTTATTTGTTTATTACCACAGATACAGGTAGATAAAGATTTGTTATGGGCGATACTTAACATGCATTTGCTTTCTAAAGTATCCACTTCTTTACGGTAATGTACACTTTATCCGTATCTCTCCTATTAGTGTCGCTTAGACGTTCTACAATTTAGCCAAATAATTACTAATTCCTCCAGTCCCACTGCATTGTATTAAGAAGAAAACTGATATTGCATACTACGTTGAGTACGTATAGTTCAAATTACTAATTATAAATAGAGCAATTGAACACATCACGAACCTCTTTTTCAGCTCAATTAGTTCATACAATAAATGTAGTAGTGTTAGAATACCAAACAAAGATCCTGAAACATTCTACGTAAACGTAAACATGCCTACATTAAACGAAATGGTAGACGCATTCAGAATTTAGAATCATTTAGGCAGTTATTCTACAGTAGGTTCGCAAAGCTCACGGGACCGAATTAAAAATTTCATCTGTGCCGATCGTCAACATGGAAGTAAGAACAATATTTAGGTATTAAATGCAGTGCTTGTAGTCACACCCTGAACATTCGCTGATACCTTCACATAGCTTTGGTTGTATACAAGAGTATTTTTAAAAGCACCCTGTAACATTGTGCAATAAAATTTAATTACTACTGAAAGGTGTAATTACTTTGGCTTCTTAATTATTTTTATTTAAAGATAACATGATAGCATTGCAGCAACTGAGAATGTAATTGAATTTTAGTAGTCTATTACTACGTTTTTAATTATAAACAGGTAGCTGTTTGTTTTATTTTTATTTAGTAGATAAGGTACACAAACAAACAATAAGAATGAAAGTTTTAAAACAATTTGGTTAGTAACAAAAAGAAACCTCTCTAAATATAATTCCCGATCGTCTATTTCGCATTTTTTGAACGGATCAGAGTAGGCGACGAAGCTGAGTGTCAAAAATTGACTAATTATATCTAGCCCAAGCAAAATGTCACCAAAAGAGGGGTTACCCTGCAAAAGGTCGGTCAGGTTTGGTTTTTTGATATGTTTCATCATAAATGCCCCTAATGTAAATGTCCAATTTTTGACCTCGTGACCTTTCCGGAAGGTGTTGAAAATGGGAGTTGAACTTAAAAAAAGCACGTTTTTGAGTACGCTGCGCAAACGGCTTTTTGGAAAAGAATAATTTTGACTCAATTAAATACCTGACGATATAGGCATTCAGAATCACAGAAGTACAAATTTTCTTTTTTTTTGCTACTGACGCCCTTGGGCCAGTGCAGCTTTATTCCGAACGGGGTGCGGACTCAAATATATGGAAAACGTCAAAATTATCCTAGAATCCTGAAAGTTGGCATGTGTAATCACGTATATGTGTAGATAAAAAAGTAAATATTTCAATTCGTGCCAACTTTCAGGAGTCTAGGATAATTTTGATGTTTTCGTTATTTTTGAGTCCGCGCCCCGTTTGGAATAAAGCTGCACTGGCCCAAGGGTGTCAGTAGCAAAAAAAAAAAAAAACATTGTACTTCTGTGTCCCATAAGCTGTCACGTATTTATGGAATGTAAAATTTTTGAGATTGGTAATAATGGGCAGGTTTGAGAGCACAATGAAACAATACTAAATATAGGCAGTTTTTTCAATAATTTCCCAAGTTTGATTGCTCGCCGTGTGGTGATTTTTTATCCGATTGGATCAAACAAAAAACCATAGTAAAGATCATTTAATGCGCATTATACTGCCATATCATTTGTTTCGATGTAACCAGTACATCAGCCTGGAACGCACGAAACGTGAGATAACAACAAAAACAGTTCATATGCGGTTTAAGCAATCAAAGTGGTGAACTTCAAAAAATCGTAGCTCATAAACTATTGGTCCTAGAGTAGCGGTCTCGATTCGATTCTGAATGCCTATATCGTCAGGTATTTAATTGAGTCAAAATTATTTTTTTTCAAAAAGCCGTTTGCGCAGCGTACTCAAAAACGTGCTTTTTTAAGTTCAACCCACATTTTCAACACCTTCCGGAAAGGTCACGAGGTCAAAAACTGGACATTTACATTAGGGGCATTTATGATAAAACATATCAAAAAACCAAACCTGACCGACCTTTTGCAGGGTAAAAATACATTTTTACTGGGCTAATCTTTTATATCGTCAATTTACGGAGCTTAAAGGTAAATAAAGCAAAATACATTATATTGCAATGCAAATGTATATAAATAAAATGGTGGATAAATAATAAATAAAATAAATAAATAAAATGCATAAATACACAATAAATACTGTCAGCCCGTTGTAGGGCTGAGGTTTTCTACTAGTTTATTATATTTTATCAACGTCGAAAAAGTATCAGGAATTTTGAATTTCTTTATGTTTTACTGATAGTTGGTTCTGTTGAAGAAGATAGTACCAACAGCCAGTTCATTAATTCTTGTTGAATGGAAGGATGTCGACAATACACCAAAGTCTGATCACCATTTTTTTCTACTTACAAACTTGTATACAAATTGTGTACAAAACCTGAATTTTATTTGGTATGAAATTACAAATTTCACAGTAATTTATGCCAAGAATTGTGATTTCAATTTCATGTAAATTACATAAAAACTGACTTCTTCACAGAATATAACTTTCTCTGATTTCGTAATTTTGAAATCGGTCGTTTTGTGGTATAATCATCTAAGGCATTGTTCTTATCGTACAGCTATAAATTTTTTGTTTTTTTGTTTTTTAAATAACTCAACTTCAATCTTTATCTGTTTAACTATGCAATTTTCTACATCAGTTGCTTACTGAAGTTTCCCAAAATATCACTGATTAGATAAATGTGAAATCTTATTAACATAATCTTAAATAGCTGTTAAATAAATATGGAAGACATGTTTATTGTTATTTATTAAACATTTCTAAAAGACTTGTCTGAAATATTAAATCGTACAATCATTTATAGGACAGTAGCAGTTGGTAGTTGGACTTTTTAATTAAATGTGTTGTTGCAGTACTATAATAACTGAGACCGTTTAATCTTCAAGTTAATTAAAGCCAGTACAATATGCAACTACTATCAAATAGAGGTCCCCCGTTTTGTGTTGATCTGATTAGTACAGTGTTATAAAGCTATTACCAAGCCATTGTCTTGAAGTTTATACTGATTTGTGGTAAATTTTCGATTAATTAACGTGCTAACTACACACTCGCATGGGGTGTTATTCCGAAATATAATTAAAACGCAACACAAATTAAACTGTTATCTACTAATAACTGCTGAATAACCTTTTGCAGTATTTTTCAATAAAATAATTGACATATGACGTATTTTAGGGCTAGATAACTACTAACTTTATTCATTGATACCCTTATTAATGCAGATAACATGAAAAGTTAGTTACACGTACATACAAAATTTGGGGTCCCTTTAACGTGATGGGATAATCTCGTTTCTATAATATATAGGAACTTTGCATATAACGGTTAAATCTGAATTTTGAGCCTAATTAATTTAACAATATTAATTACAACCGTTTTATAATTTTTCAAATCATCATTAATAAGACGTTACGCATTGCTACAATTATTGTAAAACGTATGCTTATGCAAGAAAATAAAAACGTGGCCTACGAAAATTGGGGGCATTCTTTCACAGAAAGACTTCTTACTTTAAAGCAATTTCTCTAAGCAGGATTTACTACGAATAATTTACAAGCTAGTGTCGCCGTACATTTATAGCGTCTGACGAAATTGCCATCACTTCCATTTGCGCTGGCATATAGGTAGTTATAAAACTGTATAAATGGAATATCGTGTAGCTTTCAGCAAGAAAATTAATTTTCAATCGGAATAAGTAAATGTATGCAAATTTAAATGCCCAATAAAAAATTAACTGCCACTGTGTTTTTAATTAAGAATGTAGTCATTAACACTTTCAAGCACCTTACTTACATTTTACTAATTAATTTTCTAATGTTTCAGTAACGACACTCCAAATTATTTTAGGGAAGTATAGTGAAACGTTAGATAACTAACAATAAGCCTGATTTACGAAGAGGCCTGTCAAATACAATTTTTCATTGACTTGTTTTAGTGCGTTTTCTGCTCCCAAATCTAATCCCAACATGACACGAAGGGAAGTACCGTTGAGTCGTTTGTTATTTTAGTTGATTCGTCAATTCCAATGTTACTGCGAAATGATGCAGCATTTAAAAACACGGATATTTTTAAATGTCATTCTAACAGTATTCTTTTTAAAATATAGTGCGTGTCTAAAGTTCTTTCCCCCTCCCTATAAATTTTTAAAAAATTAAAACTCAACTCAAAATTTTCAAATATCAAGCTCATTGTAATGATATTGCAATTCTCTACACATCTCTTTTTTAAAAATGAAAATTATTGTTCATAAATTCTAATTAATGAACTTAGTGATACGGATAATATATTTTTTTAAATTTTTAGACAGAAGTTGAATGCAATTTTATTGCTGATTTCTTTTAAAGAAGTTACTGTCATTTAAAGAGACGAGGGCTGTTTCTATTTCTTAACAGCAAGGGTTAAAGTATTTTTTCATGCTTCAACCAACTGCTGAAGAGTTGATTATCATTTGTAAGTCCCCCAGGACTAAACTTACGTATGCACTGCATTAGGGATGTGCTAGACGTATTATTTTGTCACAGTGGGTGTTCAAAATAAGTTGGATATGTTCAAAATAACTTTGTCAGAATTGCAGTGGGCGAATAGTAAATACAAAAGTTTCTGAATGGATGTCGTGTGTGACAAAAATTTCAAGTACTGAAATCTGAGTTGTGTATAAAAAATTATAGAAAAAGAAATATACAAAAAAAACAAGTAGGGCATTAACTATGAGTCAAATCATAATGCGTAATTTGACATCTTTCATGTTAATTCACTATAGGTACTTTGCTATTAATATATTTAAAAAGCCACAGCGTGTATTTAGCCATGTTCTTGATTACTTTGGATATATTCCAAAAAGAAAATTTTAAAGCCATGATAAAGTTACTGGACACTAAAAGCATTCCACGCGTAATACATTTCGTTTATTTGTTAAAAATCAAGTAAATGAAAATTTTTCAAAATATATCCTACAAAATGTGTGCGAAAACTAACTATTTCTAAAAATCGTTGTTGTGTTAACCAATGAAATTCAGTAGTCTGAATGAAGTACCTTGTTGACATTTCTATTGCCGACAAAACATGTATAGAACCAAATTGCTATGTTACTTGAATGTATCCATTCCCTATAAAAGCACTGCATCAATAAATACACAAAAACAATAAAATAACTTTAATTATTATGAGAACGTTGTAAACATTTTAAACATTTCTATACTATTCATCCAATTAATGATAGGAATTACTTATATATTTTGAAAATAGCTTTATAAAAAGTAATTGTATTATATATTCATGTAAGGCGCGAGTAATTTTTTATTTTTCACTTTATCAGTTTCTCAGCAGTCTGGCTCACATATGAAAAATTTTAAAATATTATTTTTACATGACTAACATGACTTTGAGCATTTACGTTGGCATAAAAGTATTACTTATTACTGGAGACTTGTCCAAGTGATGGTAAAGTATATCTTTATGTTTCAGTTACAAAAAATAAATTCTTATTTAATACTGAAACTGAAAGTAAATTCTTATCGACTAAACTTTGTTATGACAATTTTGTACAATTTTTACTTCGATTAATGTTTCAAGAAATGAAACAACTTCATAATATTCCTTTACACAGATAAATTCTACGAGTTATCTAAACGAAATATGTTATGTCGCGATGATAAACCGTCGACTGCAAAACTCGCCTGCAGGGTAGTCATCGGAAAAACTGCATTACAACACAGACTGATCTCAAATAGACTTGCAAACTGTAAAGACATCAAAATAAAAATAAAAGACAATGAATCAGGGAGCGGGATATGAGTGAAATAACAGTAAAAGTACTGAAATGAATTCAACAAAAGAAATGTAAAATTTAACATTTCTGAAATATAAATTGATGTAAACCACAAAACATGAGAGTAATTAATATTTACATATATCTTAATGCATAATTATTTATTTGAGCGCTAAAATCATAATAAAATTCATTCAACTTAGTAATGTGCAGAAAATACTTAAAGATATTTGCATTTGATCCCTGAGCTTACCCGCGCTAAACATATTTGGGCACTGCAAAGAGATTGCAGAATCTACGTGACGCCCCTTGAACAATCGCTGTAATAATTTGAGTTAGTGGAATCGAGAAACTTCAGATAAGCTATCACCTGAAAACATAATTTTGCTTAAAATAAGTACGTTTTACTATACCTACTATAATATTCTTACTATCTTCCTATATTCGCTTAAATAATTTAACTAAACTTATTTATGAAGTCTGTTCATGAATTGTTCGAAAATCTGCTTATTGTAAGAATAAAAAAATAATTATATAATTCATAAAAATATTACCTGATAATAATTATCAAATAATACTAAACAAATCATTGTGTCTCTTTCTTTGGTTTATTTTTTCTAGAAGCTTAATCAAATTAAATATTATTAGGATTATAAATAATTATTACTTATTTACCATTTTACTTCTAAAAGTCATACCATAAATTCCATTATCTCGGCAAAAAAGGGGAAATCTTTCTGTACGAACGTGACTTTTTCGAAATGTGCAGATTTGCAGCAAATTCTCTTTGAAATGCCGCAATAAGCAAACGTAAAACTGCAGATATAAATCTGAAGTTGTAATGCTTTAAACGGGCAGTAGCTTTTCTTCGAAGCAACCGCCGAGAATAATCCTTTAAAGTGATGAGGCCTGTAAAACAATTTACAATTTAACTTCTGCACCATTCTGCACTTTAATAAATCTTGCTGCGAATTGTAATTCCTGTTCTGCTCGTTCGTGTTAAGAAATTCCTGCAAATTATTCCGCTCGACTTTTATCGTCCGTCTGAAATAATAAGCTAATAACGACGAAGGAAAGCTTATGTAGGGTAGAAGCAACAATTTCCGAAACTACCAGATTATATTTAGTGTTCTGGTTTTTTCATTAATCTCTTTTCTACATTAGCACTTGACGCTGCTATTGTTTGTTGATATAACTCCGAATGCATTTAAATCGATTTCCATGATCGTTATGTTTACATTACTTGTAGGTTTATAAAAATCGAAATTTAATAAGTTCCATCCAATTTTGAGCAACTACATTTGATGAATAATTCATTTTAATTTGAATTCAAATCTGGCAATATTCATTTCAAACGAGGAAAGCAATTTTTAATACTTAAACTTTAAACTTTAACTTTGGAATTCAATCGAATCTTAATTGTTACTGTTACGTTAGCATTGAGGAAAATCAAATGTAAATATGAGTTTTCGAATGTATTCTAGGAGATTGTTTTGAAATATTTGAACAGCCCATAACTTTTAAACTTTCGTTGCTGGACTTGTGAGTCTGTGACAATTTCATATGTAATTTGAGAACTGCAAATATAAATGATTTATATTACATTATCATGGATATTTTATTTTTTCGGCTGTTATCAATTTTGGTATATTTGAAAACGAAGAATAGTATGGATTATTGGTAATTTTAAATAAAAATTCACTTCCTCCACTCGACATAAAAATTGATTTCGTGTAAAAATGCATCCGGTAAAGTTATGCTTCGCTACCTAGAAACACCTACCTATAATTTAGCTGTATATTGCCGCACGATATGCATTTGCTGTTGAATTTCGCTTCAAGTTATTTATTTTATCTAAAATCACTTTTCCATAGTAAGAGCGCATTCTTCCAATAACTTTTATCTCACTTTGTTTACTTTTTCGAAAAGCACCATTATCTATTGATAACTCTGCTTTCAGGCACATATTCGTATTAATTACAAGTAATACTACTAAATTAAAATACACAGATGTCTGGGAATCCTGCGAAAGAATTATGAATTATTATTTTTCATAGAGATTGTAAGTACCTAATCATCAGGAAGATTAACTCTAAAGAAAAGTGGCTGAGTGTTCAGTAAAAGATTTGACACAGTCTTCAAGGGGCAGATTTAACTTTGTTAATGAATAAAATCGGTGGCTAAATTGGGTTTTGAGATGGGCTGCAAATGGCCCCAGATGTCAAAAAGTAGTAACAGTAAGAAATCATATCTACAACTTCTCTAATTTTTGTACTTTGAAAGATAATGCGTTCCCTTTGGAACGAATAATAGCTATACACAGTACATGTCATGGTTCTCTAGGAAAAGTTTTACAGACAAGTGAAGAGTGACTTACCCTTGCTAAAGATCTTTACAAAACTAATAAAAATAGTTTGATAATAAATCGTATAAAGTTTCACGACTTTTCCTTATAATTATTGTTCATCTGCAGAATTAATTTTTTATTAGATGAATTTTTCAATGGCAAGTTCAGTCATCCGCCCCAGATATTTATTATTCAAGGCGACATCTTACATGTCTACATAAAGATTTTGCAGAATAATATAAACTTACTTCATAGGAAAACACTCGAAGAAAGTTTGAAATGCAGACTACATACTTCCAGACGTCATCGCAGCCTCAACGGTATTAAAAGCATCGCTTTATATGTCGCAGTTAAAATTCTACGGCATCGAAATACCCCATTGCAGGTTTTTTACCAATTATTAGTAACTACAAATGTAGGTGGAAATTTTGACACTCTGCCGTTTAGGAGCGATTACACACCCACATAACAAGGTAATAACCTACCTTCAGCTGTCGCGTTGGATTTACCTCAGTCAGACTACGAAATAGAGCCGAAGAATACTCCAAAACATGTTAAATAAAATGCAACTGCCACACAAATCAAAATCAAACAGAAGTAGCGAAACCTTGTTGCATTTCTTTTAAATTGAAATATTTTTAGTCTTCAAATTTTATCAGAATTATTTTAATTACAATAGTGCGACATTCTTTTGCAAATGAGCACTTTTTATAAATCATTTTTGGGATGTGAAAATTTTAATGAAATATTTAGGCATGTCTGAGTTGAAAAATTCTTGCACAACTTTTTTTAATTAACACTGCACAGTCTCGTTTTCAAGCCGTTCGTATAAAATTCCGGTAATTTTTTTTCTAATTATTTCAGCGACAGTAGTTCTTATCTTAAAACACGTTACGAATTTTTCACATTTTTCTTGCTATTAATAACTTTATATGCTCTGATAATTACTGCTAAACATTAAAGTGATTAGAGAAACACTGATTATTTTTTAATGATTTCATTCACCAATCATTTAGCAGTATTTGGGCACACGTGTTTAATTCTGTCCAATCACAACATTATTATAGTGAGAATTTTCTACTGTACATTATTCCCGCGAGCATAATTTCTAGTATTTTGTTTACATATGTTACTTGACAGCACATTTTCTAGTTTTGACATCTGTCGCCAGTTTGATTTTAGTTTATAATGAATTAAACTGTATTTTTATGCTGTATTTTTTATTAAAACGTTAAAAAATAATCTTCCGAATACCACTCGAGAGTGCGAATTAATTAGAAAATAATTCTCCAGTTATTTTTTCAAACTTGTTGCCATTTGGGAATAGCCACTCGAGCCCTACGGGCTCTCGTGTCTACTCCCTGGCAACAAGTTTTCGAAAATCTGTCGAATTATTTTCAATTTATTCCCACTCTCTTGTGATATTACTTATGAAAATAGATTTAACTGTCGAATTCCGTTTTGTTAGTGACAGCATTTTCTATAATTATATGTTCATTAATAAAGATTTATAACTTTTATCTATCGATAGAAAGCAGCAGTATCTCTTGTATTGTAAACAAGCCGCTTCTTTTGTTTAGTATTATCCCGTTAACAATGACGACGGTCATTTATGTGTTTACCATAAATCCCATCGCGTCTCAGAAACTGTGACAATCATTCGCAAATAAATTGATTAAAGAAATTTCATACAAGAAGGTCGTAGCAGTAAATTATGTCGTATTATATGTAAACAATGTGTTTGGTAAAGTTGCACAAATTTATAACTTTCTTTTTACTTTTTATTTCTAATATCTGAACGTTCGGTCTATTTAACATTTTGTTCACACAAAAATATATCTGGTATATTATTGACGGGAACATTAATTCAATTTTCTCACGATTACGTAGTTCAAAACTGATTTCTACGTATCTCATACACTTGTTACCAAATTAGGAAGTCGTCCCTAGGAATTTTCCCATCTCACACTACTCCCACAATACGAAAGACGTACCGGTTTAATTTGACTGTACGTTTCGTGCGGTGAGACAAAGACAACAGGTCATTTGTATACTGGAATATTCTGCGGTGTGAGTTCACGGCCCGCTAAATATCTTGTTAATTGTGAGGGTAGGTTCCTGCAGAATTACTATAAAACAGAATAAGCAACTTTAACAAACTCGTGAGTGGCAAGCTACGTCTTGTTTATTAACAGTGTTATTTGCGAGAGCATATGTGGGATTAAAGTTTAAAAGTTTGCCGGGAAGGTATTATCGTAAAAAATCAATCGCGTACATTCAGCGATTCTGTTAAAAATTTTATAGTTTCTGCTTTAGAAATCGATAAAACGTTTTAAAAGCAGTTACATTAAAAGTCAAGAGAAGAAATATTATTCGAATTGTTTTTTGAGAATGTTAAATGGGATTTTCGTTTGCTAAACTTTTGTTCGGATTTAATAACAGCAACTTGTAAGAAGAGCTAATTGTTTCTCATCTTTTGATTTATCTTGTACGTAATGAGCTACTTGTGAAACTATAGTTTATGTACAAGATTCATGAAATATTGCACTGATCACGATAATAACTTTTCATTTTCAATGCTTAAGTTGCTTTTATTATTGTAATATTTTTTAATTGGCAAAAAGGTTTTATTCTGATTATTTCCTTCATGCACATAAAAAGTCCCAGTCACCATGGTTTTCCTCAGTTATATAGCGATTAAATTTTGACGTTTCAAACGTGTCAAAATTTACCCGATTAAATTTTGACGTCTCAAAGGTGTCAAAATTTACCCGATTAAATTTTGACGTTTAATAGCTTCTGAATTTTTTTTTTGCAATCATTATCAAAGATTCCTCGACAAGTAAATAAATAATTCGTTGTAAAATCTATTTATTCAAATTAATAATCAGGAAATAATCATGCCGAATACCCCGCGTGCATGAAAATAGCCTGATTAAATTTTTACGTTTTTGTCGCAACGTTTTGCCATAAAGAAATATTTCTCGTAAATTTTCCACCCAAAATCCCTCGTGCTGCGCACTCGAGATTTTGTTAAGTGGCAAATTTGCTCGACATATTTCTAGACAAAACATTTTGACAGAAACGTCAAAATTTAATCGGCTATTTTGATGCACTTGTGATATTACTGTTGATTATTTCCTTCATGCACATAAAAAGTCCCAGTCACCATGGTTTTCCTCAGTTTTATAGCGATTATTTCCTTCATGCACGTAAAACGTCACAGTCACCATGGTTTTCCTCAGTTTTATATCGATTATATTAACGTGTCAAAATTTACCCGATTAAATTTTGACGTCTCAGACGTGTCAAAATTTACCCGATTAAATTTTGACGTTTAATAGCTTCTGAATTTTTTTTTGCAATCATTATCAAAGATTTCTCGACAAGTAAATAAATAATTCGTTGTAAAATCTATTTATGCAAATTAATAATCAGGAAATAATCATGCCGAATACCCCGCGTGCATGAAAATAGCCTGATTAAATTTTTACGTTTTTGTCGCAACGTTTTGCCATAAAGAAATATTTCTCGTAAATTTTCCACCCAAAATCTCTCGTGCTGCGCACTCGAGATTTTGTTACGTGGCAAATTTGCTCGACATATTTCTAGGCAAAACATTTTGACAGAAACGTCAAAATTTAATCGGCTATTTTGATGCACTTGTGATATTACTGTTGATTAAATTTTGACGTTTCAAACGTGTCAAAATTTACCCGATTAGAACCCGATAGATCTTCGATTTTGAGTTACACGGTTTTTTTTCCTGCTCAAAGGATTAGAAACCAGAGAAGTTCTCTTTAGTATATAGGTGTTGATGCAAATGATCAAAACAAAGACAATAAAAATTTCATATCATTAATATTTAATATGTAGTAGTTTAGTGTATTAAATGAAAATAGCTGGTATTACCTTGAAAGATTAGGGGTTGTTTATTTTAGACTACTAGTGTTGAACTAATTACAGAAATATTAAATTAATTTACTTTGTAATAATTTAATTAACTGATATTATTTGTATATTTATAAGATGTGGTTTCATTTCTGTAGCTTCTGGTAATTTTTAATTTAAATTTATTTACCTAGAATCCATTACTTCGTAAAAGCGTAGGAAGAGTTCCATTTAGTTAGTATATACTGCCTTACCCACCTTAGGTTATACGATTTTATTCGCCGTACTGACGACAGGTTTTCTCAAAGGAGTACAGCTATTCAATCCCATTTGTTACAGTCGACGTGATATTATTTTCATGAATGGTGGCATGTTTAATCTTTTTATAATTGTGATTGCCCGTTTGGAATATTTTGAATTCTTATTTGTTGTTCATGAATAAACACAATTTTGAAAAAGGCTATAATTAATTGATTCATCATTTTATCATTTTAGGTGGATGCAAAAATTATATTATAATCAGATGTATATTTAATGGAAATTTGTTGAAGGCAAACATTTCTGGCTAACTTGTGAGTTTTGTGTTTATCAAATTTATAAATATTTTTTGTGATTCGGTTGATGTATAGTATAAAATACCGCAATTAATTTTTTTATTGATAGCAATATTAGAAAATTTCATTTGCTGATAATTTTGAAATATTTTTATCAAAACATTAATTGTTTTAGTCGCAATCAATTTAAGCAGAGTCCTTATTTTATGATATTAGGGCAGTTGTTATGAAATTCCAATTAACAGTACATTCCAAATTTTGTTCTTACCGCCAAAGATAAAGAAGTTAAGTATTGCTTTATTAACCAGAAATGGACCATCGATAAAAAGTTGATCCGTGTGTGACGTAAAGGTCGACCATATGTTTTTTTCTTGTTTCCATCTGCACAGTTTTAGCTGCCGATCTGTTATATATTTACATGAAAATAATACATAAACCAATTTGTTTTATTGTCTATTAATAATTCTATTTTTTATTAATTTGAAAATGTTTAACTAACTACAAAAATTAAATCTTACGCTTCTTTTTATGCCAGATTTTTTTTATAAATTCTTCAGAAAATGTAATATGTATTATATTGTCGGCTCGTGCGTTATAAATCTTAATAGGGCAGAATTTGAAACGTAACCTTGAACTTACTACTTTATTTAATATCACCTAAATACTTACATGAATGGATGTAGCAAAAATACCTACAGCTTCATTTATCTTAATTAATAGCCCATTCACTTACCGTATTTTATAGCCGCACCGACATTCATAATTAGGTTCTAAAAAGAAACGATTAAAAATAAGAATGATTTTTGTAACAGTGAAATTTTGAAATTGTGAAAAATATGTCAGTTTGGTACTTTGTATGTGCAGCCATATGTGTACAACCACGGCTACATCTTGAAATTTAGAGCAGATATACGAAACAGGAAGGTAGCAGATATGATGTGTGACGCTGAGAATTCTAAATAGCCACTCTAACGTTATTCCACTTACTTTTACATGCCTGATTTGCGTTTTATTTTTGGCTTTTTCAAAAATTATATTTGTGTAATTTGCATTGATGCAGCGTACACTTATTTCGAGCAGTATCAATTTTATAAGTGGTAATTGCCCCTATATCAGAATTAAATATGTTTGAACCAGAATTAATTATTTGATACTTTTACCAACTGTAATCATATTTTAATAAGAGTCGTCGAATGTTGAATAGTACCAACTTATGCACTCCACTTCTCATCCACAATACTCTATAAAGCTTCATGAAATATAATAAATATTTGCTGCAATAGTAACAATTTTTCCAGATTTAATACAGTAAAATCTCTCTATAGCGGACATGCACGGGGAATCTAAAATTGTCCGCTTCATGGAACTTTAGTTCAAATTAAATTTTATTTGCACTACAACGGTATTAAGTTTTACGTGATAATTAATATTTGCATGCAGCCATTCTTTGTGTAAAACATTAAATCATAACAAATTCCGCTTTGCGTGGGATTATTTTTATTTACGCGAACAATACTTTTCAGTTTCCATTTCAAAGGAATTTTAAAGATACTATTCTAAACAATCGCAGCTGTCGTGCATCGCCAGCTTGTCACTTCCAGGCTTTCATCAATGCCGCATTCCTTAAAAGTAATAAGCCTATTCAAATGAAACAATGAAAATAAATTAGTAGTATTTCGCATTGATTTTTACCGTTTTTCAGCGTATCATCCGATGAAGGTTAAATAAAGTCAAGCTAAAGTTTTATACTTTCTTAAAGCTGTTAATAAATATTTTCCGGTGCTGAATGGAAATTCAATATTCTTTAATTTTGTATTATTTTGTCATGTCATTTGAAATAATTGAACATTTTTAAAAAACTGATATCTTAAAAATAACAATTAATTCAAAATCATTTTCGAACAATGTGATTTGGTATGCACGAGAAGTAAATAATTTTGATAGTGAATTAATTTCAAACTTTCCTAAATCTTAAGTTGGTTCAGTGATAGTGAATGTATAAAAAGTATGATGTTTTTATTTTTGTGAGGAAAATAGTATTTTATTTTCATACAGTTTATAGTTATCTGCGATGACCAGCGATGACCTCAACTTTAAATGGTTTTATTAATTCACTCTCGTCCATCTTTT
The DNA here is from genome assembly GCA_949768715.1 of Dascillus cervinus. NCBI lineage: Eukaryota > Metazoa > Arthropoda > Insecta > Coleoptera > Dascillidae > Dascillus > Dascillus cervinus. The sequence goes on along the minus strand of OX458319.1, from coordinate 14,484,061 downwards.
GATCAGTTTCTTTGCTTTTTGTTGTATTTTGTTTATAATAAATATCCCTCATTTTTTGTCAAGTGCTTGCATTCATAGACAAACTTGATGTTTTACTATTTGAATAAATCGTCCAAAAAATTACGCTAATTAATTTGAAATATTTAGATATTGAAACAACCGTAAATAGCTTTCTAATAGATTTGTATACCAACAAACCTCCAACGTATAATGGCATTTGGATGAATAACATCAACACTTATTAACAATAAAGATCATGACTCATTGACAGCAACATAATGCTTATATAGTTCCAACATGCATTTATATAAAAGCTCATTTTAATTATAAGCTTATCTTCCGCTGCATCTTGAAATCATGCTCGTGCGAAACAAATATGGACAACAGAAAAACACCGAATTAAACGGCGATCTTGTCATGAGAATATGATGGATATGAATATTTATGCATAAGAAAGGACAAACAAATTCTTCTTATTATGTGTGGGTTGAAGTTTCGGTAAATAATTTATTCTCGGATCAAGCAGGGAAATTTATTTGCGATTGTGTTCATTCCGGATCAACGAAAGTATTTTTGCAACAGCATATGACTTTAAAATGCATTGGCGCTCAAGCTGATCTCTTCGGCGATAAAACTGTCACATTACGGGTTGGTGACTATTATTCCTCCTGTCAAGTTTTTCTAAATCCCCACCAAGATTTATTATCGGAGATAACGAAACAAATGTCTTTAATTGCAAGTTTAATTGAAACAGGATGCCTAACAGTTATTTGCAATTATACGCTGAATTGCCCGTGAAAAGTGAGAGAAACAGCAAACGGAATGTATTGAAAGATATATGTATTTGTTTACGAAATCCGTTTTGCCATGTAGATTATAATTAAAATCATGTCTCATGAAGTCTTAATTAAATTTTCTTATTTGTTTTGGGCCCGAGGGAACATAATCGGCTCAAATTTTCAACTTACAGATAGCAGCTTGTGGTTCATCTCTCATTTTGACAGTAAGTCGGTTTGATTTAGTAGCGCAGCCGTCAAATTTATTTGCAATGGTAAATTATGCAAAAATGCAACGCAAGTAAAAGAATTCGTAATGTATATTCAAATTACCTATATGACGCCTATTATGCAGCATGAGAGATAACACGATTTTTTTTGTTAACCGCATAAATAGTGTTGGCGTGGTCGTTTTCTTTTATTATATTATTTTAATACGCGAATAAAAATCGTTTCGTACACGCAATCGCTGTATTTTTATTGCCTCCTTTCTTTTACAGTTCGTTAATTTGAAATTATGAAACCGCACAAGTACCTGCTGCTTTCTACGCCATAACAATCCTGATCATATTTCTTTGTTTTCGTTTCACCCACGCTGTTCGTTGCTTCAATCATCTTTAATTGGCCGTTTCACTTGCTGAAAATTCTCTAATTGTTTCGTGCACTTCTATAACTACACGCGGTTGCGATAAAAGAAGAAATTTTAAAAGTTATTTTTATACGTGCTACTGTTTTATGTTTTCAAAAATTATGAAACCAAACTGACAATCTACAAGACAAGATAATCTTTATTTATGAAAGCGTGAAAAATTTGTAAAGCTCAGCGAATGTTTTTCAAAGTGTGAATACTGTTGATCAAACACTTATTGATAGAAAAGCCTTTGAAGAGACCGTGGCGTGCTGCCTACATCTTAACTTTCTAGTTGCAGAATTTTTAAACTTTACGCTGTTCTTGTATTAGGTAAAAGGTTGTAAAAGTGGAGAGTTTTATTTCAATTTGAAAGTAGGTACGCTCTGATTGAACGCGAAACAAAATATCTTGTAAATTGACGTTCTTGTGATGCCACCTTGTATCACGTTTTTACACAATTGCTAGTTTTTTTCGACAATAACAGTTCCGATAGCGCACTGTACTGTAACCAATATTGCAAAAAAAAACTGAATTGTTTGAGCTGTATAATGCAATAACAATAATATAGATCAACAACAATTTTTAACCGCTGATAGTAACAGTGAAATTACAAGTAAAGATAAAGTAAACAACCCATGTTGAAAATTATTATTTATATTGAGGTGTTATATTTTCAAATTTTTATAAAATTGTTAAAATTGTAGAAAACACTAGGACGAGACGAAATAAAGTGCCAGAATTTTTTACTATTTATATGTGAAAATGAATCCTTTAATCAACAGCCCTTTAATCTGCATGCCGAAATGTTTACAATTTTGTCTGTTGAGCTTGTTTATGTCACACTATGTCGTATTTACTTATTGGATTTTCATCAGAATAATGCTCCATATCACAGAACCTTAAATGTCACAAAATTGGTACTGCGTTGAGCATAACATTCTCATGATTTTACCGAACCGCCTTAATCACCAGATTTAACTTGCCCCAACTTTTCGTGCTGCTCAAATACTTATAAACGTGCTATAAAAAAAGCGAATTGAAAACGCGTGATAACTGCAAACATTTCTAAATAAATTTACAGACATGCTTGGGTATATTGAAAAATCGCTGGAATGGATGCTTACAATCTGGAAAATTGTATTTTGAAACAAATCGACGACGCTTTAACTTTTGTACAATGAGTTTTGTTCCCGATATTTCTAGTCAAGATATTCCTTCAAAATAATTATAGAATTATCACACTAAATAAATCACACTTAAGATGAAGTAATATACCAATTCAATAAGAAGATAAATTAAAAAGTAATAATGAAATTGGTACCAATTGATTAGTATTGTATGTAGCGTTAAAAATTTATACATAGATAATTAGTTGTTTTCATGCCTTTGCATTCATGTATAGGAAATTTTAAAATACCATGAAATGCAAAAATATTCTTTATCAAGGATAATATTATGCTAGCCTGATACTCCTTTACTTTCATTATTCTTAGCTACAAAACTTACATAGTCACTGCAATAAAATAATCCTGCAGTGGGTAGTTTTCTTTTTGTTTTTCATCTAGATGATTGAGATCTTTCCTGTATTGATGATCTGTTGGATTGGAGGCTTGCTCTAGATTTCATTTTACAAATGCATTTTGATCGTAATTCATCAATAAAGATAAATGGTTCTTTTAATAGCTTTGCACTAGAATTCGACCATAAATATATTTTGGAGTCGGTCGTAAATAGCGGATAGGTTTGACATCAAACAAAGTTCTTTTTTGCAGTGTGTTTGCAAATAAACGGAAAAGATGTGGATTCTTTCAAAATTAGGTATTAATTACAGATTTAGTTTCCGCTGAATCATTTACTGATACGAATGTATAATATTTTAAATAAAACTCTTCATTACTTACAAAATTAGTGATTAGAGATATTTAACATCGCTGTAAGCCCAAAAATGACAAATAATCTATTCCCTTTTTAACTAAAATCCCTGAATTAAAATAAACCCCAATGTAAGTAATGTATAAAAAGACTGCTCTTGTAGTTGCCAAATCTACATATAGTTTGAATCAAAACTTCAAAATGAAACTTTAACTTCAACTTTACCTATTTAGCTTCGTAATATAACAATTAAAATTCACACTTATTAACTTTGTTAAAGTTAATGTATTTAATAAAAGCAGCAGAAGTTTTTATATCAGAAAATCTAAAAAATTTTGAAGCAATTATAAATACAACCGTCTGCTGAAACTGTATTACAAAAATGGTACAAATCATATGTCAATCAATAGATGTAAACATGTGCTTGTCACGATAACATCAAATAAGGATCTAGTATGTACAACATGCATTAAAGGCCCGCATGGGAATCATACATTTTAAAATCAGGTATTATACGTGTCTATACGTACACGCAACACATAAGCATGACATAAACATTTATAAGTCTCAACAGACGCATTATTTAGATATAAATGGATACTGGTAGTAATCCGCTTCAGTTTGTTTATATAAGGACTTTCAGGTTGTGCTCAACGAACAAGACAATATACTTTAACCGCAATGATCATAAATTCACCCAGAAAACGATAATATTCCTGAACGGCCTTCGAGAAAACTTTTTGCAAAATTACTTGCGTACTCCCAGTACACCGACCTTCTTAATTAAATCGGAAAACATGTTATCTACAGGAATTTCGAATCATCGCGAACATTGCAATTTTATCACTCATAAATCACGGGAAAGAGGAGGGTTAGGTTACTACAATCCTTTCATTTGTTCATACATCAACTACGAAAACAGCATTACACACCTACATCGACGTCGATCAAATGTATTAAATCAATGTGCCACGATAACGAGCGTCAGATTTGCAATTAACATCTATAAATTATTGTCGCCATTAATTACCACCAACCATGTAATTAATTTGTTTGTAAATATAATTTATTCAAAAATTAATTAAGAATATATTAGAAAATTGTTTCAATTAAAATCGTTGTGGATCAAATAGTGAAACTTACAGTTTGCATGCTCGAAACGATTAAGAGACTTATTGTTAGTAACTACTTGGTATGCCATTCAGAAAAATGATACAACAATGCTTTTATACTAATTCGTTGATACGCTAACTACAGTGAATAACTAAATATTTCAGTATGTTGGAAAAGACTGATTTATGTTGCGTAACTGAACAAAAGTGCTCGTTTATTCCACAAGTTAATGAATGAGGAGGTAAACAAATGGGAACAAAAATAAATTTACCGTTTAAAGATAGAATTCCAAACATACTACAACAACGATGCCGTTTTTCCTGAAAAATACTATTCTATTTTGTATTCTTCTATTAGGAAAAAGAAGTCGGATATAAATAACTATCTGGCGATCAAAGTAAAAATGCAAATTTGAATAGTTGCAGAACAATTTAAAACAATAGAAACATGCATCAGCTGGCAGCATTTCTCTTGTAAGCGTTGCAATGTAACAAATGCATCAAGCAAAATTTTACTTTTCTCTTCAATTGTCATTTGACAGTAAATGTCTGTTTGAATTAATTTGTATTCGAATTGATGTTATCAAAGGGTATTTACAACTGTTTTATTTAAAGAGGCCAGTTTAATGAAACCTTGAGCAAGTTTTAAATACAATGTGTAAAATAGGTACATTTGCTTAACGATAACATAAAATAACATAACATAAGTAACAACTAGAATAAATAAAATAACTCATTAAGAGAAGAAGAAGGCGGGGTTGTACCAAGAACACTAGCAACGTTGCCTCTCTGTATAGCCAAACTTATTCGTTGCTTCAAATATGTTTTGGCTTGAGGAATTCCCGTTGTTTGCACAATACGCCTCCCCAAATCTTGAAGGAGAGAAAGGGCATCAGCACTCCAAGGACCCAAAATTTCCACAGTGAAGGCGACGAAAAAATAATCATCAGAAATTGCCTTATACTTTTTTTTCTTAAGCTTTTCTGCCAAGTGTGCAGCAGATCGTGCAGAAAATGAAAAATCAGTCAAATGAGGAGGGGCAAGTGTATCCGTACAAGTAGAATCCCAAACTAAAGATTTACCTACTTTCCATGGAATAACTGTAATACCATCTGGATGTTTGCCATCATCCCTCAGAATACCATTAGGTTCAAGGATACAAGGGATGTTGGCAGAAGAGAAAGCACGTTTAATAATGTCATTGATACAGCTGTGACGAGAGAGTCTACCAGCACTTTTATTGCACGATAAACCATGATGACCCAACGAGTCTACAGAAGAACCGAACGAGCAGATATGAGGATGACACAAATTGATGCCCAATCTAAGTGAAATTGCAATTTGTAAAAAGTTTTTTTCTAACATTTGAGGAAGATAGTAAATTTTGAATAATTTTCTCACAGATATAGGCCAAGCAATAAAGCATTTTTTCATGACATAAATACTACCCGGAAACCAACTGTGCGATTACATAAAGGACAGTTAGTAGATCAATTTGGCATAATTTTAGACTCGAGGACCATAATTTTTAATTTGTTATGAACAATTTAGAAGAAAAAATTGTTTTGTTTTTAGTTCTTTGTTTGTAAAATAGAAACTAATGAAGCAATCTTAATGTTGTCAATAGACGAATTGTATAGAATTAAATTACGAAGAGAATGAGAGACCGAATGTCCCGATCGAATAATTAGAACCGGAGAAAACCCGGAAAACCCGTAAATTTCAGTGTTTTTTAAAAAAATTCACAATTCCGACATTTTTGAATTTTAAGAACTGAAACTTTGCACGCAGATAGCTATTTATATGTATTTTATGTGTGCAAAACCCCGATTCTGTCGGACTAACGGTTATTGCACAATCACCATTTCAATTTTTTTCTGCCATATTTTCCAGGGGGGCCTCTTGCTCCTGTGGTTGTCCGATTTAAATTTTAAAAACAGAATTGGAAACTAGACGTACAGGGCAACAAAACGTTCATCTTTGATTTTCCATAAAATGTAGCGAAATATGTGAAAAACGGTCGTGAATAGGAGTAAAAACGGCCGACCCCGCAAAAGCGGTCGAGTAGTGGGAGGTGACAGCTCGTGAGGGGAAGCGCAGCCCGGTTCTATTCCTATATAAAAAAACTTCCCCTCAGCGGCAGGTCTTCCCCCACTACTCGACCACTTTCGCGGGGTCGGCCGTTTTTACTCATATTCACGACCGTTTTTCACATATTTCGCTGCATTTTATTGAAAATCTAAGATGAACGTTTTGTTGCCCTGTACTTTTTTGTTTCCAATTCTGTTTTTAAAATTTACATCGGACAACCACACGAGCAAGAAGCCCTCCTGGGAAATATCGTAGAAAACAATTGAAATGGTGATTGTGCAATAACCGTTAGTCCGACAGAATCTGGGTTTTGCACACATAAAGTACATATAAATAACTATCAGCGTGAAAAGTTTCACTTCTTAAAATTAAAAAATGTCGGAATTGTGAATTTTTTTTAAAAACACGGAAATTTACGGGTTTTCCGGGTTTTCTCCGGTTCTAATTATTCGATCGGGATATTCGACCTCTCATTCTCTTCGTAACTTAATTCTCTACAATTCGTCTATTGACAATATTAAGATTTCTTCATTAGTTTCCATTTTACAAGCAAAAAACTAAAAAAAACTATTTTTTCTTCTAAATTGTTCATAACAAATTAAAAATGATGGTCCTCGAGTCTAAAATTATGCCAAATTGATCTACTAACTGTCCTTTATGTAATCGCACAGTCGGTTTCCGGGTAGTATTTATGACAAATTATGACATTTTTTTTGCTCTGTTGTTTGGCCTAATAGGTAAGTCCCAATTTCTTTGAATAGAAAGCTCTTTTGGAAGTAAAGACGAATTAGAAATTTCCTTCCAATAATCAATAGCCTCGTTAAGAATGTAATTTCAAAATTAGAAAAATTAGAAGGAAGAATGGACACAATAAGTTCAGAATTAGAAAATATAGAAGACAAAAAGGCAAGCGAGGAAATATCAATTATAGACCTTATACCTAATCCACCAACACGGATTGCTAATTTGGCTTGAGTCCAAGATATTGTTGTAAATTTAATATTCAAAATTTTTTCCAAAGAAGAAATTAGAATATTATTTAATTCAAGACGCTCATTTTTAAATTTCCAAAAAGGACATCTAAGATTATAAGTGAAATTAGGTATCCAAAAACAATGGCGGAGTAAAAATAAACTAATATGAGGATTAATTTTACATAGATTTGAAGAAAGTAAAGAGAATGAATCAATTTTTTTTGGAAATGAATGGGGGAATTGCTGCATCGAAAATAGGACAACCAAGAATAAAACGGTCTTCAACATTACAAACGTGAATACAAGGAGCTAATAATTTGAATCTCTCCAAAATTGAAGACTTGTCTAATTCCGAAACATTATTAAGGAAGAAAAGTTCGCATTTATTGAAATTAAGAACCAAACCAATTTTCTTAAATTCGGAAATTATCGTTTCTAATTCTTGTAAGACATCCAAAGCCTTACCACCTAAAGAACCATCATCTAAGTACCAAACATTCAATTCTGAATTCAAATTCTTAATAATTTGATGAATAGATAAACTAAAAATTGCACGACCGAGAGGGTCACCTTGTTGACAACCTACCGAGGATTCAATAACATTTCCATTAAAGAATAATTTTGATTGATAAGCATAACATTGCCAGAGATAAGGATATATATCTGGGGTAACAGCCTTGACAACAGAAAGAAGGGGGTCTCTTTCGATAGAATTGAAATCATTTTTAACATCGATTTTAAGAAAAACCTCAGCGTCAGACTGTTTATGAATATAAGTTCTAATGGAATGAACAGCTCCCTCACAAGCACCCTTAATTCCAAAATAGGATGAAAAAAGGAAGATAACGAATCCTTAATGTGGAAACTGCATAATTTAGAAGATAAACGTCTAAAAGTTGAACCTATTGCAATAGGGCGGATACCGCCATCTTTTTTAGAAAGGACACAAAAAGAGGCACCATAAAGAATAGGTCTAATATCAGAAAGAACTTCACCAGCAAGCATGAGATTGCAGAGACTAGAGATGGCTTTCAATAAGTGACGACCAGAGTCACCTGTACCATTACCTAATAAATCTTTGAGATGTTGTGATCTTATTCCATCCATTCCAGCAGCAGAACCATTAGGAAATGACATAAACTTGATCTTTAGAGACAGTGAGATGTTCTACCATTTCTTCAGGTGAATTAGGAAACTGGAGTAATCTTGAAGGAATTGGATGTTTAGATTTGAATGGTTCAAAAGTATCAGCATTATTGTTGGCAAATGAGTCATCAGAAGATAATAAGCGAACTGCACCCTTAATATCACCACCCGCAATTTTGTTCTCAACAGATTTATAAATTGGAAATTTTGAGAAATTGGTTTTGGAATAAAGTATGGAGTCCACATTGGAGTCAGCATTCTTCTTAACTTTAGAAGTTAAAGATTCCTTTTCATAACCATTTTTAATAGGAACATGAAGAACACGAAATGCAAAAAGAAAAAGGTCTTCCTAGGATGGTAAAGAATTAACGGAAACACATTTATAATTTTGGCTAGTTTACTAGCCACGGATATTCTAGCTCCACGCGGAATTCTTCTAAGAATACAGATATTACATTTTAGGTAACCAATTTTTTCTGTTAAATTGAGAAGTTTAACAGGAAGTTCCGGAACAGGCACATTCTGTTTATGACATCTAGAAATGTGAATTTTGAGACCATTTGAACTCTTAAAAAAATTTTAATTTGGACAAATATGACATTTCATAAATGAACTGTCAAAAAAAAAACGGGACCAAACCAAGAAGTAGTCACAAGATGAACATAAAACTCAAAGACCCATCCAGTATGAGACCAACTACTCTTCAATGAATGTTTCACTAAAAAAACGGGTCACAAACGTCCCTAGCCAATTACTCTCCAAAAAATCGGCAAAAATTTTTCAATGGGAAACGTCGGTACCAAAATTCTCGATTTTCAAAATTTCTTTTGATCATCGGCAATAAAAATAATAACTAAAGTTGCCGTCACTTAGTCCAGAACCCAGGCAAAGGACAATGAGCCCCAAATCTTCTCTTCACAGGCAAAAAAATCACAAAAGTTCAAAAAATCAAGAACACTTAAAAAATTAGAAAAATGTCAACTGAAAAAACGTCAAACCCAAAAATACAAATTTCTCCTCAGTTCCACACGGTAGATCAACGAAAACCAACAAATCACCAAACCAAAACAGAAATATAACGCGTCAAAACGTCTCCACACAATATTTCTCGAAAAAAATCAGCCAATTTGGTCGAACCTTCACGGACCGCTAAAATTTCGGACTTGCTATTTTAATCAAACACCCTGTACACAGTCTGTATATTCGCTTCAACATATTTTAAGTGAATTTTTTGAATACAAGAAAAGTGTTACGTTGTAGAGTAACATAGTAGATAGACAACAGGGCTTTCGGGGCACTTGAGATAGGGATTTTACATGGGCGGAAAAACGTGCGACATACGTAGCACGGGTTGCCTACATCACAGGCCTCCGCAGCACGGGTTGCATATATCACAGGCGTCTGCGCGGAATTTTCCCGCTAATTTCCCGAATTTCCGGTTTATTGATTGTGGGATATCCGACGTGGGATATCTGATAATGGATAATTGGTGAAACCACAAATTTTGAAATCCGTTTAAACCCGGCAAATTATCCCCGCCACCCCTCCGTAGCGAGTTTGAGCCGGTCAAGCGGACGCGGGCCTCGCCGTTTGAACGAAATATCAGCTAAAAATTCCCCCGCAAAGAAAAAAAACACGCGCGAGTGCCAGACGTATTAAAAGTCACGGCATAACATCTAAAATACATGAATTGTTTAACAATTTGTTAACATGAAGACCAATTGAGGTTAAACTCGCTTAATGTCCATCATTGGATAATTAAACATAAGTTAATGTTGAAAACCGTATTTTTAACCAAATTTGCAGGTTGAAACCCGCGCGTTTAAACCAGTCCGCAGAATTACCAGAATCCGCCACTATCTGGCTCTCTTTCTTACCCATGTGTAGGCATCTCTCTATTGCGATTCTTAGGTCCGAAATGCGAGGGCTCGGCCACGCTGCCCCGGTGCAATTCGCCCGCTACCGCGGTAAAAAGCGACTCACAAAAATTTAGTTTGAAAATCGCGAAATATCCACTGGAGACCCCTAAAAATTTCCCCACACAAAGAAAAAACACTTATGCGTTCGACGTGTGTGTGTGTGTGTGTACCATATTAATCCTTTAAAGGCCTCGGCATAACATCTATACAAAATAAATAGGGGTTGTTGAAAAAATTGATAATTACATTAGTTTTATTAAATTACTACTAAATACATTATGGCTACAAATCGCAACTACATTAAAAATCACACGAGATTAAGGACCAATCTTTGATTATCAAGCCTACACTCAACCCCAATCACTACGTACATCATATGAGTATAAATTTTAATGCTCCAACATGAAGCGAGTTGGTGTGTGTTGAGGCCTACCACTGATCGAAATAGCTCTAACAATGTTAAACTGGCAATAGTAAATCGCAAACCGCACTTACGTAAATAAAACATTTTGCAAACATGTGGACATTTTAACCTAAAAATACCCATGTGGGTGTTCGATATAGCACTGCAAATCGTATAAAATTATCACATCACGCATGTATACAAGTACATATCGGTAATTTTACAAGTTAAACAACAACATCTGGCAGCAGCACTTAAGCCTCGGCTAGATCATGTGAACAAATCAAACGCGGCAGTCAACTTCGATGCGCACGCAGCATTGACTTACGGTGAAACCGCATTATAGTAATCTTTCAAAAATCTAGCCGCAAACTAAATAAATTTGCGATTTTAATAGTAAAAATGAGGTTAAACATGTGAATGGTCACCCCGGATTCACACCAAACAAAACGTATGCGCTACAGTCGGTAAGGACCGCTCAGGATCAAACGGCCCATAGATGATGTATTTATAACCGGTCACAGTGGCGAAGCAATCGGTTTTGGGGTATAACAAATTCATCGAAGATGTTTGCAAATGATTTTCCTAAGGCAGAAAATGATTTCTCCAACCCAGAATATGATTTTCAAAGTTTAAATTTAAAGTTAAACGTATGCATGCGGCCCATCATGCACAGCGCAGGATAGCTTAGAATGTTTGTCCGGTTGGGGAAGCTGCCTGCAATACCTGAGATCGAATTATTTAATTTATTTAAGACTGCGCAAAATTTGTTTAATACACATTTCGTGTCTACTATCACGATGTGCAGAATATAATTTTTCTAAGACAAAATATAATTTTTAGAATCTAATTATTTTTTATTGTTTAATTTGACAAGCCGATGTCACATATTTAACGAGTTGTTTAATCAGAATTTTGTTCAAAATTAGGTTAGGTTGGAGAAAAAGAGCAATAATTACAGATTTTTTTATTGAAAAATATAAATGTTACAAAAACATAATAAATTGACACTTCAATAGTAGGTACGCATGTTGGCACCCATCTTAGGAAATGTATCCGGCTTCACGCAATGCGTTGATAATCGCCATGATTTCATTTGAATGACTTGGATTTCCAGCGGCCTGTGATGCGTAGAGCATGCGCAGACGGTCCACAAGCTCATTAAAGCTAGCGATGTGATTCGGCGCAAGCATAAAATGATAAAATTAAATAGAGCTATGGCTGAGAGGGAATTAAGTGAAATACTTAAACCTGTGACAGTTCCACTGCAACAACTTGTACAACAAAAAGCGAGGGCCGAAGCGGTGGAATATGGAAAGATTGAACCACATGAAGAATGCAGAAAGGTCGAACCACATGATGAATGCGGAAAGGTTGAACCACAAGAAGAATGTGGAATAGATGATGTGGCGAATGAAGATATCGCCATGATAAAGAAAGATTCCTTAGACCAATACCTTGGAATGTTGATGGCTGATAGCAAGCGAGGATTAGACGCAACCTATGGTGTGCGGAAACTTGTCGGAGATAAGCTAATGATTGGTGATACGCCGATTGACTTTACTGCTAATCATATTCATGTGGGCGATGCAAATTACCCCAGAACTGAAGGGTTGATTGAGTTGTTGTTCAAGCAAGTCCCTAGTGCTGATCTGATTGGTCAAAGTGATTTGGAAGCATATGAAAAAATTGTGATTGCAACAAACGCTCACCGAAAACGTTACATTGTAGATGGTTCTACTCGTAGTGACAACAGTTTCAAATTTAAACACTTTATTGTAAAAATGATTCAGCCACCAAAGCGTGAAGGAGGCTGTATACTACCGGAGAATGTGCAAAAGGATGAACTAGTACAGTACACTTACTGGGATGACCCTAATGAGCTTGTGGACCGTCTGCGCATGCTCTACGCATCACAGGCCGCTGGAAATCCAAGTCATTCAAATGAAATCATGGCGATTATCAACGCATTGCGTGAAGCCGGATACATTTCCTAAGATGGGTGCCAACATGCGTACCTACTATTGAAGTGTCAATTTATTATGTTTTTGTAACATTTATATTTTTCAATAAAAAAATCTGTAATTATTGCTCTTTTTCTCCAACCTAACCTAATTTTGAACAAAATTCTGATTAAACAACTCGTTAAATATGTGACATCGGCTTGTCAAATTAAACAATAAAAAATAATTAGATTCTAAAAATTATATTTTGTCTTAGAAAAATTATATTCTGCACATCGTGATAGTAGACACGAAATGTGTATTAAACAAATTTTGCGCAGTCTTAAATAAATTAAATAATTCGATCTCAGGTATTGCAGGCAGCTTCCCCAACCGGACAAACATTCTAAGCTATCCTGCGCTGTGCATGATGGGCCGCATGCATACGTTTAACTTTAAATTTAAACTTTGAAAATCATATTCTGGGTTGGAGAAATCATTTTCTGCCTTAGGAAAATCATTTGCAAACATCTTCGATGAATTTGTTATACCCCAAAACCGATTGCTTCGCCACTGTGACCGGTTATAAATACATCATCTATGGGCCGTTTGATCCTGAGCGGTCCTTACCGACTGTAGCGCATACGTTTTGTTTGGTGTGAATCCGGGGTGACCATTCACATGTTTAACCTCATTTTTACTATTAAAATCGCAAATTTATTTAGTTTGCGGCTAGATTTTTGAAAGATTACTATAATGCGGTTTCACCGTAAGTCAATGCTGCGTGCGCATCGAAGTTGACTGCCGCGTTTGATTTGTTCACATGATCTAGCCGAGGCTTAAGTGCTGCTGCCAGATGTTGTTGTTTAACTTGTAAAATTACCGATATGTACTTGTATACATGCGTGATGTGATAATTTTATACGATTTGCAGTGCTATATCGAACACCCACATGGGTATTTTTAGGTTAAAATGTCCACATGTTTGCAAAATGTTTTATTTACGTAAGTGCGGTTTGCGATTTACTATTGCCAGTTTAACATTGTTAGAGCTATTTCGATCAGTGGTAGGCCTCAACACACACCAACTCGCTTCATGTTGGAGCATTAAAATTTATACTCATATGATGTACGTAGTGATTGGGGTTGAGTGTAGGCTTGATAATCAAAGATTGGTCCTTAATCTCGTGTGATTTTTAATGTAGTTGCGATTTGTAGCCATAATGTATTTAGTAGTAATTTAATAAAACTAATGTAATTATCAATTTTTTCAACAACCCCTATTTATTTTGTATAGATGTTATGCCGAGGCCTTTAAAGGATTAATATGGTACACACACACACACACACGTCGAACGCATAAGTGTTTTTTCTTTGTGTGGGGAAATTTTTAGGGGTCTCCAGTGGATATTTCGCGATTTTCAAACTAAATTTTTGTGAGTCGCTTTTTACCGCGGTAGCGGGCGAATTGCACCGGGGCAGCGTGGCCGAGCCCTCGCATTTCGGACCTAAGAATCGCAATAGAGAGATGCCTACACATGGGTAAGAAAGAGAGCCAGATAGTGGCGGATTCTGGTAATTCTGCGGACTGGTTTAAACGCGCGGGTTTCAACCTGCAAATTTGGTTAAAAATACGGTTTTCAACATTAACTTATGTTTAATTATCCAATGATGGACATTAAGCGAGTTTAACCTCAATTGGTCTTCATGTTAACAAATTGTTAAACAATTCATGTATTTTAGATGTTATGCCGTGACTTTTAATACGTCTGGCACTCGCGCGTGTTTTTTTTCTTTGCGGGGGAATTTTTAGCTGATATTTCGTTCAAACGGCGAGGCCCGCGTCCGCTTGACCGGCTCAAACTCGCTACGGAGGGGTGGCGGGGATAATTTGCCGGGTTTAAACGGATTTCAAAATTTGTGGTTTCACCAATTATCCATTATCAGATATCCCACGTCGGATATCCCACAATCAATAAACCGGAAATTCGGGAAATTAGCGGGAAAATTCCGCGCAGACGCCTGTGATATATGCAACCCGTGCTGCGGAGGCCTGTGATGTAGGCAACCCGTGCTACGTATGTCGCACGTTTTTCCGCCCATGTAAAATCCCTATCTCAAGTGCCCCGAAAGCCCTGTTGTCTATCTACTTAACATTATTATTAACATTAACATTTCAACTTGATTAACTTAAAAGCTGTTATTAGGTATGCAGTAAATTAAATTTACATCGCAATAACATTTAATTTAGTTGAAAGCTTTAAGAAACTATAAAAGTTAATTCGCATTTAATTGTAACAAATTGTTTATCGATACACAGACCCGCCAATTCTCTTCGAAAAATTTCCACAAACATCGATCTTATAGCGAACAAACTGAATTGTCGTAGACATTTATTTAAATACCTGATTGGTTAAAAACAACGTGTAGCACATTACGCAGTACATTTTATATAAGAGAGTTGATGCCAAAAAATATTTTTTTATTGTCAATAAAAAATTCAATAAAAATCATTATTTGTTTATGAGCTACTGAAAAAAACGCCTATTTATGCTGGTTGTGTAATTGGGGTGAACAACCTGAAACTTTACAAATTATCAAACCTTGGAAATGATAATAAAGTGCAGTGTAATATTACATCGTTAAAGAATATTCCAACAGGTGGTTTCAATGTCAATTGCAGAAGCGTATTTCACAAAACAATAATTTACAAAAGAACGTTTAATGAATTCGATGTAAATACGTAGTCAATATTATTTGAATTTAACGTTATTTATTTATATCGTGTAGTTGTCGATTTTCTGAACAGTCAGTCTAAATTTGTAGAGAGTTTATCTTGGTTAATCAAAGGAGTAGAAAACGAATCGCAAATAGACACACAGGCAGTCAAAGATTTCACTGTCCAGTATGTCAATTATTGCATTAATAACTTCACTCAACTTAATCACCATAGGCTCAACGCGTTTGGCAATTAATGAAGAGCAGATAAACATGAGAGGTCATTTCTACTAATTTCAGATGTAATTTATCTACTGTCAAAAATGCAGGAAAGTTTTCAATCAATATTCCGCACACGTTGCAAACAATTCTTGAAAATAACAACAGGTACCTATTGTAGGGTAAAGTTGAATTGCCGATGCTTTAACAAAAAAGCGATAAAATTGAATTGGTTTCAGATAATTTAATCACAATAAAAGCTGTACATTTTCATTACTTAAATTGCTTCAAATAATTATTTTTTTGCCTTCAGCTTTAATCCGCCCTACATGAACAGATGTTGGACCAAATGTAAATCTTCACCCATTGATCTTTGATATCTTACTGTGTATTGTTACCATAAACCAAATACAAAAATTAATTTTAAAAAATTCAAATCCGAAAATTAATTAATTATTTTGTAAAATTGTATCTTCACATTATTGGTGTTTATAAGCAAGCCTTGATGAGACACTTCTTGAAACGCTTTCAGCATTGGTGAAATAATCGACGACACACTTTTTACTATTTTTTTTACATTTATTTTGTGATAAAAATAGAATATGCTCATAAAGTTACTTGCGCGATCGATTGAATACACCTATTTAGCAGTACTTAGTGGTAAATAACTTAGGTATCATGTGACACTTTTTAATAAATATCTGTGTGTATTAAACACACTTTGGTATTTTTAGCTCTTTGTTAACCGATTAATGGCCACGCAGACATCAATTTAAACTGCAACCTAAGAAACAAATAACATTGGTAATTTTTAAAACTATAGCTTAATAATAACATGAAAAAACTGATTTTTTAAAGACATTTCAATGTAAATATAACAACAGCGGTGAGTCACGAGTAAACAATCCATTTTTTTAGCAATTACTTATTTTTGACAACAACGTCGTCACGGACCACCCATGTTGTCGCAGGTAATTGGGGAACCGTAAACATTAGTAAAACATCAAAGGTGCAATGTACCTATTACGACATCTGCTACTTGAAAACGATCATCTCGGACGTTGGTTGTGCGAAAACACATTAATTTTCAAACGGAACCTAAAATAGCACCGCGAACACTTCTTGATTCTTATTTGTCAGTTGCTTGTAAAAAGGGAAACCCTATTAGGATTTATTACGTCAATTGTATTCGCAGAACAAGTTTTTTATTTGCGTACAAACTGTAACTATTAATACGTATAGAGATTTTTCATGAGTCGATCGATCCATTCATCATCGCTCAACTTGCTAAAGCCACTGCTGGATATAAACCTCTCTTAAATGCTGCCATAAAATTTTGTTTTGTGCTATTTTTTGTTTCCTTACGTAAAAGAAATCGCGTGATGCAAAAGCTCAATGAGTACACATTCTTAAATAATGCCTTGTGCATTTTACAGTATGATAATTCACAAAAGAAAATTCTGATCGTCCGGTAAGGCGGTTATATTTTCTCAAAAAGTTTCTACAAAATTTTTATGTTTTACAAATAATGAATTGAATGTGGTGCAGTCAAATCTCGTATCAACTTGACAGTGAATGTATTGTGATTTTAACTTGCCGTTTACTCGAGTAATTTCAAGTTCGCGTAATTCAAGGCGCTACTGTAATTGTTTGATTAGGTGTAGATTTTATTTTTTCTTTGGCAATGCAGAATGTACGCCTAAACAATAAATTATACCGAGAAACCGTCAAGTACCAACATATTTCTGCAGTTGAAGTATAAATTGCCCCATACATTAAAATTTTGTGAAAATTTTGACACATTTCAAAACAAAGTGACATCTACATTGGCTGTAATAAATCTGTGCATGCGCGTTCAAACGCACAGAAATTTAATTAATTTCTAAACGATCTGTAATTGCCGAAAGCGATGTGTAAAGCGACAGAGTGTAACCGTGTCATTGTTTACTACAAAGGTGAGATGTAGGTATTTGCATTTTATTGCGATCGCGTCATTTCTTAAACCGAATGTCATGATATTTGTAGGCGGGATGGTGGCGCCTAATATGTTTACAAACACGATTTCTTCGCATGAATATTAACATAATTAAATGGTGCTTGTCAAATATTTAAATTAATAAGTAGGTGCTATCATCAGACCACATATAACTACCAGTTCTTAGAACTAAATTCAAGTTACCCCGCAGTCATGCAAACTTTGTTTTGGAGGAGTTAATAAATATTGAGTCTCACAACAACAGCACCTTAATATTAATTAAGCACTAATAATTGTATCAACGTTATTGGCTTCTCTAGTGTTATTAGTATTATAATATAACAAGCTGTTATTTGTTCAAGTTAAGCTTAACACAGAAACTAATTAAATAAAATTGTCAGTAATTAAAAGTGATGTGAGTACATTGTGCTATGTGCAATTAAATGAAGGGTTTCTCTAATTAAGGAACTTTCAAATTCATGACTTCGTTTCAATGCTTTTTACCGCTAAAATGATTCATATTTAAACTGACTTATAATGTTCCTTTTAAAAACAGTCAACGTGTTTATATGCCTATTAATTAACTACATATTAAGCAGCCACTGAAATCAATCGTTTGTTGAACTTTTCATCTATTTTGTCCTTTCTTGTTATTAGTGTTTAATGCATTCAGTTTTTACTCGTACATTTATTTATATGTATTTGGAATGCTAAAATGTTATTTATGTTAAATTAACAAAATAAACTGAAAGGTTCGATTTGCGGTTCATACCGATTGATCTGGATACACTGTAAGTAATATTGGTTGAAATTGATTTCAAATCTTAGTCATTAAGTAAATAAATAAATTTGTAAAGAGCTATCAAGGTTGAAATTAACGCTTCATTAACCACAACTAAATTAGCACTTTACTAACTCTAGCGTTCACATTACTTTTGCGCAGTTCCTGGATATACAAGTTCAATTAAGACCAAGTTGGCGTCAGTATCAATCTCCTCTGCTTTAATTTCAATCAACATTAATAACAATATGTAATTGCAACAACAATGTCTACGTGATCCATTTTTCTTAGTCAAACACAATCATTTATGCTCCTTTCACTTATTAACTTTATTAATAATGCAGAAACTAACTAACCCTGTAATTTACTACATTAATGATTAATCAAAATCATTAAAAAATTTGTTGGATTTTGCCATCGCTATCTATGAATCACAAGAACCAAATGAAACTCGACATTTTTTATTGTTGTTTACTTTACTGACAAAATTAAATTTACATCAAACCTCCTACAATTTTACATAAATTAAGTGCACCGTGTTCGAAGTGGCTTAACTTAATTAATAATATTTCGTTCAAATGTATGAATGAATAATGAAACCTATTTATGGAAAACAAGCCAACCTTGTAATTGAAATACAAACAAATTTGTTTCTCAAAATAAAAAAATTTCGTTCAATATGAATAAATAGGTGAAATAACAAAACCACGGTGGATAAATGTTGATGAGCTTATAACTTTAAAAGAATGTTTAAAGCCGTTTCAAATAAAACAAAAAGTGTAGTTAAAAATGCCAAAACAAAGATCAGCCTCGATTTTATAAACAACGTTAACATCCACAAAGAATGTTTTCCCTGAAAACTAAAATAGATTTCCTTGTTCTAACGAGATTTACGTGAAAGGCTGTTTTGAAACAACAGTATTAGATTTTATTCATTCACTTACCTTTTTAAGATTTTACATTTGTCCTCTTGTCTTCGCCGTCTATACTTCGGTGTCTTAATATCGGACCTGAGAAGCAACTTAAAATGGAAATATACAATTAATAACTTCTAAGAAAAATCACACGGTGAATATTCCTGCTAATACGAAAACAAGTTCTTCAAAAAGAATTAATAACGGCTCCTTTTGTTATTGATTGAAAAGAAATGTTGCGAACTTTATTAATTTACCTTTGGGCCATTACGTCTTTGTTATAGTCAAAATTTGGAAGTTGCTGAAGTAGCTTTTACATTACATCGAAGAGGCCACTTAAAACGTATAACGGATGGTAGTTGTCTAAATACGTAATGACCTTTTGCCAACCTTTATTGCAATAGCCATAACTTCGGAAAATTAATACGTTATCATTGTTAAACAGAAACAGTTTCATTACACCACACGCAGAAACCACATTGAAAGCTACCGGTAATTACAAACTGTTTCCATGAAATTCAAATGTTTCAAAATAATTATTTGCATACCTCCAACCAAAAATTACAGCTTTCACGTTTCTGCGTTTTCTGAATAATTCCATATTAAACCTCTGACTCGTTCTAGTCAAATCAGTCAATATTTTGAAGTTGTGTGAACAAACAAAAATAACTCAGTAATTTTAATGCAAAGGAGCTTTCGTTACTTTTATGCAAATCTTGTACAATGAATCGATGTTTCCAAGAATATTTAATTGTAAAATTGTTACATTGGTAGATTCAATTTCGAAATGGTATCATTACTTTTGCAATTCGTAATCCATAATAACAGAATAACGAAAGTTTTTCCCCAAACGCTTCATAGTAGTAAACATAATAAATCGTGACAATATATTTGCTTGACATAAGTGACAGTAATGTCGGATTGTTTCCATTTTTCATGAATTGTACGTCACTAAATGCGAACTGAAAATACGTTCAATTAAAATATCGATTATTTATGAAAGTGGTCATAAAACGCAAGTAAGAAAATAATTAAATCTATATTGGTTCAAGCGTCAGTTTAGTTGTATAAGATAAAGATTGTGTTTGATTAACTTTGTATTTTCACATTTCAGGTAAAGCAGTTCCGTTCGTGGAGTTAACGGTGGCTCACGCATCAGTATTAACAATCCTCGCTATAAGTTTCGAACGATATTATGCAATTTGCAAACCCCTGAAAGCGGGTTACATCTGTACTAAAGCTCGAGCATCACTTATCTGTCTATTAGCTTGGTTTATTGCAGCAGTTTTTACGAGGTAAGTGGTGTAAGTAAACGACTGAAATAAAAAAATTACACTCGCACGTGCATGAGCTTTTAATGGCATTTGGTTTTTAGTTTATTTCACTGTAACTGCTTTATTACGCTATTAATGTTCTAATATCGTCACAAGTAACTAACTAACATTACAGATCATGAACATAATTAACACTTTACGCATCTGCCACCACTCAGGCCTTAACCGACTGTATTCTTCATCCATTATTATTCACGAAAGGTTTGCGAGACTCATAAATCTATGTTTTATTTAAAGTTCAGCGAGTTCGATTTCCCTCAATTCAGACATTTGTGTCGCGGCTGAAAACTTTTCGTCCGAATCAAACATTCCTTGTTTACCCTTTATTGGCAACATAATTCTATTTCAGCTGAAAAATATAATTGTGCTATTTCAGCATTTTACTTAGCAACAACGTCCAAGTGACCCTTTTAAATGATTTCACTGTATGTAGTTGCACATTTAGATAATTATATTTCAATGTTGAGTAACAGCATCTGTTATAATTTTCAATTGGAATACCTACCAACACATCGAAGTTGATTTCCTCATAATGTAGCAATTCCTATCACAAATAATTTGCTTAAATGTAGCAGAAGTTATATGATAGTTTAGTTTTAAAGGTGCAAAGTCTAGACGCTTATAATGCTAGATATTTGCGTAGGAAGTTCACAGATGTGCGAGCAAGTTAGCATTTCATGGTGGATGGTTATGGTAATACGAACAAATAAATTTATCGAAACTATGCTGTAAGGATGCGAATTTCTTTAAGGCGTCGAAGTGAATGAAACACGTAATCAGAAGAAATTGGCAACTTGCTCAAAATATAAAAGAGAAACCAACAAAGTTTCTAAATGGAATTTGATCCAAAGTTATTGGAAAATAATAGATGAATTTAATAACACTTGATGTAGATATTACCAACATTTTGGTCGGTACGATCAATAAGTATTATACGTATTTATGTTATTTATATTGCTGCCTTCCGTTAAAATTTTATTTCAAGTATCTAATGGATGATACGCAGTATGCTGTATTTGTTCATCCCGCTTCATTACCCTGACGCACTTAATATTTTTTATGCTCGTAATTTTTCTAAATAATGAAGCTTTTATTTCGTCATTTCAGGCAAATGCTTGAAATAAACCATTTTCAAAATAAATTTAATACTTTTTTTAACCTTACCAAATCGCCAGGCCCGCAGAAAATGTAAATACCGATATCCTTGAATGTCTGAACGAAGTAATCGTTGAACATTAACAGAAACAAGCTTTTCTATAAAAACATAAAGTGCTTTATAACGTTAACCTTGTAGTGTCGCTTTAACAGTCTTGTCAATTGAAAATCAATATTTTATTGCAACATTTTATTGCAATCTCACAAATATCAGTGAAGAAATGGGAATATTATTTTCGAGATAATACAATATTAGCGACGGATCGAAAACAATAAAGTGACAATAAATCAGCTATTTGACATTTGTATAAGGCCTATTAAGTTGTTGCAAAAGAACATCAAATGAAATATCATGGTCATAATTTAGTTGCGATGGAGACTTGAAGCGTTGACCACCCGCAAAATTTTAGAATTTGGACAGTGGCCAACAATATTTTATACAAGCATCACACACGTCAGTAATAATTGAATTTGATTTTTAGTTGGTGTTTGACCCGTAAACATTAAAAATACTATTTTTGCTTTTACCTTTACTAAAATACAGAAATTTAAATTACCTTCCAGTCTTTTTTTATCGTATTCAGATATTTCCATAATATTTTGTTCAATTTTAGGAAATCTTCTTTTTGGCAAATTGTACATCTGTATTGCGTACCATTTGAAACTGTTGTAGCACGTGTTCTTGATAAATTTTATGATTCGTGATAAACGTGCAATGTTCATAGTGATTTTTCATTTATGATCGGCTTCGTGATAAATTCCATAGCAAGATTATTACAGGGTGACGAAAAGTCTATTAAAATATATCGATGCTTCAATTCTGTTTAGAAAATTGAAGGTACCTATTGACATGGATATGAATTTATCTCAACCACGTTCACATTTTTTATGCCCTAAAGGCTGGTAAAAGTAATTTTCTTTTTCAATTGACAAGTTAACTAACAAGGAACAAAAATCTGTGATAAAAGTTGAAAAAGTAATTTCTACAATTCTTATAATAAATGAACATTCTCATCTTTCGTTGTTTAGTTTTCTGCAAACTTTCAAACTTTATAAAGCAAATTTGTTTTTCAAACAACTGTTCAACTTTAAAATTAGTTGGAATGTCATAAAACTGTCAGTAATGTATCTACGGTTAGGAGAAATTCAAATATTGTGATTTCAAATAAACATTAACTACGACATTTATTGTGTATACTGAGTGAAGTATAATTGAAAGAGGGGTGAAAGCATTATTATAAACAAATTTGGAATAAAAACTGAGATTCATCAAAGGCTACAAAAACAGTTTGAAAATAACTGTTTATCACTCAGAACAGTCTTTATTCAATGCAAATCCTTCCAAGATAAATATGTTCGCGTGTCAAACTTACCGCATGATCCTGAGGACATTCAAAAAGTCAATTTTAACACCCTGTACTTGAAATAATAATTTGCATCGACCAGTCAGTTTTGAAGCTTCCTGGTATATTGTTTCGAATAAGCTCATCAATTGCTTGCAGTTCGAAAGCTTCATATTACAAGATGCTCGAGGAGTATGTGATATAATTGGCATGTGTGTTTAACTACATGTCTTGGAATGATTTACAGTTCCACATTCCCTTAAAATGTTTTTGAAGTTGTTTCTTTGAGTCTTTTGCGACTACAGTACGTACAAATTTCAAGATAATTCTTTGTTCGTGTACCGGAATTCGCAACATCACGTACGATATTTAATTTACGAATCCATTAAAGAGAACAACTTTTTTTTTTAAATTAATAGGCCAAGCAATAAAGCATTTTTTCATGACATAAATACTACCCGGAAACCGACTGTGTAATTACATAAAGGACAGTTAGTAGATGAATTCTGCATAATTTCCCACTCGAGGACCATAATTTTTAATTTGTTATCAACAATTCACAAGAAAAAATCGGTTTTTTTTTAGTTCCTTGCTTGTAAAATGGAAACTAAGGAAGCAATCTTAATGTTGTCAATAGATGAATTGGACGTAGTTATGCATCAAGCGGCCAAGCGCCAATTCCCCAAAATCGAGATATTAGTGTCATTTGATAGCTGAAGCTCCAAACTATCAGCTATAATCTGTTTCCTGGTGTTTTATTCGTTAAAAACAATAAAAATGTAAGCGCCAATATTGATAACGCCTATTAGATGCATGCATCTCGAAACTTAGTATGCGCTGTAGCTCATTTTGGCAGAATGGAGCTTAGCCGTTTGATGCATAACACCGTCCAATTGTAGAGAATTAAATTTTGAAGAGAATGAGAGGTCGAATGTCCCGATCCAATAATTAGAACTGGAGAAAACCCGGAAAACCCGGAAAATTCAGTGTTTCTTTAAAAATTCACAATTCCGCCATTTTTTAATTTTAAGAACTGAAACTTTGCACAAAGATAGCTAAAATAATATAAAATTACTCACATAGACGCGTTTCGGTGGCTATGCCACCATCTTCAGTACATCTACTAAATCTAATTTTACAAACTAAGCCTTATATACTATTATTTACGCATCCCAGGGTCCACTATATATATATATATATTTTTTTTAAAGATAGCTACTTATATGTACTTTATGTGTGCAAAACTCCGATTCTGTCGGACTAACGATTATTGCACAATCACCATTTCAATTTTTTTCTGCGATATTTTCGCGGAGGGCTGGATGCTCCTGTAGTTGTCCGATTTAAATTTTAAAAACAGAATTGAAAACTAGACGTGCATAGCAACAAAACGTTCATTTTCGTTTCTCCATAAAATGCAGCGAAATAGGTGAAAAACGGTCGTGAATATGAGTAAAAAAAAAGCACAAGAAAGTGGTCGAGTAGTGGGGGGTGACAGCCCGTGAGGGGAAGCGCAGCCCGGTTCTATTCCTATAGAAAGTGCTTCCCTTCCAAATCTGTTTTTAAATTTTAAATCAGACAATTACAGGAGCATCCAGCCCTCCGCGAAAATATCACAAGAAAAAATTGAAAAGGTGATCGTGCAAGAACTGCTAATCCGACAGAGTCGGAGTTTTACACACATACAGTAGATGTAAGTAGCTATGATTGTGCAAAATTTCAGTTCTTAAAATTAAAAAATGGCGGAATTGTGAATTTTTTAAGAAAACATTGAATTTTCTGGGTTCTTAGGCTTTTCTCCGGTTCTAATTATCCGATTCACAATTTAATTCTCTATAATCCATCTATTGAGATTATTAAGATTGCTTCATTAGTTTCCATTTTACAAGCAAGGAACTAAAAAAACGCAATTTTTTCTTGTAAATTGTTTATAACAAAATTAAAAATTATGGTCCTCGAGTGGGAAATTATGCAGAATTCATCTACTAACTGTCCTTTATGTAATCGCACAGTCGGTTTCCGGGTAGTATTTATGTCAAATTATGACATTTATTTTGCTCTGTTGCTTGGCCTATTATTCCGTTACTCTTTTCTATATGATTTGGTAGGTGTTTAAAACATTCATATATAAGACTTTTCAGCTAATTATAAAGAATAATTAATTTTCTGAAGTTGTAATTTTATCTGAAACCGTTCTCACAATTTGAACAAGAACATTATGCTACCGATTTAAACGTTACAATGTAAATTACAGAAAAAGGCAAAAGGTCACAAACATCTCAGACGGCGGTTTCCAAATAATCTGAGTACTAATTGCCCCCTGCGACAACGTCGGAAAAAATACTTCTCAATGCCTTATGAATATTCCACCATTTTACCTTCGCATTTCTCTTGCGCCACAAAAATTACCATACGTTTGATGTCTCTTTCTCTCTTACGAATTAACTGAAATGAGAACGTGTTGAAATGTATTTTATAGAATCGACCTGTAATGAAATTTACCCTTATAACTTCATTTGGTTCACACTTTTATTATGTGACCGCCGACCGATCTACGAAAGATTCAATTGTCTAGGAGAATTAAATTCTTGGCGCAATTACAAAAAACACTTTTCTTGGTTACAGTTCCTTTGTTTCGAGACGGAATTTTGCATAAATTACCGCAAAACCGTATCGGCTAATAATTATTGTTTGGGTGGAGTAACTAAAAACGTTTGTAATTCTGTCAACAGAATGTAATCGGTTTTTCTTGTTTCCGGTCGATATAAACCACTTCCAATGCCTATACATCATTTTGTCTCTGGTTTCAGTGATTTTCAGTTACTGCTTTCGTGCGCCACATAGAAACGTAAAAAAATAAATAAATCTGGAAATTGTAGATATACGAATCGACACGAGATATTTTTTACTTGTTCAAATTTAGAACAGTCAGGTCCGTCCTTTTTTTACTTCTGATTTCTGTTATGGCTCCTTTGTGACGAAATTTTTTGATTGAATTATTTTATCAATCCATTTCTACGTACAATTTAAAAATACAAGTCCTCCGTTACATCTTCTTTACTTTTCAAATCTTATAAAATATTCATAAATATTGGAGACATCACACAATAAGTGTTTACTGAAGATACCCACGTAATTTTTTATTGAAAAATATGTTTATAATGTTTGGAAAACTTTACTCCAAAAGTTTCTAGATCGTGGGCATCTCTGTTGTAACTTGAAGTTAACGATCATTATGCAGAATTTAACACCTACCTAACATCTTTCATAAAAATTTATTTTTGAACGATTCGTTCTTTGAAAAACTTTCACTTTTATTAGTCTCGGGAAAATTTCACGAAAGAAAAGTTTCTGAGCGTTATGGAACCAATAACTTCGTCCCGAAATTTTTTTCATCAAAACGTATTTTTCTAAATAAAATGAAATTTATTTTAGCCAGTGAAGAAATAAAGTATTAACAATAAATAAAATTATTTTTAGAAAGAAAATACAGTATTCGCTGACTATTACGAGATCTTTCAAATGAGGTACCGCAAACCCCTACCTCCTATTTCAAATTTTTGACTTTGCAGGATATCATATTATAAATTAAAAATGAAGTGTTTCAGGATTTTTATAAATATACACAATAATTGAGATACCGAATTTATTCCATTTTACTGTTCCGCAATGAGTACCACTAATGACGGTAATAACTCCTACATATCTTATAGTTGCTAAAAAAAAACTATGTGCATTTATAAAAATATCAGGAGGGAATAAAATGCAAGAAGCTCCATGCATTACATAATTTGGTTTGCATATTTTTAGTACTTTGCAAATTTGTTATTAACTCATTTTTTAGTGTTATCTATTACGTAGTCTCTTTTCCATATCATTTTTTATGACAGAACACACATTGAAATTACCTTTACCAAAGTATGTTTACAAAATACTCAATACACCATAATTTATGCCGAAAATGTTAAAACCTAAATTAAGCTAAAAGAATGATCCATCATATTGGCCGACATAGATCAAATTATTAAAAAAAATATTTTATTAATAAACTAGACATTTTTTTATAATAATTTACTTCGAGTCAAATTAACAGACCCACGTAGTTTAATGGCAAAAATATTAACTTGAAATTTATTACTATAATTATAAATTATGTGAAAGCAAACAAAGAGAGTAATTGACAGACAGTTTCGGATACAGTTATTATATACAATACAACAAGTGGAATCGAAATTATCAATAATCACGATTCCACGAATTGTATTCGTCCGATTATATCACGAATGAACAATTTAATACTTTTTCGGACAAAATGTAATTCCGAGAGTCGCAAAACTCGGTAAATTGGGCCCAAATATATTTGTGAGACTTTACAGTGTTACACGGTTTATGATTTTGTATCGTTTCATCAATATTGTTTAACGAACAATCACCGAAACGCGTCATTTTTTTGTAACTGTGACATTTCAGTTGACAGCACGGTACACTAGATTTGTGGAGCAGCATGCGGGATTATCAACAGTAATATCACAAGTGCATCAAAATAGCCGATTAAATTTTGACATTTCTGTCAAAATATTTTGCCTAGAAATATGTCGAGCAAATTTGCCACGTAACAAAATCTCGAGTGCGCAGCACGAGGGATTTTGTTACGTGGCAAAATTTACGAGAAATATTTCCTTATGGCCAAACGTTGCGACAAAAACGTAAAAATTTAATCAGGCTATTTTCATGCACGCGGGGGATTTGTCATGATTATTTCCTGATTATTAATTTGAATAAATAGATTTAGCAACGAATTATTTACTTACTTGTCGAGGAATCTTTGACAATGATTGCAAAAAAAATCAGAAGCGATTAAACGTCAAAATTTAATCGGGTAAATTTTGACACGTTTGAAACGTCAAAATTTAATCGCTATAAAACTGAAGAAAACCATGGTGACTGCTACTTTTTATGTGCATGAAGGAAATAATCACTTATTAATCACATTCTACTCAATATGGCACACTAGATTTGCGGAGCAGCACGAGGGATTATCACTTATTAATTTTTCTCCAATACTGATTATCATTTATTAAGCGGTCGCTAGGATAGGGAAAAATAACACTATGAGTGGTATAATCTAGATAATCTATAAAAGTAACAACTAGTCAATCAAAAACATCAGGAGCTTTCCAAACAAGAAAAAAAAATTAGAATTTGAGAAAACAAGGTTTGACAACAAATGCATAATATGTATCGACTCCTTGTCTATTACCACCTACATTCGTTTTGTCATAATGTTAATCAAAAATTGAAAAATTTTTGCGACATGTTGCCTTATTCTGCAAGTTCTTTAAGGGACTACAAACGGTGCTCTGTTTGAAGTATCAGTTGTGGTAAAATTAAACGATTCCGGATTTGCCATTTCTCGAACAATTTTTTTCCGACTACCAATTGAACATTAATTTCATTCTTATCTCAACGTATTCGGTTAGAAAGAATTTTATCGATGACTAAATAACTGAAGACGACTTTGTGATATATTGTTTAGGAAAATGTTCAATAAGATAAATGTTTATAAATGTAGATCATTTAAAAAGGGTAATTTATTTTTGTGGTTCAATTTAATTTATTTGAAATTAAAGTTAATATTGCAATTTCTCATATTGTTTATCAGGCATTATGTTTGAGACTAATTGATAATATAGGAACAAGTTCATTATAGCAACTGTCTGTTTTAAGTTTAAATGATTTATTGACGTCCACCTTTTCTCTTCCCTGGTTAGTTAGTTTACATTAATAAATTTAGTATTATAATTTGTTGACATTCGTTAGGTGGTCACTTCAAGCTGCTCTTTACATGATTTTAAAAACAAATGATTACAGATTCAAAACGCAAACTATGAAGCCGAAACCGCAAAACATTCTTATACAAACACTTTAATATGTCGTTATGTTGTAAGCAAACTTTTTAACTTGAGAGCTTTCAGTCGCACAAGTTAACTTTCCCACCGTATTGTTTACTAAGCTTTCATTTCTGTAAAGTCTGGATAATCTCGTCAAGCATGCTTTACTGTTATCCGTTACTAAATAAAATTCTTTTATAAAGCCACGTCTAGACGTAATTATTTCGGAAAGTAGGAATACAGATATCATTTAGCGGTTTATAACGCTAATTAATGTTGACGGTCAATTAAGTTGGCAATATAAATTTACTGACAGGTCCACAACTGCTAGAAAATGACTCCAACTAATCTATCAACTCTATAATATTATCATTATTTTATTATTTTATTCTAAAGGACATCAAACTATGGTTAGTGCGTTGCACCTAGTAACTGGTAAAAATTAATCACCATATTTACGAGAAATTAAACTAAAAGTTGTGCCTATAGTCTGCCTCGCCAGAGATGACACTATTTGATGAATCGCCGGGGACAAATTGCCCATATTTACCTGCATAAGATTTGTTTTGACCCAACAAGTGCGCCAATATTTTAGGTGTCATCCCTGTTGGGACAGAGTATAGCAACTTTTCTATGTATGTATGTATATTTAATTAGGATTTAAGGTAAGTACTGCGCTGTGCTTACCATCAGCCACATTAAGAAATTGTTTGTAATAATTAAGTTTTGTAAATTACATGTGAAAATGAATATCGGTAGATCACTAATAGAAGCTGAAATTTACAAATTCTTTTACAGTGATCATATTTTATGTTCTAATGGAAATGGTATCATTTAGCCATAATTGTGCCTGTGCGCCTCCTTAACCTTTGTTTGTGTTGTCTTTGTCAGCGTCTTCCTCTAACAACCCAAATACATGTTAACTACCTCTAGAAGAAAGCCTCTGTTCATATGTGCGGGCTTGAGTTCAAAATTAACATTTGTTGGTTCTCATTTTTTGGGTTGGGCACTTTTTAATGCACCTGACAAGTGTGATTTTTGAAAAAATGAGTTTGAAACGTTTTGAAAGAGTTTCTTTTTAATTTCTTTTGAACTTGTCGTATGGTGTTTGTTTTATTTTTTTTAAAAGTAAAATCACAATTTTGAATTTGCAGCCCTATACTTGGCATTGCCGAGTACCATGAAGTTGACTACTTCGACGGATCCAAGGTGCCAGCCTGTCACACATTGGCCAATACGTTTTGGTCGGCGCTTTATTTCCTCAGTAGTATATTCCTATTCTTCATAATCCCGTTGATCCTTCTTATAGTGCTCTACCTCATCATAGCGAAAAATTTGATCTCAAATGCGGCAAATTTAGCATTAAATAAACATCTCGACAATTATTCCGTACGAGCTCGAAGGCAAGTTATATTAATGTTAGGAACAGTAGTTTTAAGTTTCTTTTTGTGTCTGATTCCGTTTCGAGTATTTACGTTGTGGATCATTATTGTGCCGGAGGAGAACGTTTACCGATTAGGGGCTGAAAAGTATTACAATATTTTGTATTTCTGCAGAATCATGGTCTACCTTAATTCGGCGGTCAATCCGATTTTGTACAATTTGATGAGTTCCAAATTTAGAACCGGATTTGTTGTTTGTTCCGGCAAAAGGCGGAAATTTTACTTTAAACGTTCACGCAACGGAACACTCAGCACTACCGCAAATTCATGCCGCAGCAGCACTTGCAGAAACAGTCACGACAATTATAGGGTGTGTTATAGACCACGCAACAGTTCGATTTTAATTAAAAATTATAACGACTCGCCCGACTCTAACAGGAGCAGCGATTCCCATTCAAATATTCTAATACAAGATAGCCCAGTTTCCAGAAACAATATGCATAGATTACAAAATATCTGTATAGATGAAGTTAGCGAATGCTCACAATATGATGACCATGATATAAATACGACTGATTGCCATAATTGTAAATTTAGAAATGATAACCCAAATTTTAACGTATTCACAGAAGACGTCATAATATTCCCAAACAATCACAGTAAAAAATTACCGAACGTATTTGAACACAATATTGCTAAATGTTACGCCGAAAGTGAAGAAATTATTTTTTTGCATGAAAAATTTGTCAAACAAAATAGTAAACGAGAAGAAGAAAGTTTTGTGTAACTTGTGTTTTTATCACAAGCTGGAAAAATAGCTTCTCATTACTATTTGTGTTTAATTACCAGCACCGTATATAACTACAATAAACTATTGCTAATGAATCAATTAAGTGTTTTAAAAACATAGTATCGAACATTTTTACAATTATTGTTTACAACGAAATCTGTCTCAATTGTATAATTTTAAAAATGAATAGTTAAATTAAAAACAAAATTAAAACATAAATTGTAGTAAAGTCCATACAGTGCTGCCTCGATAATCCGGTCTAATGAAAACAAAATGGCAATCCATACTGCCACTACACACGATTACTAAATTTCAAGAACTAAAATGTATCAATTACTAGAAGCAATTACATTTAATAGTTACTAACTGGTGCTAAAAAATTTTAAAAGAAATTTCCACCTTGTTCCTATTAAAATTTTTATTTCTTTGATGTGTTGTTTTCGGAAAACAAATATTTATGTGCTATATTCGATGTTTAAATTAGGAGGGACTTTAGAAGGCTATGGAATAATTGTTGTATTTAATTCATGTTGGCAGTAATGAGTGCTTAATATCACAAACTATACAATTTTTACAGAATTATTTAAATGCTACAGAATCTTGACGATGAAGCTTTCCTCATCGAAGGTATCTTTCGAAATGGTCATACTTTTTCCACATGAGCGTTTTGTGACATATTTTCTAATTTTGAAGCGACGTTACTAAAATAACCTTAAACTGTTAGGTGTAAAATGACAATATCATTGCATTGCTACCAATATAAAATAAAAACCGCCTTCTAACTAATTTAAAAATCAACTATAGCATTAATTAAACATTCAATTGGAAGCATTCAAACATAAAAGATTTACAGTTTAACCAATTTAATATTTATTTTACAGAATCAAACCTCTAACACCGCTTACAAAATTACTTTCCATTATTTACCCTTGCTAAACTTTGTCGAATATTGAAATGTAAACGCAATATCATAAAACCATATAATCAAAATTATTACTTTTTAACCGATAGCAAAACCAAGCGTTATAAGAAATTGTCTGTTAGAAACAAGATTTTACGATCAACCTAGAGTCAAATAGGTGAATAAAATAAATTCCGTCATAAACCGTGTAACAAAAAATTTCTAAAATCTAAAGTTTCCAGTAAAGTTACGATAATCCCTACAGCGTTTTGGCAACTGTGTGTTTAACTATGTTTTAGTGATTTTAAACATTTACGACTTTCGTAATATTCTAACCCTTTAGCTGGTAACGCAATACATTTTGGACCAAGTTATTGTAGCAGTGATATTATTGTAAGTTGTTTTACGGTTCTGGTAATTATTGCGGGCACGACCTTCTGTAAAATAATCACGAGAATGCATTTATTTTTAGTGTATGTGTTATATTAGATAAATGTTGACCAAAGATTACCGCACATGATGTTAATGTTAAACATTAATAAACGTTTGTGTCTATACACTTTTTATTTATTTTAATTTCCTGACAAACATACATACCTTATCCGACATAAAACTGCCCAAGAAAGGAACATCATTTTACTACACATTAACTTAAAGACGACAACTTGTCACGTAAGTAGCATTTTCATAAAATTTAAATTTAATATGTATAAGTTTAGAAATCATTGTAAATACAAATGTGTCAGTTTATTAGACAATTTACCTTTGCATTGTGTTGAAATGTGCTAGATAAAAATGTCATTAGAAGTTTGTTTCTGTATCCAATTTCTGCAGTAGTGTCGTCTTTGCTCTGCATAATATTATTTTCTCTTTTATTGACACTCAGTAAACAATAAAATTACGTAACATGCCGTAACGATTTTAAAAACTGCATAACCTATCAATTATTATAATTAAATAATAATAAATATTAATGCAATGAAATATTTTTGAAATATTCCTTTGCAACTTAGAAGGTGTGCAACTACAATTGAGTTATGTAATAACTTGTTTTGCCATATTTTTGCAATAATGGATAGTGTAATATTCAAAAATTAAGGAATTATGAGTGTTTACATTTTTGAAAATTAAGCAAGTTTTGTTATTGATATAAATTTTCGCTTGTCACAAAACTCTGATGCAACACTAAAGTTTATTATACCACGACGTTCTATTTTTCTATTCACATCAATCTAAACTATAAATTTAAAAATACAGCGTTTTCGAAAAATATAGAATTAAAGAAATTTTAACTTGTCCGCAATAGTTATTTTTGAGAAATGCTTAAGGCCGCTCCACCCTAAAGATTGTTGACAAATGCAATTTGCATTTATTGCTTTAGCGTGCGGCTAAATACAGACAACACCTCAGACTTTTTTATAACACAGATATCACCTTAATTACCGTAAAGTGCAGTGGATAATAGGTCTATGTGTAACAATGAAAACGGCTTTCGAGCGGTTGCATTCCAATATACCTGTTCAACAGATGCGAAAATTTTTGTATCTTCAATAAATTTAGAACGATATAATTTAAAGTAAAATAATAATATGCAAGAAGAATTTGTTAAATTTAACAATTTTATTTACCTATTGTTAGTAAAGAAGTTTTGTTATTACTGCTTGTTACTCTGCAATGTCTTAATTTATGCCAAGACGGGTTAGTATGTTGATCCCGGGTATTTTTTCCAACGTAATTTATATTTATATCGTAAATCGTTTTTAAAAATTGAATTTTAGCCGTTTCAAATTCTATTAATGACATATCCGGAATATCATCTATCTCCATATCACCATAATCAGAATCTTTATTTTGAAATGTACGCATTCTTTTAATAATTTTGCGGTTACTGTATTTTTTGTCAATTTGGTACGATATGCGAACAAACAGATAATGGAATGCAGCTGACTGTAGTTAAAATTTTAGGCTAAATAACCTGTCTGAAGAAAGGTTGTATTGTCGAACGTCATAAAATTTTATTACTTATTCTAGAAAATTCTGTTCAGAACTCGGAACAGATGTTTAATTTCGTATTCGAAAGGACTAATATTTATTAATAAATTAAAACACAATGAGTAAAAGATTAATTCCTTAAGGCACAGTTTATTTTTACAGAAAATTGGACAGCGTTATGCACAACATAGCCGAGCGCTAAATTGATATTTTGGAAATTAGCTTTCCATCTAACGTATAATGGTGCTATCTGCCCACAAAAAAACAAGTTGACGTAAAATCTATTTCTTACTAAAAAGCCAAAAATTAGATCTCATTAACAATAACATTATGTCGTTAACCCTACAGCTTAATTAATTTAAAAATTACAATTTAAGCTTAATTTTTAAATTCAATTTCACATTTTTTTAAGATAACCCCTTAAAGCATAGTGTTTTTTTTACAGAAATTTGTAGTTTTAGCTTATTATAAGTTATTACCACTACAGCCTATTTTTTTAAATTAATGTGGGATAAAAAAGCCAAACAATTTTTTTGGATAGAAATTATAATTTAAGCTTATTCTCATTCATTTATTTAAAGGGGTCTTCACGAGCGATTTGTAAAATTAATATGACCTTGAGTTGAATTTATATCCTACTAATTGTAAGTAATGTAGATAATTAAGATTAAAATTCTCCAATACTAAAAAATAATTTATAGTAAAATAACTTTTTTAATAAAACAAGCTTTTATTAAAATGTACCTACTCTTTTATTTTTAATCATTTAAGTCAATATCAAAATTAGTTTTAAATTTTTACTACGTTTTAATAAAGGCTTGTTTTTTAAAGTCTTTTTACTATAAACTATTTCAAATATACTGCTTGAAAACGAAACCTGGTTTTAAAAGTATTTCGGATGTTATTGCTGTTAAATTATCTCTATGGGGAAACGTTTAGAACATGCTGAGACGGTTGTAAATCTTTTTGACGTAGCACGGAACTCGGTAAAAATTAGCTGTTTCAATTTCGGTTCTTGATCTAAAGAACATTGAATAAATCAAAAACTATTACGTTGTTTAAAACAGCTAGGGGTCAGCTCAAAATAAAAAAGTCTAATCTACGAGTCCAAAAAATTGTAATACAAAATTTTGATAACTGAAGGCAAAAAAACAAATTTCGGAATTTGATGTTTTAATTAATAACTTGGTTAATTATGATTATTTAATGATGGCTTGGGGTCATCCCCAAGTAGATTGGTATTTTCTGTAAGATGAAGTATCGACCTCTGTTTCAAAATTAAAAATGAAGGCTTAAAATCGAATCGCGTTTTACATGTATTGAAAATCTTAGGGTGGAACGCCGTTAAGGGGTCAGTACCAAATCTCGACGATTTTTTTCAAGAATATTTTTTCATTCAGAAATTTATTTTATACTCAAAGTTTTTATACATAAAGAAGAAGATATTAAAAATATTAATACATACTTAAAATTATAACAATAATTTAATAAGAAAAAATAGAAATTCTGATAAACATCAAAATGAATTGAACACTATAATCAATGGCACTAACTACAGTATCATAAAAAAAATTGTGACAAGCGAATGATTTAAACCCGTATTGTTTTTAACTATCTTAAATCTCTGCAAACAGGAAATAAATTTTGATTGTGTAATTGCACAACTTATTAAAGTTGCATGCTATAATATTTGATGCTAACAGTTGTTTTAACACTAATGCATAAGTTGTAACAATTACCAAATAATAATATAATGTATGTGCATATGTTTCAGCCCGATTTTGGGTATCACCCAGTACAGCATAGAAGTCTACTTCGACGGCACATTAGTTCCAGCGTGCTTCAGTAACGTGGAAACTCTACTACCGTCGCTATTTTTTGTAATTTCCATATCAGTATTTTTTTTCCTGCCTCTAGCGATTTTATTAATTTTATATGCATTAATAGCGAAAACGCTCATGCATCATCCGAACATTATGGCTCCGTCGAAGTATAATACAGTTCCATCACAAAACGCCCTGAAATATAGAAAACAAGTTATTTTAATGTTAGGAACCGTAGTGTTAGCTTTTTTTATATGTCTATTGCCGTTTCGAGCTTTCACATTGTGGATTATTATAGTTCCGGCGCAATCGATTATGAAAATAGGTTTAGAAACTTATTATAATTTGTTGTATTTCTGTCGAATAATGTTTCATATTAATTCAGCTATAAATCCGATTTTGTACAATATAATGAGTTCAAAGTTTAGGGGCGGCTTTCTGAAATTATGCGGTGTTCGAAACTTGCACAAAAGATATCTAAAAAGGACAGATATCAACCGAAGAAACACTTTCAATACGACTTCGTCAACTAACACATCTTCGCAACCGACTGATTCATTTTGGAATAGATACAGTAACAGAAATAATTCTAGAACTTCGTCGGGTTCGAAAAAAGTGAAGGACGCTTTAAATATGGAAAGCGTGAAAAACAATAACAAAGAATGTATGGAAAAACGTTACATTCGACCGTTGTTATACAATGTAAATAAACATTTGCCAAACGGGGAAAGTTACGTATGAGCCCATAATTTCTGTATGATAATTATAACAAAGACTAAAAGACGTAACTGTTTTCGTTCAACAGTTTTAATGATAAGATATGATAATAAAATTAAAAACGATTTGTAAACTGTTAACTTAAAAGGAAGGCAAAAGGAATATATATTTTAATATACATGTTGTTGTAAATGTTGTCCATATTACAAACATACTTACCTATAAATTAATAATAGTAATAAAATGATTCAAAAGGTGATAATAACGCTTGTCATTTTTGTATCAAAGAACTTAATTAAAGAGAAATTTACAAATTACTAGTCAGGATACATTTGCTTTGTGCAGTCATCAACAAGTCTAGACCATCTAAAAACGCGAAAAATATAAAAGAAAATTGCACTAGCCTCAAATAACAAAATGATTATGATAGTTCTTGTAGACCACAATCATTTTATTTGAACGTTTGAGATGTAAGCTTTTTCAGTTTACTCGTTTTATCTAAAATTAAAATTTTAAAATTCACAAGAACATAGAGTTGTATTTTATGTAACGGGCGTGTAATGTAAGCTATCTAACCCGATAGTAACTTTTAAATCACGATTCAAAAGCTAGTGTTCTAAAGGTTATCCGAGGGTATTCATTATATGCGAGGAAAATACAATAGTTTATCTATGATTTTTTGCATATAGCGTACTTTACACCTGAAAATACACTTATTTCAATACTACCAACTTAACGTTAACATTTATATTTTTTAAAATAATAAAAGCTTTAAAAATAGCTCTTAGCAGTTTTGAATAATATAATTCGAAATAGTGTATATCTCTTCTCGCAATATTATTATAATAAATACAAAAAAATAATTGTTAATTTTTTTAATTGAAATCTATTCGTTAATGAGTTGTTTTGCAAGAATTTTTGTAGATTCTTATCACCTGTTGAATCAGTTTGTTGAAATGAACTTTAATACTAATCACTGTGTAATAAGAACTATACCGTTACTTTTTTGATAACATGTACCTGTTGCAGCTGCTCTCTGTAATCTTTCTTGCTTTTAGAGAAGACAATAAAGATGTGGAAAATATTATTCCCAGTACTGGTATTATATAATTAAGTTGTTTGATACGGTAATTCATTGTGATGTTAGTAAAACGGTTTGTAAAAACACTCGACTAATATAGATAGTCTCATTTATAAATAAATTAAAATAAATTAAACTAATTCATTCGTACAACTAGTGCTAGTCTTTTATATAATATTTAATAAGTATATGTCGTATTATCGCATAAAAACGTTGAGGCAATTATAATAACTTAGTAAACAAAAACAACTTTGCATCTACCGCTACGTAGACGTGTTATAGAATTGTATATCTATTGTAATTGCCTCATTTTAAAATGTTATTTGAGTGATACCGTCTATATCAATTATGTGTTAAATAAGTTCTAGTCATTTTGTCATCAATAAAAATCTTCCTTTAAACGTAGCTACTGAAAGAATTGTTCCTAAATATATCAATTTGTAAGTGATTTGTTATATTTATTCCATTTCGTTAACTGAGTTAAGTTGTAAGCATTGTGCATCTAATAAAGAAAATATAACATAATTCTAATTTTTGTTACCCATACTTTTAAAGCTAAATATTAAATCAATTTTTTTTTATTTGATCTGGAATAATTTATACTTATACTTATTTACTTATTGCATTTATTAAAGACAATTTAATATTTTTGGTAAGCTGTAAAATAAATTTTGATGCCAAATATACCATATATTATATTTGATTGTGAAATCTCTATTACATTTTTACTAAATAAAATTAATTCAGTGATTTACCACATTTTTAAATACTAAAACATTTTTTTCCCGGCCAAAAATTTATCAACACATTTTCGGCATTGCCAACACAATTGCATAGTTTTTTTTTAAATCTGATACTTAAACGACGGCTGAACAACAGGCTCATAATGTTTCAGTTATAAAATCAACACAATCAGAAAACGGTGTAAATAAGTTATTGCCATATTAAATAAGGCATCTTAACATTAGATAAACAAATAACAATTTAATTATTTAAGCTTTCTGAAATATAATCTGTGTCTTGGGGATTATATAATTTTCGCTTTCTGCTTCTTAATTTCACATTAGCCTCACAAGCAGGTATTTTCTCTAGTGTTGAAGCTTTTTCTTTATTTTCTTCAATATTTTCAGAAAAATGACTGGTACAATTACCCCTCATAGCAAGTTTACTTAATTTCACATTAGCCTCGCAGGCAGATATTTTCTCTGGTGTTGAAGCTTTTTCTTTATTTTCTTCAATATTTTCAGAAAAATCACTAATACAATTACCCCTCATAGCAAGTTTACTTGATCTAATCCCAGATGTCGATGGTTTTACCAAATTTAAGAAGCTACTTTCAGTTCGATCAGATTGAATATTTAATTTTACATTTTGTTTTGGCAAGCGTTTGCCAAGACTACAGTTCTTCTTCACAATTTGTACAGAATTATTTGAATGTTTATTTTTGTCTGAGTTGCATAACAACTTTGCATAGGAATTTTTCCTAACTGCTTCATTAAGTTTGTCTTGAGTAATTTGAAGTTCTTGTGCACTACACTGTACCTTTTCTTCAAGTTCAGCAATTTTCTGTAACTGATAAAAATACATAACAAGAAGTTTGTGGAGACAAGCTTTACCTCATCACTACTAAAATTACATCCATTGCGATTTTTTAAATCCAACAGTTCTGATGTAAGAATATTGCGTGAATAATTTGAGTCACGTAACTGTCGATTAGCTTCAGATAATTGAGATTTCAATTTACATTCTACATCATCTAAATCAAGGGCTGCTAATGCTTGGCAAGAATGCAATTTTTCCACTAAATCTTGTTCTGCTAACGTTTTTTAGAAGAACAGTAAATTTTGGAAAATTTCAACATTATACCTTTTACCAAATAATTGGTTTGTTCTTCAATGAAATTATTACGTATTGTTTCCACCTTTTCTTTAAAAGTTTTCTCCAATAAATGTTTTTTAATTTTAAATTCTGCTTTAATACGGCTCTCCACCAGTTCTTTATTGCTCCGCAGCTGTAAATTTTCTTCCTTAGTTTTGTTGTAATGCAACTCTAAGTCATCATATTTTTGTTGTAACTTTACAAGTGCTTCTTTCAGCTTGATTGTATCAAAGGAATGTGAAAACCTACTTGCCGTACTATTTAGAAATGCTTCAGAGTTTGTAGTGATTTCTAATTCATCCGAAAGAATTTTAAGATAACTGTCTAATTTTTCAACGTTTCTTTTCTTTTCTTCATATTGCTAAAAATAATTTATTAAACCGACATTCAAAGCAAAAATTATATATACCCACATTTGAAATTTGCGAAAGATTTGAAAAATGGCTTGTAATATTTTGCAGAGACTGATAATTATTTTCTTCCATTTCAAATAAGCAATACTTTTAACGACTCGACAATTCTTTTAATACTTCCTTCTACATCTGAAAATTTGCAAACAATTCAAGTTTGGTTATTATTACCAATAGAGGGCAACAGTTGTTCAAAATGATGGAATCAGAAATTTTTAAGCACCATGAGATTGTATCTTTTGGCAATTATTTCACAGGCCATATAATTAATTAATTATTTTTGTTTTATGTGGCACTGCGTGGAGACATAATTTTATGTTATGTCAATCACACTACTGTCCTTTTGAGAGTAAGCATAAACTAATCGTTGCAATGTATTTAAGTAATCTTTTAATATTGACAATTAAAAAAGGTTAGTAAATATATTTAAAATTGGAACAACGGTATACCGGAACAACAAATTAAACAATAGTTATTTAACCAACAAGTGCGTTAATGAGAGCGATTAATAATCGAGACAGTTTAACGTGTGAGCGTAGCGAGCACGTTAATTGTTGTCGAGATTATTAATCGCCGATTAACGCAAAAGTTGGTTACACTATTTTTCCGGTGATCGAAAGTTATGAAATTGAAGAGAATGTAATTTTTTCCGTGTAAAAAATTTCAATAGATATTGAAATCAAGCATGCCACGCAGTTTAAATTAACAAATCAAATTAATCAAATCAACGGTGCCATGACTTACAAATGTCAAAGCTGTGACATTCCAACTGAACTTTTTATAAAGTTTACTTATTTTATTGTTGTTAACTTTTATATAAATAGTATTACCAAACATAAAGTAAGTAATTAATTCAATTTGTAGTGCTTATTGGTATATTTTATTTTCATTTTGTCATAAATTGCAATTTTAAATTAATATTCAAATGCCAATTCTGAATGTCAACTGAAAAAAATAAAATTAACAATTCAAAAGATATAAACATTTAATGCCTATCACATAGAACTTGAAAGTTCTCAACAGATCAACTCACTAACTAAACCAACTAAATGAAATACAAAATCTGACCGTTTCAGAAACAAGCTGCGCCTTAGTTACAAAACTCCTTCCGCATCCACGAAGATAGTTGCTTTGAATTTCCTAATTGAGGATTGAATTTTGCATTTTATTTGTGAAGGCAAACTCTTTACGTTGATACTTGTTAGAATAAAGGTTTGCTTTCACTTAACAGTAAAAGTCAAGACTTTTATTGCTGCAACAGTGTGACTTTTTATTTGGACGTTAATTTGAAATATAAATATTTAACGATATGGAATTGACTCCCCCCGAAATAGTAGAGACGGCGAAGACTGCAAGTCTGAGTTTGCTTCCCGCAAAAAGCAGAACAATTTACGAGAAAACCTATGATGAATTTGTTTCATGGTGTAAAGAAAAGCGGGCAGTGCACTATTCAGAAACGGTTCTGTTGGCATATTTCTGCAGTATAGTAGAAAGAGGCTTAATAGGCAGCTTATGGTCAAAATTTTCAATGCTGAAAGCCACATTAAACGTCAAAGAAAACATCGACATTGGCAAATATACTAAACTAATCCTGTATATCAAACGGCAAAAAGAAGGTTATGTGCCGAAAAAGTCACGGGTAATTGAAAAAGAACAATTACAAAAATTTATTTCCGATGCACCTAACAGCCTCTTTTTAATGATCAAGGTAAGTTAATCTACAAGTTAAAACTATTAAACATAATTATATTTGTATTCCCAAGGTTGCTCTAATTTTTGGAGTGGCTGGCGCACTAAGAAAGAATGAATTATTAACATTAGAAATTAACGATGTACAAGATTTAAATTCAAAATTTTTAATCACAATTAGGGCATCAAAAACAAAAACTAATCGAATATTCACGATTGTGGATAATGAAGAAAAGACGCTTTTAAAATTGATTAGAGCCTACATCTCATTGAGACCATCACATACACCACACAAACGATTTTTTGTTTTTTTCAAAAATAATAAGTGTTCAACACAGCCTGTTGGAGTTAATACATTTTCCAAATTACCATCGCAAATAGCAGTCTTTTTAAAACTAGAACAACCGCATCTCTACACTGGGCATTGCTTTCGACGTTCTTCTGCTTCAATACTTTCCGATGCTGGTGCAGACTTTGCAGCCATTAAACGACATGGTGGTTGGAAATCCACTGCTGTGGCAGAAGGATACATAGAAAATTCAATCCAAAATAAGGTTAATATAGCTGAAAAAATCCTTTCAAACAACTTCATACAAACTCCCCAATGCTCAACCAATTCAGATGCACACAATTTAATATCTAATGATGTAAATTTAAATTTAAATTCAGAATATCATCGAACTGATAATCAATCTGCACCTACGATCAATTTTACTAGCTGCACTATTACGAACTTAAACATAAATAATATTACTAAGCACAATGCAAATAATTAGTTATTAATTAAATGTGTTGTATTTTTATGTTGTTTTCAGCTATATTAACCTTATTTTGGACATTACATCTTCTTTAATGGAAGTTACATTAATTTGACCTTGTAAATATATAACTTGTTGTTTTTTTGTTAAATTTTTTATAAAATGTATCAAATATTTTGTTCCGATCTTCTAATAAAAGTTTCTCGTAATAGTTCATATTGCACCTACAAGTAAATGAAAGCAATGTCTACCTCATATATACGAAGGAAAATGTTTACTTACCTGCAAACCGGTCCTATTGTTTTTGCAACAAATTTTTTGGATTATCAATATAAAAAAGTGAGGTTAAGAACCAGTAAATGCAATCACAATTTTATTGTTGCAAGGCGTCATATCAGTGACTTATCCGCTTTCAACACTAAATAGTATGTAACAGTTGATTAAAAATCATCAGGAGCTAATCGGAGAAGATCCCTTTTTTGACATCAAGCTTCGTGTTTACATTGAAATATTAGAAATACCTTATATATTTTTGGTTGCCTAGTTACCGGAATCGTGCATTAATGAAAAATCATTCATTAATGAGGGTCATTAATGCACGATTTCCTATTCACTAAACCGGTCCGTAAATCAACGATCATCGGAAAAAATCATTACCTAATTATGTAACCTACTAGCTGCCTATCTATTTACAAAATCTATTTGTCTTTAACACTATTGTTGCAAATGTTTTTACTTGCGAGCAATTGTTTTACATTATTATTACAATATCAACATGTAAATTTAAAAAATCAGAAACCAAAGTAAATATCAGGTGTACAAAAAAGTAAGAACCACAGATAATAAAAAATAAAATAAGAACAGACATACGTTTTCTAATACATAACCGCCCAGAACGTCAAGACTTTTGTACTCCCGATATTTTTAGCAATAGCTGAATAATAAATTATTTTCTTCAAATACTTTTGCTTGGTTCAACAGGACAATTGTTTTTGATAATATATTTTTCCAATCACCAATCAATCAATGATATTATTTGAAAGATGACCGTTATAACTTTGCAATAGAAAATCAAATACCTAAAAACAATATATCGGGTGTATGAAAAATCATGAGCTCCTTGCCGGCTACGGATCGTAAAACGTATATCCGTAACCGTCGTTAAATACTAGCCATGGCGAGAAAAAGGCAACGTCGCAACTCTCACTGCTGCTGTGAACATAGCGGCGGGTAAAAACGTATTAAGTTAGGCACAAACCACTTTCGGCAAAGCGTTCAAAAGCCGCATATTGTTTATAATAAACAAAAAAGGGCAAGACAACAAAAATAATAAATGTTACACGTAAACCCTACTTGGTAAATAAAATTAATTTTTCGTCTTAAAGCAATATGAAATACGATATTTGTGAGGACATCTTTTATGAAGTGCGTGCCAACGAAAGATTGTCATTATGAATTAATTTTATACACACTTCGGAAAATTTGCAATCAAATATCTAATTGTGGGAAAGAAAAATTAATTTTATTCTTCAGCAAGAACCACGTGAAGGTGTAAGGCTGTCTCTTGCCACAGAGGAAAGGAAAATTGAAAAGTGGGCCTTTAAGAGAAAAAGGTGAAAAGATTTAAGAAAAGTGTTTTTAAGAAGGGAAAAAGAACGCTGATAAAAAAAATTGAAAACAAAATGAACAAATAAAATAAAATTAAAATCAAATTAAAATAAAACGCAAAATTCTGGTGGTGGCGTGGTAATTGTTAATTAGGAAGGTTTTTCTACACCCATACTTTAATCGATTTATTAGACATTTACTACTTACTTGTATTTTAATGATATTCATTAGGATACAAAATTTTCATTATGATACAAATTTAAAACCAATCGAATGCAACATCACTGCAATATCAAGTATTGTCATAAACATGACGGATCTAAAATTTATCAATTTTGACAGTTCGTAATTACTGTTAATCTAGTAAATTCCTTGGTAATAATAATA
The DNA here is from genome assembly GCA_949768715.1 of Dascillus cervinus. Taxonomy (NCBI): domain Eukaryota; kingdom Metazoa; phylum Arthropoda; class Insecta; order Coleoptera; family Dascillidae; genus Dascillus; species Dascillus cervinus. The sequence goes on along the minus strand of OX458319.1, from coordinate 14,439,448 downwards.
ATTAATGAAATGTGTTCAATGTTCCTGTTTTGTTACTTTTACTTGACTCACTATTATCGTTATTTCCGATTGATTATTTTTGTTTTTTACGTAATTATTTAGACATACGTTAGCAAAAATGGAACAAATAGAATTTAGAAGATTTTTATAATTGTTTCCACAATGACAAATTTCTATAAAATTTTGGTAATAGTAATCTGATTCAATACTAAGCATTGTTAACTTGCATAAAAGCGTTTTTTGTTCAGTGCAATTTAAAAATTTTGCTACACACGTTTCGTTATTTATTATATATTCCAAAATTGAACACATATGTACAAAAATGAACATTACAGACTCAGTTGCAACAGATAACCCGTTTCTCTGCAAATTATCAAAATAAATATCATCCACGTATTTTCCCTTTTCTACTCTAATTACAGCAATACACTCAGGATATTTTAATTTTTTTGAAATAGAATGAGCGGCGTTACCAGCGACATATATTTTTGCAGAATAATCTACATTAGAGATCTGCAGATAATCTGTCTCTAATATAAAAATAAAATCGTTAAAATTTGGAAAAGTACTGTTCATGTAATTATTGTTTAAATCTTCGTTGTCTTTGCCGATATCAAAATTTTGTTTCATTTCAGTTATCGAGAAATTATTTGGATCAATTTTTTTAAATAACTTTTTAAGTCTAATTTTTTTTTCAGCCCCCGGCTTTTTTATGTTCTTCGATTTTTGGAAACTTAAAGATACTGACATCAGTGGCGGCTCGTCAGAGGAGGCAAGGGAGGCTAAGCCTCCTCATGATAAAATTGAAATAAATAAATAATTACATAATCAAATTTCATTTTTATTAAAATTTCAGTATGAAATCATCAATTATTAGGTACTCAATTAAATAAATAGTAATAGTTATTTGGTAGATAATTTTCTTTCACCATACCAGAACAGCCTTATTAAAGGGGATTTTCTATTTACAATATGGGACTTGAAGGTTGAATGTAAGCGCCAGAAATATGGTCGAGACCGGGCCGGAGACAATTTGCTACATTTGATTCCAAGCATCTGCTTTAATACTATAGAATGAAGCGATTTTGACCTTGAACGTTAAAAAGAAATGAGATGCAATACTTGAGTTAGAAAGAATAAAACTATTGCAGCAGAGGCTACGGCTCCATCCCCCACCCAAACACGCGCCCTGGCCAGTGCGTTCTGTCGGACAAAGATCCCATTTATTCCTTAGCACTGGGTGCGACAGGTCTACTGAAATCATTGAATTCAGGTATAATATTTTGAATTTGCGGGTTTTATTGTTTCAACATGACTGACGATATAAAAGTAGAACTAAAAAATGTATTTTGTTGGCCAAACGCTGGATCCCTCAAATGCGGGATCGCGCATGATTTTTGCGAGATCAGTAATGCGGTACTACATATGCGGGATCCGCGGGACTTCCGGGACTGAATAAAAATATCCGAATTTGAAAAAATATGTATGCCGAGCGCGCGTTTTCTGTCGCCCAGCAATAAAATCAGGTCAAATTTACAAGATCAAACTTTGAATACTTTATCATTTCTCACAAAGTATTTCCAAAAGAAATCTCAATAATTTTTCTTAATTTTTTTTTTACTAATAAATGCTACTTTTATTTTGAATTTAGTTGTCTTTTATTGCATAACTAACTTCTGGTACTTAATTTTCTTAGCAACTAAAAAAAACATTGTGATAGTTTGTATTCCCTCAAATCCTGCGGATCCGCGGGATTGATGATGTCAGTCCCGCAAGCTTGCGGGACTGAAGTTTTGATGCGGGATTGGTACCCCTAAATTCATCAACATGTATATTTACGTTATTTGGTAAAGGAAATCAAAATATATCGAGGGTTTTGGATACTGCTCGAACTCGCGAGATGGAGGAATTTAATATCAAAGTTAGTTATTTTCATTATTAAGTAAGAGAAAATACAATTTGTAAGCCCGTATCTCATCATCCCACCCTATGCATTTCCTTCAACTCCTAATCCAGTCCTGGCAAGAAATAACTTTACACCTCCTTGATGGTTCTTGCTGGACGGTAATTTGTGATACAAAAATAAAACATCATAATTTGTTGACTAAGTAGAGTACCTGCCTATTCTTCATAAATATTAGCCTCCTCACTCGTCACTACCACGAGCCGCCACTGACTGACACCACGGTTGTTTTAGCTAGATTTTAAAGAAGAATTGCTTTTGCATCCTGTCACACAACACCGACTGGGCATTTTGAAATTGATTACCAATCTTAATAACGTTAACCTCAAATTTATGTTCACCGTTCAAACCACCAATCAAACACCAAAATTATGCACTTCAACACCTGAAACACGTCGGAAACGTCTCTGCACTGCACCAACTTAGTATCACTCGAAAAACGAAACAAATTTGCCAAAAAAAAACAGTAAACGAATGATAAATACTGTATATGCACGCAAGCTTGCCCGTTGAGCGGCCATACTGAATCGTAGGAAGTTTGCGCGCGCCTCGGTCTTTAAGCGGTGTTGCCACGTTTCTTTGTACACGGCTAGTATTTAACGACGGCTACGGTATATCTGTAGTGGGATTCCCAATGCTCAACTCGACTTGTATTGAGTCGAGTTCGTTAAATTTGGAATTCTGAATGGCTACTCGATGCCGACAGTATCGAGTACAGACACCATTTTTACTAGATATATATTTTGGTATCGAGTGCGGAATTCTAACCTAATAATCAGTAGTTCTTTTTTTTGTGTTAATGTCACGTATTTGTGTCAGCTGGAAGTGAAGAATTTACATAAAATCGTATTATGCGCAAAATAAGCAAGCTGCGGATGACGATACTGCGAAATTTTCGTGGAAGTGTAGGGTTAAATTGTCTTTTAAAAACAATATTAAAATCCCATTTTTAGATTTCTACACGAGTTTATTGTATTGACTGGTATCATCAAACATAACAAATTACCTCAATTTATTAGTGACGTTAATGATGAAAAATAAGTAATTTTTAAGATAGCAGTACACCATATTCTTTATAGATTGAAACGTATAGAAGTTTGGTTAAAAAGAGATTTCAGGATTTGAAATTGTTAACCATGAATTTGACAAATTTTGTTGGTTTTCAGTAAAACAGTTAAAAAAGGGTTACTTTATTTTGGCATTTTTAAAAAAAGAAGTTACTTTAATTTCGGTTTTTCGATAAAAAAGAGGACTTATTTTCACTATTCAAAGATTAATTAAACAGTATCATCTGAATTGAAGGATTACAAATTATATTGGGTACCTATGAGCAGATGTTTGACTTGGGGCCAAATGTAAATCTTTCCCACTGATATTTGATATCCCCCTATGGCAAAAAAGTCGCAAAGGAATCAATATTTTGTTTATTCAATCTAAATATGTAATACTAAAAACCCGTTCTTTCAAAAGTTCAAACGCACTTTTTCGTTTCCTTAAAAACCTTTGCACAATAAATTAACTACTGTAACGCGACACCCTTATCGGACGACCCTGGGTTAGCAGACTACGACGTCACGACTTAAAAACATCCCCCGTCTTAAGTGTTTTGACCGACAACCCAGAGCCATAAAGTTATTACGGTGACAAAAGACAGTTGGTTTCGGTCCATCAATAGATGAAGGACTGTTTTGCTTATTTCTTTGTATTGTATGGTTTAAAATTGTTCTTGTTAACTTCTTTCTTTTTCGTGTGTTGATTTGTTTAATAAAACAACGGTGGAGGACGAACCCCTCGTGAAATTGCATTGTTTCAATTATACACCCCCTTCAAGAGTTACCCAAGCGCTACACTACTTCATTCGTCCAGCTTCAACGATACCCAATATTAAAAATTGGCAACATTACAAATTAAAAATATCAAATTTTTTTTATAGTGTTCGAATAGGTTTGCCGTACGGACCAAACAATTTTGGCGTACTTAAAATTACCGCTGATTTACAAATCACAAGGTACCAGTACAGCTAAACAAAAATCACAAGAATATTAGTTCGTAGGAACGATTCCCCTAGTGGACTCGATGTTCAATGAGAATCATTACTGCTACTCGATGTCGAATTCGGTCAAGTATCGAGTAGCGAACTCGACATTCGAGTCGACTCGACTCGAATCGAGGAATCAGAATCCCAGGGCTATTCTTTTTTCATATTTTAGGTTAATTTGACGTTTGTCTTATAAATTATATCAAAGTAAAGACGCACGTTTTACATTCCATAGCTAACCAGAATCTCAAGACTTTTTGTACCCCGATATTTTGACTCCTAAGAAATGCTTCTGTTATTTTGAAGTTGTATTTAATTCTTTAAAACATTTTAATTTTCTCTCCATTCTTTTTAACAAACATAATTAGTTTTTCATTTATTATTCATTGGAAGAGCTGTTAATTAAAGTTAACCAAGTTAATTAAAGTTTCAGATTTTTTTCGATCACTATTGCTGTTTTCACTGGAACAACTTTCAACTGCATGATGGTTGCTGATAGAATCGTTTAGCTTTTTCTGGGTTGACTGTAATCCTTGTACAGTTTTCCGTACTTTAACTTCCAATTCCTGAAATCCCTACACAACGATTTTATTCACTAGGTACTTATTTAAAGGAATGCATTTTTATTACATTATTAATTACGTTAGTGTTACTTCCAACACAATTTTTAAATTGCAGTAATTCAGATATGAGAGCACCACAAGAATTATTGGCTTTAACTAATTTTTGATTTGCTTGTGATAGTTGCGTTTTCAGCTGCAATTCCATTTCATCAAACTGTTCTGCCGCTACTGATTGAGCGGTATAGAACTTATTCATCAATTGTTGACCTACAAAAAGACTGTTAGTTTGTAAAATTTCAGAAAAGCAAAAATTTACTATTTTTCAAGATATTTGAAGAATTGATAGCAACATCTTTATTGTCATTAGATTCCAACATTTCCTGAAACTTTGAATTATCGTTGTTTAGAACGCTATAGTGACTTTCCAATTCGGTAAATTTTTCTTGTAGATCATCAAACAATTTTACAAGAGTTTTAGCACTGGTAGAAGTTTCGGGAACATTTTTAACAATTCCGTTAAATGATTCTTCCGGTTTTAGTGGTATGTCCATTTTTTCTGTTAAATTTGATATAGAACTCCATAATTCTTGAATGTTTTGTTCATTTTCTTTGTATTCCTAAACATAATTGATCAGAAATTGGAATATTATACTTTTTAAAACGACACAAACATTTATTAGCAGCTCCAAATTGGAAAATTGTTCTTTGATTGCTTCTGTCGAATTCATTTTCGAGTTTTTATTTATGAAGTATGAAATATTTTTTATTAAACTTTTAAATCTTATACAAATTGCCTTTTTAAAATGTTTCAGCTAATTTTGAATTTTAAAATACGTTATCTGTCAAATTTTATTTTTTAATGGATATTTAGACGCAACCTAGGATTTAAATTAAAAAAATTTAAATTAGGAGTGATGGCAAAAAATCCGCATAATCTTGATGAGATGGAATTGGAGGGTTACATCCACAAAATTGGTCCCAAACACATTAAGATCAAGTTTGCACAAATATTTCATGACAGTTAGACTCGCCGGGAGATGAGAACGAGCATTGCGTGGGCGAAAATCTGCGCGAACGAAATGGCCCAGTGGCGTAGTAAATCCCAGTAGCGTCACATAGGAGTGGTTTAAAGGAAAATATTATTTCCACTTTATTAATTTTTTTTTTAATTTTGATGTTTATAAATCAATGATTTGATTCATACTTATTGATATTAAGGCTTAATCAAATAAATCGTTCAGAAGATAAATAAAAAGTCTGTTTAAAATTACAAATGTTATATTATATACAATTATATACAATTATTAATATATAAATCCACTTTCGGCAAACAGGGTCGAATTGTACATAGCCAAGATCGTGAAATTGTCGACAATATTATCAATTTCACGAAAACTGAAGCTGAAAATTTCAAACGTTGCAATCAGCCGTTGATACCATTGCAGAACTTTAAGGAACGATTTAAAAAAATGGCTGGAAACCCAATTAATTCCTAATTTGCCACTAAACTCGGTTCTAGTGATCGACAATGCTTTCTACCATAATATAAGAGTTGCATGATTCCACCATGAACACAAGAAAGGCAGACATGATAAGGTTACTCAAAAAACGTAATATTGATGTTAACGAAGATATTACTAAGTCAGTACTCTACAATTTGATTAAAAATATGAAGACAGCTGATCCCAACTACAAGGTAGATTTACTACGAAGCCAACATGGTCATCCTGTTCTACGCCTGTCTCCATACCGTCCGGAGTCAAATCCGTTTGAATGGAAGTGAAACGAAGGGTTGCTTCCAACAAAGTACGACCGAGCGCATTCGTTTGACAGAGCTGGCATCTCAAAAATTAGCAAATGAATGTTGGGCAGCAACTTACAGTCACGGTAATGCACTGGAGCAGTTTTAATTTGTAGTCAATACGTGCTTGAAGATGATGAAGATAAGGGCATGTCACCAATTCTAAAAAACATTAAATTAAATTTTAAAGAATAAACTGGTCTACATTATATAATATATTAATTATTATATTTCTATATTTACCAATCACTTAAAGGGCATACACCCAGATCTGATTCATCTGACGAAACATTATCTTCATCGTCTTCCAGTTCTTCATTATCATCTTCTTCATCGCTGGAGCCTGTATTGACTACAAATTGAAACTGCTCGAGCGCATCATCTAGGAGACGCTCCGTTTGGAAATAGTGGTCAACTATTTTTTCCACGTGATTACAAACTGATGCCCAACTTTCGCATGTTACTTTTTCAAAACCCTGCTTTGTCAGGCGGATGAGCTCGGTCATATTTTGCTGGCCCACATTCTGGGAAGCAACCGATTGCTTCACTTGTGCCCAAATTTTTTCAATGGGATTTAACTCCGGGTGATATGGAGGCAGGCGTAGAACAGTATGCCCATGTTGACTCATTAGTAAATCTAACTTGTAGTTGGGATCAGCTGTCTTCATATTTTTAATCAAATTGTAGAGTTCTGATTTAGTAAAATCTTCGTTAACATCAATATTACGTTCTTTGAGCCAACTTATCATGTCTCCCTTTCTTGTGTTCATGGTGGGATCACGCAACTCTTTTATATTATGGTAGGAAGCATTGTCGACTACTAGAACGGAGTTTGCTGGCAAATTAGGAATTAATTGGGTTTCCAGCCATTTTTTTAAATTTTCCAATAATGCCCCTAAACGTACGCTCGCTGTAATTGGCAGGGATTCCTCTTTCTCTCATGCATGATGTTTCCTTTTCGCCTTCAAAAAGTCCATCATATATTGATTTTTTTGGCCTCTTTTTTCTTGGTGTAGAAAACGATGTTGATGCTGTGATACTGTTATATAATCCTTCTGATATTCCTGTCGCTACCTTACTTCGTTTGTTAAAGTTCTGCAATGGTATCAAAGGCTGATTACAACGCTTGAAATTTTCAGCTTCAGTCTTCGTGAACTTTATAATATTACTGGCAATTTCACGAGCTTGGCTGTGAACAATTTTACCCCGCTTGCCGAAAGTGGATTTCGATGGTTTAAATTCTTCATTCATTTTCAACTAATCTGTAAAAATGTACGACACTAAACACAAATATGATAACTTTATTAGTTTACTTACAAGAAATACTGCACACAATCGATACAAACAAGAATTGCATCGTCAGAACACCATAACCTTAAACATGTGATTTTTAACGTCGGCTGGGCGGGAAGAATACACACCTAAAATCGGTTTATGGCGCACGCCCCCGCATTACTCTAACTCAAATTTCGACGACTCTACCTTAACCCATATGTTACCAAAACTTTTTTTTCACTTAAAATTAAATATGGTGGCATTTTTACCGGTAAAATTACATTTAAAACAAACTTTATTAATACTATTTATTTATATTTTTTTTCCTTTTCGAAATAATTGCCGTCCTTTTTAAAGGACCGTGGTATGTCACACTGCTATTCTTTTCAACCACATATTATTGTATTACGAAAACACATTGATTCACATATTTCATTTATTGAAACAAACATTTATTTCGAATGATACATGTAAAAGCATTCTTTAGGATGCAAGCCTAAATCACATTTTTTACAAAAAAAATTACATTTTTTATGGCAGACAGCACATTTCCGTTGTTTCTCTTGATAAACTATTATATGATCAATAGTATCATATCTTGAATGTTCATGCAAATTGGCACTTACACGAGCAGGACCTCTTTTGGTTTTCTTTTTATAGGTTTCAAGCAGCCCCTGAGCAATCGATCGTCTAAATGCCAAATGATCATATCGGCTACCATTCTGCTTTTGGAGCTGCCAAGCATTTTGTAGCGCCATGTCTAGGCATTGACAAAACAATGGAAAATACCATTTTTTGCCCCTAATTGAAGTTCGATATAAACTTATGTTCTGATCTGCACGATCGACGCCACCCATATTCTTATTATAAAGCTTGATTAGTCTTGGTTGATCTATGGTTATCTTCTTTTTTTCTTTTCGTGAATATCTTTCTACCTTTACAAGTGGATGTACGGAGCTATTGTTTGAAGCCATAGTTACGACGCTATTGTCGTGCCATTTACAAATCAGAATATTTTCATCTTCGACAGACGCATATTCAAAACACCCTCTTTCTTTTTTCTTCAACGTTTTACTATGGCTTATTGGACAGTTGGAAACCCTATTCTCTCTGACAGTTCCTGTGCCCTTTAGTCCTCGGCTGCTCAGTTCGGTGAGAAGTGGAACCGACGTAAAAAAATTGTCGAAAAATATGTGAAAATTCAAGTTGCTCTTCCTTTGCGTCAAAATATCGCAAAAATTTAAAACAACATTTGCTCCTAAACCAAGGTGTTTATATTTTGGATCCAGAACCGTTGAAGAACCCTGATAAGCCTCAAACCATTCGATGTATCCTAATCTGGTTGTTCCTGCCCACAGTTTATATCCCCATCTAATGGGTTTTCCTCTAATAAATTGTTTTGCTCCGTGTCGTCCGAAATAAGGCACCATAGATTCATCGACACTGTGAAATTCCTCAGATGGTGCCAATTCAATAAATTTTTCATTGAGATAACTAAAGAGAGGCCTAAGTTTTGAAAACTTGTCATTTTGGTCCAAATTTAAATTGTCAGCGCAATGTAAATTTTGCATTATATAGGAAAACCTGTTCCTAGAGATTGCAGTGTAAATTAGTTAATTGCCCGAATCCGGTGAATTTTCCCATTCTGGACATTATATTGTACCCACTGACTAATAAGACACCAATAAAGCACATCATTTCGTCGTATGTTACATCTGCCACACGTCCTTTTTGTGAAGCATATAAATTTGTATATCTTGTTAGCATATTTACAGCTTCAATATCAAAAAATTGGGTAAACTGATCAACAGGTGGCAGATTGTTTTTGGGACCAATCGGTTTTTCAAAATCAGGAAAATTATCTGAATGTATGTCCGTTTTTCTCCACGAATATTAGAAGAATTAACAAAGTTCAGCTCCTGTGTTCTCGGTACAGTACTTTGTATTCGGCCGCTTATGAAAACAAAACGGAGTTGAGCACGTATCGGATATTTGCAAAGTCAATAAGTACTATAAGTTATTACCCTATTAATCAATCATTTTCGAGGTGATTTAAATATTCTGAGAAATCTGCGCATTACTTTATTTGCGCATTTAGAAAAATCTGCCTCGTTACAATATATCCGCAGCATAAGATACCATGGTACTTTATAAAGGACGGCAACATTGGCACCAATATTAGAGGGGCATTAGACACAATACTGACTAAACTGAATCTTGAGGTTATTGCCGGTGCTATTTTCAATAAGTTCATGCAATTTAAACACAATAGTTTGAAAAATAGTGTCACAATTCTTACCTCCAATTATCCGCTCCCGCCATCTCAAAGTGACACTCTACAAATTGCCGGTTTATTTTTCAAAAACAACGGAGAAACCAAGTTTGACGTCAGAAACATGTGGATTTAAGTTTTAAGAAACAAATCTATATACAGCGACAACTCTGTACGGACAGTTTAACAAGTAAATTGAGAGATTTCTGTAGTGATACTTTTAAAAGGACTGTGGTATAGTATGGGTTAAATAGCGATCTCAAAACACACCTGTTGATTCGTATGTCAACAGTGTAATAAATGCTTTACCTTAAACCAGCATCTTAAATCCCACATGTTGATTCATAAGGTGCTTAAACCTTTTCAATCTCAACAGTGCAATAAATGTTTTACCGACAACAGCACTTTTAAATCCCAATTTTTTAAATTTAGTTTGCAAGTATGAAATATAATAATGAATTGTTAATATAATTTTTTTATTAACGTCTGCTGTTGATATAGTTGTGAATTGTTAATATTACGAGCTAATTTTCTAAATTTTATCTATGTCTTATATTGTCGGTTAAGAGTGTTAACCGGCTAACTCTACTTTTGACCAATTTTGACAGATCAAGCATTATTTAAAAAATAGACGGCATTTTACATCACCCGGAAGTACTGCGTAATCCAAATCGGGAAGAAAAAGTCTGTAAATCCTTTTTGCTTAAACCACCTAATTCCTCAATAACAATTTTAAGAACACTCCATAGTTTTTCTTTGTCCCTGTAAAATTTCGTTTTTGTGAATTAGCAGGTTAACACTCTTAACTGACGATCTTGAATTTAGCATTGTGTATTTTACGACAATAATACAAATCCGAGGGTTTAGCATGCTAAATTCGTGAGTAATCCTGTTATGTTAAGGAGTTTTAAATTGTTAACATTATCAATACGTTAATTTCTTTTAATTTCGTGTTTTAGTTAATACAATTTTGTAAATAACGTTTGCTATCTTTGTTATATGTAATTATTAATTGATACGATTAAATTATTTTTAAAATTGTACCATTTACCATTGAAATAAATAAATGTATGAATGAAATTTCATAAAGTTATTGCCAAGTTCTATAACTTTTGTTAAAAAAGTTAATGTTTCCAAGAAATTACTATCTGAACTGCAAATTCAATTGTCTAACATCATTTATTAGAAGCTGAAATCTTTAAATATTCGATTCAAAAATTAAATTAATTTAACAGTGTTGGCTGTAACTACAGCAAGCTTCGTGCCCCTCAGAGCGGAAGGTGCCATCTGTGGTGGTCGCGCCAACTTCTTCCTCCCACCATATATTATTATATAATGTATTTGGTATTACAGTTTAATCTTGACCGTTCTGGTGTGATATTCAATTATATCGTAGCATATCTAATTAAGAGATTGTTTGTTATATTGGTCAATAAATAATTCAGAGTGCGCAGTGTGGTTGTAAAATTGATGAGAACGCTTCCGAACCCTCAACCTTCCATCGAAAGCTCCAACAGGTTACGGGCCTTTGCACGAGAGGGTCGGATTCGGTTCCTGCTTTAAGAAACCACTACACGAAACGTAAGTAAGAATTCAGATGAAATGAAAAAAAATGTCGCGTTTTTTTCCTTTTGTCTCTAAATGATGTACGGTGGAAATACCGTAAATAATTGTAATCGAAGAATAATCAAATTAAAAGAACGGTTAAGCAATTCAGAGAATAGATAAATATAAAGAGACTTAGTCTGATGACACATTATGCGGTTTGCGGTTTGCGGTAGCAAGTGACCTTCATGCCGCTTTTCTGAAACACATTGATTCAAATGTGAGGTGTCACACTTGCCGCTATGTAAACATCTGCCGCTTCTTTGACCGCGTCCTGTCGCGGTCAGGCGGCAGGCCGCGAGGAGTCTGATACATTATTTCTTATGGAGCATGACACACTAGCCGCGCGGTAGGCAATAAATTACTGCATTTGTGTACATGTATAACTTTATAAACATAAACTGTTCAAAGATATGATTTCGTAAACATTATCTTGTTCTTTTCTTTGCTTCTAATATACCTACTATTTAATTTCTTATTTTTAATTTAAATGAAACAGAGATGTAAGGGAGATTTCATATACATATTTATAATTATTATATAGATCATTAATCAAATTTCCAGTTTTGCTGTGATGCACTAAAATATTATTCTTAACAGAATTCGTGTTTAAACTCGAATATTTCTTGGAAGGTTGTGATATTAAGTATCAATTAAAGGAATATGGGTTTAAAAATTAATGAATAGCTCAGATTTAAATCCAATTGCTTTATTTAAATGTTAACTTAAATAACATGAAATGGAATAAATCCAGTCATCTGTTTTTAAAAATCGCGCTGACCAGACATGTGTAACATAATACCTGCCTAAAGGTTGTTTTTAAAGTAAGCGTTAATAAACAGATTTCTTTGAGTGTTTACTACAACTTTTCATAAATGTGAGATTTATTTTTGTAGCATTCTAACATCAATAATGTTTAACCCTTTAACTACGGATATCTCCAATAGACGATATAATGTAAGTTTTGTCAGCTGTAGTCAATAATGAAGGTATTCTACGTAAAAGTATATGGGTTGAAAAAACGGTTAGTCTTTCTTGTACGCTAATGGCATCACTAAATGCAGTTTGTTGTTTCTGTAGATCCTGTCTCATGAGAGTAACTAATTCGTCAAATGAGCCAATACTCATTCTGTAGTAGTTAAAAAATTTATCGGGGTATTCCCTCAATCGGTGGTAAAGGCATTGAAATTGGCCTCCCGTTTTCCGTAAACTATTATTTAAGGGATGGACCCAATACCTTCTTTTTTTTGACGTCGTTTTCTCAAAGCATAAATGATGCACACTGTCTCTTCGAACGTAAGCATATTGATAACTGAGACATCTTTCACATGCATCGAATAAACTTCAGGGAGGGGCATAACCGCGAGGTTAGAACCGCGTGTGTGAACGCTGCAGCGCGGTTTTTGACAGCATGTTTACAATCAAAACGAAACCGCGTGTGTGACATCGATTTGCGGTTATAAACATTATAATCTTTGTTTATAAACGCAACCGCAAACCGCAAAGTATGACACCCCACTTAGGCGGGAAACGTGCGACAGGAAAGTTTAGAGCGAATCGAGATAAGGGTAAATTCTCGGAAGTCAAAGCGAACCGCGGCGTGGGAAGCGGCGAATCGGATCGCGATTACGCCAACACTCGCTCGGTGTTTTGACTGATTCAGTTACACATAACTGACCTCGTTTTTTCCGATATACACTTGAACTTGAGACGGCACGAGCCAGATTTTTTCTTTTCGTGGAATATTAGATTCAGAGACGATACATCCAAAAATAAAAAAATGAAAAACGGGAAATAAAAGATTCCCACGCAAACGTATTGTGGTGCAGTGTTACCCTTACGAACTCATGTGATTCTCTCTCGACTTGCAGGACGCTGTATGTCCGAGAGCCGGGACGTGTTGTACACAGAACGGTTTATGATAACATGATAAAGTATTGGGTGCACTGGGCACGATCGTCCAAACGGAGTTTTTTTTTCTTACAAAAAGATGTTCAGAGAAATCAATATCGAACCAAATTTCTTTTAGTGCATCGATGTATGTAAAAGAATGAATATTCAATGTGTATATCCAAAACGAGTCAAAAACGTGAGATCGGTACGAACGGACTAGATTTCATGTATGCGATCGCCTCATCCCTACAGTAACGACGAAACCATCGTATGGCTAGTCGGTTTGGGAGGGAGTACATGAGTGTAGGACTAAGTACATTGATCTTGAATATTAATTTGTCGTACAAATTATATTCATGTGTGTGGCAATAGAGTAAGGAAATTTGTTTGGCAGGTGAATTCAGAGAAATGGCAGATGAGTTAAGAATAACTACCGAAGAGAATAGAGACAGAGAATCATCGCCCAGAAGTAACTTTAGCGATGAAGAGAATGAGAGAAACTCCTCACCCAGAAAGGAGAGAAAAGGTAAAATAAAATAACACACACAAAGAGCTCACGACTCTAAATAAAGTAAAGAGTGGATCCGTAGTATGTATATATGTCCGGTACGCAGGAATAATATGTACTAGCAGAGAATGAGTATGTAGTATGTATCTATGTCCTGTACGCAGGAATAATATGTACTAGCAGAGTATGAGTATGTGCCTATGCCCTATACGTAGGGATAGCATGTACGCCAAATAAAGACCAAACATTAATTATTAAAATATTTCAGAGACTAGAGGATTTGAGGACGCACTGATAAAAATCCTACAAAATCAAGAAAGTGCGTTCAGAGAAATGAACGTAGGTATGTCAGAGATTGTCCGCACACAAAAAGAGTTGCACGAAACTGTCAAGAAAGTGGGAGGAGACATTCAAACGTGTCTGGCAGAAGTGCGAAGCATGGGGACAAAACTCGAAGAGGTACAAAATGAGCCCATACCCACTCCACTATCAAACTCTACCACCGTAGAAAACTCTGTAGCTAGGAACACAACGCTTACAGAAACACCTGTTCAGAGTCAGAGTGATACAAACGGTACACAAAGTACAGAGTCACTAACTCTAATAAACGTAACCTTTGAAAATATAAATAAACAATTAACACTTCAGAATGAAATAACGTCGAACTTACAACACAAGATAACATCCAATAATGTACATGTAAATAGAGAGTATAAGCTAAACAGTAAAGGGAATCTAGACCTATGGCTAGATCTATTAGATTCAGAGCTGGCGGCAAGTGACTTATTAACTATATTAAAAAATCCAGAAAAGTTTGAGAACGATGTAACAGAATTTACATTGAAAAAGAAAAGATCAGTAAGGACAATTATAATAAGTCATTTGGATGCAAACTACCACAAGAAAGTTCTGCAAATTACAGAGCCACATAAAATAATAGAGAAAATTAAAGAGATAAGAAAGATTGAAGCAAATGTTTCAGATATGTCTATTAGACAAAAACTATATGCTATAAGAAAAGGGCATAAAGAAAAAATAGCAGATTTTTGTGATAGGTTTGACAGCATAGTGAGAGAACATGAAACTTGCAATCCTAAATCGCCATTGTCAGAAGAAGAAAAAAGAGCAACCTTCTATCAGGCTGTGTGTGATACTAGTAGAGAGCTGGTGTCAACACACCTGGTGAGAGGTCAAACAGGTTCGGTAATGACATTAGAGGATATGAAAAATTGCTTATTACAGGTTGAAGCACAGAGAAATAGAAATTCAGAGAACCCCAGAGCAAACGTAGCACAAAGGACAGGAGGCAGAGACCTTCCAAATTCAGAGACGTCAGTACATGCAAAAGTAAAATGTTTCCAATGCAACGAGTTTGGGCATTACCAAACATCCTGCCAGTTGAAACGTGACGACCTTTGGTTCTGCTACGTATGTAACAAAATCAGAGAACATAAGGGAGATGAATGCCCAAATAAGGCTCAAAGGCACGAAATTAAGCATAATAACAAATTTACACAAAACAATCGGAACACATACACTAGAGGTAGAGGTAGTGGACGGGGGAGTAAAATGGGAGGCAGAGGCAACTATATTCAGAGAAAAGGAAAACCCTATGACAGACCAAAACAAGAGAGCGGAAAAAATGTAAACGCCAAGCTTGCAGGTAAGAAACATAATACTGAAATTGTAGAAAATGAAATCACGTTTATAGCAGATTCAGGTGCATCACACCATATTATAAATAAAGGGTTTATATTAAGAGACTACGAAAAAAGAGAAATTGGGGAAATTAGGAGTGCAAATAAAAGTAAAAGCGCTAATATTAAAATTGATGGTAAAGGAAATTTGTACTTAAAATCCATCCCAGAGGGTAAAAATATTTTTCTATCAAATGTAATATTAGCATCAGAAGTCTCGGACAATCTTCTTTCCCTTCGTAAATTTGCAGAGGCCGGGTATGGTATTTACCTAGATGACGTTAAGTTAAAAGTTTTTGATAAAGAGACTGGGGAAGAATATTTGTCAGGAGATTATGAAACACCTAATTGGATAGTAAAATTCGATGTTAAAAATACAGAGAGTTCAGAGGATAATTATGACAAATATATTGTCAAAGCAAGTTTAGTGACCTTGGAGGATTTCCTATCGCAATCTCAGACAGAACTAACGAATATAGAGAGTCAAATCCAGAGATCGTCTGAGATTGGGAGGGAGTTTGAAACGGAAAAACTCCAAGGAGAGGAAAAATCAGAGTTAGGAATAAATGAAGAGGAGTTAAGAAGGAAAATACTTGACTTAAACAATGAAATTTCAGAGTCAGAGATAAATAAACTAAGTAATAATATTCAGAGAACTAATACAGAGAAACTAACACAAAAGTCTAGTCTGGGGATGCTGTGGCATAGAAGGCTGGGACACACGTCACTCGAATACATGAAACAAATGCAAAAATTTGAAAGTGAGTTGAAAAACATAAAACTCAACAAAGAGATCATGGACTGCGAGTCGTGTATCTTAGCAAAAATGGGAAGTCAACCTTTCAAAAATAACAGAACTAGATCAAACAGACCCCTTCACACAATACACACCGATACAATGGGTAAAATAACACCAGCCTCATACCCCGGGGAAAATCGATTTATCATAATGTTTACAGACGATTACACCAGGTATGCAAGAGCATACTGTGTAAAACAAAAGAATGAATCGGGTAAGTGTTTGGAGAATTATCTAATGCATGCCAGAAATGTTCTAGGAAAACACGAAAAAGTCTGCTATATAAGAGCAGATAATGGAACAGAGTTCACAGGTGGAGAATTTTCAGAGATAATGAAAACAGAGGGAATCACGAGTGATTTTGCACCTCCACATACTCCAGAGTTAAATGGAACTGCAGAGAGGTGTAATCAAACCATTCAGAAGAGAATAAGAGCAATAATGATTGACTCTGGCTTACCAGCTACCATGTGGGTATTAGCAACTGAAGCAGCAATACATACATACAATCGAACCCCACATAAAAGCAACAATTATAAAACGCCGTTATTTATGCTAAATCCGAATAAAGAAAGCCATGTGAAAGAATTAAGAAGATTCGGATGCATAGCATACGTGAAAGTACCGATTCCAGAGAACAAATTTTCAGAGAGAGCCATAAAAGCCATATTGGTAGGTTATACTCCCACGGGCTATCTACTATGGCACCCTCAAACACTAAGATTCCTAAATTCAAGACACGTAAGGTGCAACGAGAAGCTGGTATATAAAGACACTATAGACCGAGCAGAGAAGGTTGAATTAGAATTCAGAGATATTAGAGAAAACCAAAATACAGAGGAAAATAAAAAGCATTCAGAAAGTGAGAATTCAAACAATACAGAGTTAATACAAAAAGAGAAGGTGAACTCCAAAACAGAGATGAAAAAAGCAATAAAAAGAAAAACTACTCTGAAAGAAACGACAAAGGGACCAATGAGAAAAATCCCAAGGAGAGAGGCAAAAGAAAACCCAATAAGAGACCCAAATTTCATATACAGAGCACAAGCCGGTTTTTCAGAGACGAAAGATGACCAAGACATAGATGAACGAATCTATGTTCAACTGGCTCAAGTAAACAGAGATCCCATTAACTTCAAAGAAGCCATAAACTCACTTGAAGGAGAAAAATGGAGAGAAGCAATAAAAGAAGAACTAAAGTCGATGACAGAAAACGAAGTATGGGAAATTGTAGATTATCCGAGAAAGACTCCAGAGAACAAGAGACCTAATGTGATAGATTCCAAATGGGTATTCAAGAGAAAACTAGACGAAAATGGTCACGAAACCTTCAAGGCCAGGTTAGTCATAAGAGGGTTTAAGGATAAAAATAAATATGAGCTCAGAGAAACTTATGCTCCAGTATCACGCCTTCCAGTCATTCGAGCAGCTTTTGCAGTAATAAACAAATATGATTTAGACGCAAGTCAATTGGATGTAAAGACTGCTTTCTTAAACAGTGATCTGGAGGAAGTTATATACATGGAGATACCAGAGGGATTAAAAGATTCAGAGACCATGAAAGGAAAGAAAGTTTGTAGACTCAAGAAAACATTATATGGACTGAAGATCAGCCCAAGGAAATGGAATCTGAAATTTACAAATGAAGTAAGAAAACTCGGACTAGAGAGAGACATTAATGACCCATGTCTATTTACATGGAGAAAAGAAGGTAGAATGGTAATGATGATACTGTATGTTGACGATATCATATTAGCAGGAAATGATCCAGAGAAACTCCAGGTAATAAAATCTAGACTAAGTCAGGTATTTCAAATGAAAGATCTGGGAGAACCTAATGTATATTTAGGTATGAAAATACAACGAAACCGAGAAAATAAAACAATGACTCTTAGTCAAACAGAGTATACAGAGCAAATACTACAGAGATTCAATATGAAGGAGAGTAAACCACAGAGTACACCGATGATAACGAGGCAAGTGAAAAATAGAGAAATAAAGTATAATCCAGAGAAACTCGAAGCGGGAGAAACCCAATGTAGAGCCCCTTATAGAGAAGCCATAGGTAGCTTACTGTACTTGTCAGCGGTTACAAGACCCGATATAGCATATGCAGTAAACTACCTGTCTAGGAAACAACTCTCGCCTACAGAAAATGACTGGACAGAAGTAAAAAGAATTTTTAGGTATCTGAGGAAAACTCCAGAGACTGGCATAATATTCAGAGACCACGGAAATGAACTGGAAGCCTTTACAGATTCAAGTTTCAGAGATCGAGAAGGTTACACTACGACAGGAGGATACATAATAAAGTTGTATGGAAACGTGATAGCTTGGAGAAGCTATAAACAAAACTATGTATCTTTATCCACCTGCCAGGCTGAATATTTAGCTATGAGCGAAGCCTGTCAAGAAATAACATCCTTGGACAAAGCGATCAGAGACATGACAGGAGAAACCTATTATCCAGCCACTATTTGGTGTGATAATAAGTCAGCCGGAGACTATACTCAGATGGACGGATCACACAAGTTGAAAAACTTCGATGATGATCAGGCAGAGATTCAGAGAAAACTAAGAGAAAGAGAGAAAACTGGAAGTAAAGAACACATAGCAGAGACTCATGGAGATTACATTAAAAGATGTGCGTTAGAGGGTAAAGTGGTAGTAAAATGGGTGGAGACCAAAGAAAACTTAGCTGATATTATGACTAAACCCTTATCAACACAAGCACACAACTATCTCAGAGATAAAATAAATAATTCAGAGACAAACTAAAGCTATGTATTTATGATTATCTGTTACAGAATCCCATGACTGCTGAAGGGACACGAAGGGAGGGAGTGTTGGCTGTAACTACAGCAAGCTTCGTGCCCCTCAGAGCGGAAGGTGCCATCTGTGGTGGTCGCGCCAACTTCTTCCTCCCACCATATATTATTATATAATGTATTTGGTATTACAGTTTAATCTTGACCGTTCTGGTGTGATATTCAATTATATCGTAGCATATCTAATTAAGAGATTGTTTGTTATATTGGTCAATAAATAATTCAGAGTGCGCAGTGTGGTTGTAAAATTGATGAGAACGCTTCCGAACCCTCAACCTTCCATCGAAAGCTCCAACAAACAGTTCAAGTCAAGTTGCATAGAGGGCCTCCCCCGAATCCATAACTTATATGGTCTGTGACCTCAATTGGAAGCCGCGACTGGGGAAGGTAAATCTAAAATTTTCCAGCTGGTTTGCAAGTGAATTAACTTGAACCGAGCATTAATTGTTAAATTGCATTCAATTCGTTTCTCTATAAAGATGGATAATTGCGATGATTTGAATTCATTTATTCATTAGAGCCAACAGAACTTATAATAAAAGACGAGCCAGAAGAAGTTGCCATAGAAAACAGCTCACTTGATGACGAATACGATACCAGTCTTCCAACACTTCGTATCAAGAATCTACTGAATACCCAGGTACAGTTTACAGAATTATTTTTTAGTGCATTATTGCAAAAGAAAATCAAAAGTTTGCATCTTTGTGGTACCACAAAATATTCCTAATAGTTTTCATAGTTTTTCATTTGCAACACTTTTGAATAGTGGAAAGTTTGGTAGTTCATACATAATAAAAACTATTTGAATCCATTCTTTGTTGTGTTTTCATCATAATATTTGAAGATAATTTCTTCCCATTTGATTTGGTAATCACTAAAATGCTTCCATATTATCATCTAATATGTAAATTTTTAATTGAGTTTGTTAAATCAAATTCTTTCACATTTCAGATGAATGTGAGTAAACATGATTTCGATGCACTTGAAGTTAAATTAGAACAAGATGAACCAGAAGAAGTTATTGAAAAAACTAGCTCACTTGAGATCATCAAGTTCGACACGAATCCTGTAACACTTGATATGAGAGATCGTATTTCAAATTCACAGGTAAATTTTTATGTGAAGAGCTAAATAGTTACAAGTAAATTAATTTTTTGTGTTTCTGAGAGGCTCTCGTGGTCGCATTTACCATTCATCTATCTGGTTTTATCAAAGAAATATTTTTGGTTAATTGTGTTTGTTAAATCAAATTCTTGCACATTTCAGATGAATGTTGGTAATTATGATTTCGATGCACTTGAAGTTGAATTAGAACACGAAGAAGTGATCATAAAAGATGAACCAGAAGAAGTTATTGAAAATACTAGCTCACTTGAAATCATCCAGTTTGACACAATTCCTGTCACACTTGGTATTAGAGATCGTATTGCAAATACCGAGGTAAATTTTCATATTTACATTGTGAAGATTGTTTCTTGTTTTAATTTTTAGATCAAAGCAGGGTCATCCATATCTAGAACTGAAGATTTGCTTTTTAAATGTCAGGAGTTGTTACAAACTCATTGAAACATTAAATAATAACTCACATGTAAACACAAATAAAATACGGAATAAAATGTAAAACACGTCTGGTCATTCCCTTTGTAAAAAAAGGTGACGTTTCTATTTATTTTATTTGCCCGTGGCAACAGTAAAACAAACAGCTACAACGTCCGTGCTCAGTCAAGCAGCCGCCGTGGCTGCATAAGACCGTTTAGGTAACACGCCCCTCCCTAAAGGATGAGCACGGTGTTGGAAGTAGCTGTTGCCTTGGATTATTTATATTATAAAGAAAATAGTTTATGGTTAGCTATTAGCTGCAGGTTCCTCGAAGTGACGCGGGTCTCGTACGCCGGCATCTTTCATGTCATGCCGAAAGCGGGGAAGGCGGCGAAATGCGGCTCTTCGCGGCGCTGTTCGGTCGCTGACGATCCCGTTGTAGTTCGACGCTGTGCGTTGGGACTCCGGGAAGCAGGGTCGTCAAAAGAGTAAGATTATCCATAACACTATAATCAGATTCTAATTGGATAGTTCCGAAATCGGGCATCGATGACTCAGTTCAACTGGTTCGGCGTCATCCAAAACATCCAGGTTACAAATTAAATTCGGTTCAGGCACTTCTTGCACTTCCCCATTTTCTATTTCATGCTCTTCATCATTATCTTGAACCACTGGAGTTGTCGATTTGTACTGCAAAGCACTGTTTGACAAATCGACTTCTATCGGAAATAGCGGAGGTACTGACAGTAGTCCAAGAGTGTTTTTGTGCAATTCTGCGAGGCCTTTTATCAATTTGGATAAATGCCCACCGAAAGATTGCACGTGTTTGTTTTCGAGTACTAATTCCAGTTTGACCAAAACGTCAGAACGTAGTTTCTCAAAGCGGGTCTTGGCGACCTGGCGACATCGCAAAATCAACCTATATTCGTAATTTCCGGTTTCTACTCAACATAATGGTTCTTGCAGTGGTGCGTAGTTGCACTCTGTTACCGGGTCGGTACAGCGGTGGTCGGT
Organism: Dascillus cervinus; assembly: GCA_949768715.1. Taxonomy (NCBI): domain Eukaryota; kingdom Metazoa; phylum Arthropoda; class Insecta; order Coleoptera; family Dascillidae; genus Dascillus; species Dascillus cervinus. The sequence goes on along the minus strand of OX458319.1, from coordinate 14,417,653 downwards.
TGCGTGGTTGCTTGCTACTTGTTCATACTTTGCTGCAGGCATCCATAGTCCCATGGAGTGACGCGGGTCTAGTACGCAGGCATCTTTCGTGTCATGCCGAAAGCGGGGAAGGCGGCGGAATGCAGCTCTTCGCGGCGCTGTTCGGTCGCTGACGATCCCCTTGTAGTTCGACGCTGTGCGTCGGAGCTCCGGGAAGTGGAGTCGCCTGTTGCAGCTGTTAGCGCTGAATCGTGTAGCGATCATCGGTTGCGGGCGCCACTGGAGGTTCCTGATGTTAGGATTTGATCCCCCTCCAGAAGGGCGTCGCGGCATCGCGGCATCGGAGTCGTTGGTGAAAGTTCGGTGAAAAAAGCCCTTTTCCTTGTGCCCCACGTTGGGCCGTCAAATGTTACAAACTCATTGAAACATTAAATAATAACTCACATGTAAACACAAATAAAATACGGAATAAAATGTAAAACACGTCTGGTCATTCCCTTTGTAAAAAAAGGTGACGTTTCTATTTATTTTATTTGCCCGTGGCAACAGTAAAACATGGCCAGCTACAACGTCCGTGCTCAGTCAAGCAGCCGCCGTGGCTGCATAAGACCGTTTAGGTAACAGAGTGCAATACAGGTTTTACTGAAAATAGCAATCTTAAATCCCACATGTTGATTCATAAGGGACTGAAACCATTTAAATGTCTACAGTGCAATAAATGTTATACCACTAATGGCAATCTTAAAAAACACATGTTGATTCATAAAGGACTGAAACCATTTAAATGTCTACAGTGCAATAAATGTTTTGCAGAAAATGGCGATCTTAAAATACACATGTTGTTTCATAAGGGACTGAAACCTTTTAAATGTCAACAGTGCAATAAATGTTTTACTCAAAGTAGCAATCTTAAAAAACACTTGTTGATTCACAAAGGAGTAAAACCTTTTAAATGCAAACAGTGCAATAAATGTTTTACCCAAAGTGGCCATCTTAAAGGACACCTGTTGATTCATAGAGGAGTTAAATCTTTTAAATGTCAACAGTGCAATAAATGTTTTACCCAAAATAGCGATCTCAAAAGACACATGTTGATTCATAAGGGACTTAAATCTTTTAAATGTCAACAGTGCAATAAATGTTTTACCGAAAATGGCAATCTTAAAAAACACATGTTGATTCATAAGGGTCTTAAACCTTTTAAATGCAAACAGTGCAATAAATGTTTTACCCATAATGTCAGTCTTAAAGGACACCTGTTGATTCATAAAGGAGTAAAACCTTTTAAATGTCAACAGTGCAATAAATGTTTTACCTTCAATAGCAATCTTAAATCTCACATATTGATTCATAAGGGACTTAAATCTTTTAAATGTCAACAGTGCAATAAATATTTTACCTTAAATGGCGATCTCAAAAACCACATGTTGATTCATAAAGGAGTAAAACCTTTTAAATGTAAACAGTGCAATAAATGTTTTACCCGAAATAGCAATCTTAAAAAACACATATTGTCTCATAAAGGAGTGAAACCTTTTAAATGTCAACAGTGCAATAAATGTTTCACCGAAAATGGCAATCTTAAAAAACACATATTTTCTCATAAAGGAGTGAAACCATTTAAATGTCAACAGTGCAATAAATGTTTTACCCAAAATATCAGTCTTAAAAGACACATGCTGATTCATGAGAGACTTAAACCTTTTAAAAAGTTGGTCGTTGACTTAGAGCGAAAAGAGGATAAATGTGAGGAGGGACCCTGAACAGAAGAAGGACGAAGAAAATTTTTGTTTGTGTATTAATTTAACGGTATTAGAACTTTAAATAAATATAATTTTAGTAAACGACTGGAAATGCTTATTCACTGATATTATCTAATAAGTATTTAATTAACAGCAATTATATATAACCGAATTTTAAACTTGTCAACTGGAAATTAATGTGAATTGTCAACGGTTAACTAATTAACTGTTGATAAAAAATGAACAAGCATCTAAATTAATTAAAATTGGTGAAAAGTTTGTAATATTGATAGTAATATAACTTGAGATTTTTAATGGTGGTTTGATTTGCTAATCGTTAAAGTGCATCCACATTTTCATCTGAATGTGTTCATTTTCGTTTGCGTTAGTTACATTATTTTAAAGCAAGTTCCAATGTAATGAGATTATTGTTTTGTGCATTTGTTCAATCAAGAATGTGGTTTGAATTCACGAATAAATAAAATTAAAAAACTTTTATTAGTAAAATATTTTTAAGCAAATGATTAACCCATTAGCGCTCCGAATACTCTTGTTTATAATTAAAAAAATATTTGATAATAAGATAAGTTTCTAGACAGGTTCAGGAGCATTTTTAGTGGGGGTGTTTTGTGGCTTCATATGGTACCTCTGAGCTCTAATGAGTTAAGCTGTTATAAGTTTTTATAAGTTTTGTATATTTAAAAACTATTTTTCAAGATTTTCTTCGTTATTCATGTCTTCATATCCAAATATTTATATTCTTATTTTCAGTTAATATATCTTGCTATTTTTTGACATAATGCTAATTCCAATTAAAAAATAATATAAAAGTAACTGAAAATATTAACTACAAAGAACCTTAAATTTGAACTAATTTTATTTCCTGCCTGAAAAACAACAATTTTGAAATTCGCGCCACTAATAGATATTGCAGGTTTCTTTCTTATACGTGAAAAGTTTCTAAACCTCCAAGAAAGATGCCGTCGTAATATCAATATTTGTGATTTATTATCTGTGCCGATGCTTACTATTTAGTTACTTTAAGGTTATATTTGGAATTTTGCACGTTAAATTGTATTCAATTTATTTCCAGATAAAGATGGATAATTTCAATGATTTGAATTCATTCAGAATTAAATTAGAACAGACAGAACTTGTAATAAAAGACGAGCCAAATCAATTTGCCATAGAAAACAGCTCACTTGGTATCAAATATGATAAAAGTCTTCCAACACTTGGTATTAAGGATCAGTTACTGAATACCCAGGTACAGTTTTACAGTTACAAGAATTACCCAATTAAATAGATTTTAAAAAAAATTGAGGTTTTTTATTTCAATTTTTAAGTTGAAGGTATTCCGTCAAATTCTAAAATTGAAATGAAGGTAGAAGATCACATAACTCCAGAGACCTCCATATCAGAAGACACATCAAAATCAAAGGTACCTCAATGCATCATCCTAAATTTATTTAAAAACCACAAAAAACAAGTGTGGAAAATGTTTGAACTAACCCGGTTGTTAACTAGTTTTCACTAGAAACATAAGAAATTAAAATATTTCAAGGAAGATTATGTAAATCAATTGCAATTTGCCAATTGGTGAGAGGGTCTCTTTGTCATGTTTTCCATTTATCTGTCTGGTTTTATCAAATAATTATTTTTGGATGCATTATTGCAAAACGAAATCGAAACTTTGCTTCTGTGTTATAACACAAAATATCCTTAATAGTTTTCAATTTTACATTTGCAACACTTTTGAACAGTGGAAAGTTTCGTAGTTCATACGTAATAAAAGCTATTTGAATCTATTATTTTTTGTCTTTATCCATAATATTTGAAGGTAACTTATTCCGATTTGATATAGTAATCACTAAAATGCCTCCATATTTTCATCTAATATGTTAATTTTTAATTGAATTTGTTAAATCAAAATCATGTACATTTCAGATGAATGATTTCGATGCACTTGAAGTTAAATTAGAACACGAAGAAGTGATCATAAAAGATGAACCAGAAGAAGTTATTGAAAATACTAGCTCACTTGAAATCATCCAGTTTGACACAATTCCTGTCACACTTGATATTAGAGATCGTATTGCAAATCCGCAGGTAAATTTTCTTATTTACAATGTGAAGGCCCAAATTAAATTTTTCTTGTTTTAATTTTTAGATCAAAGTAGACCCATCCATATCTAGAACTGAAGATTTGCTTTTTAAATGTCAGGAGTGCAATAAAGGTTTTACTGAAAATAGCCATCTTAAAACGCACATGTTGATTCATAAGGGACTGAAACCTTTTAAATGTCCACAGTGCAATAAATGTTTTACCCAAAATGGCAATCTTAAAACACACATGTTGATTCATAAGGGACTAAAACCTTTTAAATGTCAAGAGTGCAATAAATGTTTTACCTTAAATAGCCATCTCAAAAAACACATGTTGATACATAAGGGACTGAAACCTTTTAAATGTCAGGAGTGCAATAAATCTTTTACCGAAAATGGCAATCTTAAAAGACACATTTTGATTCATAAGGGACTAAAACCTTTTAAATGTCAACAGTGCAATAAAAGTTATACCCATAAAAACGAATTTAAAAGACACATGTTGTAACATAAGGGACTAAAATCTTTTAAATGTAAAAAGTGCAATAAATGTTTTAGATAAAACGGTGACTTTAATTGAAAGTATTCTTCAGATTCTGAGACTTTTGCGTCAGTCGTGATTATTAGTGGGTACACCCTCAAATAGTGCCGCTGATTTAATTGCATTGCGCCTTATCGACTCCGGTATTTTAAAACCAGGTGACATTTTGAGATTGGTGGCTCATCGTTACGCAAATGAAAGTCATATACCCATGAAACTTGTTCCGTTCTCTGCAACTTAATATTGCACGAGAAGGCACTCATTCCAATAAAATTGAAGTAACTGAAAAGGGATTGAGTTTAGGTAAAATTCAAAGTTTTTTGGTGATGTTGCTTCATTATTTCATTGCAGGATGTGGTTCAGCTGTAATTGGAAGACATCGAATAACCGTGGGAACTTGTTCGGCTCTTGCTGGCTTTTACAGTGCTGGTTTTGCAAAAGAACATTTTACTCATATTTTTGTTGATGAGGCTGGGCAAGCTGTCGAGCCTGAAATAATGATACCACTCTCATTCCTGGATACATCCAACAGACAAGCAGTTTTATCTGGTAAAGCTTAGTCTCTATTCAAACCAGTTAGTATTGTTGTTGAATGTTTGTGTAGGTGATCCAATGCAATTAGGACCAGTTATTCATTCCAAATTAGCCGGTCATTATGGACTGGGGGAATCATATTTATCATGTTTATCGTGGCTGCAAATTTGTAGCAGCTACTTAGTATGTATATTTCTTTAAAATCCTTTTTAAGTGGGATCCCTACCTCCGACCGCCGCTACCAATGTAGACAGTTCGAATTTTTTGTATGATTTTTGTACAAAAATTATGAACATTATCACTTCAAGGGTTTCGAATGCCCCTTAAAATGAACCTCAAATTTCAACCAATATTTTTAAGAAGTATGTCAAATTATAGAGAAAACACAAATCTACTTACGCCTAGTATTAAAATTTTGAATTTCTTTTTATTTATTTCAAAATAAATTTGACAAAATGCCTAATATTGACCAACTTCTGCTGCTAATTTTGACACTTCGGCGGCCGGGGGTAGGGATCCCTCTTAATTTTGTACTGTGATAAAATGAAATTTTTCTATTTTTTAAGTTTTTTTTATAACAATTATTTTAATAATGAATTACAAGATTTTGCATTGTTTTAATGCCTTTTCCCTATTCCCATTATTCCAACTTCATTAACTGTGTAATTTAAGTGCCATTCAATCATCAATGTTATTATAGCCATTGGGGAATGTGATTGAGTTTTACGTGGGTGTGTGCACGGATTGATTTGAATTGATTCAGTTCAAATCTTGACTATTATATCAAAGATGAAAAAAGAGAAGATGTGACACGTGAAAATATAGAAGCAATGGAAAATACCGTGCCAGAAATAAAAAGTTTAGCCAGAGTTGACATTGTCAATTTAGTTTTAAATCCATGGCATTTAATGACACATTCTCAAATTACGTGCCATGAAATGACATTTGTTTAGAGATGAAATTAAAATTACAAATTTTGTTAATCATATTTTTATATACAGCCAATCCAAACAAAATTGAAAAGTAGGTATGCATAAATTAATTAATAGATATCCAATGAAATAATAATTTTTTCAGAATTACCTCGTTTCATGTAGAAACACCGAAGCGAATGTCTGAACGAATCGTTTTATTAAATTTTTTCAGCTCCAAATCGGGAATTTATATCCTCAATTTCAATGAGGACCATATAGACGTGCTAGTTCCCAACATGTACTTGGAAACTTTTCATAATTTAAAATTACCAAACAGTACTACCAAAATTACTTCCACACTGAAAATTAGCATTAATAAGTACAGGCAAATAGCCCGTAACAACTTTTAGATGACAAATTATTTTTTTAAATTTTTAGAGATCAACCAATTGTTAGATCGCTATTAAAAGATAAAAATAATGAAAACGCACATTATGATTTAGATTTTCAAAGTTACCCTTCTTATCGTAAGGTAAGATAATGTTAGCTTATATTATACGGCTTGTATTATAAACTCAATATTCAGATTCAAAATTTTCTGAAATACATGCAAGAAGCGTATCCATCTCGTATTCAGTTGAAAAACCTTACCAAAACGTATGAAAACAACACTTTATACGCCGTCATTATTTCAAGTGGTGAGATGCAGAATAATGCAGTTCTAATAGAAGCCGGAATGATTGCCAGAGAATGGATGACCATCATGATGGCTTTATATTTGATCCAAGAACTATGTGACATAAACGATAACGAACTTAAAAATGTTGATTGGTATATTATACCAGTTGGAAATCCCGATGGTTATAGTTTCTCTTACAATCATAATGCTAGCGCTACGGTAATTTATTGTTATTTCGGCAATTAAAAATAATTCATTTGATTTTAGTATATTACGTGGCGCAAAAATAGGCACTGTGAAAGAGTCTGTACCAAAGGGCAATGCGGTGTCGACTTACTGAGAAATTTTCCATATCAATTTGGAGGTAAGCTATTTTGAAGAAATGTAAAATAAAAGTTATTTTATTTTTGTGATTAACAGGTGCTGGTGTATTGTATTCAAACTGCGATGATATGTATCTTGGTACCAAACCGCTTAGTGAAAAAGAAACTAGTGCTATTGCTAATTTTACTCAGAAGCATAGTCACATCTTTAAAATGTACATTGGATTGCGTAGTTTTGGACCCTACATTTTGTATCCTTGGTCATTTTATAATGACTCTGTTTCTGATTTTAAAGATTTGGTATTTTCCGTTTCTCAATCCTATTTATTTCTTATTTATACCTTTAATGGATACGCAATTGTACTGATATTTATTGTCATCTTCATATAGTAAATAATATTAATTGTATTTAAATTTATTTAACAGGTCGATTTAGCACGTAAGGGAATTAACGCAATGAGAAATTCAAGTAGAAACGAAATGAATCAAAGAACTGGTAGTGTTTATAAAATAGGAAATTTTGCTGATAAAATGTGTAATTCAACTAATTTGGTTGTACTCCTCTTTTTAAAATAATTTGCATATTTAGATCCAATAGCCGGAAGCTTTCTTGATTTTGCGAGAGGTGTTCTCAAAATAAAATATTCTTACACATTATATTTACCTCGAGGTAGTAGTGATGATCTTTACCATGCATACATACCGCGCAAGAGGCAAATTTTACCCATCGTCCGAGAATGCTTTTTAGGTAATTTTTTATAACACTTTATGCTACTTAATTTAATAAATCATTTCTAGGGATATCAGCAATGGCAAAACAGATGAATATGCTTTTTCTACCTCCTAAGAACATACTACGTAAGAAAAAAAGGAGGCGAAAGCACAGGAGAGGCTGCAGCAATAAATTCATGTCAAATAAAGTCTTCATTTTTCTGTTAGTAATCGGAACAACATTTGATCAAACAACTTTAACTATAAGATTATAAAGTGACATATCCGAATATACAAAACGTTTTCTTCCAAATTATAAAGCATAAAGTTAAGCGATAAACAATATAGAACAAGTCGAAAAATTCAAATACTAAATAAATTAAATTAAAATAAAACGATTGAATTTCATCCAATAATCGGCATTATCTTATTTAAATTGTCCACTCATGAGATATTAATAAATTTACTACCTTAATAATTATGTTTTGGTTATTATAGTACAGCCACATCTCGCATAGTCCGCCTTAGATCAGTCCGGATTCGCCGTAGTCCGGTTTGAAAATTTTTCAAAACAATAAATTTTAATTAAATGAAAAAAATTAATTCTAAATGATTACTTACACAAAATAATTTTTTTATACGGTTTCAAGTTCTGCGCAATGTTACATATTTTGCTGATAACGCTCATAAACAAAATAAAAAAAATTTCAATTAAAGTACAAAAACATTTATTTGAAAAGTATAAACGGTACTAACAGTAAATTGATAACAAGATGTAATAATATTAAAGTAATTCTTCCCAGCTGTTAATATAATTATTTGTATCATCTTGAAAGCATAGTTTTTGTTTTTTACTAATATTTCCACTTGGACCTGATACAGTGCAAGGCATTAATGGAACAATGGAACATTTATTAATTTTTATGGTTGGTTGTACATTAGATGCTAATGCTCTGGTATTTTTAGTTTTACTCTCAAATTGAGCACATTTTATTTTCGAACAATTATTGATATCTCTAACATTGTTTAAGTCAAAAGTTTGAGATACATCTATAATCTGATGTGAAACAGTTATTTCGTTCTGTTCTTGAATATAATTACTAGGTAATTGTCTAATCACAAATGGATTGGTTGAAATATTTAATGCTTTTCTATTGGTTTCACAAAGATTCATTCGTGTTATTTGTAAGTTTTGCTGTAGAAATTGTAATTTCTCTTCAAGTTGTTGAGATTTCTGCAAATAATTATTATTTAAAACTAACACTATAATATTATATAAACATACTTCTTTGTAATTTTTAAGTGAACTGTTGTTTGTGTTATTTTTAAATGAGAGCAGTTCAGTGCGAAGTGTACTGCAAGAATTGTTTGCTTCACATAATTTTTTTTTAACTGCTGTTAACTGTGAATTCAAATCTAATTTAACTGTTTCAAACTTTCTCTGTGCGTTTGTTTCAGAAGTGTGTAGTTCGGCAAGCAGTTCATCTTCTAAAAAGAAATGTCAGAATTTAAAATTCATAAAGCTGCTAACAAACTACCTTTCTTCTTGTAACTCCATAATTTTTGACTGTATTCTTCCGTGATTGTTTGAATGTCAGAAGTTAATTTATTATCCAAACTTTCTTCTTCATGTTGATATTTCCTTTTAACACATTGTTGTTCGGTGAGTGCCGTTTCCTTCAAAGAAAAATTGTCTTTCTGTAATTTGATACAATCTTTTTTTATGTCTTGAAATTTTCCTTGTAATTCAGTGTACAAATAAGAAACAGATTTGTTGGATGTATCGCATAAATCTTCTAATTCTTTACTTGCCGAATTGTCGATATTTTTTGCCAATTTTAACTCATCCGTGTTTTTTCTAATGATGCTCTGCATCTCTTGTTGATTTGTCTTATACCCATTGCATTTCTAAAAATATTTTTTGTAAAGAGTTGCAAACCATACTTTTTCTTCGTCAGTTGGCGTACCTAATTCCTCCTCTATGCCAGTAGTGTACACATTAAAATGATCTACAGACATAGGGGATCTAGTTTTACGTGGAATCCGAACCACGGACATGCAACCATTTTTTATGAATGCAGAGAAGCGACAAACTTACTAGACTGTATAAAAAAAGTTAAATTTCATTCATAAATCGCAAGATTCATAGATATTAAAAAATAGAAGATTTCGCGCCCTGAAGATCTGGTCGTAAGTTCGAATGATCTTTAAATATATCAGTTGTTAAGTGAGGACTACCTATGGAAATAGGCTAAAAATTTTTGTGTTCGTATTAAAGCAAATATACTGTAATTTGTTTTGTGAGAAATTATTTACTACTGGACTACGGAACTTTTCGATCATGGGGTACAATTTCGAACAAAGAAGTATTGGAAAAAATATTTTGATAAATTTTATTAAACTGTAAATAAATCAATGATTAATTATTTATTTTAAACCGATGAACAAATTAACTTTGATGCATATGCACAAATAATCAACAATTAATTTATTTATTTTAAAACAATGAACTTTAGTGCATATGCACGCAAATAACTCATCACTGCCAACATAAACCATAAGAAAACAATATCTTTCTAGAATTACAGAACGGAACTTTTCGATTATGGGGTACAATTTCGAACAAACTCGCCTCCATCGAGTTTAATATACGCAAAGGATCATGGGGAGACAAATGTTGGGTGTCAGTCTGATAGAAAATATTAGAAACGAGGAGATCGGAAAGAGAACTGAAGAATTGTCAGGGTGAAATGGCAATGGGTTGAGAATGTAAAATTACGCGGACCTACAATATAACACCAATTTCATTAAAATCGGAGTGAGATTTCCTTGTCAATTAAGACCATTGTAATTTTATAATTGGAGACTCGGATGCCTTGCACCCACTGCACCCCCTTATAATCAACACTGACTGCAGATGCAGCATTGCAAAAGTAGAAACTATTTATCTTATCTTTTATAAAAACCGTTTTAATGATTCCGAATATTCGAGTAGTTGTTGATCACTAACCTTAATAATCACTTCCAATTTCGTCAGATCTGCTTCGAAGTCTTCTTCTGATTTCATTTTGCAAATCGATTTGAAAAATTGAATAATAAAATGAAGTTACAGCCGCACGAGGAGGTCTATTTTATTTAGGTAGTTGGAATCAACCTGGGAGATATAATCCACAGATAATAAAACAAAATATAATCACAAAATTAAATTGTCCCTACATCTTATCCACAGATAATAAAATATAAATCTTATCAACCAATAGTAAATAAATTAAAATAATACCGCTGAATTGGCGGTAAATTTAAATACTCCATTGAGCTTATCAACAAAAATTGCACTGGGATTTTTTTAAAATATTTTCTTATTGAATAATCTAATTCAGGTATGTATATTATTCAGGTATTAAGTGTTATAATAATATAAAGGCAAAGGTTTAAAATAATAAGAAAGTTCTGGACACTTCTGGTTAGGGCTGTTAACCTACATTTTTGTGTAGTTTTGAGATTTGAGTATCGGTTTTTTGTTTATTCATTGGAGTGCTTAATTTTTGTTGAAAACTAAATTATTGGTCTATTTAAAAATCCCACCAAATCTTCGAGTAATTTCTGAAACAGTCGCGGCCGTAAGTAATTGCGAATGCGCAAACGGTACATTGCTCCAGAGTTATGCGCATGAGTTGCTGCGGATTAAATAAATAATGTCCAGCAAATATGTAATGCTTTCAGTATTAGAATTAAAGTAAAACTTTTGATAGAGCAGAGTTTTGCTTTTCTAAAATGCAAATTCTAAAATGTCTCATTAGGTTGGCTAACCTGTACTACACATATACAAATCCAGGCAGTAACTCTCCGTAATGGGACGCCATTGTACTAACCTTTTAGGCGGGGAGACGTAAATTTGTTATTAATAAATGTGCTTCTACTGTGCTCTAGTGAATCATCATTTTTTTGTCTTCACGACTAATCCTAAAAGTGTCTATTTCTACACGTAAGTCCTGTCATGTTTAATATTCATCTGTCATGTTAGAACTGCTCGTTTCACAACCCAATCACAATAATGGCTTCTACGATTTGCCTTGGTTTCATACACTTTAAAATGTTCATCTAACGACGACGGTCTTTTTTTGTGTTGCACAACAAACAGTAAAATTGAAACGTTCACACCTAACCAATAACTGACTTTAACGTTGAACATTTAAATAGCTCAAAACTAACTGTTATTATGTTATTAGGTAAAAGTTATAACTTTAAAATATTGGAAGAAATCAACGTGGAACCGGTATGGACAATGATTCCAATGACCAATCGGCAGAAACAGCCCTTTCAATTGCGACAAAAAATGGTGAGATTCCTCCCATTATGGCCAATTATCCGGAAATTCAAATAACTCCCGTAAATAATAAAAGCCATACAGCTAAAACATTGAAAGTAAATGGAGATGCAAATTATGAATTGGAAGAGGGATCCGACATTAATGACAGTTCTGACAGCGACGCTCTTGTAATAGATGAAAGTGTTAAAAATGATCTGAACAAAACAAAGCGCAAACGACCTTTTAATAAATTAAAAAATTATGGTTTTAAAGGTTTTAAGAAGAGCAAATCGGAAGTTGACAGTGAAAATCCATCCAATCCGTATTTTGCCGAGTCTCTGTTTGAACTTTCAGAATTACACCGCATAAGCAACTGCTTGAAAAAATCTTTGGAAAAAGAATATTCTAAATCTGAAGACAGAAACAGGACAGCTGCTTCACCATCCACCGAAGGCAAAACCATCACTCCTGATGCCACCGTGTGCATCAATAAGGACTGTAATAGAAAAAACAAAAAGTGTGCGAGTCCAAAATTACGTGAATATGCACAGTATTTAGGTTTGCAACCGAAAGTTCAGTTTAAGTGTTCAAAGTGTGGACAGGCAGGATTTCAGTCTTTAGTATCATTGAATGAACATCATCCTCAGTGCAACGCTCAAGCCCCCATAGTTCCTTTCCCGACGACTTCAACTCAAACCACTGGCACACCCTCAACAAACTTAAAAATAACCAGAAAAGTGTTCCTTTGTTCGGCCTGTGGAACTTATTACGAAAATTGGAATTTGTTTTTACACATGCGTGAGGTACATAAACGATTTATATGTCTATATTGTTTAGGAATGTTTTCTCAGCCTGAAAAACTTTCAGTACATTTGGTATCTAAACATAATTGTGTTCCCGGTAATTTTAATTCGGTGGAGGATTTTTTTCAATCTTATAAAGATCCGTGTTTTCTCATGTGTTGTAACTGTGAGAAAGTCTTTAACGAACGTGATAATTTTTTCGATCATAATTGTGTTGAAAGGACTAATAAACCACCCGACCAAACCAAATCAAAAATAAACACTTCAGGCAGTTTCAACAAGAATCCTGGAAATCAGAAGCAATCAAATACAAAAAGTGTGAAGCACTTAAAACAGAAAGGATTTATAGAACACATAACAGCAGATACGCCTGTTAATACTGCCAATATGTCGAATAAGATCACTGAAAAATCTACACAAGATAACGTTGATGATGAATCGGTTTCAGCTGCTAAAAATAATGAAGAAATTGGTGGTGTGGATTGCAACTCAAAATCAGATGCGGATTCTGTATCTTCTATGGAAACCAAAAGTGAAACAATCGATAAGGTAACAAATTTGGACACTGATGACATTGCTCAAGAAAGTGACCATTGTATAGAAAATAGAGACGAATTTATTAATCAACAAGATGCGAATTTGGTGAAACTTGAAAATGAAGAAGTTTTAGAAATATCCAAGGATTATGAAGATGCTGAAATAGAGGAAGAAGCAGACGAACCGCAATTAAATGTGGAAGATGATAATTTTTTAGTTGAAGAAAATAGCAGCAAAAAAAATTATTCCAGTGATGACTCCAATTTTCCTGAAGAAACTCGAAAAGTACCAAAAGTAACATTAAAACTGCCAAAATCTGTTGTATATTCTGACGAACAATATGAAAGTGATGATAGTGATAAATTGACTATGGAAATGGACCAGATTGAAAGTGATTCTGGTAACTTAGGTATCCCAAGTAATGACGATAGAGATGAAGTTAAAAATACCGAAATTCTTCCGCAAATTGCTGGTGCTGATATACCTATTGTTGAACTGGAATTGGAGCAACCATTAGATAAATTTGATATTCGATTGCTCTTGCAGAAATGTCTAACAGCAACCATACCCAATTGTGTATATTGCAATCATGCCAGAAAAATTGCTGTTAACGGTAAAAATTTAGGATTACATGCAATTGCTGAGCACAGGTTTTCGGCAGTTGTAAATAGTATAACGGCAGAGGAATTAATTCCTGAGAGTTTTGTTGCAAAAATTAAAGAATGCTTGCCAGATATTCAAGACGTATACTTTAGTTTAGAGTCTACATCACCAACTGAGGCAGTTAGTTTCTCACATGTGTTTGAATGTTTTCAATGCAGATACTCGACTCCTGTACATAAAGAATTATATCTTCATAACCGAAAGATGCACGCAAAAACTATTTTACTTTGTATAATGTGCAAATCTAATTTTTATAGCTACAGTGAACTTATATGTCATTTGTGTCCCGGGATATACGCCTTCAATAATAACGACGTTAGCTTCAGATGTTGCATGTGTGTCAGCGACGAGCTCCCATCGGCTTTTAGATTAATGGTGCACTTGCGAAAGCGTCACCACGCCTGTGACGTTTGTTTCGAACTGTGTCACAATCAGTCTCGATTGTCCAATCACGTTTGGAAGCACAAGTTACATCATTTATGTTATAGATGTGGAATTGCATATCGAAATAAGCCAGATATAACGAAACATTTATTTTGGAAGCACGGTACAGAGAGTGTGTTATGTAAAAAGTGTCTTCAAAAAAAATGGCCACATGTGTATCACTTCTGCATACCACCGACTACTTTTACATGTGAAGAATGTAATTTAATATTTACCAGGGCGGTATCTTTAAAAGTTCATAAGAGGTTGCATGGTGATGATAGACCACATGTTTGTACATTTGAAGGTTGCCTAGAAAAGTTTGTTTCAAAAAAATTGTTACTGAAACATGAATTTAAGCATCGTGAACCTCCTGAAGAAATAGGACAAATTCAGGAAATAACTAAAAATTTAGATGCCAATGCAGATTCTGTCCAAACTTGTATTGAAAATAAAGATATAGCTAAAGAAAGCCCGGAAGAAATTAAAATTGAAGAAATTGAAGAAAAGGTGAAATCTAAGCCACAAATAGATGTTTATGATTTACCTGCGTTAAATTTGTCTGAAAGTGATAGTAGCGATTCTGAAGATGAAGCGCAAAAAAAATTAGAGGAAAAGAAATCAGATTTACCAATGGAATGTGGTAATTTGACAGATTTGAGTAACACAGCAGATGTACTCACCAATTTGGAAAGTACCACACTATCTGATGCACCAAATAAACCAACCCCTGTGATAGAAACAATTTGGGATGATTTTAAAAACTATCAAGCAAACAAAGTAAAATTAGACAATGTTACCAGTGAGTTGGTAAAATCTGAACCGTTATCTGAATTATTAGAAGAAAAGCAAGTATTGCTGGATGTAATACTCAATGATCACGATTATTGTATAGTACCGAATCATTCCAAAGAACCAGCAGCAGTAAGACCTTCACATATTGAAATTACGCAAAGTTTAGATCATGATTATTGTTCCCCAACTGATTCTAAACACCGTGCACCACAACAAATTGATCAAAAACAATTGCGCAATAAAAGTGAAGCAAAAGTTAGCAAGAAAAGAAATGAAGCAAAACATTTGTCGAGTGATTCAAGTAGCGATAGTGATTCGTCGAGTTGTACTTGTGGTTCGAATTGTTCATGCAGTTCTAGCTCTAATAGTTCAAGTTCAACAACTGAAAGTTCAGAATCAGATAGTTCCACATCCGAAGGTCGTAAACGGCAACAAGCACGTAGAGAAAAGCGAAAAGAAAGAACCAAACTTAGAAAGGGAAATGAAAAGAAAAATGTTGATGTGGTTACAACTGACAATCAACCAGCTATTCAAGTGGATATACCGTTGCAGGAATCCGATTTAGATACAACAGAGACAGAAACGGATGAAGATTTCTATGATAAACAGCCGCAAAAATTGGCCAACAAATTATTGGAAGAAAAAAGAAATCAGTTACTTTTATTGGCAGGAATTAGTCCCCTTATAAATGGTGCAATGCTTGAATCAAGCAGACCGTCAACACCCAGCCTGCCAGAAATTGAAGAAACCAAACCAAAAAAGAAATCCAAATCCAAGAAACGCAAGAAAAAAAGCAAACGACGTGAAGAAAGTTCACAAAACAGAAACATTTCTTCTGTTGGCTACGAGTACTATCAACCACTTACTGTTGCTCCTCTTACTTTATCCCTTCCGAGAAATTCGCCTCTTACAATATCAATGTCTAATCCTGGCACACCACCTATAAATGATACGGCTTCAATCAATGCTGACCAAAGTTTTCTTTCTGGAGGTTATTCCGAATCTGATGCTAGCATCAGGGCTTCGAAACGAAGAAGAGTCCCAAATAAATTTTACGGGTACTCTAGCGATGAAGATCAAGAAAAATCTCATCAGCCTCCTGTTCTTAAATGGCGTAAAGCAGATTTGCCATCCCCTATAAGACAAGTTAACAATGCTCCATTAGTTGTACCACCTATAACTATCAAAACGGCCCAATCACCTGCACCACCAACAGTTGAACCACTGTCAATTCGAACAGCATCACAAACCGGCGAATTAAGAGTGCAGCAAGCAAGACAATTACTGCCAAGAAGTTATCAGCTTTATCAGCAGTATCAACCTACACCACCTCTTCAACCACAAAATATTGCTCAAATTCCGCAAGAACAGGATAGTGGTACAGAGTCCAACGAAAGTAGTTCAGAAGAAGAACATCCGCTTATGAGGCCAAATAACCCACCGCTGTACTGTTATTGTCGATGTCCATATGACGAGGTATCTGAAATGATTGGGTGTGATTCCAGCAATTGCGAAATAGAGTGGTTTCATTTTGAATGTGTCGGCATTATGGTACCTCCTAAGGGGCAGTGGTTTTGTCCTGATTGTCGAAAGAAAAAGCAGCAGCGAAAGGAATTGTTACAAACTCAATAAAACTACCAATTACTGATTGTGGCGAAATGAATTCATTTGAACGATATTTGCACATTGTTTATAACATTGCAAATTAGTTCCATTTAGTTACTTTTTAATATTATGCCTAATATGTATGAATTCTGTATATATAACCTATCATATTCCTGTACATATACTTATGAATTGTGATTTTATGAACTTAATTAGTGAAAGATAGTATTTTATTTAGGGATTTATTTTACTCGTTAAATTAAATTAATTGATTTAATTGCATTTTTTTTTTGATTTAGTGATGTGTCATTGTACTAGTAAGATAGAATTTGCCAAATTTGTATGTAAATTTGTACATATTTTTAATATTGTTTGCTCTCTGGCGAAGATAAAGAGTTCCAATACTGTATTTGTTGTAGCTTAGATCTGATATTTTCAGAATTCAAAATTGTATTTACAGTCTGATAAATAAATCAGATATCAGTATTTTAATTTTCTTAAATTAATTGTGCTATTAAAAAAAATATATTTATTTTGGCAAAAACAAAATAACCTTTGGTTATAAAGTATGATATTAATAAAACTTAAATTGCTAATGCGGGTAATATCCACAAGGTTTAAAACTTCTGTTGAATAGCACATTCCAATGCTAAGATTTCAGAAATTATTAGAACTAAAACCCAAAGCTGTAAAAATCTAGTTTCATGAATACTTTTTAATATATTTTAAAGTTAAAATATTGTTCAGTAGGTGCACAACGCATAATTTTATTTTTCGACTAGCGAGCAGCAGAAATAACAATTCTATAACAGTTTGGAGTACAAGGAGCTACAATCAAATAAAAAGGCGGACAAAACTCCCAAAAAAGTATGGTAGGATATCTTAAATTTTTGAAAAAAAAAAAATTATATTCATTACATAAGAGAAAAGAAAATAAATTTATAATTTTTACAATTTCTGAAATCCTAAAAAAATGATTTAAATGCAAGCTGTAACAGTGAAAGGCTATACTCGGTGTATTGATCTTATGTTAATAATATCAAAATTTTTGGTTTCATGCAAGCCCTTCATTTACTACAGACATAAAATCACTGGAATCAAAACTATTGTCATAAAACAGTTAATTATAGAACAATATAATTAACAATTTTTGATTTATTTATTTAGTCTATAATAACTGATGCAGCCAGTTCAACATTCCAGTTAGAACGTTGTAAAGCAGCTTCACATCGCTGCCTATCAGCTACCCCTAATCTGCAAAATATATAAATGTAACTTCATTAAAATTTGTTTGAAAATAAACTCACCTAAATAATTTATCTATTTTCACCGAACGTATTGCTGCAGCAACATCCCATCCAAAATTCTGAAGTACTGCTAGACACTCGTCGCTGCTAGTATCAGGTACTTCTTCTTGTATTTTGCTAATTTTATTTTTGCGAAATTCTGGAGTCATTAAACGCTCTGCATCCGCACTAAGCTGAAACAAAAAAGTAGTTAAAAAAAAATTGAAGGAAACTGATTAAAAACACTTACTTGGCCTTGCTGCAGCTTTCTTTGAATTTGTTGCATGCTTTGTGGCTGTCCTACAATAACTAAAGGAGAAGGAGGAGCTGGCCTGTGGGGCTTTAAATCCTCACTTGGGACTGAACTATATAAATGCTCTGGTATTTCTGTATATACGCTATCTGATACTTCATTATAAAGTCTTTGATTTGGCAACGTGGAAATATTTTGAGTGCTATATATATTACTTGCATATGGTGAATTTAGAGTATTATTATAAAGCTTTTGAGAAGAACTAATATCATTATATACACTACTTTGATACACAGGATCATAAATTTGCCGAGCATTAGCATACATTGAAGCAGTATCATAGCATGACCATTTATTACACTTAAATTCCCCAAACTCTGAATTTGTTGGATAATTATGACCACTGTTCCGTTTAATACTATCAGACCATCCCGTATCCATTGCATTACTGCTATTGGAAACTTGATTTGGATTAGTAATGCTGCTTGAAACTTGATTCGGGTTACTGGTATTTGAAACGTGATTTGTTTTACTGGTACTTGAAACTTGATGCAACCCATTATCTTTCACTGCTGTTTCATACCATATTTTTTGCAAAACGCTGTTTGTATCATTGATGTTCTTATCACAATTAATATTTTTTGTAGATGATTGCAAAGAATAATTATTTGAATTTAAGTAAGTTTGATTTGTTGTCATTCGTGAATTTTTCACTTGGAGATCATTTTTACTAATACATACACTTTTCTTGGCATCAGGGCTTTTCCTGTTTGACTGAGGTGGTGGCTCTAATGTTGGGATTTGATTCAAACTCTTTTCAAGCTCATCTACAAAATTTTTATCCAAAATCTGTTTACCAGATTCATTTATACTAAGACCATTTAAATTGTCTACTAATTGATTATCGTAATTATCACTAATAGGTCTAACAGAATCCTTACATAATACTTGTCCATTTTGTTGCTTCAGATGATTTTGTAATCCTGCGATTATATCTTTGTGAATTGTTATAACATTATCAGATAAAGATGACATGGTTGTTCCATTTTTTAATGTATACATTTCGAATTGTGTATTATTTAACAGTGACTCATGTCTTAGATGAGAAGCTGAATTATCATATTTTGTCAAATCATTTAGTTTTGAGGTATCAAATGGATCATGTTCAAGTTGAGATTCTTGTACTGCAGATGTATTACCATAAATTGGAACCTGCCCATAAGGAGGTGGCCCATTGCTAATGGAATTTGAATCATCTGCCCAAAATTCTATAACACAAATATTATTTTTTTTGTTACTTTTTGTTTTTGTTGTTGCTTACCATCCTGAGGTGCATCAATCGGTTCATCTAATAAAGAAATATTTCGTGACGTAGCACCGGTGCGATTCCCACTAGATAATCTGAAAATAGGTAAATTTTCAGGTGATATATCTATAAGGACTCCTTCTTTTGAAAAATTTTGTGAAGCTTTTGGTTGTGGCGGTCGATTTGGTTTTGGTTTTGTTTTAGTTTCTTCGATTAATTTGCGATAATGAAATTGTTTATCTGTAGATTTTCTAATGCTTGTAGATGGCACTAAAATTATAGGAGCATAAAATACGGTTTCAGTAAATAATAAACATACTAGATCTAGTGGAACCTTTTCGTCTAGTGGATAATTGTGGCAATGATGTAGGTTCTCTTTGTAAACCTAATATATCAGAGGGTTCCATAGGATTTTTCAAATACATATCATCAATGTAAGCTGGACTTCCCCACGATTCACCAAAAGGTGATCCATGTCCAGTATGTATAAATGAATTTTTTAACGGTTTACTTATATCATCTGGAGCCTTAGGTCTCATTGGATCCACCAAACACCTGAAACAACTTCATTCTTTAAAGAAAATCAACCTTCTTGAGGAACCATCACCTTGGAAATATGCCTATATCAAAAGTTCGCTGATTCTGTCCCTTCCACCAATATAAGTCTGCATGACCATCAATAATAGCAATTTCGTCGCTTGTATGTACTATTAATTTATCAGGTTCATCTTGACGGCCCAATGCTTTCATAACAACAGGTTTAGCTTTACGAAAAAATTCCTTTACTGCGGCAAACGTAGGCCGCTCTTGTGGATTCTTGGCCCAACATTGTAACAGCATATTGTAAATGTCCGGTGGACAAGCGTCAGGAAGATGTAACCTTTCTCCATCGCGATCTATTTTCCGCAAAATTTCTGAACCGACTAAACCCACCCAGGGTTCTTCTCCAAATGTGAACATTTCCCACGCCGTAACGCCAAACATCCACATATCAGATGCATGACTGAATTGACGATATCTTAATGACTCCGGTGCACACCAAGGAAACGGAACTTTTTTATGTTCAGTCATGATATAACAGTCTTCTTGTTGGGGAAGAGGGCGCATTAAACCAAAATCTCCAATTTTTACCTAAAAAAAATGCATTAATATGAAGTCAATTTGTGTTTCATGTAATTTACTTTATCCTTTGCTGCTAGTAAAACATTACGACATGCCAAGTCTCTGTGAAGAAACCGTTTGCATTCTAAATAGGCCATTCCAGTAGCCACTTGAGTTGCATATTCACACAATAAAGGCACTGGTGTATGTTGACATTCTTTTCTTAAAGAATCCAATAATGATCCTAATGGAGCTAATTCTGTTACCATCATCATTGGTTGTGAAAGTACCACACCATAAAGCCTAAAAACAAAAATTAACTTAATTGCTGGTTATTCATTTAAACAAATTTGCATTAGTAAAATAAAGTATTGCCAATTATAAAAATTCTTGTCGAACTTGTCATATTTTTATTAGATAGAATTAATCCATAATAATTACTTGCCTAATTAGGTTTGGATGACTAAGAGTGTGCATTGCTTGTACTTCTTTTATAAAATCATCAAATACTCCGGGTTGATTTAAAGCATCTGCTTTTAATATCTTCACTGCCACTGGAACTGTACGACCGGTAGGACTCATCCATTCTCCTAACAACCCACTTGTAAAAATTGCTCAATAAAGTAACAAATTTACCTCTCCGAACAACACCAAACGAACCATCACCCAATTTAATAGAAAGTGTAACATCTTTTTCTTGAATCAGACAGGTTAAGCTTAAAGAAATGCCTTCTTCAATAGCATTCTTTTTACTGGTTGATGGTTTATTGGTGACAGGAATAAATTTGGTTAAAATATTACGCTTCCACTGTTGAGTTTTACGTTTCTTAACAGCATCTAAAAGCCTCCTTGCCCCTGCAATTAATAGGTTATCAATCAGCACAGTGTGTTGTATAAAATACCTGGTTTGCTTAAACCAATTTTTTCAAGATCCCCAGGTTGTACGTAGTCAAAATGTTCAATACGAGTAAGCTGTAAATCGTCACGAATAGGTGCTAAAAACTGTACCAGTTGTACGTCTTGTAAAACTTCGTACAACCATTCGATACCTTCATCAGACATTTTTCTCCTTTAATTATAAATAAAAATATTTGTGCTTGGAAATGAAAATAAGTCTGAAAAGATACGGTAAAAGTTAATTTAGTTTTAACCTTACAATTGATTTAACATTAAAACTTATTTTAATGAATAAGTTCAGTGCTCTAAAAGGTTTTTATAACAATATCCTACGGGAGGCGTATATTTCCATTCAATCTTACAACAATTGTTCAATTGTTCACACAGGAAGTAAACTTTAAGTAAATTTTGCGCTTCACGATTGAAAGAAAAATCGATAAAGAATTGTCATTACCTTATGTTAACTAAAAATTAAGTATGAACACAAACATTTATTAATATTTAATCGTAATACTTTTAGAAATAAGTCAGCAAGAAAGGTAAACAATTAAAAAATATGTACAAGGACATTGCTGACAGCTACCAGATTGAATAGAAATTACCAAATTACTTTCCATATCGCCAACTGCTAAGCATCAACTTTCATTTATGCTAAATTATTGCTTACATTTCAAACAATCTTCCACCAACATATTCATTTTTAATAATGTTTATAATTTCATTTTAAAATTATATCTTAATAAGATTTAATTTTATAAAAACTCATCCAGGGACGGCTTTTTCATAAAGATGGTCGGGCCCTTAACACTCCAGTCTAGAATGTCAAGGAAAAACAACTGCAACAACCGAAGAAACATTGAAGTATTGCCAACTAACTCAAAATTAAACTATGAAAAGCGTGGGCTTTTCGATGGTTTCAACTTTAATTTTCTTCAATCGCCAAGCACTGAGGTAACTATTGGCCAAATTAAATGAGACACGGCGTTCGAGCGCTCGCAGGCGGTTTTACAAGGGTGTTTGGATGGTTGTCTACAAATTTGAAGGCAGTACTCAGTAAAATTGTCAGGGCCCCATCAAAAATAAAAAAATTGAGGAAACAATTCAAACGGTGGGCGCGTTCAGGAAAGTTGACGTATATTGGAGAAAATCGTTCGTCTCCGAAATAAAAGTTTGGAAATTTGTTAAAATGTTTACGGAAACGACTTTATATAATTAGTTCTTATGCATAGTTTATGAATAAAAATGTTTTAAACAAATTTTCATCAACTTTAAAAAATAATTTTTAACTTCGTAAATTTTTGTTGGTGAGATAGCAAACACTGTTTTAAACAGATATCGCTGGCGTTTATAATGTTTTCATTTGTTGTGAGAATATCTTGGAACTGGTCCGAATTAGAATACGAAATATGTTGAATTCAAATTTATTAAATTCGAAAATTAATTCAACGAAATTATTTAATTTCATTATTTAATTTAATTTCATTATTTAATTAGTAAAATGCAATTAAAAAGTTCATTGAAATTTAATTGCCACACAAACCTAAATTTTACTTTCCCTGAAAATAAAAATCAAACTTTACAAAATTTTGGGGACAACTCTAAAAATTAACAATTTTGTAAAATCCGGCGCTATAAATAAATAATCAAAATACACGTTATCAATCTGAAAATATTTGAGGGCAACATTTGCCAAAAATGGATATCTAGTTGAAAACCGGTTGTTTTGTAGGTAGGGCGATGCACCGCAGTTACGAGGAAATGGACTTGTGTGACAAATAGTTCTGACCGGTTGAAAATACTATCATTGAAATGAAAAATTGTTGAGTTTTGAAAAAAATCCAAAAACGGGTTAATTTTTAAATTTAATTTTACATCTTTATTTTGTAGACAATTTCTATGTATGAAGATAAATGAACAGCGCAAGATTTCTTACAATTTAGTAACAGGTTTTTTTAGATTTTGCAGAAAAAATTGTAGGTATTGATGACTTTTGAAAACAATTGATGCTTTTAAATTTTAACTGACGTTTTCAAAACTGCAATTAACTAATTTGAATTACAATTGATGATTTTTAAAAAACAATTGTAATTCAGAAAATGTCAATTTTAAATAAATGGAAAACTAGATTCTTGCGGTTTCTTTAGAAAACCGGTATTTGAGGGCGGTTCAATTGTTTGGTTCTTGGAAGTGAAATGTTTCCTTTCAAAGAACGACCAAAATATATGTCAAGCTGTTCAGAACCATTTGAAAACAATTTGTTGTTTGATTAAAGATGACAAATTACAATTATTAGGTACTTTTAAATTTAATGGCGAGTAAATATTTTAAAAAGAAATTTGTATGATCTGGTTTTATGTAGATACTGACGTTGATTTGGAAGTAATAAGAATTCAAAAAAATAAAGAATTTTCGGATAATTGCATATTGCTGTACTTTTTAATAAATTATTTATCATAGCCAAATAGATGTGTATGAATTAACTAAGTCGGTTAGCTGCGTTTAGGGTTTTGTTGCTATTTTGGAGAGTTCGCAATTTTATTTATGTTAAACGGTTTATAATAATCGCGCTACCATCTTCTGAAACAAACCTCTCCAGTGCATGCTAACCAATGATGCCAAATTCATTTCATTTGCTCTATCTTACTTTAATACATTTCGATTCAATTATTCGATCTCATTTTATCTTTCGCGACATGGCAACAATGTGGGATTATCCCTGGGTAACGCAGACGCAATTCGCACGTTAGCAAGTGTTGGAATTTAAAAAGGCGTCATTTAACGTCAATTTGTGGTTAGGCACTATGTCAACTTGACCAAGAAAATAACGACAGAGTGGGGGTCATTTGTACGTCATTATGTTACAACCTCTAGACGTCAATACCACGTGGGAATAGTTGAGATTACTGTATGTAATAAGTGGACAATATGAATGTTTATAAACGTAGACCTGAAGGCATTTTCATTAAATAAAATAGTTATTATTTTCCTAAAAAAACAAAAGTAAATTAAAGGTCTAACATTCATTAAAAATTGCCTTTTGAACAATTTTTGCATAAATTCAATAATAATGCCTTTTATTGAAAATGAATTGCTTTCATCTCTTTATTTAATTGTTATGAAAAACAAAATCAGTTATATGGCATTTTGAATACTACAATATTTCCTCTAAAACTTAAACATAAAGGAAGTGTAAATTACATTCATTGGATATTTTCTGGTTAATATTCATGAGATCAGTCTGTTTTCAATCTTTTCACAGCCACTTCGCTTCCGTGGGAGCTGGAATCTTCCGAGAAATGAGAAGAAAAGTCAGTCGGCCCTTGAGAATCACTTGCTATCGAAAAACCTAAATAAAAAACATTCATAATTATGCAATTTAGAAGAATGACTGCAATTACATGTATTTGAATCCTCAGCCAAATTATTAAAATTTCCAGGATTATTTGAATCAGCAATCTTTCGACCTACATTTTCTTTATTCGATTCCCCTTTAAGCTTACTTTTCTTGGTCTCTATATTTGCAACAGGTACCCACTTGTATATTTTCATGGTAGTATCACCAATCGTAACCCACTTCTTTTCCCTGAAATAAATCCACATATTTACACGTAAAAACTTCCTGTAGAAGAAATATTCGTTTCATACATACCAATGTCGAACCCTGTCCACTACTTGCATTATCTTTTTAATATCATCCTTGGCCCTGCTGCGGGTTTCGGCCCTAAATGATCGTGACATCTTGGAAACGAATATTTCGCGTAATTTTACTAAATTCAGTAGATAAATCTATTAAACTAGGAACCGAATTTTATTTGACGTACAGAGAATCCATGTTTTGTCTAACGATTAATGAGAGTGCCCTCTTCTGTCATGAACCGCTGTTACAACAGAGATAACAGAAAAAAGAGGGATTAAGTTATTACTTTTGTTTTAGAAAAACCGACAACTGTCCATTGTATGGGTATTAGGTTATAGCAATTCGTAATTACCATTGCTTTAATTGGCAGATATTCAGAAAAAATACGTTAACAATCGGTTATAAAATTGAAAGAGTGGGGCCGGTATTCTTTTTTTGTTTTAGTTTTGAACATGGCTGATTCTGTAGAAATACGTATGAGTGTGTCTTCAATTAAAAGAGTTGATCCATATGTAAAAGATATTTTATCGACAGCGACGCATGTAGCTCTTTACAAGTTTAATCCAAGCAGTAACGAATGGGAAAGAACAGAAACCGAAGGAGCCTTGTTTTTGTACAGCAGAAGTGGTGAACCATGGCACAGTATAATGATTATGAATAGATTGAACACAAACAATCTGATAGAACCGATTATAAAAGAATTTGAATATCAAATGCAACCACCCTTTTTGTTATATAGAAATTCCAACAATAAAATTTTCGGAATTTGGTTTTACAACCGAGAAGAGTGTGTCAACATAACCTATTTAATCGAATCGCTTATGGAAGGTATTAAAGAAAAATTACCCGAAAAAAATAAAAAGAGCAACGGAGTGGACATATTTAGTATGTTGACGAAGGCCCAAGAAGACTTCAACAGCAAGACTCCGACAAAGCCGGATGGTAATGTGTTACCGCAGTATTCATCTACTCCCCGAACTAACGATCCTCCGTCTCAAAGCGTAATGGATTTTTTTGCAAAAGCAAGTTCAAAGTCTGGAAACAAATCTGTCGCTTCAACTAATGATGGAGAACATTTGCAACCTTTCCTGCAACGCCTGATGAGTAATCCCGCACACAGTGTTGAACATATTGAAAAACAGCAGAGATCTATAACTCCTCAAGAACATGTTATTTTAAGAAATAAACCAATCAATCCTGATCGGAAAAATATTTCAATGTCATTCCCAAACAGCTCTACGGATCTTAAGGGTCCTGAGAATGGCATTAATTTCATTAGAGTGGCCTCACCGCAGTCCAGTGTTCAAGGTCCATCTCCATTAGCAGCTTTTCTGATGCAGTCTCATAATGCAGACGATTCAGAGGTGAGAGGCGGTTCTCCTCTCGCTCACATGCTGGAAACACCACAGAAACCGCAATTGATGCCGCCTATTATGTTTGCATCGACCGCCATAAAAGATCAAAATGATCAGATGTACCAACGTGAACCGCTTACAAAAAATCAAATGATTCAAGCTCTTAACTATATGATACGGAATGATCCAGATTTCGTTACCAAATTACACGAAGCTTACGTGAAGTCTTTTACGGAAATGATTAATCTAAAGTAATGAACTAATATTTTTTACTATGTATTTATATTTTAATTAGCTGTTTAGTGTATAATTTGATTTTAATGTCATTTTTGATTGGTGTAATTTATTTATTGAATTTTGAAGTATGTTGATTTCGATGTACTTCTTATTTAGAATAATTGCATAGTATAAAATATAAATTAATTTTGAGTTTTGTTTCAATTTTTTAAAATTAATTTACTATTACTACCTGACAAAATTATTTCATTTTTAATGGTCTCCTTAAATGTTACTGTAAGACTAGAAAGATTGTAATAAGTATTTTTTGATACATTTTTCGGAAGTGTAAATTGGTATCTATATCCAAAAAATTGCTGAAATAATTGTTTTTCCAAGTGTTATTAATCCTACACGATGTAAACATGTTATCTGTAAATGTTGAAATTGTCTTTAGTATGGTTAAGTGTTTTCTTTTTTTCTAAAGTTGTGAACAACTTTTATGATATAAAGTAGATATGTATAAACATTAATATGAGCATTTGATGACTTGTAACCGACTCGTAAACATAATAAGCTGTTAACGGCAGTAGTTATTGAATTTGCATTTTTAAAAAATCAAATAAGTATTCTTTGAATTATAAAAATATCTATGCCATTTTTTAGTACTGTCATAGTATACTGATGTGATATATTTGTAAAAGGTTGAATAAAATAAGAATGTGGTACATTTAAACATTGAAGTGTAATAAAAATTATATGGATATGTGTTTTATTAACATTTATTATGCTTAATGAATAAAATAAAAGGCCCTAGTCACAGTTCTGAAATTTTAAGACTATTAATAGGATAATTTATTAACAGTTTTCCTGTAAAAATTCTCAAGATATAATGTAAATATTTGGCAGTCTCATTAATTCTTTGTTTTAGGAAATTGAAACCGCAAAATTGATGCGATACAGTGCGACCTCGATAATTCGGACTTCACAAAATAATATAAAATGTAATAAGTATTGCTTCTGTTTTAAATAATTTTTGTTTATGTACTAATTTCTAGTTGTTTTGTATCAAATGCGTCTCTTTTCAATAAAAAAAACTGTCGTACTTCAGTAAGAATTATTTACTTATCCGGACAATCACGGTTTTAATTAGTTCGGATTATCGAGGTCGCACTGTATTATTTAGATGTCGCTAGTTATCTTCATACCAAAAAGTGCTGCGACTGTGACCATAACCTATTATCCACGTGTTGGATTTAATTTTAAAATATTGATAATAAAATATGGTTTCCAAACGAAAACAGAAGGTAATTAACGTTTTAATGTCTTCTGCACTTGCTAAATGTATGTGTTTCCTCTTCAATAGTATTCTACGGGCGAAGGTTCACAATTTCTATCAAGAAAAGCCGCATTAAAAAAATTGCAACTTTCATTAAATGATTTCCGACGATTGTGTATTTTGAAAGGGATCTATCCACGTGAACCGAGGAATAGAAAGAGAGCTCAAAAAGGCCAAACCGGAATAAAAACACTGTATCACAAAAAGGATATTCAGTTCTTGCTGCATGAACCTATAATATGGAGATTACGTGATTATAAGATTTTTAGTAAAAAAATTGGCCGGGCTAGAGCCATAAAAGATTTCAAGAAAGTGAAACAACTCATAGAAAAGCATCCAACACTAAAGTTGGATCACATCGTAAAGGAACGTTATCCGACATTTATTGATGCCTTACATGATTTAGATGATTGTTTGACATTGAGTTTTTTGTTCAGTACTTTTCCTTCGTTACCTCATATTCCGCGAGATCAATCCAATCTTTGTAGACGCTTAACAATTGAATTTATGCATTACGTCATGGAAGCAAGGGCTTTGCGAAAAGTATTTGTTTCCATAAAAGGTTATTACTACCAAGCAGAAATAAAAGGAGAGACAGTAACATGGATTGTACCCCATCACTTTTCTTTTGAACCTCAATCAAAACAGGATGTGGACTTTAAGGTCATGTCAATATTTGTTGAATTTTACACCATAATGCTTGGATTTGTTAATTTTCGATTGTTCCATTCACTGAACTTCTTTTATCCACCAAAATTAGTAGCAGGTTCAAATTCTAGTGAGAATGAAAAGATGCTTGCTGATGAAGAGGTATTTGTAGCAGAGCGAACTGCAGCATTAAATATTCCATTAATTAAAACAACATCCGAACCATTGGAACAAGATGAAGAGTTGGATACATTTAACACAACTGAAAGTCCAGAGGAGTTAGAGAAGGCAAAGAATGAAGCAGCACAGATAAAAAATTTGAAAGTTTTATTTAAGGGATTTAAGTTTTTTCTAAATCGAGAAGTGCCCCGAGAATCGTTGACTTTTATTATTCGATGTTTCGGTGGAGAAGTTTCTTGGGACAAATTGCTTTTTGTAGGAGCTACTTACGATGAAACAGATGAAACTATAACACATCACATTGTTGACAGACCTTCAATGGAGAAACAATACATATCTCGCTACTATGTACAACCGCAGTGGATTTTTGACAGTGTTAACGCACGGGAACTTCTTCCAGTAAATAAGTATTTTATTGGAGAAGTTTTACCTCCTCATTTATCACCATTCATTGATAAAGAAAAAGATCAACAATATGTTCCTCCCGAAGAAAGAGCTTTGCATGATGATGAGTTTGCAAAGGAATTTAACAATAAAAAGAGTGATGATGAATCAAGCGGCGATGAAGAAATTGGAGTTGATGCCGATGATAAAAGTGATGATGAAAATGGTGAAGAAGACGATAATGAAGATGATGACGATGAAGAAGGAAGTGTAGATGGTTCTGGTGATGAGAAAACTTCTTCAACTTTTAAAGTAAGAGAATATATTTAGTTCACTTTGATATGCAGCCCTTTTAAAAGCTAGGGATGTGGTCATTTTGAAATAGAAAAACTGTCTACAGTATAGCTTCAATAATATTTTGGGCATTGTTAAAATTTGGTCAGATTTGTGTGATTCACTTCTATAATTTGAAACTTTAATAAAAAAATACTCATTTTCAGTCAAAACCGGAAGTTAAAAATACCATCATTTCAATTTCAAAATAACCACTTTTTTGGCCTTTAAATGGGTGGCATGGTTGGTCTATGTAAGGTCAGAGTGGTGATTTTTAGCAAAAAATTCCTGGTATACAAGTTTTGTACTTGAATTTTTTTGTAATTGAAAGAAAAGCTTTTATTTCTTTTTATCCAGTTTATTCGTAATGTATGGTTTAATTTTTTTACACCTGTATAAAAAAGATAGGCAAACTTCTATAAGTCATATACAGCTTGACAGAAATAGCTTGGCGGATGACCCTGCGCAGAAAAGGAAGCGAGAGAGTGTCTTAAGATAAGGATATAGCTAGTATTGGCGAACGACCACCAATAAAGAACTGAGTTCCGCTAAGGGGCGGTCGTTCGGTCTACGGCGCATCCATGACTCATCCGCCAAGCTAAGTTTGTCAAGCTGTATTCAAAATATGGCATAAGTACTTGAAGTAACAATCATTACACTTAATGGCAAGAGTTCATGACTTATACTTGTTTATGTAATTTTTTTATTTCAACCACTCCTAAATTTTCAAAAGGATACCCGGGTAGTCTTGGACAGCCTGCATGTATTTCAACTTGAAAATAATTTAATTTAATTAGTTAAAGCTAAAAGACATTTTTCAGAAACCAAAATTATCTGTAACTACGGGAGAAGTTTACAAAGAAGAACCATGGGAGAAAAATAGACAAGAGAAACAGGAATTCAAGCTGCGGGAAAAGATGATCAAGAAGAAACATCGCAATTTGTATAAAAGTATGATGGAGGGTAAAAGGACTAGAGCAAAGGAGGCTTGGCTACTGAAGAAAAAACGAAGAGTTCACGAAGAGAAATTGAAGGGTGAAAGGAAATTACAAAAAAAAATTCAAAGTTGAATGAATATTTAAAAAAATTGTGATTGTTTTGTATATTTTATATTATCTGTAAACTTAAATAGCAGACAATAACAATACAAAAGTTAATACAAGTTTGTTAATCACCAACGAAAACTCATTGAACAATAACTTATGTACAATAAAATTATAAACATTACAGGTTTGAATTTCCGGATTCTAATCCTGTAATAGATTTATTTAATGGCAAACATTACCTAATCACACTCATTCATTAGCAAGATCAAACATGACATTTCATTGCTTAACTATTAACAATTTCATAAATTAATCTTCATCTTCACTCTCATCATCCTCATCTAATTCTGGCATGGGGAAGCGCAAAATTGCTGCCACTCCTGTTAATTGATCTAATTCTAAATGTAAATAATTAATTTAAAGTAGTATCACAAATGTCGCCATTACTTACGTTCTCCTGAGATATGCATACTAGAAAATATTTTGACTTCACCACCAAACTCTCTAACTGAATCTACCAGATGAACATATTCCTTGCGTAAGGCTACATCTTTACATCTACAATAAAAATTTAAAGAGACATTTTAATAATAAGAAATTCATACCTAAATAAGGTATCAGATATAAGCAACAATTCAATTGCCTGTACTTCAGCTGCAGCTTCTACATGTTTCTTTCCATAAAAAGCTTTGGCCGGTTCGCATTGCAAAACAGTATAAAAACTTTCTAAAGCTTTAACTTCGCTTGCTGCTTTTGTATCTACCATCTTATTAATTACAGCTGGATCTTGCAAGATTTCTACAATATTCTCGATTAAAGACGTTGCGTTTTATTATTTCATTGTACCTTTTAAAGAATGTTTGAACCCTGAAGATGAATGAACGAGCATAAATTTTCCCTTATTTTCCAATAACAATTTGTTATCAGTTTTGAATGCAGTTTGAAACATATGCTCATAAAATTGGTCTCTTACGAAACCAGGCGATGCAATTAAAATGCATTTTACAATATCAAAATTTACGTGTCTCAAAATTGCTTGCATTACATTGTCATAAAATTTTGTCAAACCCTGCAAACAAAAGTTTCAAGATGAATAATAAAACACTCGTCGTGGGACCTTTTCGTGTTGCTGTACAAATCCTTTTCGTTTTCGTGGAATAGTAATGTCAATTTTTGCTCTCACAAGTGTCATGCTTGATGTAATTAAACAGACATTTGCTAAACCTTCTTGCATTATTACAGCAGCAACGTCAGCTGTTTTTGTGGGATCACAAGCCATATCCACACGTTCCATCGATATTGTGTCCCATTCTACTTTTTTCAAGGAAAATTTTCTGTTAATTTCAAGATCCAGTGTATGATAAGCTCCCATCTAAAACATTTAACTGTAACACTAATTATAATCAAAACATTTAAAATACCTTAACATACTGGTTTTCTTCAACATTTCGTCCTTTCAGTCGTAACACACAAGCTTGCGTATCAAAATCTATATTTTCAACACATATTGTCAAAACGGTTCGTACACGAGTTGAAGAGGAAGACCCAGTCGCTGATTCTGTTTGAACTTTTCGAATAGTGGATCCACGCACCGAATCTCCCTCCGATATGAGATTGTATGCGTGCCACATATCCTCTGGTTCTTCAGGGATAAGGGCGATTGTCCTGTAAATCGAGTTTTTATTTATAACTTTCCCAGTAGCAGGTGGCATTACATGTGATATAACCTAAAAGTTCTGAACGTTTGCGCTTACCCTTCACCCTCTTTATCAACATTTTTATACACCAGTTTCATTTCGTCACTGATTT
The DNA here is from genome assembly GCA_949768715.1 of Dascillus cervinus. NCBI lineage: Eukaryota > Metazoa > Arthropoda > Insecta > Coleoptera > Dascillidae > Dascillus > Dascillus cervinus. Next base: position 14,385,199 of record OX458319.1, on the reverse strand, counting down.
CTTCATTTCTTCCAAGAAAAATTTAGTTTTATTGCAGGATTTCATGATTTTTAATTTACTTCATGCACAATTTATGCCCTTCAGGCCACGTTTTCAGCAAATGCTACTTGAAATGTGACAAGTAATTGGTTTGTTATTATTCGGTAAGATGGCAGTACACTTAAATTCATCTGTCAAGTAGACCACAAAAGTGGTTATGTTATTTTTTTGTTGTGCCCTGTTATTGTTGAGTTTACGTTTCATCTTCGATTAATTGGTATGTTTTTACTTCATTATTTAAAACCTTTATTCCAATTTTATTGCCAGTTTCGTAGGACAATACGATATTAACATATTATGACAATACAATTTTTCTGATATTCGTCAGCTTAAATTTTGTTTAAATCCGAATTGATTTATTAAAGTTAACTCTAAATTAATATGTTAATCGATTCTATTTCTGTTTTGTTTACATCTCTTGTAAGAACATATTAATTTGAAAAAGCATTATGAAAGTTAGGTTAGAATAGTAAACAGGTTGCTTTCCATTTTTGGAATGTGCAAATGACGTAATGTTTTCCAATGTAACGTTTTTTTTTTAATTTTAAAAAAGTTATTATTATTGCCCTTTGGTTTATTTTTTTAACATACGATTTGGTAATTTTTCAAAATGTTAGAACCAGCTTCAAATGAATAATTTGTTGATATTTAAACTTTCACAATTTGGAAAATTTTACGTTGCAGCAAATATTCTAATAGATTTCCATTATGTGCAAATTGTTAAATTTGGTGTTACATAACAATATTATAATATGTACTTAACAAAAAAACAGGTCGCTATTCCCTTGTATTTTCCAGAATAGACTTGGGTATTGCAACTAATTAATTATTCGAGCAGAAGCTGGATACCCCAATACAGCTGTCTTACCCTAAATTTTTAACAACTGGTTTTTTGGTATGAAATGAATGTAATATATAGAGAAGAGCCATTCCCTCAATGAATAGCCTTTTAGTAGATATCAAAATTTATTTGAATGTGTGAAAAATTATTTTTGTTATTTTTTCAAAAGTTTAAGTTTTTATAGATGTCATTTTGTTTCGCTTTTTTATCCTTTTTGCGGTTATTGCTAAATTATAACATATCTCACTTTAATACAACAAATTATGGATATTATTGTATAACTTACTTTTGAGATATTGCAGATTTTAGTGTCTCAATAAAAGTCACTGGCAATATTTCGTCTTTATATGGTTCTCTGATGTAAATGCTTTTGTTAGCAATATCTGATAATAAATTAGGAAATCACTAACGGCATGTTTTGAGATATCAATAAAGTTCTAACAATAGGAATCAAGTTCTGCCAGCAGCAATGTTATTGACAATTTTGATCAAGATATGCCGTCATTAGTTTCACTTTGAACATCAAGTAGATAAATAACATTTAAAATATTTTTGTAACATATTGCAAAGGTATCAATTAAAAGAATTCAGGTCGGAATGATTGTTCTATAAGGATATAACTTTGAAAGAAATGTCAATAGAGGCGTTTTTTTTATTTTTATTTTTGGTTTTCTGCAGTTTTATTTCAACTCTGCATTTCAGTTACTTTTTTGGTTTTGTTTCTTTCGTTGCTTATAACACCACTCCCTTAAAATTTACTCAATGCAGATTTAAACATAGCATTGCTAATGACGTCCCTCCTGAGATAAAGTTTCATTAAAATAGATGACGGATGTGGGGCTCCTGTCGGGCCACACCTTTTTAATGCATATTAGATTGTCCTATTTTCTCTTGTTACCCAATAGTCTTCAAAAATTATCGTGGCATTTCCTCTCCTCGATTCTAACAATAGACCAGACAATAATTTTTCATCAATCCTTGATGGATTGCAGTATTATGAGTAATTCAAATTAGTAGCTCTTCCGTCGTGGAAGAAATATTGTTTGCAAAAATATTGCGTTCATTGATTTCGTTCCTCATTGGACCACATCCAACTAGCTCGTTCTAGACCTAATGTTGGATATGAAATTTATTTATAACTTTTGTACGAAGTGTACGAAAATAAAAGATGAGCGCGAAAAATACATGTGAAACGCTTTTTACAGTTTGTGCACGAAATTTGTCTTTTCGTTATCATTTTATTCCCGTTGTTATTATTTGTGTTCTGATTATGTTATAAATTTAGTAGCGGTAAGTAGTCGCCGATTTAATTTTTTTTTTAAAATGTTTTATATTATTCTAATTACTTATTAAGTTTCTACACATTTTGCAGTTATTTTTATTAATTGACATTCTTCTGTTGCAGTTGCCGTTCGTTGCCTTAAAAAGTAAGTGAATTTCGCGCGTATAAAATTTCTTTCGGTTCGTTTAAACATTAAAATTACCGTAAAAGCACAAGATTAATCCGAGATTATTTTTAAATATTTAGATAAATTGAAAAATTCTTAGCCATAATTTAGCCGTGGTTTTTTATGAGTCGTGAAATAAGGCCATTGCCGGTATCGTTCACACTATACAGATTTACTTATATGGTTTAATGTTTGGTTTATTAGTCGATAATTATATTTATATGTAATAAGTAACATTATGTCTTTCTTACGTGTCTTGCATTACTTAAAAATTTATGGAGTGATTGCTGATTGGTATGGTCATAGCTGATGTGTGCATGTTTTTCTTTCTCAATTACAAACGATGCCCCTATTCTCCTAAATCAATCAATCTGATCTGATCACAAAAGTAAAGGCCTCATTTATGAAATTTTATTTCTAGGTTTTATGCATAGCCGTTGTTATTTAGTTCGTAAAGTAAATAATTGTTAAGCGACATTTAAGTAATTGTACAGATAAATTAAAATGTCGGGTAAGGAAGAATCTCAATTCAAGACTGATGAAGTTCCGATAACTGAAACGTCGTGTTGTGACGGTATCAATGATATTACGTCGCCGTTAACAGATGATACGTTTAGTAACATTACTAGTGAAAATTTAAGTGAATCAGTGAATGCGGATAGTGGTGTTGTTGCGGGAAATATTTCACAAACAGGTGTGTGCAACCGAATCTCCAAATTAAAACCTCCAGTGGCTTCGAAAATAGCGAGGCCTTGTAGCGGTCAACACAAACCTCCTTTGCCCACAACTCCCACTAGAAGTGAGTAATTTTTTACATTTTTTTACATTTGTTTACCTATTGAATGATTTGCATGTTTTTTTGCATATGATTGTAAATGTTCTTCCCAAGTGTCTTTTTTCTGTATGTCATTTTTGCGTATTTTAAAATAATTTTAAAGGTGACCGCTAGTGCATCTGTTGGACCAAGAATGTATTATGTTAAAACCTAAAAATGATTGTCAAAATCTAAACGATTTAAATCGAAAACTTTTAACCAATTCTTCCAATCAAATTAATTCATTGATGCGCTTCACAATTTAGATATAAATTTATAGTTTGATTAAATTTGCACTGTTATCATATTCCATTATGTACGGTAAGCCCTCTAGTTCTGCGTTTAGTTCGGTTGAGGATACGTTTTATCCATCATTTTGTTGAATTCGACAAAACGTTACAAATAAGACAGCAAAACGATTGTTTGTCATATTTGCACATCAATGGATACAGTAACCGATGTCCTAGGAACGTCTCAGCTAGGGAATCCAATCCCGCAAACGCTGGATCCCACATGATTTTTGCAGGACCAGTAATGGGGGACTATACATGCGGGATCCGCGGGACTTGCGAGACTAAATAAAAATATCCGAATTTGAAAAAATATGTATCCCGAGCGCACGTTTTCTGTCGCTGAGTACTTCTGCAATAAAATCAGGTCAAACTACTTTATCATTTCTCCGAAAATATTTCCAAAAGAAATCTCAATAATTTTTCTTATTTTTTTTTTACTAATAAATGCTACTTTTAGTAGTCTTTTATTGCATAACTAACTTCTGATACTTGATTTTCTTAGTAACTGAAAAAAGCATTGTGATAGTTTGTAATCCCCCAAATCCTGCGGATCCGCGGGATTGGAACCCTTAGTCTCAGTGATGTATTAAAAATGTTTCTATAACTTTCAGAGACTTAGAAAGGACTATGGCGCTATTTCACCCTGAGTAGCCATCTCAGCCACAATTCCCCTAAAACGATTTTGTTTTATTATGGCAATCTATGAGATCACTTTCACGAAAATGAATGATCAGAATAATAAATTTAAGTTTTAAATTTACATCTACGACTTTTTTGTGCTAAAAATTCAAAAATACAGTAATTGATTTCATACGTTAATCCATTTTAATGACGATAGTAAAACATTCGAAGCGTTAATTTTAAATTATGACTTCTTGTTAATCATATTTCTTGTGGGTGGATGTTGTGTGGGAATTAGGAAATATAATTTTTTTTATGTGGCATTTCATAGTGCGATAAGAAACGAACCAAAGATTTAATTGCGATTTGGAATTTGTTTCGTATCGAGTAAGCTAAGAAAATGCAGCATATAAGATTCATTTTTCTTCATTGCGTTTAACTGCATTTTTTTGACTTAAAATTTCCTATGTATATTAATTGTTGTCAACATTCTGCAAGGTCAACCATAAAAATAAACATTGCAAAGTTTTTGTTATTAGAACTGTCCTTCCAATTTTAACGTAAAACTAAACGTAAATTGTATTATTTTCTTTGAAAGGTTGCAGTTTTGTACATGCAGTAATTAGTGGATTAATAGTTTTTGAAATTTTAAAGTGGGAACCATTACAAATATTTGATAGATTCTATAAAATACAGTGGAACCTCTTTAAGTCAAATCTCAAAGGACTGTCAGTTTCAAATATTGTATCTGTCAGCAAAACCGTACTAAGTAAATTTGAGTTTTCCTGTGTAGCTGATTTATTTTCCCGAAAAATACGGCAAATTAGATGCAAATTACAAATTGCTGAACCAATTTTATAAATGACTTGAATTTTCAATTAAGGACGAAAGGTATGAATATTTATTACAGCACCAAAGTTATAATAGTATGTCATTGGTAAAATCCAACCAGAATCTGTGCTATTCAGCATACTTACAAAACAAATTACAAATTATGATGTCAATATGAGATGTTTTTCTTGGTAATTTATTCTCATTAATGCGCAAAATGACAACGTTAAAAGATTCAGGTGCTACTTGTAAGTAGGCGCATCTAATGCAGATTTATCGACCATCTGGACAACAGCTAATAATCTTTTTTAGGTAATTTTGGAAATTTACAGTGTAAATAATTCATAAGAATGTTGTAAAATTTACTAAAAAAATGTAGTTTTGTGAACGGTTTTACGTGGAACATTGATAACCCACGCCAGGTAGCCAGTAGTCATCTGACCAAATTTGCAATAGTCACTTGTTAAAGTGGCGGGGCATAAAATTTCTCATTAAGTCGATGCAATTACTTCAGTTGATTATTGCTGGTCCATTAATTTAATTGCTTATTTTTTTACAACGCAATTAAATTTTCTTTTCGCTTAACTTCAACTTTTCGAATTTGTGTGGGAACGAATTTCTATTTTTTTTTTGCCCTTTATTCAATGCGCACCAACAGAAATGCCAACAACGGCATTTGTAAACATTTTTGAATTGGGATTGTGGGTGTATTTACAGTTTTTTTAGTGTTATTGTTGGAATTAATATTGGTGTTGTTATTCGTAATACTAACAGCAGTTTTAATTTTATATTGCAAATGTGGGAGACCCGTTAACTCAGTCTTCCTTTCGGTAACGATTCTCTTTCCTTTAAAATGCCAGTAATCTTTAGGTAATTGTTGTTAAATTGAAAGTGCTTCCTGCAAAGAAAAAAACACCCATTTCCTTTCATTTGTGCTTTATTTTTAACATCAGTAATAATGACTAAATTTAAGTGACACTGCATTGTTACTTAGATGCAACGCAACAAATTTAAAAAAAAAATTACGTGGAAAAAATATACGAGCGTTTTTATTCTACAGAAAAAAGGCGTCTATTTGTTTCAAAAAGTTCCTTAATTAACCCTAGAGTGGGCGCGTAGATTAAATATGTAATCCAGTGTTCTTATTTTCAGTGCTATTTTTGTTTTTCTTATGATACAACAACAATCTTTTCAAGATTATTTCATGAAGCATTTTTTTTCTTATCAGCTAGGTATCGAAAAAAAATATTTTATCCAACTGGATTACAAATGCAATCCACGCGCCTAACCACGTGATTATTTTAGTTGGTTTGAGATTTCCATGAAGTATTCACAATTGAACATAAATTCTAAACTTAACAAAAATAAACGTAAATCAGATAAGGAGGTATATTTTCCTACGATTATGTTGATTCGCTAATTACAGAAACATCGGCATGTGCATATAGTTATTTATCTACTTGGCTATAGATTTTACAACATTAATAGTCTGCATAATATTTTCTTAACCCTTAAGGAGGCGCGTACCTTTTCATAACGTAAGTAGGCGCGTTGTTGTGTTTTATACAACACGTAGTTTTTGTACATTTTTCTTACCTTATAATGTACAAAATTTAAGATTTTTGTTTTTTTTCCTCGTGAATAATTATTAGTTTACCGAACCACGTCGTTCTGAGAAGTCCATTGTGACGTCATAAAGGGGAAAATTAATAAAATACTTTATAATTAATGAAAATTTTGCAACTCCATTGGGTGGTGGGGATGACAATGGAAGAATAGAAAGGTGATTTGAACAAATAACTGTCAACAGGTTGCAATAGGAATCAGAAAACTAAAAGTGTTGTACTTTATACAACAACGCGCCTCATTAAGGGTTAAAATTACTCACTATTGAGTATACATTCTAATTATTCATCTCGGATCTAACAAAAATAAACTTGGATCATATGGAGGTACGTATATTTCGACAGCCAGCTAGTTTAGTACGTTGCACACGAGATCGCGATTGTTGATTTTTGGTTATAAAATTGTACTGTAGTGATATCAGATATTGAAGGCAAGTTTGATCTACATAATATTTCATTTGAATTGCTAAGTATTTGTTTGGTAGGCCACTTTGGTCATAAACATGTCAGGTGGAAAAAAGGCAAAATTCACGGAGATTCTTTCCGATGTAGATGTTCTTGTGCAGTGGTCTAGTGAAATTAGTTCAGAAGAAGAACTTTCTGAACTAGACGAAGAAGAATATGGATTAGAAGAAAATATTATGACAACAAGTGATCACGATTCTACAAGTGAGCAAGGAAATTCAGAAGACGAAGAAGACAATAATGGAATGGAAGAAAGTGCTACAATATCAACATATATATGACAAGGTGGAGTAAAACAAAACCGCAACAAAAAGTACGTATGCGTTCACATAATATTATAACTAATATTCCCGGGTCTAAAACCGGAACCCGCAATGCTAAATGTGAAATAGATTGTCTAGAACTATTTTTGAATGATCTTGCTTTTCGACAAATAACTGCATGCACAAACATGTATACAGACAAAATTCGTCAAAAATTTGAGCGGCAGAGGGATGCAAGAGCAACTGATGTAATTGAAATGAAAGCACTAATAGGCATTTTTTATTTTATTGGAACTTTCCGAAGCTCAAGAAAAAACATCACTTAACTTTGTGATAATTCTAGAGCAATATTGTTCTAGAGGAAATGGAATCGAGGCTTGCTATTTATCGATGAGCTACAAACGATTTCGTTTTCTCTTAAGGTGCTTGAGATTTGATGACATAAATAACAGACAGCAATGACGAGAAATTGATAAATTAGCCCAGATACGAGACCTTGTCGAAATTGTTGTAGCAAATTTTCAAAATGCATATGCTCCTTCTGAAGGTTTGACAGTCGACGAACAATTACTGGTTTTTAGAGGACTGTGATCATTCAAACAGTATATCCCAAGTAAACCACTCAAATATGGTGTAAAAATGTTTGCCCTTGTGGACGCAAAAACGGTATATACTGTGAATCTCGAAATTTACGTCGGCACACAACCTGATGGACCATACAAAAATAATAATTCTGGAGAAGAAATTGTTTTGTGACTTGTTGAACCAGTTGCCGGAACAAGTAGAAATATTACAGGTGACAGCTGGTTTACAGGCATTCCCCTAATAAAGAAACTGCTGGCAGAAAAGAAGCTTACGTATGTTGGAACGATACTTAAAAACAAGACGGAGATACCAAAAGAATTTCTGCCAAGTAAAGCAATATCTATAAACTCTTCCGTTTTTGGCTTCCAAGAAAATATAACACATCATATTGTCCCAAAAAGAACAAAACTGTTTTAGTTGTTTCATCCTTACACCATGATGATTGTATAGACCAGGGGTGGCCACTTTGGAAATGCATCATAACTCCGCGGGTCACATATAAAATTATATCCGCATATTAGATTTAGACCTACTATTTTTTAATACATTGGTTCTCACTACTTTGACCATTATAAAATAAATATATTTAGTAAAAGTGTGATGAATCTCACGGGCCGGAAAAATGTTCAAGGGGGCCGCGGGTTGGCCACCCCTGGTATAGACGAAGAAACTGGAGAAAAGAAAAAACCAGAAATAATAACTTACTACAATTCAACAAAAATTGGAGTAGATCTGGTGGATCAGCTAATTCAAAATTATATAGTTGCAAGAAACACCGGACGCTGGCCCTTAGATTTTTTTATGATTGCTTGATATTTCAGCCATCAATGTATTTTGTATATATAAAGCCAACAGTGACCCTAACGAAAAAATCGTCAGGCGGAATTTTCTGGAAGATGTGGCGTGGGCAAAAATTAAACCACAAATTCAAATTCTGCAATCACCAGCTGAATTACGAAGACGTGCAAAGATTCTGTTAGGTCAACCATTAAGATCAACGGCAGGGCCTCAGGAAAGACGAGGGCCATTAGGACGATGTTACGAATGTGGTCGAGTTAGAAACAAATCCACAAGAAGATGGTGTAAAATGTGCAATAATTGGGCATATAAAGACCATTTATTAGACATTTGTGTGAGTTATGTGGAAAATACAGGTTGAAATGTTAGTGTAAGTTCATCAATTTTTTTTTTTATAAGTAGGGGTATTTTGTTTTTTATATAGTTCTAGAAATCTTGTTTAATAAATAAAGTGATTATATATTTTTTGTAAGTATGTTATTATTTACAATTTCCGTCGCTGCTACGTAAGCGTTGGCATTTTGGAGACTTTGCAATTTTATTTATGTTAAACTGTTATAAATTTACTTTAAGGGCAAAATTTTCTTTTTACATGTTATAAAAGGTATTAAAGTATCATTACCTTAAAAGAAATAATTACAAAACATTTTGTTAACACAATAATAAATAATCAAAATGGATTACATATGTAATCCACGCGCCTACTCGTGTAACAAAATTACAGGCGCCCACTGAAGGGTTGAAACATTTTTTGCATTTAGCCTATTTAAATTCATGACATTTTATGGGATCTTTTTAGAAGTTCTTCCTGTTTATCATCATCGTGACATGTGGTTGTGCACGATGGTGCAGCAGCACATTTTTTCCGACTTGAAACTTACTACAGGGTCATCACAAATGCTTGTAGCAACAAGTAGGTTTAGAAATATGTCTGGATGTTATAATCATTTGTAGTAGGTAATCCGGTATTTGAATGGATTGGTCGTAACGAAGCTAAAAGGGCCACTCGTTGATTCTTAATAATTTTGGTGTGATCCATTTATTTACAATATTCATGTTTATTACTCAACACCTGAACTTTTTTCTTTTTAATTAATCAATAAATAAACACTTTTTTGGTCCTTTAACGTCAATGGCATTATTTGTTAATTCAAAATATTTGTTTTGCAAAGGACGGCAGTGTAAAAATTCGAAGCGATAATTTAATATTTTAGATAATATGTGCTAATTAAGTTTATTTTAAAATGTTTATGTATTTGCATTATGCAAATTTTAAAATAATTCAACGTCAATTTCAATTACTTTTATCGCTGAAATGGCAACGTTTTCTATAATTAAGCATTTATATCAAATGAGATATTAATTCAATTTACGTGTTTTTAGCAACCGATACGAACTAAAATGTCCGCTACATCTGTATAAGACGCCGTTTTATAAATCTAGCAAAATGTGATAGAAATGAATCTAAAACGCGATAACTTGACAACCGTCGCATTCTGCTGTAATTGATTTTTTTGTATATTTTTGTGTCGGCATTACATTTTATGGAAAATATTACGTAAGATCGACGACGTTTTTCTCGACTGCTAATTGATGGAACAAGTGATCACAAGTGTTTAGGAAGTTCCCTCCACAATTCCGCTTTAAACTTCTTATCCTCACCTTTTTAATACTTTCATTCTCTCATTTGCTCGCATGAGTGCAACTCGTGCTTTTTTGTTGAAAGTTTTGTTTGGTATTTTTTATATCGTTTTTTCTTTAAATTTTGTTAAATGCCTCTTATAGGAAGTTATTGGGATTCGGACGTGAATCATAAAGGTGAGAGTTATTATTTTATTCAAACAAATCAAAGTTGTGTTAATTGAATAGGGTAACAAATTAATTAATTTTATTTTTCGCGAAATGGTTGTTTGGTGTGTTGTATTGGCGAATTTGCCACGCTTTTAAGCTTATTATTACGTTTTTTAAATTTAGTTTAATTTTTTTAAATACTTGTTTTTCATATAATTGCATAATGTGCAAGGTGAACACGCCACCATTCTATTGTTATGATATATCGTTTGGTTTCTTTTGTGCAAAAGTTATCGCTATTACAGATCAGTTTTAAATTTCAGTAATCTGATAATCAGGTAGAGCGCGTGAAAATTAATTTTTCTCGCTTCGCAGATTACAATGTAACAATTTGCCATAATTTTGATTGCGAGCTAGATTTTTGGTAATAACGATTTAAGCGGTTTTAATCAATAATTGTGTACATTGCAATCATCGTGCTAAGAACACAAAATTAAACCCGCTCGACGCACATTTTGCACGGCGTTGTTCTAGATTTTGATTTGCATCCTGGTATAAATGAACATCGATGCATCGATGCATTGAAATCGATCGGAAATTAATAGTTATACAGTAGCCACAATTAACCTCGTTTCGAGAAAAAGAATTTACCGTTCGTTTTGATATAATAGCCATATGTGAATTTTTGTTGTCGTAATAGGTACGCCTACAGCCTTTCCAGTTATGTTTTGATCACAGTTGTAAGTCTACCTATAGTATGCAACATTTTTGTACGTGTTCTAAATGTTAACTCAGCTGCTTGAATTTAATTTGACGAAGTTAAAAGTGACTCAGATTCAGAAATAACCATTTGTGCATATTTTACACTTTAACTGACGTTATTCGTCATTCAAACATGCACTGCACTTATGAAGAATCCTAATTTTTTGAAAAAGATTTAGAAAAAACTATTTCATATACATAACGTGCGTTAAAAAATCTGAAGTCGCGAAAATTCCTGTTTCCATCCATCAACGTTGTACACTGATTAACCCTTTTTCATCGAGTGTACGAAAAGTTTTGACGTTCTGGGTGGTGGCTATATCTGTTCTTTTCTCAATTTTAGTCAAATTTGATTTGTGTCACATTAATTATATTAAAGTAAAGACACACCTTTTGCAATCCATAGCTACCAAGGACGTCAATACTTTTTGTACACCCGATAGAATGATACCACTGTAGTGTGATTTTCCCCGGAAACTATAATCAGTGCAAATTGTTTGCTGTAAAAATTTAAATTTGTGAGCAATTACTTGCCCACGTAGGTTGGTTTTTATAATTGCTTTTAAGGTTAAAACTGTCACCTTGACTAAACTTGAAAATGTAGCGATGGGCAATAATTATTGCAAATAACCAAGAAAAAAAGCAAACATTGTTATAATAATTTTTTTAAATGCAATCAGCCTATTAAAATCAGTAACAAATGCGTAATAAGATATTTTAAAATTTTTAACTGATTTTTTTTATTGTAAATTATTTACTACTTTGTATTTTTGATGTTGACCACTGAAATTAATAGAAAAGGTTTAAGCTTTTTTTGTTTTTAATTTACGGTCACATAAAATTTCAGACATGTTTTATTAAATATTTCGGATTTACAAAATAAAACTAGTATTGTTTCCTGTTTTTCTAATCGAGTCATTAAAAAAAGTGTCAAATATTCTCATGTAGTGTGTAGTTGCTGTGTACGGCGCCCACGGCACAACTATATTACACTTGGCGACAAATAAGAATTGCATTTACAATAAAGTTAATGGCATTTTATTAGTTGAAGGTTAAAGGCCGTCTTTATGTACTTAGAAAATTTACTGTAATGTTCAGTTAAGGGTGATAAAACTTCAGTAATTTATTTCATTTAAAGTTTGACATTTCCCATGCAAGTTTCGTTGGGTTTTGTATATTTTAATTCAATTCACTTTTGTTTTTGCCAATTTCATTGCTAAAATTTTTCAAAATTTATTTTTATTGCACTTAATTCTTGTGAAACCTGAAGAATCGTTTATTTCAACGCAAAATAATAAAATAAATTGGTTAACTATTCGGGGACGAAAGAAAAGTAATCAAAAATAGTACAATGTATCCATCAGGCAAAGTAAAACGTTAAATGAAATTAAAAATTCAATTTTAACAGAATTTAATTAATTGATTACTTTTGTTTATAGTGTACTAATAACTTTTAATTGTATTTAACATTGGAGTATTGTTTTGTAATGCAAATTAAATATGATATTTCAGAAACTCCTAAAAATGACCACCAACGACGGAACGACAGTGGGCTTTGAATCCTTATCTTTTAAGAAAGTAATTCAAAGTTCATTAAGCTTTTTATGTATTTTGCCCACGTGTTCGTAATTCAGTTAGATTTGCGTCTGGTGATACATATTATATAACATAACCGTTCTTTGACCACAATTCCTATATGCAAGTCGTAATGAAAAATACATCGACACTTCTTTGGTTGTTCCAACTTGGTGTGCTTGCGGAATAATATTTTTAAACCGTTTTAGACATTTTTCAATAATAATGAATTTATATTTGCATATGTTAAGATGATATTGTGATTGAAAATTAAAATGTGATGTTCTATTTTTAACTGCATCAACGACTTCCAAGGTTCATGTTAATGGAGAATATGCAGCATGCAAAATTAACTAAAAAGATTCACTTATTTGTCTAGACATAACATGTTGCTCATTAATGAGCAGCGGTCATCTTTAATTGGCACCGTCAATTGTATATTTAATAATTAAAACACATAACCGGACCGTTAATACATATTGATTCTATGAACAAGATTTGATCTACAATTCAAAATATTCGTTTGCATTGAGACATGTGAACGCACACTAATATACATACTTAGCCTTTTGCAAGAAATTGCAATGTGAAAGAATGTAGTGTCAAGTTTTTCATCAAATACCTACTTGTTTGATTAGGCTTCGTTTTAGTCACTGGAAATTGCCGAGGCAGGCTATTATTAAGTTCTTGCGCAAATCACACATAATCTTAAGCATTATATAATCAAACAATATAAAAAGTACTGAAGTAACATATTGTAGTTAAAAGGATATGACAGGAATATTGTACCCGTTTACGTAACGAAGATGATTGTCATTACAAACGCTGACATTGTTAAGTGAAGCGCAACTCATCCTTTGTAATTACTTTTTCCCATTTAAGAGACTAGCTAACAAGATTTGTCCATTCCAATTTGAAAAATTCTTAGAAATGAGTAGAGTTTGCATAGTGCATTCTCGAATTTATTTTTTACAATTGCACGATATACTTCCTCCGTGTACCTCTCCCTTTTTTAAACAGTTTGTCGTTAACTTTAAGCGTAGTGTCAAGGGCAGTTTTTGTGGCGCCATTGTTAAAATTCATTTTACTACTGAATGGTATTTACATATTTGTCATTGTTATTTTTGAGTACATGAAACTGAACTTTTTTAAAAAATTTTATTAATGATTTGAATTGATTTGAAATCATAAGCACATTACTTTTAATTGACTCACGATTTTGTTGCTAATCTTAAGTTCCTGTCAAATTACAACTTTGCAAAAGACTATTTCGCCTAACCTTTTGGTTGAAAGTCAGTATTGTCATATCCTGCCTGTCCTAAATTTTTTTTGTTTCACATTCTTTAGCTACAATGTTTTTAAAATTTTTTTGATCAACACGAGAGCAATGGATTATAGAATAATATTTGTACATGTATCTTGCGATAGCAAGAAGTCAACTCGACCGTTAATAAAATAAGTTAACATCCTCTTAACGTGACGTTGAATATCGTCTTCCCAAAAAAATTCATGAATGAAGAAATTTGTTAGTCGTTGCATCGTTTTGCGGCATGGAATGTAGCATGAACTTTCATAAATAATCGTTGCACGACAAACCCTTGAAATTTAAATTTTCCTGCCATTAGATAAGTAAAAGCTAGTCAGTAGAAACGAGAAAGGTTAATCAATTCTCTATCCAGTGATTGTAACGCATCGTGATTTAAAACATTTAATTCGTGTACAACTTAATAACCATTTAGCATTGAATACTGACGTTTGCCATGTTAAAAATTTATGACTTTTAACACACCTTCTTATTGTCAAGGTCTTGCTGATATTCTGCCGATTATCTAAACTGTACTTTTCCTTGTTTGCTCAACTTTATTGGCGACATTTTACAGTCATGAGATTTTTCCGCTGTCTGAGCAAGCAGCATATCTTTGACTTCTCTATATAATTCACACGCGAAATTTCAATAAGTAATATTCTGCAAGTTTAACCATTCAGTCACGAATAGTTCCACTTTCGAATAACAATAGTAATATAATTTCGTTACATAAGATTTTTTACCACGCCTCTTATCCTATGTTTATGCGTAACATTTTCTGTTTTTCATCATCATAATGTTTTATTCCTTATTACTCCATGTACAATGTGAAGTGTAATGTTTGACCGGATTTTACTACACCTGCGGATTACGTGTTGTCAAGGAAAAGTTCTTGTTGACATAGTTGATCAAAACAATAGTAACAATTTAATGGGATTAGTGTTGTAGGACTAATAAATGTGATTAATTTTATTAATTTTATTTTATTACAAAACGTTTTGATGTATGAATTTATTTATTTTTATAATCTGGAAATGCTGATGTACCTACGTGCTTTTACGTTGTTATACTGGTTTAACTTTACCGCTTGTAAATAAATTACCTACACGAAAATGTTTATGACATCATCGTTTTTTACATTCATATGGTAATATGTTAGTGTTTTTAAAAGCTGGAGTTGTAATCTTGAGTATTTTTATTAATAACATATAAGTTTGATAAAGTTTTATGATATTGCTAATTTTTTCATCATCTAAAGTTGTTTTAATTTTGATCCTGTTCAAAAAAATAGTTCAGTTTTTTTAATAGAACTAAATTTCATGGCTTTTGTAAGATTGATAAGCGTCTCACCTTTTCTGTAAAATATTAGGAACCGCTCTTGAGTATTCATCGCTATTTTTACCAATGATAACTAGGTTAAATCTTTACTGTATTGTCAAGGTTATATTTTGCCAATTTTAATAACAACATCAAAACAAATTTTTGAACGTTTGGTATCTATCTGCATTGGTACTAATGTGATTGGAAGTTGCAGTTATAAGGTTATGGAGTATGCATTATTTCTAGATTTTAAACTTTAGAGGCCTATTAAATTTTTTATATTTAGAATTTATATTCCAAGATTAAAATTTTAATTAGGCAAAATGGCTGTATTCAGGTCAGGGTTTATTGATTTTTTCAAAAAGTATTCGCCACTATCAAAGTTGTTTATTGGCAATTTAAATTGCGAGGTCACATTCCACCAATATGTAGGAGTCAATTTTTATTTGGTAAAATTGTATTCGAAACTTCCGCAATTTTTTTCATATTATTTTTGTTATGGTTATGTGGGTGACAACAAAGTTTAATTTTTTTTTCTTCTGAAATTCTAATGAGATACTTTGATACTACGTCTTAGCGAAAACTAAATAAATTCTCTGATGGTGTAATGAAATTAATTTTATTTTATTATTTTATTTTGTTTTAATTCACTAATGTATCATGTGAAAACGGATATGTTGAAAGATTATTTTTTAATGCCGAGACTAGTTTCCTCATTAGTTCAAGTAATAAGTAAAAAGTGTTCTTTTAATTCTAACTGGATTTAGCGTGGGAAACGCCAGCACTTGATTAATTTGTTTCCTGTTCGTATTGAGCTTTTTGATTCTCGGCAAGTCGTATATCCCAAAACAAGCACTTTTGCTACCATGACAGTATTGCTGTTTTACCAATTTTAAAGAAAAAGAAGTACCTAAAACTGATTAACTAAAGACTATTTACAATTAAGTGCCTGAAACTTTCTGTTGTTATTTAACTCCATCTACCGGGTATTTTTTTAACAGTGAACATACAACTATTACTGTGTTCAATATTTAAAAAAATAAAGTCAATCGGTCAATATATTGTTGCGTACGCAACCAAACCGTACTATCTTTTTTATTTCTAAATTGGCATAGATGTCAAAATCGTTTGTATTATCAAGAATTGCGCGATATACACTGCAATACATTGTCTGATTGACATTATTGTTTTTAACATTAACCCTCATGTTCAATGTTAAAAAAAGGATTGCTTCCAAGTTACAATTTTGTAGGTAATTAAACACAATCGGCCATCAATTTAAATGAAGCAAGTACAAATAAATTCCAACGAGCTCGTTATTTGCGATTGCCTAACATTATGGTTTTTTAAATCATAATCGGATATCCGAAATTGATGTCACCTTAGTTGAGCAAACATCAAACGACATTAAGAGATCATGACTTGAATGTATTAAGTATTTATCCTTCTACTTTTCATACTAGATATAATTCTAACATGCAAATTTATTTATCCTTGAAGTATTACGTGAATAAGGTTGAAAGGAACAGTAATCGTTTATATACAGGAATTTAAACATTTATATTGGAACTGAACAATAGGTGTAGAAAAACACCTAAAGTGTTTTCATTAATGACTGTGATTATATCTACAATAGACAATTACATTTTATTTCCTTTGGATATAAGCGCGCCTCTTGATATGGAACAACCTTGATTTATCGTTTGATTATTTCAAAACTTTTGGAAGATTGGAAAAAAATAAAGTTAACCCACGCTCATCCTACTACTCATATTTTGAATTTCATTTGTTGACGTGAATGACGTAGATATTATAGCTTCTGCAGTACAATTATTATAATTAGCCATGCACCACAACCACCACGATTAAGCTCATTAATGTTCTGTTGTATAGTTAAAATTATGAATGTAATGATTTGCGTTTTTATAAAAGAGTATTTAATAGAATTTATGTACAGTGGAACCGCCTTTACTTGTCACTTTTCCTTCAAAGTTCATCTAGCAGCAGCGGCACCTATCGGTTGACCTTACTACTAGTTGACAATGGTTCTGCTGGTAGCGACTATGAGAATTATATCGTTATTATATTTATAACTTTAATTTAAAACAAAATTTATTATATAAAATTTATAGCTTTCATAATTATCCGTGGAAATGCCAAAGTGTGCCTACTTATAAAGCGTTTAACATGAATCAGATTTTAGATTCTACTTTATTGTCAATTAAACTTATTGTTTATTGTGTTCTGTAAGTTTGAGATAACGGAAATTTAGTTTGACAAATAGTTTATTGTTCTTAAGTTGTATGTACCCACGATTTTCTTCAAGCGTATTTAATAAATTTATTGTATGATGCATAACATAATGTTGCTCAATTTAACTATGTGTTTATGTATTTTATTTTGCTTTGTTGTGTTGCTGTGTAACTAATATTGCTTACCTACATGAGTGTTGTGGCTTTTAGATGATTCAGAGGAATCTGTAAGAAATGTCTCGACAGCTTTTGGAAAACATGGTCTAAGTGGTAAGTCAATATTTGTCGAATTTCAGTTCTTTCTTTAGGCGATATTGTACAACGAGTTATTTTGCTCGCCCGACTTTTTGCAATAAACTGCTTTCAAAATTTTCCATTTCCATTTTCTGTATATAATATGTATGTATGTACAAATTGGTGCTAGACATGTATGCAATATTTTTGATGTTTTCAAAACATTAATAACATTAGACCGTCGTAAGACAGTTTAGTTTTACTCTACTGATGACCGGTCGTTGCGATAGTAATCCTGCTCAGTACGAGAGGAACCGCAGGTTCGGACATTTGGTTCACGCACTCGCTCGAGCGGGCGGTGGTGCGAAGCTACCATCCGTCGGATTATGCCCGAACGCCTCTAAGGCCGTATCCTTTCTAGTCAAAGGTGGCAACGATATCTCTAGGAGTTCCGAGGGTCGAAAGGCCCCATACAATGTGACTTTATTAGGCGGCGGACGTTCGCGTTCGTCGTCGCACGGGCCCTTTTCACCGGGACGGACGTCAGACCGACAGCGAGATCTCATCGTTAAGTCGTGCCGGTCTCTAACGGTCGATCATCGATGTCGGAACTCGGAATTGTAAGCTTTGAAAATTATCATCTAGAGCACTTTTCAGTTCACTGTCAAGAAAATCTTCTAACGTTTCCTTTTTTTTTTATTTGTAAAGAGGAAATCACAAACTGTAAGATGCATGTCTAAATTTACATTCTGAATGAAATTGAACTATGTTTTTAATATTAATCAGTGTGATCTACTTATCTACATTATCATTTATCTAACTATTCTCACCTCTCAATAATCTGTAATTTAGTGCTGGCAGTATATACATATTTGCTTGTTCTAACACTTGTAATATTATAAATGTTATAACATTTTTTGAAATTACTCAATAATTAATATACTTCAAATTGTTGAAAAAGATTTATTATGAGTCACGAAACAAGTAACTCGTGCACAATATCAAGTATTACTTCAGGTGATAATTTGTTTCCTTATTTGTTATCCTATCCGCTGGTTTGCCTTATTTTGTAACACATTGCATGTATTGCATGTTGCTAGACGTACAAGAAGTTGATGAAATCGAAAACGATCCCCTGGGTCCGCCCGTTGATTTATCACCAAGGCGAAAACGTCACTCTTCATCGAGTAAGTGTATTCGCAATTAGTACTTTATCATTATCGTTGCTGTAAAACGTGGCTACTTCTGTAAAATTACGGACTTCAATTGAATAATTCAATCGAATCGCAAGTTTTACGTAACAGTAAAAAGCGTAATTACTGCAGTTAGAAATCTTGCGTAGGAAACATTGTAAATTTGAAAATTTAGTTTAGATCTTTGTTTATATTGATGCAGAAATTGTTGTTGATATTGAGTTTAGCGATTAAATCTTTCGAAATATGAACAGTTTCATTTCATGCATTATTGGCAGTTGATGTGGTATAAAAAGAATTCACAGATTTAATTTGTTTGCTTGTAGTATACCTACTGAATTCTTCATGCCATATAGTGTACTTCATTTTGTGTTTTTATGTTTCTATTTTCATACTCATGCTTTTTGTGTATACATATACCTGTTTTGAGACCATATATCAAAAATTTATAATTGGCATGGTACTTTTATTAAAAGTACTATCGTTACTTTTCCTTATTATACAGACTGTTTCCTAAGTACAGTCGTGGTCGTAGAAAACTAGTACACTCTGTGACACATTCTGTATAAATTTCTATCTATATATCTACCTTTGTTCAAATTTGAGATAAACATTGCCAACCAATTTTTTATCTACCTTTGTTCAAATTAGCAATAAACATTGCCAACAAATTTTTTACTTTAGAAAAATTCTGTATTCGCGTCAGACACTATTTTTATCTTTTGCCCAATGAATACGATTAGGATTCTTAAATGTAATCAAGCAATTTTTAATTTTTGATATGTGGTGCTGTGTGTGCTTGCTTCTTGCACTTTATTTCCATTGTGCTTTTGTGTAAACTTAGTTGGTAGTACTGGTTCTTCCATGGACGGACTATGGGATACGCATCCTCGCCGTCTGAGTGAGGCTGGTCTAAGTCGCCATGCAGGTACATTTTTTGCTTCATTTTGTCTTGCCGTACAATTCTATCCACATAAATGTCGTCTATAACAGTTTGTGTATTTTTCTTATCTTTTGCACTTCAACACTTCATCCTACACACAAATTATTCTTCTACATACTTTTATAATATATTACATACCATACAGAGGAGTTACGTCGGCAGTAATTTTTTATACATAAATTCGTGTAGGTTGTCGCTAGTTTTTAACATTTTTTTTATGCATAAACAATTCAGATTCAACAGTGTTGACTGAAGATACCGATAGCTTTATCATCGGGCAAAGAGTTTGGGTCGGCGGCTCAAAACCGGGTTCGATAGCCTACATTGGCGAAACACAGTTTGCTCCGGGAGAGTGGGCAGGAATCGTTTTAGATCAACCAATTGGTAAGAGTCGCACTGACGTTTCCTTCCGTCCAAATTACTTAACTTTATGTAGGTAAAAATGATGGGTCTGTGGGCGGAATTTGCTATTTCCAATGTGAACCCAAACGCGGAGTTTTTTCCCGCTTAACTCGTTTGACTCGCCAGCCACTGGGCCAATCTGAAGCTGATATGACCTTTTCAACTACTTCTACTCACAATGGTTCTGCTAGAAAGAGCCCGTTGTCACCTACTGGAAGCACAAAAAGCCTTCAAAAATCGTTTCAATCGTTGAGTAAGTCTTTAACACCGGAATCAAAAAACGCACTGTGTGGGTATCACTGCTTTAGGTACATCAAATACAAGCTTAACATCAGCCGCCCACGTTGATTATAAAGTAGGTGATCGAGTGATTATTAAATCAAGTCAAGGTTCCAAAATAGGAACTTTACGTTACCTCGGTGAAACGGAATTCGCATCAGGTGAATGGTGTGGAGTCGAATTGGATGAACCTAGAGGAAAGAATGATGGAGCTGTTAACGGAAAGAGGTTAATAGATTCGTTTCAGGCGTTAATATACTGAAAAATTACAATTGTAGATATTTTGAGTGTCGCTCGAATTTTGGACTTTTCGCTCCGGTGGCAAAAGTTAGCAAATCACCTTCAAATCGAAAACCAGGAAATTGTATTGTACATTCTGGTACTGCAACACCCACACCTGTAATGAGAAGGGCTGGGTCTAAGGAATCTATGGCTTCCATGACCTCGGCAGTTAGCGCCGCTTCTAGCGTGCGAAGGGTAAGACTTGGAATTACTTCTTTAAGTTCTCAGGTATGTTAAATAGTAGGTGTATGGTTCATTTTATTTGATACTTGTTATTTGATATTAAATTCGAAATTAGTTTCAAATAATCTGAAACAATCGTGCTCAACACCAACCCCAGCCATTTGTGGAAGCCGGTCACAGTTTCGGTAAAAATGCATGATAGCATGTTATTGACAGTTTCCCTCGTACTTTTAAAATCAGTAACTACTAGTTGAGTAATCTGTTTTAGATATCATATTTGCTAGTTTCTCACAGTTGGTTTGTGTTGTATTAATCTAGTTGATCTGTTACAATTGAAATTTAATACTGCTATGATTTGATACTAACACGTTTTTATGTGTATTTTTTAATCTAATAGAAAGGCGCCCCCAAGGCAGTATCAACCCCTATTTCTTCGAGACCGGCTCTTCAGGTAACCTACTGAAAGTGATGAATAATTCTGTTTAAGCGCATCGCAACGGCATCGGTTTATGTTGGCTTTTAAAATGGGGAAGTCTAATTTTTTATTAACAAAGATTGTATATAACATACAGTTGTAATTGTTATGATTTAGAGTTGTTTTATAACTACTAAATTTTTCAAATTAAATTTTTGTTTTAAATGTTTACTTTTATATTAGGTATTTATATTGTAATGTTAATTAAAAAATGTTTATTAATGAACTTATTCATAAGCATTGTAATAATAAATATACATGCAACCCTTATGAATACTCCTTTCTGAATTACTCTTACTGATGTTACTGTGTTATTATTTATGCGCATATTTACCTATTCTGTTGCCAATTTTTGTTGGGAGATAAGATTTAAATTCAGGTTAATCCTAAACTCTTACACAAATAATATTCTTTGGGAGCAGTGAAATGGTGAAAAAGTAGAAGATGAATTTCCTAAAATTCTATTATAAGATTTCGGGTCGCATGACAAGAATAATTCAAATCAAACTTTAATTAAGTTAAGTTACAGTTGCCGAATTTACGTCAAAAAAACACATAAATCATGTAATTCAATAAAATTGCAGTATTAAGTGCTGTTATTTTTGATTTTGTAATATAGGGTGACCATACATATCTGTGATCCAGGTAGCCATAGAATGACCTAGATGTTGGTTAGTACATATTGTATTTCATTTATAGTAATAATATACCTAAGCTTTACTGTTATTGCCAATCTACAATTCAAAAGTAATAATTTTGATAAATGGGTATTAATTACATAAATTAATTACATGCAATAATAAATATTTATAGCCACCTTGTGTTTGTAAGAAATAAAAATTTTTAGGTCACAAAAATTTTCTGTGTCCTGTCTTCATCAAAAATTTATAATTTGAATGTCATTGCTAATAACGAGTGAGTATTGAGCATCATTGTTATTTTATCTAGTTTTTAATTTACTTAATAACCATTACCAGTAGTATTTCATATTTTCAAAGCAGATCAATTTCTACGCAATTTTATAAATAACTAATTAAATTACATTGTTATTTAAACGCGACTAATTGCGCAATTAATTTCTGTTGTTAACCCAGGTTAACTAAAATGGCGATTAATTTAATAATGAAAAATATTATCACAGCTATCATAATTAAACTTGTTTTTGTTTTACTTTTTGAATTTATTATACCTCGTTTTTTAATTCCAGACGCAGTTAGAAGGTTGGGAAAAAAATATTTTTTTAACTTTATGTTGGTAGTAGTCGGGGCTTAATACCGTAACCTATACAATTTTGACAGAGCTTTTGAAGCTTTGCTCATAGCAAGTTTCTTTCGAAATGACCATATTGCTTCCTTCGCCAGAAGCGTTTTGTGCTCTATTTTCTAATTTTAAATCTTAAAGTGTCAGATGTAAAATGCCATTATCATCAACATTAAGTTAAAAAAAAATTTTGCAGCCTTTTTTAAGCACATCTGGATCTAAAGAACGAGGTGTAGATCGTCATTAGAATAACATTTTGTTATTTTTGAGTAGTGTCTGTTGTTTTGAATCTTTGATTACTTATGTACAATTACACTTCTCAATGGAAAACCGCCTTTTTAATATGAAGAATATCATTTCAATTATTGTGATTGCTGATCGTTGTAACATATACCGTACGATAGCAAACTTCTACACTCTAAAAGTACGAATGTTTTTTTTTTAATTTTGAAAATTGGAGAAATTCGACCCAACTTAAGGGAAACTTCAACTTTGGGAGCACTGGAGTTACAGAGAATTGACCGTACCAAACGTATGTTATAAATTAAGACTATAACAAAATAATAAGCGTTGAGGTTGAGTGTTATGAGTGTGAAGTAAATGATTGTGTAGGTTTATCATGTAAAGCTGTGCACAAAAATAATTGAATTGTAATGGAGTGTATAATAAATGTTCGCGGACTTCAATAATTAGATTAGCAGCAACCCCCACGTTACAATTTTTATGCGCAATTTTTAAAGAATTATGTTACCTGGTCCAATACATCTGTTGCGGCAAGATTGATTACTAATGGTGCCTTTACATTGCTCGATTTTAACATCCGATTTTCTATTCGAATTTGTCTCGAATGAAATATATATTTACCTTTACACTATCCAAGAAAATGACCTCTTTACACATGCGTCAACTTAAAAAATATGGTGCATTTCATAATGTCATGTGGGAATAGATTATACCCTAAACTTCTGTACTGATTAGTGTTTGAAAGTTTACTGTATAACTGTTTTTTTTTTTAATTCGACGTTCCGAAAATGGTTTGAGAATGTTATCGAGGAGCATGTTAAGGAGAAAACTTCTGGAAGCTTCTGGAAGAAGTTCAATTGACAACACGTGGTACGAGAAACGACACGAAACGACAGTGTACGATATCTCGTATGAGAGTAGGTACGGTCCTATTCTTGAGAAATCGAATGTTTTCTCGGATGCACGCTCGAATGTTGGAACTCGAACAGTGTAAACACAAAAATATGCCGTTTGAGCTGCTCGGAACGAAAAATCGGATGCAAACTCGGACAATGTAAAGAATTTGGAGGCGACTCGTTGTGATAAAAATGGTTAAATCACTGCTTTTCAAATCTGGGTAAAGTGCCCACCATTAGGTTTTACTTTATTAAAATTTACCAACCAAGTGAAATGGAACTATTTTTTTTATTTTTTTTATCTGTGCACCGATAAGGTCAGATAGTGTAACAATCGTATATTATTATACAAGTTTTATAAGACGATCTATTGTCATACGAGTAAGTTTGAGGAGCGACGAGTGAAGCGAGGAGTGCTCTAATGTTACGAGTATCTCTTAGTTTTATGAAAATTTGAAAATTCTGCTTTCTAAATATTCTAAGGATTTTTAGGATTAGGTACTGGTTGTGTTGGTATTTGTCATGTGTCATATGTCAACTAAAATTTCAAATTTAAATCTCGTGGAATATTTTTGTAAACAGTCGTGGAAGAATGAAGTTGTACACTTGGTTTGACCTTGACAGGAGCTCGCTAGAGATGCCGGATGCCGGCCAGCGTGCTATTACAGCAAAACCAACGTAATATGTATAAAAAAAAAACAAAAACAATTTCACGAAAAGTTGCTTTGTGACACTACTTTTAGTTTCACAAAGACTCACTTATGACACCAAAGTAAAAAAAAATACATATTGCTATTTAATTAATACCAATTAGCATTTAAACACTGATAAGCAATTTTAGATAATAAAAGAATGTTGAAGTGCAGAAAATTCTTTTAAACTTTTAAATTGTCTACATAATTAAAGCTTTTTTTATGTTTTATTAATCACCAATTAGAATCATACAACAATTCTATAAGCTAATAATTAAATGACCAAGGCTTTATTTAGAGACCTTACTTGACATGGAGGATTCCTCCAGCGATGAGACCTGCACCTCAATCTGAGGTTGATTGGCCAATTTCATTTTAATCTTCTATTGTGTTGCCGCAAAAGTGGTTGAAGTGGGTTTGTATGTGCTTCGAGCCTGGTGCAGTGATTATTAAAGTGTAACTGCATTGTTTTGGAGTGCTGTCATAAAATATAGTACCATAAAATAAATTTGTATTTGCTGATATACGTGGGTCACGTCAAAATTGTAGCAAATCAAAAAATCTAGTAGGCCAAAGCAAAAACAAAAGAGTTATTAAAAAAGTTATGTACTTACCTCTGCACTTATTGTTTTGTTAAAGTGAAATCTTGTAACTTAATTTTGACCCATAGAACAACCGCCGTAGTCGCCTGATCAATTCACAAACCATTATTTTATCCTTCGGCTATTTTTTGGACTAAAGAACATTCATGTCAGGAAGAAAGTGATACCACAGTCGACTTTCAAGCAGTGGAAAGAAATAATGCCCGAGTGCATTATTATTTTTGGGAAATTAAATTCTAGAAACTTTGTTATTCTCAATCATTTTGGCGTGACCCACGTATAAATCCTATCAGGATAATAGGATCTTGAATAGAAATAAATAATTGCTTCAAATCTTTACCTGAAGGTGCGTTTTAAAAATTGTATTTACCTAATGGTTCGATAGTAATTCATTTTGTTACATTTTTAACTTATTTTAAAATTGGAAGTCAAAAGTTTGTAGAGTTGGCAAGTTTTAATGAAGTTACATTAAAAGCAAATTCATTTTAGGCAGTGATTTGCAAGTTGGTAAATAATAACACAGTATAATCATATTCCAACGATTTCTGTTGGGTTCTATTGTACCAAGAATTGCAATTCAGGTTAATCAAAATTACACAGTACAATAGGTTTTTACACCTACGAAAAAGTTATGTTAGATTGGATCGTTCATTATAGCTTTCAGTTCAGTTGAGCCTTTCTTGGCTGCAACTACTTGACGTTGCCTTTGGAGTCTCAATTTTGACGATATAACACGCGATTTTTGAAATAGATTTTGGTGTGGTTTTTCGTTGTGTTCTAATTTACATAGAAAAGGTGAATAAAGGTTGTGCTTCCCATAAATAAGATAGTTGTTGCGGGGACGTTTGGAGTAATGTTCCGTTAAGCCGTTGCCGGTGCATGCGATGAAGACTTCTGCCGAATTAGTATTTAGAGTATGTATGTTATTGTTGGGACAGGATGTGCTGCGGGAGAAACAACAACAGATCAACCAATTGCTTAAGGAAGCCGATCTTGTGAGGTCCGAATTCACCAGGGCCGCCAGTCAGGCCGACGATGCCGAACAGAAATTAGCCAAATTACAATCGGAATATGAACAGGTATGGTCGTCATTAAAAGAATCAAAATTGTGGATTATGATTTACCGAAATTAACGTTATACTTTATCATTTTTGAATTTAAAATTATTTAGTTTTGTGTTAAATTAATAATACAAGCAAAATCAATTTGGAAATAATAGTGAAAATGTATGAATTCATTGGTTTCGAGATTATGATGAAATCAGTGCAAACAATGAGAAGTTATCAAATAATTGCCCTATACCTACTGCTTAATCCGTTCCACATTACAAAATTTCACAGAGAAAAATTAAATCTCTGAACAAAGACATCTATTTTTAATCGTACTTTGAACTAAAAGTTGTTTTTTGTATGAAAGAAATGGAAGAAATACAGTCGAACCCATGTAAGCACGAAAAGTAGACAATTCGTTACATACGAGTATGAACTTTTTTATGCGCGTACACGATTTTTTTAGGCGGATAAATGCTTAAATTTGTTAAAAATCAAATTAAATTTTCAATACTTTGATGCTAGAAAATCTACACTTCTTGTGGTTGGCGACGAGTAGAAACTTTAACAAGCATTATGCCGTTGTTATTAGCCACCAAGCATACAGTCACGAGTTAGTGGTGATGTCAATTGTTAGTTGCTTTTTCCAAGCTGGCGGGCGGAAAACGCCCAAATTATATGTTTGTTATAATGAGTAATTTTGAACGAACGCTTACAAATATATTAGAGGCAGTTTCAACTAACAAAATCCTTTAATTAGAGATTTCCAGTAACCACCAATCTAGAAACCAGTAAATTATTTCAAGCATATCTGCATTGCCATGTTCAATAGCAGAAAGATGAGCTTGTGGAATTGTTAATAATAATTAAACGTAAGGATAAGTACATTTTCATTACATGATATAAACTACTTTTCCCTTTCTTACATGAAAATTGTTAAGCGCGCGGGATACTGCGCTACTGACTGTAGTTACTTTGGTAAATTCGTGACTTCATTATAAATGAGTTTTACTCTATTAACCTAAATGATTATCATTTAAAAATGAATTGTTATAACCCACTGATCATAATTGTTCTTTTATTGTTTCTAAAATATCATTAAACCATCAACAAACAGCTAATGATAATAAAATCATAAAACTCGCCATTAATATTAATTTATATACAATGGAGTAATAAATAAGTGCCAATTGTGTTCGCAAATGCATGAATGGTATATTAACTTAAATATTTAATTGTATAATTAAAAAGTTTGTATTGTTAATGTAATGGGTAATGATAGTTGTCGATTAAATAGTAACATACATACTTACAAATTGTGTCAGACTTATCACAATAGTCAAACTTAGATTTTAGTACAACTAACTAGTCATACCTACCACTAATATACTAATATACTAATATAATAGGAACCACTTAACTCATTCTACATCCATTTGTGATTGACTTACTGAATTCTCTTATGTTAACAAAGCAAGTAAAGCAGTGGTGCTGAAAGAATCATTACTATTTACTATTAGTGTTGAATGTTAAAAGTTTGAATGTATGTATAGGTTTTCTAAAAACATTACATTGAGAAATGTGAATTTATTTTGTGACCTTAAAGTAATTTACTTTCAAACCAAAATTAAAAGTTCACTTTCATTAATGAATCAATGTTTTATTTTTTTACAGTATCGATCTGATTGTGAGTTAAAAATTCGGGAATATGCGCACGTTTTGTCAGATCTAAAAATTGACAATAAAGAAATAGTAAGTCAATTGGAAGATGAAAAACGGAAAAACGAAGATCTACTTTTCAGATATGAAGAGGCCGCCTTCTCCAAAGTCGACGTGGAAGTATGTATATTTTAAATTATTATAAAATTACAAACCGACTGAAAATCTTCTTTCATTAATATTTATTCAAATTATTCATTCGCAGTTTTTTTCATTTGACGCTTTATTTACACTAATGAAAGAATTAAAATTTTACATTTATTACAGCGTAATGTCGCACTGCAACATGTAAGTTTACAGTGATCGTGTTCAGTGTTTTCAAGTAATTTTGTTAAATATGCATGTTTAACAAGTTTTGATATTCCTTTCTGGATGTATTGCTGCATAATAAATACAAAACCGCATAAAATAATGTAATGGGATTCTTATGGCCAGTTGTTCGGTGAAGACTTACTAAGCTCGAGCTTTAGTAAACTCGGAGGAAAAATATAAAACTAAAAAAAAATGTGTTGGCAATGCTGAAAATTTAAATTATTGTTTACTTCACTTCATTTCCCCATTTGTTCATGTGCCAATTTAAAATATAGAAAAACGTGGAATTATGTACTGAAATATATAATGTGTGAAATTGCAGCATTGCCAACACGGTTTTTTAACTTTTTATTTTTCCCCCGGGTTCGAGTTTAACCCTTCACTGAACAACCGGTCATTAATCATTGCAGACTCTTAACGGTATCTGGGTTACTGACAACTAACTAAATATGGTGGACGTTAACATTAAAGTTTCCTTAACATTTTTTAAAATTAAATCCATTAAAAAAAGCATGAAATTACGTTCTTATCTTTTACATTCAATTAGATGTCTTTGATTTGTCAAATACAGAACTCTTTTCATTTTTAAAAGGCCACGAATGAGGAAAATTTAAATCGGATAAAACGTTTAGAAAGTGAATTACAGACCGAACGACAAAAAGTTGAGAATCTGGAAACAGATTCTAGTAAACTTTTTGAAAATGAAGAGGCTCTTGCCAAAGCGCGCGAGGAACTTGCAAATGTTAAAAATGAATTCGAGTTGACGCGCCACAAACGCACTGAATTAGAAGATGAGAGAACTCGGTCTAAAGGTAAGTATTCATTTTTATTTAGGACGAATATGAAACTTTTACCAACAGATACGATGGATGCGATGGAGAAAGAATTGAAAGCAACTAAAAGCACTTTAACGGAAAAAGTTTCTATTTTGGATACGCTGACGCAACAATTTTCTAAATCTACTGAAGAGCATCGAGTTATTCGTGGAAATTATGATAAAGAAATCGACGATTATAAAAGTAAAATAGAACTCGGGAAAACATCTTGTGAATTTCAAAATCAGGAAATTGAAGCGTTGCGTGAACGGCTGGACCAGACTTTCGTGATGTTGAATGGAAAAACGGAAACATTAGAAATTACCATTAAAGAGAAGAACGAAATGGAAAGTACTTTACGAAAGGAATTAGAAGATCTAAAAGTTGCACTTGATGCTAAAGTTCTTGAAATTGTTAGGAAGGATGAAGAAATCGCTAGTCTGAAGAATGAAGTCCAAACGGTTAAAGTTGATACTGACGAGAAGTTTTCTGAAATAGAGCGATTCCGGCGTAGCATGACTGAAGTTGAGGTTTCTTATAAGAAACAACTAGAAGAAACTAAAGAATTGCTACTGAATAAAACTTCGGAATTGGAAGAAGCTGAAAAGGTGTGCGCCATCAAAATTTCTAAAGCAGATGTATCGCTACAAGAAAACGAAAAATTAATTCATAAACGATCATCCGAAAATGAAAAATTACAGAATGAAATTCTAGAAATGAAACAAGCCTTGGATCGCACAAGTTTAGAATTACACGAAAGACATTCGCGACAAATTGAAAATCGGGAATCTCAACTTATGGCCATGGCTGCAGAGATACAACAAAAAAATGAAGAGATAGCGAAATGTTCCATCGTTACCACAAAATTAGAAGACGATCTTTGCACACGAAATACCGCCATTCAGAAGTTACAGGCAACTCTAGATGTGACCAAAGAGCAGTTACAGAACGAGGCTTCTGTTGTAGCAAAAGCTAACGAGCAAGTATCACAGATGCAATTGACAATCGGAGATTTACAGCGACAACTCCAAACTACAGACGAGAGATTAGCCGAACTGCAACAACAAAAGGAACACCTTGAAGAGGAAATTGCATCTTTCGTGAGTTCTTCAGGAGATTACAGCATTAAATTCGAACAGTTAAATAAGGATATTAGAGAAAAAGAAAGAGTTTGGGAAATGTTGCGAGAGGAATATGTGAAAAAATTGCAACAATCGCAGCATATCCAACAAGAATTGCAAATCAATTTGGCGCAAGTTGTAGAACAAGCTGCGAATGAGAAACAACATTACGAGGCGAAACTGAAATTGGCCTTGGAAAATGAATCACAGTTAAGGATTCAATGTGAAACAAGCAACACTGAAATAACAAGGGTTCGAGATGAATTGCTCCTCAAAGTTACGGCATTACAGCACGCAAATGATGGAAACGCACTTATACTTAAAAAGAATGCCGATGAAGCGTCTGAAAATGAACGGTACCTTAAAGAACAACTGCACAGACTAAATACTGATTTGCAAAAAACTACAGAAACTTGTGACAATAAAATAATGCAGTTAAACTCTGAAGCCGCAGAACTAAAGAATGCACTTCAGAGTAAATCAGAAGCACTCATTGAAGTTGAGGCTAAATTTAAACACGTTGTTGCCCAGACTAAACAAATCGAAGTTGATATATCACGAACTTACGAAGAACAACTAAGAAAAATAGATTTCCAATTAATGGAGAAAAATGGACAACTAAAGCAGATGGTGTCACTAGTCGAAACACTCAAACAAGACTGTCTGAAACGCGGATCAAATGTGGCCGAAAAAGATGTTCAAATCAGTGAATTAATTTCGGAATTAGAAAAGGCACGTCAATTTAATGCCCTTCTGGAAAAGGAAAAAGACGAATTGCAATTACAACATTCGCATACAGATACACTACAATCAGAATACGCTGAAAAATGCAACAATTATTTAAATCAAGTAGCACATTTGACCCAAGAAAGCGAAGCAAAGAACTATTTGATTGAAAAACTTCAGTTGGAAAAAACTCAGTACCTTCAATTCTTCCAACAGTTACGGGTAACTGAAAAAGAGAAACAAAACCTCATTAAACAATTAGAGAATTCCGTGGATCTGAACCAAGAATCTGGAAAATGTCCCAATCTATTGGAATTGGTTAAAAATCTTCAGGTGAATCAAGATTTTGAACTGCTGACGAAAATCTCTGAACTTCAAGCTATTTTGCAAACCACTAATGATGCATTGGCGGCGAAGGATGCCCAACTGGAAGCTCAAAGGGTTGATATACTCCGTCTTCAAGCTGAACTGTTGAAGGTAAGTTTAATGAACAGTTTTCTCTTTAGACTTTGCCTGTATTAGGTTTATCTTGTCTCCAAAAATTTTGTCTGGATAGATTATTGATTCTGAATGGATGTTGTCAGCCACTAACAACAAACTGCCGCGCAGCTTGTAACGGTTGACAGGAGGTTTGTTAGTAAACCGATTTAAAACGGTTTCCAATTATCAGGAATACCCTCACTTTGTTTGCAAACATGTTTTCTCTGTGACTAGTAGCTTTTTCCTGTTTTTTATTTAAATCTGTCACGTTATGTTGAATAGCTAATTGTTATTTCTCATTTTTTTACTTATTAAAGAGAATCTATCCAAACAAAATTTTCCGTCAGACAAAAAATGTACATATTTTTTTCATTTTTTCATTTTTTTAAATTCAGATTCAAGAAAGCATTGCAGCCCAGATATCATCAAACCCCACGCAAGGAAATGGAAATGGAGTAAGCTTTGTACCACGTTCAACACACACACCGATAAGTATATTGCAAGGCCCTTCACAACCTAATCCATTACAGTTACAGTTGCAATTGCAATTAGCTAAAAATTCATACATGCGCATGTACGATAAGTTTGTTGCTCTCCAACGCGAAAGCGCTTATTACATTAATAATTTGATGGAGGTTATTAAAAACGGCGACGGGAAAAATATTGCAAATACAATGCAACAAATATTCGGCAATCAAAAACGCTACGCCGATTTAAAAAATAAAATGAATCTAGATCGATTTAGATTACAGAAATCAATTCAGGGTGTTTTGATATATTTACAAGAAAAAGATAATATTATAAATGCCCAAGTGCGAGAAATTCGAAAATTACAATATAACTATAACAATTTGCCGGTTCAATGCAAATTAATGCCACCGATACCCGATTCGAAATTAATCAATCCCAATAATGAATTCCAAATCGAACTTGAAAAAACGCAAGCTCTGTCAAAAGCTAGGGAAGTTCACATAGGTAATCTGAAACAACAGTTAATAGCGTTACAAAATTATTTGAAGACATCATTTAAAGCCAATGCTTTCGGTCAAAATTGCTCTACAGAGGTAAAACTTATTCCTGTGACGCAATCTTGTCCAGCATTTGGGCGAGCAGTCCAACCATCAAATAAAAAAATCTATCTAGTTCAAAAACCTAATTTGACAATCAAAGAAATTCCGAGACCCTGTCCTAACCTACCCACACTGATTCGACCATCTTATTGCGTGACGCCATCGACTTACGTTCAAGAATTAGCAATTAACGGATACCATTCATTTATTACGACAAACTTCAAAAGAGAATTGTACAATTTACTATTGCAACAACAATTTTGCGCTGCCCAACAACCTGTTTTGTCGCCTGCCCTACCTAGAGTTGTAATTAGAAAGGTACCCGTTAACGTTCTTCGACCTGTTCCTATTCGTTATCCACCAAAGATAATTTACAAACTTATTCCAATTTCCGCTCCAAATTCACCAACGAAAATTCAATATTTGCCATCTAGAATTGTTTATATTCGTATTCCGATACCTCAAATTCCGCGTGTGATAACAAAACAAGTTCCGATAGTAAATAGAATTGCAGTACCCTTCATTGTACGCCATCCTCCAAGAATTTTGATTCGTAAAATGCCCGTATATATTCGCGTGCATTTACCACCACAAGTACCTGCTCCCGTTCCAATTTCTTTACTCCCAAGAACCATAGTTAAAAAAGTTCCATTCCCTGTACCGATTTTACAACCAGCGAGGATTAAATTCATTCGCGTGCCTGTAGGAACACGACCTAGAATGGTTATTCAAAAACTTCCCACTTTCTTCCCGCCAAGAGTAATTATTAAATATATTCCAATACCGATGCCGCCCAGAGCAGTGATAAGGCGAATTCCTGTTGTGTTGCCGCCCAAACAAATTGTAAAGCAAATTCCAATGCCTTTCCCAGTTATTTCCCCTCCAAAATTAATGTATAAAGTAGTTCGTGTGCCTATTATTAATAACGTTCCCCATCCCTACCCACGAAAAGTCCCCGTTTACTTACCTCCTAGAATAGTTATAAAACCAGTTCCTGTTTCAGTTCCTGTATCATTACCACCACAAATAATCCAACAAAATGTTCCCATTCCGATTACTCTGCCGCCTAAGCTGATAATGAAAACAGTAAAGGTTCCTGTACCGGTTCAACTTCCACCGAAATTAATACCAAGGTTTATAATTCGGCAAGTTCCAAAATTAATTCTGGTTCCTTCTCCTCCACGAGTTATCATCAGAAATGTACCAATTGGTACTCCGCCTCAAATATTTGTAAAAGAAGTCTCCGTTCCAGTTCCTACGCCAATACCAGCACTTCCACAAGTTATAACTAAGACTATTCCAGTTGCTTTGCCACGATTCGTCACTAAACCAATACCAGTTCCAGTCACACAAATAAAATATTTACGCGTTCCACAGATTATCTCAAAACCTTTCTATGTGCCGCCCCAAGTGTTAGTAAAAAAATTGCCAGTTCCCGTTCCCGTTCCTTATCCGCAACCTCCAAGAATTATTCGTGTTCCTATTTTACAACCTCCAACAGTTTCTGTGAAGTATATTCCGGTGAGAGTTCCTCAGCTTATTCGAATACCTATTACACTTCCTCGTTCAGTTATTTGCAAACAAGTTACAGTTCCAAGAACGATTGTTCAACCATCTAAACAGGTTTATGTTCCGGTGCCTGTAATGCAACCGCCGAAATTAATTATCCGTGAAGTTAAAGTCCCTGTAATTATTGGCAATTCTTGCCCGAAATCTCAAATTTTGATTCAAAGGGTTCCTGTTTATTCACCACCAAGGGTTGTCAGTAAACCGATTGCACTTCTGGTACGACAACCTCCGAGAATGATATTCAGACCTATTACACTACCTGTACCGTATCCTGTTATTCAACGAATTCCTATTAATATGCCTCCAAAGATTATATCGAAGCAAGTTCCTGTACCGTTTCCAATAACATCGCCACCGAGAGTAATTATCAAACGCATACCACTAGTATTACCACCGCAATTTGTGATTAAGCGAATACCTGTTCCAATACCGTCCCTTCCAAAAATATTGCCTCCTAGAGTTATTTTAAGAAATGTTCCTGTAATTTTACCACCTACAGCGGTGCCCGTTCCAGTACTTTTACCTTCACGAGTCTTTGTAAAACCAGTGCCGGTTATTCAACTCCCGCAAAATCTTATTAATCCTGTACCAGTACCTAGAATGTTGCCACCCAGAGTAATAATGAAACAAATACCTGTCGTCTTACCACCTAGAACGATTATCAAAAATATACCGGTACCTGTTCCTGTAAGATCACCACCAAGAATTATTATAAAAATAGTTAAGGTACCTAATAATGACATTCGTGATCCACAAGTAATTACTCAACGGGTACCTATTTATTTACCGCCTATGACTGTTATTAAATCAGTTCCTTTGGTTTTACCACCAAAAATATTCTACCAAAAATCGGTTGTTCCCATTCGTTTACCGCCTAAAATAATAAATAGACTAATTCCAGTAGTAGTGAGAAAGCCACTTCGTATATTAGTGCCGTGTAACGTTCCACCAAAAGTTATTTCCAATTTAGTTATTAGAAAAGTTCCAGTTCCTGTACCAATAACAATTTCAAAACGAATACCTATTGCTGTTCCAGTACGAGTACCATCTCGTACAAGAACCATCGTAAAATCAATACCGGTCATTTTGCCACCTAAAACGATTTTAACACCGTCACCACCGCGAATAGTTATAAAACAAATACCAATTTACTTGCCATCAAAACCAGAGAAAATAGCTATTCCAACATCACTACCACCAAGAATAGGGCTAGTACGCATTCCTATTGTTTTACCTCCGAAATCAATACCTGTTCCTATTGTACTTCCACCGAAATTGATGCTAAAAATAATCCGTGTGCCTGTCATTAATAATGTTCCATGTCCTGTTCCACAAATACTTGTACAAAAAGTTCCCGTTTATTTACCATCGAAAACAGTTATAAAACCAACTCCAATTGCTTTACCGTCAAAAATAGTTGTCCAAAGGATTCCAGTTACTCTTCCACCGAAGGTGCTATTGAAGCCAATTCAAGTACCTGTACCAATTCAGCTTCCGCCCAAATTCATAATTAAACAAATTCCAAAATTAATATTTGTGCCTTTGTCTCCTAGAATTATTAACAAAGAAGTACCCATTAATCTGCCCCCGAAAATATTTATCAAAACTATTCCTATTGTTCTGCCACCTAGAACAATTATAAAGCAAATACCTATTGCTGTTCCGGTAGGCCAACAACCACAAATAGTAGTTAACACAATACCAGAATATCAAAAGCAAATTATTCCATCACCGATGAGTTGTTGGAAAGAGCAATCAACAATTTATAATCAACTTACGGAAATAAATAATTTGAAATACGAAATTCAAAAAGTCTTAGTAAGTAAACCTTGCGATAATGTTTTGCCAGTTCCTGCAGCTGCCTCACAGTGCGGGGCATCAAAATTAATCATAAAGCAAATTCCGGTTTTGAAAATTAGATATTTGCGTGTACCACAAATTGTACCTAAACTCATGTATGTACCGCCACGTATAATTGTAAAACAGATACCGGTTCCGATTTCGGTGCCCCAACTTCCAAGAATAGTATCAAGACCAGTAGAATTGCCTTATCCCATGACATGTCCGGTTGTTCTCTCACCACATGTTCTAATCAAAAAGTTGCCACAAATGCAACCGCCGAAAATATTCTTGCAGAAAGTACCGGTTCCAATACTTGTTCCTATACCGTCCCCTCCAAGAACGATTGTTAAAGAAATTCCAATCAACCTTCTTTCACCGCCTCGCGTAATATTTAAACGTCTGCCGCCCAAAATAATAGTAAAAGAAGTTCCTGTACACTTTCCCCCTCGATTAATTATCAAAATAGTACCACAACCTGTACGGGTACCTATTGTTCTTTCACCTGCTATTATTGCTAAGCGCGTACCTATTCCAGTTTCAATTGTGCAACCACCAAAAGTAATATACCAGAAAATTTATGTTCCACGACGTCCACAATTATTAATTCGTAATGTCCCCATAATTTACAACAGTAGACCACAGACATTAATTGAGAAAGTTCCTGTATACTTACCACCAAGGGAAATTACTAAACCAGTAATAATTTCTGTACCACAGCCTCCAAAATTAATAATGAGATCTTTACCTGTACCATATAGAGTCGTTCAAAGAATTCCAATTGTTCTACCCCCAAAAATACTTTGGAAACAGAATACCATTCCTGTACCGATTTTGTTACCACCTCGAACTATCATTAAAGAAGTTCCGCAAATTTTAGAGAGGTCAATACCTATTCCAGTACCAATTTCCCCTCCTCAAATATTAGTTAAAAAAATACCAGTTTATTTGCCATCTAGGACCAAGACTATTTCAGTTCCTATTATTTTACCTCCTAAAATATTGAGCCAGAAAATTCCTGTAGCAATTCCCCTTCCACCAAAAATACTGATCAAACAAGTACCCCGATATATCACAAGATATGTGACATTACCACCGAAAATTATTATACGTCCTATTCCAATAATGGTGACAAAACGCGTCCCACTTGTGATTCCTCCTAAAATAATTTCGGTTCCTATAGCGGTACCGTCTCCTCCTAGAATCATTGTTAAAAATGTGCAAGTACCTGTAACCGTGCCACTTATTAAAGAAGTGCCAAAAATAGTCGTAAAGCAAGTACCTATCCTAATACCATCAACTCCAAAAATATTGATCAAGCGCGTATCCATCATTATGCCTCCGAAGTATGTTATAAAACGAGTTTCAATACCTTTCCCGGTTGCTGTACCACCAAAATTAATATTGAAAATTGTTCGTGTACCTGTTATTAATAATATTCCGTGCCCGGTTCCACAAGTATTGGTACAAAAAATCCCTGTTTACTTACCACCACGAACAGTTGTGAAATCAATGGCGGTTCCTGTTCCAGTGGTTTTACCTCCAAAAGTAGTTTTGCAAAAAGTTGCGGTTCCAGTAACCCTTCCGCCTAAGTTAATCGTGAAACCGTTTAAAGTACCTGTACCGATTCCACTTCCGCCAAAAATAATTCCCAAATTCATAGAGAAACAAATTCCTGTGCCTGTTTTCCTGCCAGCTAAGGAAATTTTTAAACCAACTATATCTTGGCCGGGACGATCTACCTGTTATAATCAACTTACGGAAATAAACAATTTGAAATTGCAGATGCAAAATTTGATTCTGAGAAAATCTTGCATTACTATTCCATCATATGCGCCAGCTCCATCAAGTGCATCTCAGTGTGGACCGCCAAAATTAATTATAAGGGACGTTCCGATTGCCCAAATTCGATATGTACCACGGGTAATAGTAAAGAAATTACCAATTCCAGTTTCTTATCCACAACCGCCAAGAATTTTCGTAAGGTATGTTCCTCTAAGAGTAACTCGGCTTGTACGAATGCCTGTGGTACTTCCGCCATCAGTTATCCTTAAGCAAGTTCCTGTTCCAATTCCAATCGTACAACCTCCTAAATTATTGCGCCAACAGGTTTATGTTCCAATACCTGTAATTCAACCTCCAAAAATAGTTATTCGTGAAGTTAAAATTCCCATGATTAATGGAAAATCTTGCCCGCGACCGCAAATTTTAATTCAAAAAGTCCCTATATATTTGCCACCAAAAGTTGTTATTAAGTCAATTGCGGTCCCAATTCTACAAACGCCAAAAGTACTAATCAAACCCGCAGCATATCCAGTAGTTCAACGAATTCCTGTGATTGTACCTCCAAAAATTATTTCAAAAGAAATTCCTGTTCCGCGCATACTTCCCCCTAAACTGATAATTAGGCACGTACCTATTTCAATACCTGTTCCAGTTCCAGTTTTAATGCCACCTAAAATAATTGTTCGGCCAATTCCTGTAACATTACCGGCAAAATTAGTAGTACAAAGAATACCAGTCATTTTGCCGCCAAAGATTGTCGTAAGACAAATTCGAGTTGCTGTACCATCTCAACCAGTTGTAAAACTTGTACCGGTTATAAAAACTGTCCCTGTTAGAATAATGCAGCCGATGCGAATACCCGTTATCCTTCCACCAGTGGTTATTTTCAAACGCGTGCCTATTCCAGTTTCAGTTGTTCAGCATAAAATATTAGAAAAGCCGATTTATGTTAGAATTCCTGTTGTTCAACCACCGAAAATATTAATTCGTGAAGTGAAAGTTCCCATAGGAACCAGACCACAAATTGTAATTCAGAAAGTTCCGGTTTATTTACCGCCAAAAGTTGTCATTAAATCGATTGGTGTCCCAGTTCCACAACCTCCAAAAATATTATTTAAACCAGTACCATATCCAGTTATTCAACGAATTCCTGTGATCATACCTCCAAGGATTTTTTCGAAAGAAATTCCTACGCCGTTCCCTGTCAAAGTACCGCCAAGAGTTGTTGTTAAAGAGATCCCGCGAATGCTTCCTCCTAAACTTATAATTAGACCTGTTCCGGTGCCTTGTGCTTCTAAAATAATTATTAAAAAGGTGCCAGTGTTCATACCGCCTAGAATCCTTGTACGACAAATTCCTGTAACGTTACCGCCAAAATTAATAGTTCAAAGGGTACCTATTGCCTTGCCGCCAAGAATTGTAATAAAACAAATTCCAGTTGCTATACCGTCTAAGCCGATCGTAAAACTCGTACCTGTTATTAAAACTGTTCCAGTGAAAATAATACAACCGATGCGAATACCGGTCGCCCTTCCACCTGTGGTTGTTTTCAAACGTGTGCCTGTTCCAGTTTCAATCGCCCAGCCTCCAAAAATATTCGAGAAACCGATTTACATTCGGATTCCTGTTGTGCAATCTCCGAAAATATTAATTCGGGAAGTGAACGTTCCTGTAGGAACTCGTCCTCAAATTTTAATTCAGAAAGTTCCGATTTATTTACCCCCGAAGATTATTACAAAACCAGTTCCAGTTCCAATTCCACAACCTGCAAGAATGATAAAAGTTTCAGTTCCGGTACCGTATCGCGTTATACAACGAATTCCCGTTGTTCAACCACCAAAGTTGATTTGGAAACAGGTTCCTGTTCCTGTACCGGGTCCCTTGAGGATTGTTGTTAAACAAGTGCCAATTATGTCTCCTAAAATTATTACCCGTCATGTACCACCACAAATAATATTTAAGCAAGTTCCGATAACTTTACCTCCTAAAATTTTGATAAAGCCCCTACCGCCTCGAATTATAGTGAAATCAGTACCTGTAATTCAAGTAAAGCAAGTACTTATTCCCGTACCACCACCACCACCTAAGATAATATTAAAACAGGTGCCTGTTGTGCTACCCCCCAAAACAATTATAAAACAGGTATCAATTCCAGTTCCTGTAATTCTGCCACCAAAACTAATTGTTAAAGCTATTAGGGTACCAGTTATTAACAATGTACCCTGTCCTGCACCACAAGTGTTGCTTCAAAAAGTTCCAATTTATTTACCTCCGAAAACTATTGTGAAGCCAATAGTTTTGCGAGTGCCAGTCATGTTACCTCCAAAAATAGTTCCTGTTCGAGTTCTTGTTCCACCAAAAGTACTAATAAGACCC
Organism: Dascillus cervinus; assembly: GCA_949768715.1. Lineage (NCBI taxonomy): Eukaryota > Metazoa > Arthropoda > Insecta > Coleoptera > Dascillidae > Dascillus > Dascillus cervinus. The sequence goes on along the minus strand of OX458319.1, from coordinate 14,345,025 downwards.
ATTAATTTACCACAACCACCACAATATATCACAAGATATGTGACTATTCCTCCTAAAGTTATAATTAAACCAAATTTGGTTGAAGTGATAAAACCCATCCGTATAAATGTTCCAATCGTAATTCCTCCTAAAATCATCTCTAGAACCGTCATTAAACCGATTCCAGTTTTCGTACCATTACCGTCTCTTCAAGTTGTACCTACTTTAGTTTCAGCGCCAATATATTCGCAAAACGGTAGAATTTTACCAAAATTACCAATAGTGGAACGTTCATATTCCAATGTACCAAGTTACCTTCCAAATAGAAACGTGTTTAGACCAATTCCCGTATTTCCGCCATCGAATATTATGAAACAAGAACAATTAACTATTGAAAACCAACATTTGGAAATAAATAATTTGAAACTTCAAATTCAAAATCTACTGATGCAGCCATGGTCTCGTCCAATTGCTCCACCAAGTTTGTCTCAATATGGGCTGCCAAGAATGCCTGTTCCACCATACTCAGCAGGTGTACCAGAAATAGGTCTAAAGCGGGTACCTGTTTTTATTCGCATTCCTCAACCCCCACGTTATGTGTACAAAACTGTGCCGGTTCCAACTCGCACGTTACAACGTATTCCGATTTTGCAACCACCTATTGTATTAGAAAAACATATCCCAATAACTGTTGTTAAACCAATACGAATAAATGTACCAATAACACTTCCTCCTAAAGTAATTGTTAAGCAATTACCTGTTCCGTTCCCTATTACTCAACCTCCTAAAATAGTGGTAAAAAAAATTATTGTTCCTGTGATAGGTAAACTGTGCCCTCCCCCTCAAATCGTTTTCCAAAAAGTTCCCACCTATTTGCCGCCTCGTTTTATACACAGACAAGTACCTACTTCTGTGTATGTTCCACAACCTCCACGTATTATTATTAATCAAATACCTGTAATGAATAGTAAATTGCAAACTGTCCCTACATTTTTGCCTTCAGGATTTAATGGTGAAATTCCCAGAATTCCCAGTCCTCAACATGTAATTGTTAGAAATGTTCCATATCCTGTTGTAATTCCAAAAGTGATTATAAAGCGAATAAATATTCCCGTGCCAGTTTTACAACCCCCGGTTATTGAAATTAAAGAAATCCGCGTACCTATTGTAAATGGTATCGCATGTCCTGGGCCACAAATTGTGATCCAGAAAGTGCCCATATTTTTGCCTCCAAGAGTCCTCGTTAAAGAAGTTACGGTATCTGCATATATTCCTTCTCAGTATGCAACGACTGGTTTTAATGTAAACAACCAAAATATGCAACAAAAATTGATAATTCAGGAACAGGTGATAATTTATCAGAAATATGAAGTGCAAAAATTAGAATTGACAGTAAAAAATCTTTTGGCAAGGTTATCATTATGTACTCCTTATTTATCAACACAATCTTTGCCGTTTATTCAATCACCGATTGGTAATGCTTACCCACTTCCAATGCAATTGCAGTGTTTGCAGCAATTACGAAATGAAAAAGCACAAGTAAAAAAATTAAAAGGGAAACTTAAACAATTAATTTACCCTCAATGCGCCCAAAAATGCAGAGGTAAATCAAAAGTTATTAAAAATTTTGACCTTTTTAGTGCATCTACCGATAATAAAAATTTGCCAACTCTAGTAAATCCCAAAAATGTTGTTCCAATTCCAATGATGCGCATGTTTAAATCCTTATTGCCCGGTACTCTAAATCCTTTCGTTCCGGCCTTGCAACAACCACCAAACACTTTGACACAAGCATTTACAAATGCTTTGCATGCAACTTTTACACACACACAACAAGCTTTAACTGAATGCATAAACGCTGTTTTTATACAAAAATTGGCTTTTGATCAATCACAGAATTCGTCCAGTAATGAAAATCACAATCAGCTGTTGGAAGAAAAGCTGTTGGCAGATGGACAAATAAAATTCTTGAACTCGATTATTGCTGACATGCACAAAAAGAGTGAAGAACAAAAAGCAAGAATTGAAATTTTGGAACAAGGATACAGCCCTGCAGCCGCTGACGATTGGAATTTGTAAGTATACTAGAATCCGGTTGCAGCAAACTTCATTCCCCTAAACCTATAATAATGTAAAAATTCATCGGATATAACGAGCCGATTTTAACGGTCCCTTGAGGTTCGTTATAACCGAAGTCGACTGTAATTCAATGAGATTTTGCGTTCAAAATCACTCTCATTATTAACAGATATGGAATAGTGGATCGACAAGTTGCCCCAAGAGTATTTTGTGATATATGCGACGAATTTGATCTGCATGAAACCGAAGATTGTCCACAACAAGCCAGTGATGATCAACCAAATTTATGTCAACAATCAAGAAATAAAAGGCATACCAAATCTTCCGAAAGACCTTATTGCGAGATTTGTGAAGGTAAACAATAAATTTATTATGGTTCTAGATTTTAACAATTTTCTTTACAGTTTTTGGGCATTCAACTGAAGAATGTAAAGATGATCGAACATTCTAAATGTTAAAAAAATGTAAAATTAGTCATAATAATGTAAAAAGTTGATTATTTATTTCAATTAATTAAGTCATTAACGTGATATAAATATTTAGGTTGTAGTTAACTAGTAATAAAAATCAGGAATTTTGTCTATAAATAAAATTCTACTTTTGTTAAAATTGCTTGATTTTTCTTATCTATTATTAATACAGGCTATAAAAGGTTGTTGTAATTTGTAATGTTAATTACAGGATTTGAAATTGACTATAAAAATTTGAAATTGGTTCTTAACTTTAGTCCAATCCTTCTTTCTTCTCTTTGATCGCCTCCTGAAAAAAAAATACTTCAAGTTATGTTAAAATAATGTAATCCTATAAATTAAAATTAAAGTTCAATGCATGGCATTTTCAAACTATCCATCAAAGAATGAAACGTTTACGTGCTGCATTTCATTATACGGTTGGTAGTAAAACCCCGATTTACACTGCTGAGCTGACTACCAGAAAACGAAACGAGATGCAACTGCGCCGGCAGTTTGTGTGTTATAATGTAAACGGGAGATCTCGCGAAAAAGGCCACCGATTGTGACTAACATGGCAAATTTATAATAACCAAAAAATTTAAAATCATAATTTACATGTGCTACACGCATTATGTCACTCCAGTGAGTACCAAAATTCATTATAGGATAGTTTTCTAAATGTCACAACAAGCAAGATTTAAAACATAAATGTATAGTGTAAGAGAATGAAATTTATTGCATTAACCCTTGGAGAGTAATAAATTACATGAAAAAAAAAAATTTTTTATGTAAAAACACAAAAAAAAGACAAGTCCATTTAGATCTCCTTGTACAGAACTCAAATTATTTCTGTCATATTAATTTACAATTCAAGGAATCCACATTTACTATACCAAATCTAATAATAGACACTTGTTTCTATCAGTTGGCATAATGCAAATAAATGAAATCTACCTGTATCATACCCAAATTAATATTTCCATTATTCCCTCATTCCCTTGGATGATGCAGTAATTTGGTTGCTTAAAAATCTCTTCAAACCCCAGACACAATATGCAGGAATTGAAAAGAATAAATATGAAGATGTTAACTAAGTATTATAAAAAATTGTGTTGAAAAAGAAAATTGTGGTAGCTAATATCTTCAGTTGTGTAATTATTTTTTTCTACTTTGGGTTCGTACTGAGATTATTACGACACGCGTTTGCGTATCGTACTAGACAAAAGGCGTGCGGTAAAAAGAACACTAAAAACAGTGTAATTTATTTTTTTAATTTTGGCAACTTGTGTCTGTGACAACTAACATTACTGTCAACACTAAATTAACAATGTCAATTTTCAAATTCGCCGTATTTTTTTTTTCCGTAAATATGGCGTGATTTTGTGGGTAGCAAATTACCAATTGTATTTTCTGCAAAAAAATCGTATTTCTGGGGGCGTACATTCTAAAACATCTTCAGCGAAGTTGATTTTCAGAATTTATTGAAATAATGACATTTTAAATTTATTTCCTTCCATAGCCGCCTTTTATGTATTTGCGGCATGCCGCGAAATTCCCTAGATTTTAAAATTTCATGTTTTTGCTTAAAAAATGTGGCAAAGTAGAAAAAATAGTGTATGATACCTCGTTTATAAGGCATTTTGTCGCACTTTCTCTTTTAGGGACACTCCTCGCAAGCTCGTCGTGCCCTAAACCCGTGCGTGCGACAAAATGCCTCTTATTAAACTCATATCATAATATACTAATTTTCTACTTTGCGTATCGTACTAGACAAAAGGCGTGCGGTAAAAAGAACACTAAAAGTGTAATTTATTTTTTTAATTTTGGCAACTTGTGTCTGTGACAACCTAACATTACTGTCAACACTAAATTAACAGTGTCAATTTTCAAATTCGCCGTATTTTTTTTTCGTAAATATGGTGTGATTCTGTGGGTAGCAAATTACCAATTGTATTTTCTGCAAAAAACTCGTATTTCTGGGGGCGTACATTCTAAAACATCTTCAGCGAAGTTGATTTTCAGAATTTATTGAAATAATGACATTTTAAATTCATTTCCATCCATAGCCGCCTTTAATGTATTTGCCGCATGCCGCGAAATTCCCTAGATTTTGAAATTTCATGTTTTTGCTTAAAAAATGTGGCAAAGTAGAAAAAATAGTGTATGATACCTCGTTTATAAGGCATTTTGTCGCACTTTCTCTTTTAGGGACACTCCTCGCAAGCTCGTCGTGCCCTAAACCCGTGCGTGCGACAAAATGCTTCTTATTAAACTCATATCATAATATACTATTATTTTCCCCTTTATAAAGCACATGCCAAACATCTTTGACCACGAGATGCATAAATAACGGAGGAAAAGCTACAAAAAAGGTCAGGTCATAGGGAAGAAGTTTTTGCACCAAAGTTCATAAAATTTCGTTCAAACTTTACCTTAAAACGCTCTTCAAATAGGGATAATTCCGAGATCAAATCGGTAATCGCGTGCATAAATGCTTCTTGTGGCGAGTAATCAGATGTTGTTTGTATTCTAAGAACAAATTTGTGTTCCAAAGGATGTGGTACTTTATAACCGGCGAAGAGTACATTAGGATCTTTTAGAAGTTGACTGTAAAATAAAATTTATATAACTAACAGTAACGTCAAACAAATAGAAGTAAGTTGTACTTTCTGATCATGTTTCCTAACGTATGGTCTTCTTTATTTACTGTAAAAATTGCAGCATTTGGTACTTTTGTGTCTTGTTCTCGAATGATTCTAGAAATTGAAGTTGTAAAATAAAAGGTTTTTAAGAAACGTTAAAAACAAACTTCTTTTCTCCTTCATACAGAAGAAACGATTCGAATGTTGGAGGTGCATTCATGGTTTTAAATAAGAGAGTCCTTAAACAGTGCAAAATAAATTCAACGATAAAAATTATTGTAACCTCAATGTGACATACACAAACAACAGGGACGTTTTCAGATTAGAACGCCAGGCGCGCCATCTCTGGGGCGCGCGTTCAGATCGATTTGATTAGTAAGAATAAATGCGAGAATTCTTATTTGTTGTTCTTCACTGGATTTGTGCATGTCCGCAATAATCGAGTTCAACAATTTCATTTGTCCATCTGCCAACAGCTGATTGTAATTTTCATTATTACTGGATATTCTGATATGACCAGTTTTTTACCATTTATTTCGTTATTTTTTGATATTTTACTTCGATGGGGCGTATAGATATTACTCAAAGTGCTACACTCGACTCATAAAATTGAAAAACTCCAAAAGCAATAGAAATCATGTGGCATCGAACGATTAACTTTAAGCAGGAACTATCCAATTAATTTACCCAAAATTTATTGATAAACACCTTCTTGAATTCAAACAATTCAACCACAGATGTCGCCAACGATCCCTAATCGGTCTCTCGCTGTAGTAAGAGGTTTTAACAGTATTTACACATTTCTCAAGATATTTCTATTATTACACACTATCACCTAATAAATAAAACCGTTGGTTAATTCAGTTTTCTGGTTTTTTTTTTCAACTCTTTTTATCAAACCAATTAATTTCACTTATGTTCATTTTCAAGTATTGAAATCCGGCTGTATCTCAGTTTGCGCGAGGTTGTCGTGAAGGGTGGTTGTTCGAACAAACTCCCTGAAAATGGCGGAGGCTACAGGTGCTTCTAATGTTAATCCAAATGTTGAAATAGTACGAGGCCAGGCTTTCGAAGCAGGTCCTCGATATACTAATTTAAACTACATAGGAGAGGGAGCTTACGGCATGGTTGTGTAAGTCATTTTTAAACTTTCTAGTTCTGTCGTTTTTTATCTATTGTACGCCCTTAATTTGATAATTGCATCATTTTAACCAATTAATTAAATTACTTTTATTGGCTAGTTTATAATTATCACAGGTCACTTCGGTAATTGTCGTCATATCCACAATTTGCCAGTAACATTGAGGTTATGTACAAAGAAATTTCAAATCGATCGCTAATTTCCAATCCATTTATTTCCCGATATTACATCTTATTTAGTTACATAATTTTATCACGAATTAAACAAAAAGTTGTCTGTACGCTACGTCCAATATTTATAACTGAAATTATATTAGAATAATTTGGAAACTATTAAATAAATTTAAAAATATTTGTTGAGATGACATTTACATTGCTTCACTGCTTATGTAGGTATAATACACGCGGTTCATCATGTAGCAATTTCGCGAAAAAACATCTTTCTAGTCCCCCTAAAAATTTGAAAACCCGCGGTCAATAATCCACAATTGCCATACTATAAAATTGGCGTTTTATTGTTTGGAATTTAATTATTCCAACGACGCCAGGACGCTATAAAGCTAAACAATTGAAAATTATTTTTTTGTTTTTTAGGCCATTACGTTCAAAATATCATACAGAACACGTTACAGCAATTTAAAATTTTGCTAGAGCCATCGATTTTAAATTAATAGGTGTTTAAAACTTTTCTCTTGGCCGACAATAGTCGCTTAAGCGGTAATTACTCATCATAATCTCAAACAGAATACCTGCTATTTGGGCTTGGGTAGCTATTGTTGCTTTGTTACTTTGAGCCAAATGTCCTGCAAATGTTTTTATTGCAGATGCTTTTAAATAGGTTTACCGCAACTTTACGAGGGTGTAATTTATCTACGACTATTAAATCATTTTATGGATCCAACTGTCAATATAAAAAGCTGCTCATATTGTGCGACCAATAAATTTTCAGATTAAGGTCAACTATGGAAAACTATGAAATAGTTAGGAATGGAAAACAATTGAGTAGATATATGTGCTAAATGCGGCAAATCAACTCAAAAATTTAAATCCAATTCAATAATTTGTAACAATAAAATTTGTTTTTCAAATCAATTAATTAATAATCAATTATAAACGCTGTGTTTTATCTGATCAGAAAAATAAAACTATTACAACTGATGTAAGATGATTGGCACTCATAAGTCATTTACATGAATAAAATTAAAGAAATACACGCTTTAGTATTTTCTGTGTGATATTTTTTTCGAAATTTAAAGTTTCGATTAAACTTGGGATTTCAAAGTTTGAGGTTCTAAATGAATCACAAGATAATGCGACGTACTTCCCATTTACCACAAAGAATAAACTTGAAATTTATGCACGGAGTTAACCTAATCTTTTTAAGCATAGAAAGTTCTCCACTTGAGTAATTACTTGGAAATTTCCCTAACATTTATTTCATTGTCTGCATCATCTACAACGCTTATCAGTAATTAATCCATAAACAGTGAAAATTGTTACAGCAAGGAAAGCCTTAATAAAATTATAATAAATTGTCCAGAGACGCAGTTGTTACAACACAATACGGGAATCAGTGGTTCCTAACCTTTTTCCTACATCAACCACTTTTAAAAGAATCATTTTCTTCATCAGCCCCTTTACATTTTTCTCTATAATATATCAACATACAACAATCATAATAGGCACTAATTGAAAATAAAAATTTTTAAAGATAACAAAAACTCCAAATTACTTACAAAGATAAATAGATCAGCTTTCTGTATTTATGGGAATAAAAAGATTGTGCGGCGGTTATGTAACAATTAAATTCGCCACAATTTCCTTCCGTTGCACTATTCTTAAAAATTTGTAATACCGCCTAGTGTGGCAACCAATCCCCGTAACCGAATATTTAACGCTTCCACACAACAAATCTTGCGTTCACGTCTTTGTAGTCTACGAAGTTTTTAATAACGTAACTTTATCATCCTCGTAAATTATTTAAAAGAAGGAAGAAACGTCAAAATTTTCCATTAACATCATTTGTAATTTTCTTAAAAAAATATTTTTAGCACAATCATTCAAACGACCGACAGTCCGAATTAATTTAACGTGACGCCCTTTTTTTAAACACCTGCAACATTTTAAAAACATGGTATTAATGAAAAGACGGCATTTTCATCAACGGGCGACTTTTTTGTACGGAAAAGTAAAGGTTTCCCATGTTCTCTGTGAGGCTTTTCATCATTTTTTTTTCTAAGCCTAAATTTCCTTTCACACATTTTTATTTCGAAAAAATCAATCAATCTGCAGTATTTAAGCCTGCCTGTTTCTAAATGCGCCTTTTAATACGTACTATACAGTGAGGACGCGTGGGTTGGAATAAATTCATTTAAAATTCATGGGTTTGGTTTCTAGAAAAACGCTCGGACACGTCGATTTTTGTTTTTAAAACTGCATCTTTTGATATTTGTAATTTTACGATCGTCTTTTGTTTTCGCACTATGACGTCATCAATAATTTTTTTAAATTGCATCCCATATTTTTGTTCACGAATTTGGATGCAGCACATTTTTATGAGTATGAAAATGGCAAATTCGTATGACCTTGAAGAGGAAAGTTTTCGAAATAATCGGTCCTAAAGTTTCAAAAATTTATGATAAAATTATTAGAGTAGATCACTAATAATATCATCAAGGAAGCGCTGAAAATCGAGCAAAACATGTAATTGTGTGTTTATTTTGTTTTTTTGAATAATGACGCATTTAACTGAGAAACAACGAATAGAAATGTTGATGATGGTAGGATATGGCGATAATACTCGAACACAAGCTGAAGTTTGCGAATTGTTCAATGATAAGTACCCGGAGAGCCCTATTAAACAATCAGTAGTTAGTAAGATAGAGAAAAAGTTTAGAGACTTTGACCACGTAAGAGACAATTACAAAACCAACCATGTTACATTTCCAGAAAACACGTAATTGAATGTTTTGCTCGATTTACAAGAAAATCCTCACAAATCAAGTTGACAAGTAACCGCAGAACAGTCAGTAAGCAAATCTTCTGTTCTAAAATATTTACACAAGAACAAATGGCACCCATACAAAGTACATTTTGTTCAGGAACTTATTGAAGACTATCTCGACCGCAGCTTAGAATTTTGCGAAATAATAATGGATAGATGCAATGCCAACCCGGAATTTTTACGTAAGATAGTTTTTCCGACGAGGCAACATTTTGTTTGAATGGTTCGGTAAACAGGCAAAATTTTCGATATTGGGACCAGAAAACTCACATTGGAGAATGGAAAGTCATACACAATTCCCTCAGAAAGTAAACGTTTGGACCGGAATTGTTGGTACCTCAATTGTGGGTCCCTTTTTTATTGAGGGAACACTTAATTCTGAAAAATATTTAGACTTACTACAAAATGATATACTCCTAATACCCATTGTAAGTGCACTTTACCTGGATAATGAGAACCCAAATATACCGGCAGATTCGATATGGTTCCAACAGGATGGAACGCCCCCACACTATTCGAGAACAGTACGAGAATACCTTCATAATATTTTCCCAAATAGATGGATCGGAAGGCGGGGTTTTATCAAATGGCCCAGCTAGGTCTCCAGATTTAATTCCATGAGATTTTTGTCTCTGGAGTTATCTGAAATCTTAAGTCTACTTCAATAAACCGGAAAATATTGATGAATTGAAGAATAGAATTATAGCCAAAATACAATAAATCCAGGCACAAACGTTAACTGAAGTGTTACGAGAAATTGAATTTCAACTTGCATATTGTCAGGAAGTTAATAATCAACAGTTTGAATATTTAATTTGATTTGTTGTTCTGTTTTTTTAATAAATCGGCCCTTTTCAGACCACAGAGTGAAATAAATTTTGTAGGATACAATCTCAGTTATTGATATCTTCAATCGTAAATTTTTCGATAACTGTTGAGTTTGGGTATAGGTACATAAAAATACTTCGAATTCGATGCAGAATTCAAAAATGAAATTAAAAATAGGGGTTTCCATTTGAAAAAATAAAGTTGATAGTCGTAACTTATTTTTGGACCAGCCTTTGTACATGAATTTACCATCGACGTTTCCGAGCGTTTTTCCAAAAACTAAACCCATAAATTTTAAATGAATTTGCTCCAACCCACGCATCCTCACTGTATGTGCTTCGAACAGCGATTTGCGGAGCTCATGTCTATTCCTATAATTCAACAAAACTATATTGTATGCCTTTCTCGTTGTTTCTCAGTTAAACGTGCCATTCTTCAAACTTTGCAACTGTACTTGACAAGTAAGTGTGAACTATCAAAAAGACAAAATAAACGCAGAATTGAATGTTTTGCTCGATTTCCAACGCTTCCTTGATGATATTATTAGTGGTCTACTCTAATAATTTTATCATAAATTTTTTAAAAGTTAGGACTGATTATTTCGAAAACTTTCCTCTTCAAGGTCATACGAATTTGTCATTTCTGTACTCAGAAAAATGTGCTGCATCCAAATTCGTAAACAAAAGTATGGGGTGCAATTTAAAAAAATTATTGACGACGTCATAGTGCGAAAACAAAAGACGATCGTAAAATTATGAATATCAAAAAAGATGCAGTTTTGAAAACAAAAATCGACGTGTCCGAGCGTTTTTCCAAAAATCAAACCCATGAATTTTAAATGAAGTTATTCCAACCCACGCGTCCTCACTGTATAATTCGAATTGTCTGTGGGATCATCCATATTTTATTTTTTTAGGGATACATACATGTACATAAATATAAAAGAAATGGAAGCGTTTCTCCAAAATTTGTTATTTTTGTGCACACATAATGTTCCAATAAAACAAACCCTATGTTCGACTCGACATGAATAATACACGACGCCGAGGGCACGTGAAACGAACATTACATACACGTTTGGTATTTACGCATTTTGTTTGCATATTAATTGAACAACAACATTCAAAACGATTGCTAGGTTGTTACTCGGCTTCTTTTCGGCATTTACGTAATGTAATTGAATCAATTTTGTCGAGAACCGAATCGTTGATATAAATTCATAGAAATTTCTCCATTTCTCTGTAATTTCAACATCGATTACAAAATATTCCCAGCAGTAGTAGGGTATCACTCAACTTTTTTATCAGTTCGTCAGATAAAAATGTGGTATTTTTACAATTACCAAAATCAACACAAAAATTTAAATTTGTTTTTTAATACAAATTGAAACTCTGAAACATCAAAATAAGTACTCTTCGACTTAAAAAAAATAATTCAATATCCATACTTTAAATCATGTTCGTTCTCATAATCGTAATTTATTAGAGGACTTACAAAAATTTTAGAAATCTACAAGAATGTAAAAAGGTTCGATTTAGGTACGCTACTGACGTTCACTTCGCTGGGCTTCCACTGGACACTGACAAATTTTTACAATGCCATAAATTTAAATTGTACTTGACTTCGCGGATAGGAGGATCGTTAGGGCCATAAATCATTACATTTACTGTTAAGATTAGAATATAAGGGAATTTTAGGTTAATTACAGCTTTTGGTTTTTTTTTTTACCTTGGACATCTTTGTCTCGATAATACTGATCCTGAAAAGTGAAATTTGACGAAATTGGGAGATAGTATTTTTATAAAAAATCAGTTTTTATTTTTTTTTTCGAAAACTAACGCCGACAATTAACATTTAAAACCGGAGATTTCTAGCCTTATACCAGAGTCATATGTGCACCAAATTCAAATTCATAGCTTTCAATTAAAGCTCAATTTTGGGGGTGGCCACAAGTGATGGGACACCCTGTACAATGTACAATGAGAAAATTAATGTGAGCCGACACGTAATAAGGCTACAATTATTAATTAAAGTTAACCATATAAACATACAATTCGCCATAAAAAGACCATGTATAGTGTTGTAGACTAATTTGGGTCCAGGAAACACGATTCTGCAAGAATTTATCGATTTGCTCTAAGATTGAATGTCCGTCAAGTAGCAGTATCAACATTTCAATTTTGAAAAAAAGTAGTCTATAATTTTTTGCTAATTCTTTGCCAATTTTTGACGTTTGTTTTAAATTCTTTGCCACATCCCTTAAAAAGTTATAAGCATTTAAAAAGTGTTACTGCAATTTGACGCCCCAGTATCAACATTTCAATTTTGAAAAGTCTATATTTTTTTGCTAATTCTTTGCCGATTTTTGCCGTTTGTTTCAAATTCTTTGCCGCATCCCTTCAAAAGTTATAAGCGTGTAAAACATTACACTGGTATTTGATGCTCCCGTATGGACATGTTAATTTTGAAAAAAGCAAAATGTTCTATACATTTTTGCTAAGTTTTTGCGAAGTTTTGTCGTTTGTTTCAAATTATTTACTTCGTCTTTTGAACATCTATACGCATCCCTTAAGAGTTGTAAGTGTTTATTCATTTATATTTGAACGTTATGTATAGCGCCGATAAAACACCACAACCTAAAATAGCTATGTATGTACTAAGGTAGTTTTTTTTTTTTTTATCTTCGGGAGAGAGGAAAATTTTTATGAAAACGTCTGTCGGCCCAACTTCAACAGACGAGCCAGGTTTTCCACAAGGGGTACAATATGCCAGCCCACCAACGGCCCACACTGCCGGCAGCATGTGCTGCCAGCAATGGGATATCAATAAGCCATCAGACCATACCCAGCGGGAACATGTTACTGACTAAAAACCCCTCTAGGCTTTGATGTTGTTTTGCCTGGAACTGGAAGCTTGGAATAATATTTATTCTATACTTCTGACGCTGTGGGTGGCTGTTCAAAAGAACGGGAAGTGGACGCACAGAAAGAGCCGCGGGGACTAAGGTAGTAAAATGAGACTGTGTTGAGCAAGTTTCAAAATTGAAAGCCGATGCGAAGCCAAGGCTAGTAATCGAACGAGTTTGATAAAAACATTTTACTGGCGTGGTATATGCAATGTTTTTCAGCTACTACTACTACTTGAACTTTAAGTGTTAAGAAGTTGTGGATTTACATTTTCGAAAGTGAATGTAATTTTCAATACTAGAACATTATTATTTATTATACAGGGTCTTTCACAACTCGCGCCCTAGGGAAAATGAGGAAACGCGAGACGGCATTAAGATGTGTGTAAAGAAAATAAAAGCTAACTTGAAAGGTGCCTATAGGGCACCCAGTGCCAAGCAACAATGCACCTAGCGGCATGTTCTATAACTAAAGCTTGAGATTCACGTTTGTTTGTTTACTAACGGTGTGTGAATTTTTTTAAATAACATTTAATAGTTTAGTTTGTTTGCAGTGAAAAATATGTGTAAAATTTATTGTTTCGTAAATCGTTATTAAGAAAAGTCCTAATTTATCTTTCCATAAGTTCCCAATTAAAGGGAAAGGTAAAGTTCTAGTGGAAAATAAATTGGGAACCAAGGACTTTATAGATAGACAAACAGCCTGGATACTTAAACTTAAAATGAGCAAATCGTCCTCCATGCACATGAGTGTGTGTTCCTTACATTTCACCGACAAAGATTTTTCTAATCACAAGATAAAACGCACGTGGATTAACACAAAAGAAAGTTGCTCCTAAACTGTAGTTCAATATCATCCACTCGGCGCCGGCGCTGCGATCTATTAGAGAAAAGACAACTTATAGTTAACCAATCAGAGACGGGCGCCCTCAAGGTGTGTCTCGTAATTTTACGTTACTAGGTTATAAGAAAAAAGCAAATCTTTAAAATTATGTGGGTGCCTGGGTTTTTTGAAAAATGTCACTGTCAAATTAAATTTGATAAAGTGAAGTCAAAACGTTTTAATTTGCCCATCATAAGCATGTGAGAAAATAAATATATCTAACTTCTAAACTATTAGTAATAATTTTTTTTTTAAATCTACAATTAAGCGAAATAGATTCTTATAACATATTCCATGCATCTCTTTCTTTCATTTATTGCTAAAAAGCCAAACTTTAGATTTAAACATATCAACGTTCTGAGGGCACTACTCGCCCTTAATAGTGAAATTCGTGATTTGTGAAGCAATTTTTCGTGACCGAAAAATTTGAAATGTTGGAAAAAGAAAATGAAATGTCCTGTACGCAATATCGCAACGACTGCCATAGAAAATCGTCTACCACAAAAAGTACGGCACAAATATGAATGTGTTTATGAAACTCTTTTTAAAATGGCGAGCAGAGAAAAATACTACTTCCTTTTCCGAAAATATTGTATTAAGTTATTGTGTGATGCTTGCAGAAAAATATTCATCTTCTTCTCTTTGGACAATGTAAACTAACTGTCGTGGTGTCATGTTCAAAAATTAAAAATGTTGAACTAAGAATTTGTTTTATTATTTTGTATGGATGATCGTAGATAAAGTATAGTATTATACTCGCAAGTAATAATATACTATATTTGAAGCGGTGAGTTGATAAAAGTGGCATGTACATTTCCCTAAGTTACGAAATATAAGCACTTGAATACAATTTTTTGGTACCTTTTCCCTACAACATAACAACTTTAGCATTTGATAATTCGATACCTAATTGAAACTGAGCTTCCAAAAATTTATCAATGAAAGAATACTGCAAAGGGAATTGTTTTAAATGAAAAAATCGATTTTCATAAAAATGTTACATAACACCTTTATCCACTCACTCTTTCAATTGAGATAAATTTCAATTAACATTAAATTCAGTTAACAATTATTTAATTTGTTTTCTACCAAC
This sequence comes from Dascillus cervinus, assembly GCA_949768715.1. Classification (NCBI taxonomy): domain Eukaryota; kingdom Metazoa; phylum Arthropoda; class Insecta; order Coleoptera; family Dascillidae; genus Dascillus; species Dascillus cervinus. The sequence goes on along the minus strand of OX458319.1, from coordinate 14,330,020 downwards.
CCGCCCCTATTTTTTTAAATTTAATTACTTATCGGCACCATAGAAATATCAATGGTCATACTTTTAAGGGATGAAGCACAAAACTGCAGCTGCATGACAAATATTCGTAAACAATTACCAAAAAATGAGCCAATTTCCAGTTTTTAAAATTAAATTAAATAAAATTGTAAACTATTTTGACACTGGGGCGTCAAGTTGCAGTATCATTTTTTAAACGCTTATAACTTTTTAAGGAATGCGGCAAAGAATTTGAAACAAACGGCAAAAATTGGCAAAGAATTAGCAAGAAATTATAGACTATTTTGTTTTCAAAATTGAAATGTTGACACTGGGGCAAACAAACAAACAATTTGAATTTGAAACAAACGGCAATAATTAGCACAGAATTAACAAAAAAATATAAACCATTTTGTTTTAACAAATTTGATATTTTGATAATGAAAAGTGACAGAAGTCGCGTAGTACAATTCTTTAAACCCTTATAACTTTTTAAGGGAAGCAGCAAGGAATTTGAAACAAACAGTAAAAATTAGCAAACAATTAACAGAAAATTATAGATCATTTTGTTTTTTTTTCTTTAAATGACATGTTGATACGGGGCATCAAATACCAATATATTCTTTTAACGCTTATAACTTTTTAAGGGATGCAGCAAAAAATTGAAATAAGCGGCAAAAATTGGCAAATAATTAGTGACAAATTATAGACTTTTTTTTTTCAAATTGCAAATGTTGATATTGCAACTTGATGGAAGTTGTCAATTATTGTTCTATAAACGCTTATAACTTTTTAAGAGATGCGGCAAAGAATTTGAAACAAACGGCAAAAATTGACAAAGAATTAGCAAAAAATTATAGACTATTGTTTTTTTCGAAATTGAAATGTTGATACTGAGGCGTCAAATTGCAGTATCATTTTTTAAATGCTTATAACTTTTTAAGTGATGGGGCAGATAATTTGACACAAACGGCAAAAATTGGCAAAGAATTAGCAATAAAATTATAGAATACTTTTTTTTTCAAAATTGAAATGTTGATACTGCAACTTGACGGACGTTAAGATTGGGGAAATAGAAAATTGATAAACGACACAAGAGCCGTAGCTTCGTTAATACTGGAGCAAATCGGATTATCGATGCGCGATTGTGTTTGCAAGGAAAGTAACATTAGAAAATGGAAGAGGAGCTCCCTTTTCTAATGCCATGAATAGTTTTGTAGATCAATTTGAGAGCTCCTCTTTCCTTTTCTTATGCCAATTTAACTGCAGGACACAATCGCGCAGCAGAAAACAAAATTGAAAAAAAAATTAAATTTGAGTAGTCTACGAACACGAGAATTTTTGTTTATAACTAACAAGACCTAGGCAAGACCATGAATAGTTTTGTAGATCAATTTGTAGATCAATCCTGCCGTATTTAAGTAATGTGCATGTCTTTTTATGGCGAATTGTTTGCTTACATGGTTAACCTTAATTAATCATTGTAGCCTTATTACATGTCGGCGCACATTAATTTTCACATTGTAATGCTTAGATTTGATTGCACTATCGATCTGTAAAGATAAAAGTTGCGGATTTGCGCGGGGTGTCAACTAAATTCTACCCCAAAGTTTAACCATTAAGAACTCCATAACCAAAGGGTTAACACTAAATTGGTGGTGGAGTTTTTTTGCTTGGTTTTCGACGAGGATTCAAGTGATCTAGATATCATGCGCCATTTACAGCTTGTATAACCAAACTGATATCAAAATACCAGTGATTGTTTTTGGTTTAGCAAATAATGAAAGAGGACACTATGTAGGTGCTGCATGTAAATATAAGTTGTACTTCATAAAAAGTAATGGCCTCACAAAAACACGTTCTAGATTGCAGTCAGAAGTCAATATTAGTCGTGTCTACGCCCTATCACTTCTAACATCTTACTTTTATTATTCGTTTAGCATATTTACATCGTTTTTTTACCGGCGTCCTTCTGTTCTTGTTTTTTTTTTTAATTACGTTTAGAATCACTGGGGATTTACAAAAACAGTTACTGTACACTGTTGTAATTAATTATCAACTATGCCTAATAAAGTTGAGACACAAAGCAATTACAAATTTTGGTAAGAGGTCAAATGGACGTCTTCTATTCGTTTAGCTTAATGAATAGCAAGTTTGGAATTAAAAAACATTGTTAGTGAATCCCAAAAGTTCCTTGGAGACACAGATTTTACGCTAAAAAGTATCAATTAACGACGTCCGTCAAGTTGCAGTATCAACATTTCAATTTTGAAAAAAAAAGTAGTTTATAATTTTTTGCTAATTCTTTGCCAATTTTTGCCGCTTATTTCAAATTCTTTGCCGCATCCCTTAAAAAGTTATAAGCATTTAAAAAATGATACTGCAACTTGACGCCCCAGTATCAACATCTCAATTTCGAAAAAAAAAAAGTCTATAATTTTTTGCTAATTCTTTGCCAATTTTTGCCGTTTGTTTCAAATTCTTTGCCGCATCCCTTAAAAAGTTATAAGCATTTTAAAAATGATACTGCAACTTGACGCCCCAGTATCAACATTTCAATTTCGAAAAAACAAATAGTCTATAATTTTTTGCTAATTCTTTGCCAATTTTTGCCGTATATTTCAAATTCTTTGCCGCATCCCTTAAAAAGTTATAAGCATTTAAATAATGATACTGCAACTTGACGCCCAGTATCAACATTTCAATTTCGAAAAAAAAATTAGTTTATAATTTTTTGCTAATTCTTTGCCAATTTTTGCCGTTTGTTTCAAATTCTTTGCCGCATCCCTTAAAAAGTTATAAGCGTTTATAGAATAATACTTGGCAACTTCCGTCAAGTTGCAGTATCAACATTTGCAAGTTGAAAAAAAAAGTCTATAATTTGTCACTAATTCTTTGCCAATTTTTGCCGTATATTTCAAATTCTTTGCCGCATCCCTTAAAAAGTTATAAGCATTTAAATAATGATACTGCAACTTGACGCCCAGTATCAACATTTCAATTTCGAAAAAAAAATTAGTCTATAATTTTTTGCTAATTCTTTGCCAATTTTTGCCGTTTGTTTCAAATTCTTTGCCGCATCCCTTAAAAAGTTATAAGCGTTTATAGAATAATACTTGGCAACTTCCGTCAAGTTGCAGTATCAACATTTGCAAGTTGAAAAAAAAAGTCTATAATTTGTCACTAATTCTTTGCCAATTTTTGTCGCTTATTTCAATTTTTTTGGTGCATCCCTTAAAAAGTTATAAGCGTTAAGAGATTATATTGGTATTTGATGCCCCCGTATCAACATGTAATTTTTAAAAAAAACAAAATGATCTACAATTTTTTGTAAATTGTTTTCTAATTTTTACTGTTTGTGTCAAATTCCTTGCTGCTTCCCTTAAAAAGTTATAAGGGTTTAAAGAATTTTACTACGCGACTTCCGTCACTTTTCAGTATCAAAATATCAAATTTGTTAAAACAAAATGGTTTATAATTTTTCGTTACCCCTTGCTAATTTTTGCCGTTTGTTTTAAGTTCTTTGCCGCAACCCTTAAAAAGTTATAAACGTTTAAAAAATGATAGTGCAACTTGACGCCCCAGTGTAAACATTTCAATTTTGAAAAAAAAAATAGTTAATAATTTTTTGCTGATTCTTTGCTAATTTTTGCCGTTTGTTTCAAATTCTTTGCCGCATCCCTTAAAAAGTTATAAGCATTTAAAAAATGATACTGCAACTTGACGCTCCAGTATCAACATTTCAATTTTGCAAAAAAACAAATAGTCTATAATTTTTTGCTAATTCTTTTCCAATTTTTGCTGTTAGTTTAAAATTCTTGGCCGCATCCCTTAAAAAGTTATAAACGTTTAAAACATTACTGTTTTACAATGAAGATGTAGTGCACGTTGTTTGCGGGAGTCTTGTAGACGTTATAAAATTGACAGAACCAAAATGTTTCACAATCGAGAATCTTGCCTTGACTAATTCAAAGGACCAAAATTTTCTGTGTTTCGTGAATTGTGTCAAATTTTTCTATGTTGTTTATTTATCCAAAGTTTATATGATAATTTGAATTTCGACAGTCGAACAAATAAATGAACCCACGCATTCTATCTATACTGAACAATTACACTGGTACTTGATGCTCCCGTATCAACATGTTAATTTTGGAAAAAGCAAAATGTTCTATAAATTTTTGCTAATTCTTTGCGAAGTTTTGTCGTTTGTTTCGAATTATTTACTGCGTCTTTTGCAAATCTGTACGCATCCCTTAAGAGTTGTAAGTGTTTATTCATTTATACTTATAGCGCCGATAAAGCAGCACAACCTAAAATAGCTATGTATGTACTAAGGTAGTAAAATGGCACTTTGGGCCGGTTGTTCAAAGACAGCTTAAGCCAGGTTTTAATTAAACTCGGTTTACTACAACACTAGTTTCTTCAGGAAACCGAGTTTAACTAAATCCCGGCTTAAGCTGTCTTTGAACAACCGGCCCTTTGTTGATTAAGTTTCAAAATTAAGAGCCGATGCGAAGCCAGGGCTAGTAATCGAACTAGTTTGATAAAAACATTTTACTGGCGTAGTACATGCAATGTTTTTTCGGCTACTACTACTACTTGAATTTTAAGTGTTTAGAAGTTGTGGATTTACATTTTAGAAAGTAAATGTAATTTTCAATACTAGAACATTATTATTTATTATGTATATACAGCCAGATGCATTATGAAAATTAATATCAGATTCTGATGAACCAGATACTGAAAAAGATTTGGAAGTATTTTTTAGAAGGTTAGTAGTAAAACTACTGTTTTCCTTTTCCACGATTTCGCTAATTAGTCAAGTTTTTGGATTTTTTCCTTTGCACAATTTTGTAAAATGTCTGTATTTTCATTGACTAAGAAAGTATTTAATTCCACCACCGGCATAAGTAAATAGGGTGGCGGATTTTGGGCGCAATATCAACTTGACTTAAATGTATTCGTATTGCACTGGTATATTTCACTTTTGACAAAAATGAAAAACGAACATAATTATACATACAGGATGTCCCAGAACTCGCGCCCCAGAGAAAACAGGCAAATGCCGACGACAATTACGATTCTAAAAATGCAAACGAAAAACAATTAATGGCTTGCAAAAGAGAGTTGTGAGACATCTAAGTTCCACCAATTCCAGAAAGGGAACTCTGAGGTGTCAATGTGAATAAAATCGGTTGCCAAGGTTATAAATTGGCACAATTAATTAATGTCAGAATGACATGCCCGCTAAAGTGTCAACATCAACATGTTAGGTTAAGGCAGATGTCATTCAAGATGTCACACTCGCCATCATCTTAATTAAGTTTAGGTTTGTTAAATAAAACAACAAATGGCGGTTCCGAAAAGAACCTTTATTATAACGAGTGAACTTATGTTAAAAAACAGGAGAAATGGTATAACATAATAATAACAACAGAAACTACATAGCTACGAGGAATCACAAAACGAAAAATAAATACAATCAGAGCAAGTGATCAAAGTGGCCCCCATTCATTTGCAAGCATAACCGTGCCCGCCACAACAGACTCCGTTTAGAATTTGTAGCCATTTCAGGAGTAATTGTAGCAAAAGCTTCCTGAATGCGACTCCTGAGTTGCTCTTCTGTATCAATAGGATGCCTGTACACAACATTTTTAACGTGGCCCCAAAGAAAGAAATCCAGAGGATTTAAATCGGGGGACTCGATGTACAGAAGTTTTCAAAATATTCAATTCCTGCGCAACTTCTCTAATGCTTTCGGTACCTTCTTCAAAGGCACCTAAAATAGCCTCTTCATTTTCAACAGTGCGTACAGTCCTGGGAGCCCCACCATTTTCCTTCCTATTCGGTAAAATGTGGCCTGTCTCAATGGTTCGTGCGATAGCGCTGAGAATTACATTTTGATTAGGATGATTGCTGTTAGGAAAGCATTGGGCATAAATCCTTGCCGCTTCCAGCATTTCGTCCACATTCGCCGTAAATTAACAACATTTCCACATAATCCGCGGCAGAATACATAATTGAAGGAATTCGAACGAAATCTTGATGTTTTTTAAAAGTTTCATAGCCGACCAGTTTATTGAAAACGTAATAAAACCATAGCAACAATGTTAGGAACTACACCTGGATGGCTTACAATGCTCTGATTTGTCGACTAAAAATGTTCTTATTTTGAATACCGTTCAAGCTACACATTTTTTTCTTTGGGAATTTTTATTTGTCTTTTGATGAGGATTTCTCCTTTTTTCTCTGGGGCGCGAGTTCTGGGACATCCTGTATAAATATAGGTCTATTTTTCAGATTTTTCCTTTAGCTATGAAATCGGCACCATAACTCAAAATTGATTTTTTTGATGTGTGTACTGATGGTGGAAAATGTTCGGGACTTATTTGTTTTTGATTTTGGAATGTGCACAATAATAATAGATTCCTTATCCTCTATTTCATCAATACTTAATTTAATCAATTCGTCCGAATGACAGGCCTCGGCAATTTCAAGACTTAGTTATCATCAAATATATAATATCTGATGCATTTAATAGAAATTTAATAATTTCTTCTGGTGATAATGTTTTTGATCTTTTAGGAGTATAGACTTTCGATTGTTGTTTACACAAATGATACCAGTTTCTTGTAATTACCAATGTCAACATTATTTATGACATTGAATAAGACATGTTGGAGCCGAATACTTTTCAGCCATATCGGCAACATGTTCCATCTTGGCATTTTCACGATATTTGGTGATGTGATGTTGCCTCTCATATTTTTCTTTAAACTTTTTCGGTATCATATCCAAACTAGCCATGGCACTGTCTTTTCTGATTTCTGGAGGGGTTAAATCAATATTCTGGATATCACTCATTGTTTTTGTGTTTGTGTTCATAAATAAATCTTAAAAGGAAACGTTACAAGGAACGTTTAAATTCCCAAATTAAATAGGGCACAACCAAGCCAAGAAGTTATAGTATTATATTGGTAGTTGTTTGACATTTGGCATTTTTACTTAAATCAACGGCGTTAATGTAGGCAACGCTTTTAGTCAGGTAAAATACTTTACCTGCCTAGACAGACAAAGTACCGCTTTTTCCCGTTGAATGGGTACGATAAAATTGTACTTTCGAATGTAGTAGTTGAAAAAAATATTTATTTGTTATTTGGGAATGTTTATTCTACTGTTGCAATTTTTTTATTCATTATTAAGAAATATGAAAGTTTAACGTTTTAAACTATCCTAACTACCAAGACTTCTACCTAGTAAGTAAATATATTAAGTGAGATAAATTTCAATTAACATTAAATTCAGTTAACAATTATTTAATTTGTTTTCTGCCAACCCGCCCCTGTTTTTCTTAAATTTAATTACTCATCGACACTATACAAATATAAACGGTCAAAACTGCAATTGCATGACAAATATTCGTAAACAATTACCAAAAAATTAGCCAATTTCCAGTTTTTTCAATTAAATTAAATTAGCAAAAATTAAAAATATATTGACACTATGGCGTCAAGTTGCAGTATCATTTTTAAACGCTTATAACTTTTTAAGGGATGCGGCAAAGAATTTGAAACAAACGGCAAAAATTAGCAAAGAATCAGCAAAAAATTATTAACTATTTTTTTTTTCAAAATTGAAATGTTTACACTGGGGCGTCAAGTTGCACTATCATTTTTTAAACGTTTATAACTTTTTAAGGATTGCGGCAAAGAACTTAAAACAAACGGCAAAAATTAGCAAGGGGTAACGAAAAATAATAAACCATTTTGTTTTAACAAATTTGATATTTTGATACTGAAAAGTGACGGAAGTCGCGTAGTAAAATTCTTTAAACCCTTATAACTTTTTAAGGGAAGCAGCAAGGAATTTGACACAAACAGTAAAAATTAGAAAACAATTTACAAAAAATTGTAGATCATTTTGTTTTTTTTAAAAATTACATGTTGATACGGGGGCATCAAATACCAATATAATCTCTTAACGCTTATAACTTTTTAAGGGATGCACCAAAAAAATTGAAATAAGCGACAAAAATTGGCAAAGAATTAGTGACAAATTATAGACTTTTTTTTTTCAACTTGCAAATGTTGATACTGCAACTTGACGGAAGTTGCCAAGTATTATTCTATAAACGCTTATAACTTTTTAAGGGATGCGGCAAAGAATTTGAAACAAACGGCAAAAATTGGCAAAGAATTAGCAAAAAATTATAGACTAATTTTTTTTTCGAAATTGAAATGTTGATACTGGGCGTCAAGTTGCAGTATCATTATTTAAATGCTTATAACTTTTTAAGGGATGCGGCAAAGAATTTGAAATATACGGCAAAGAATTTGAAATATACGGCAAAAATTGGCAAAGAATTAGCAAAAAATTATAGACTATTTGTTTTTTCGAAATTGAAATGTTGATACTGGGGCGTCAAGTTGCAGTATCATTTTTAAAATGCTTATAACTTTTTAAGGGATGCGGCAAAGAATTTGAAATAAACGGCAAAAATTGGCAAAGAATTAGCAAAAAATTATAGACTATTTTTTTTTTCGAAATTGAGATGTTGATACTGGGGCGTCAAGTTGCAGTATCATTTTTTAAATGCTTATAACTTTTTAAGGGATGCGGCAAAGAATTTGAAATAAACGGCAAAAATTGGCAAAGAATTAGCAAAAAATTATAAACTACTTTTTTTTTCAAAATTGAAATGTTGATACTGCAACTTGACGGACGTCAATTAACGGTGTATTTTAGTTCTGCAATTAAAAGTAATAAATTTAAGAGCTTCTCTTGTTGAAGAATATCCTTAAAACCGCAGAATTTTTTAATTCTAATTTTGTAGTGATTTCACTAATGGCACAGTTGTCTGTCGGAAGCTTGATACTTCGAAATGTGAAGCTTATTAGATACTTCAAATTGAATGTAAATGGTTCCAAATTAAAGAAAAATCTTTTATGAGACGCAGATGCGATATTCTGTGACAATTTATACGAAGGCACGCTATTTAGCTGTTTTCTTTGAAACGATTTACTTCATATTAGATGTCAATAAAAAAGGATGACGTGTTCTGAGTTCTTGTTAGATTATGAGAACGATTTACTTTGGACAGGATCATTTCTTTTTATGACATAAAAAGCCTCCTAAATCAGAAGATAATAAATTTATTAAGGAGAATACCAAGCTTCTGTCATGCGATTTTCTGTTGTCGATAGAAGTTTTGATTAAAGGAAAAATTGTAAATATAAGAAAGAAAAAAGCGAAAGCAATTTAATTTAGATTTAATTTTCTATTCGAACAAACATCACTAAATCCACAAAGATATCTTTTCACGATCCGTTGTAAACGATGATACAACGCAATTGATTATTACAGGAAATTGAATTCAGTACTACCGACTTGATTAATTTAGTGTTCCGTAAAGATAACGATTTGTAGTATGTATTATTAATTAATCAGATTGAATTCTGATGGTTATAAGCAGTTAGAGTTTACTAATCTGTAAGTGTTGTCTGATAAAGTTAGGGAAGGCATCCTCTATAATAGGTTTTCTATTAGTATCCACATAAGTACTTTAATGTGGTTGGTAAAAACTCCACTTAATGGGCGGTATGAATAAAAAAGAGCAGATGCTACATGAGTCTGAGCAGAACCTCAAAGCATATGCTCATAGTAAAAGATTGGAGTATAAGGTTTTGCTCCTGTTTGTATGAATAATGATATGCTTTTACTCATAAGCATTTGCTTACACGAAATGAGCATATGCTCAAAAAAAATTTGCAGATTAAAATTAATAATTGTACGAATGATTCCAATTAAAATGTAAGAACGTTTTTAAAGTTTTAAAGTGTAAAAAATTAAAAAAGTGTGTAAGTTTGACAAAAATTTTATTATTTTTGTCACCCCCATGTTGACCTGGGTGGGATTCGTAGATTCGGAAGTAAAACCTTTTGCTCACGACCGTGCTCCGAATATGGGCATGAATAAGAGCTTTTGCTTACTATGAAGCATATCATCCGGTCGGTATGAATAAAGTAGAGGTTTTGCTTATGATTTTGAGCAAATGCTCTGCAACTTGTGCATCTGGTCAGCAGTAGATTCACCGTGCTCATGCTCTTCGCTAATTTTATGATGGCTGAAGTTGTTAATGTACGTGCACAGAAGCATTATAAAGTACGATGATTATAAAAAAAACTTTTATACAAACGTCAAAAAAGATGACATTTACGCATCACTATCGATACGCGAAGTGCTCTATTTTTTAACGAAATATCAAAAAACTATTTTTTAACAGTGAAAAATTTTTTTTTAACACGTGAAAAAATGATATAAAAAATTATTTTTTAACAGTAAAAAAATAAATTTATTTTTTTGCGTATTAGTTTCATTTCTATAATTTTATTTCCATAAATCACTTTTTTTTTTTGTGACATTGCGGAAAAAACGTTATTTGCATTTCGTGTCAAAATTCGTGTTTTTATGATGCGTTCGACTGTCTGCGACCAAAATTTACTTCTCACGAGCCATAAAAAACACTCATTTTGCCCACTTAATACAAAAATAACTATTACCGATTTGAGGAAAGAAATTTGAGATGAATCGTAACTCACTTTTTGGGTGAAAATTATGAAAATAAAAGTTCGTTTGTCATCAAGTTATTTTAAGTAATTTGAAACGTCTCACGAAAAAATGAAAATTTTTTTCCAGTACATTGCAAATCCTGGCTTTCAAACTGGAGTTGGGGAAAAATTAGGGATTCATCAGTCGACTGTACCAAAAATTTCCGGTCTTTTTTGCAACTAAAAGCTATTAACAGATTGTCACTTGATTCGTTCCTTTCGCATCATCAAACGACATATTTTTAGTGAAAAATATGAACCACTCTGTAAATTAATTCCGATGAAATAAAACGAATGTCCACAAAAGGCGTAGTACGTAACACTACTCGAAAGAGTAAAAGAGAGATAGTAAAATCGTCGTGGAAAGAACGCACACATCCGTTTGAGCCGGGCTCTGTGTTTAATTCGGACATTCTAGAATTATTTTGAGCATATGCTCAATTCATGTGAGCAAATGGTTGTAAGTAAAAGCATATCGTTATTCATACAAATAGGAGCAGAACCTTATACTCCAACCTTTTACTATGAGCGTATGCTTTGAGATTTTGCACAGACTCAAGTAACATCTGGTATCTGGACGCTACGTTTATAGCTTTCTCAGAACCCAAAACCTCGAAATAGCACGTTTTCGAAAGTGCCTTATTGTTGTGTTGCCGAAATCTAATAAAGTAATTAGGTCAACGACAACGGACCATTGTCGGCTTACGGGTCCCAACATAAAGGAAATACAAATAATATGATAATAAAAAATAATAAAAAATGTTATGGATTCAAAGAAAAGGAACTGTACTCTGTTTTTATACGAAAGTCATTTGCCTTCCTCATTGGCCGAACGTGTGCATTTAGCCGTTTAGACCCTTCGCCTGATATTTCACGTGCCGGTGTTCCCTAAAAAACGCAAACAGATGCACAAGTTGCAGAGCATTTGCTCAAAATCATAAGCAAAACCTCTTCTTTATTTATATCGACTGGATGATATGCTTCATAGTGAGCAAAAGCTCTTGCTCAGACTCGTACTCAGAGCACGGTCGTGAGCAAAAGGTTTTACTTACGTTTTTATTCATAGAACGTGGTAGCATATGCTCGGAATTGTGCGAGTAAAAGGTTTTGCTCTCTTTTATTCATACCACCCAATATGTTTGTTAACTGATAGTATATATTGCAGTATTTTCAATTAGTTTTGGTTAATTTTAATTTTTCGAAACATTTGATTGACCTTTTTCCCATCTCAAATACTTTTTGTTGAATTTTTTTTGTGTTGGAACGGAAGTTACGTTTCCAAGTTACAGAACGTTGCAAAAATTTAAAAACGTCTTAGAACTGTGATTTTATATGAGATTTATTAATGAACCATGAAAAAACATTACATTTCACCAGAGACGAGAACCGCTCCGGAATAAAAAGCCTACTTAGGAAAATAAACAAACATTCTGGTTCGTATTTCTTTGTCAGTTTGAAAACTGGCAAAAGCTTCATATCTACTAAACTATTTATTCAATTTCCTTTTTTTGCGTTCGCTCCATCTGCATTTTGTCTTGAAAGCAATATTCGCTTTTTTTTACATACCTACCGTTGACGCAACACAAAAACTGCGACGAATGTGGAATAATTTAAATTTCAGATGAAGATTTAAGAACAAGCCACCAAGCAAATGCACTTTATAAAGCTCAAGTCATTTCCTATCCACCAAAATATTATTTATCGTGGAGCACACAGACTTGGATACAGGGAAAAAGAAATAATAACTTCTATGGGTTTAATGAAGTTTTATTGCAGTAAAAGTCGGTAAATTTACTATGTAATGCTAATTTGGGTGCTTTTATTGTAAAAGCTAAACGACGAGTTAATCGGTTTTAGTATTTTAATTGAATGAAATTCTGTCAATTAATTTATTCGATTTTTGCCCTGTTTTTCTGAAATTCACCCTTAAAGTACCGGAAATTGCTACGTTAGGCATTCATTAAAAATACATGATGCAATTTTCTCTCCGCAGATTTAACCGCTTCAAGAAAAAATATTCTACGTGCGAGAAATAAAATAAAGGAAAATTTTGGTTGACAACTGCAATGTACACCAATTTCAGCAAGTCAAATAAAGACAATTTTTGCATTTTATATAAGCACGGGAAATATTCCACATTAAATTATACAATTTCTCGAATGTCTTCATGTGTTATTAGCAAATTGCCACAATGAAAACCTTCCTAATTACCTTGAAATTACATCAGATGTTTAAAATAGCGACTTGTAAACGCCTCCTAAAATTAGGTTGAAAAAACAATTTTCTTTTCTTAATTTCACTACAAATTATTCAAATTCAAATCAAGTTTCATTCATTATTGGAAGTGAAATAACGTACAAGAACCATATCATAAAGAAACGTTTGGAAGGATATGTTATGACTTTTTTATACAGTGAGGACGCGTGGGTTGGAACAAATTAATTTAAGGGGGTATTCTAGTCTAGAAGCATGAATTTGAGGTGTTTTTTCGCGTGCTATAAATAAAAAACAAAAAATATTTTTAGTATCCATTTTTCAACAAGATATTTATTCATGTTTTAACAATGCATGAAAAATAAAAAAAGTGAAAAAATTGAAAACTCAAAATGTTATAAGCTGATGAAGTGGGGGGTTGAAAAAAAACGGCGCGCCAAGTCTGTCACGATTGCAACCCTCCAAATGATGTGAAAAAAAAAAGATTATTTATTTAGATAAATGCTGCTATCGTACTAACTAAAAAAACTGAAAGAAAATTTTTTTTCGCTAAAGTGCGGATGTCCGAAAAAATAATAATTTTTTTAACTATTGACTTTTCTGAATTTTTTAAAAATAGTAAAAAATTTTAATTTGTTAGAAATCGTAGTTAGTACGATAGAGACATATATAGAGAAAACTAACACCAAATTTCAAGTAAATCGGTTAAGTAGAACTTGAGAAATCATGACAAACTTTTGAAAAAAGTAGTTTCGAGAAAAACACGTTTAAAGTTTCGGGTAAAATTACGCCCAGTGTCGTTCCGGCCCAGCCGGTTTGGATGTCGTGTCACTAAAATAGCTATATCTCCGGAAATAATTAAAATTTTGATAAATCCTTTTAAAGGCATATTCTTGAAAGGTTAAGCTTTGAAAATATGAGAGAAAAAAAATTGATTTTTTCAAATTTCTACACTAGAATACCCCCTTAAAATTCATGGGTTTGGTTTTTGGAAAAACGCTCGGACACGTCGATTTTTGTTTTTAAAACTGCATCTTTTGATATTTATAATTTTACAATCGTCTTTTGTTTCGCACTATGACGTCATCAATAATTTTTTTAAATTGCACTCCATATTTTTGTTCGCGAATTTGGATGTAGCATATTTTTCTGATTACAGAAATGTCAAATTCGTATGACCTTGAAGAGGAAAGTTTTCGAAATAATCAGTCCTAACTTTTAAAAAATTTATGATAAAATTATTAGAGTAGACCACTAATAATATCATCAAGGAAGCGTTGGAAATCGAGCAAAACATTAAATTGTGTGTTTATTTTATTTTTTTGATTGTTGACAAGTACAGTTGCAAAGTTTGAAGAATGGCGCGTTTAACTGAGAAACAACGAGAAAGACCTATAATAAATATAGTTTTGTTGAATTATAGGAATAGACATGAGCTCCGCAAATCGCTGTTTGAAGCACATACAGTGAGGATGCGTGGGTTGGAGCAAATTCATTTAAAATTTATGGGTTTGGTTTTTGGAAAAACGCTCGGAAACGTCGATGGTTAATTCATGTACAAAGCCTGGCCCAAAAATAAGTTACGACTATCAACTTTATTTTTTCAAATGGAAACGCCTATTTTTTATTTCATTTTTGAATTCTGCATCGAATTCGAAGTATTTTTATGTACCATGTCCTATACCCAAACTCAACAGTTATCGAAAAATTTACAATTGAACATATCAATAACTGAGATTGTATCCTACAAAATTTATTTCACTTGTGGTCTGAAAAGGGCCGATTTATTAAAAAAAACAGAACAACAAATCAAATTAAATGTTCAAACTGTTGACCATTAACTTCCTGACAATAGGCAAGTCAAAATTCAATTTCTCGTAACACTTCAGTTAACGTTTGTGGCTGGATTTGTTGTATTTCCGTTATAATTCTATTCTTCAATTCATCAAGATTTTCCGGTTTATTGAAGTAGACTTTAGATTTCAGATAACCCCATAGATAAAAATCTTATGGGGTTAAATCTGGAGACCTACCTGGCCTAGTGGTCTACTCTAATAGTATTATCACAAATTTTTGACACTTTAGGACTGATTATTTCGAAAACTTTCCTCTTCAAGGTCATACGAATTTGACATTTCTGTACTCAGAAAAAATGTGCTGCATCCAAATTCGTGAACAAAAATATGGGGTGCAATTTAAAAAAATTATTGATGACGTCATAGTGCAAAAACAAAAGACGATCGTAAAATTATAAATATAAAAAATGCAGTTTTAAAAACAAAAATCGACGTGTGTCTGAGCGTTTTTCCAAAAACCAAACCCATGAATTTTAAATGAATTTATTCCAACCCACGCGTCCTCACTGTATATGTAGTTGGCAACAAACTTTACTGGGAACCCCCGACTCTTGTTCGATAGATCAAAGACTTGCATAAACCAAATTATGTGTACACTGTGTGTGAACTCACTTCGCCTCGTCGACAGATTGATCTGTTTCGGGTCACAATGGTAACTACTTACGAATTTATTCACATACTTGGTTCGTTACTCAATCTTCCTAGTCAAGAAAATCCGGAAATCGGTTGAATACTTAAATTATGTAATATTCGGTAAATAGTAGGCAATTTAACAAGAGCAATTTTGTAAATTGAAAACTGTACACGAAGGAATAATTTGAAAAGGAATCATGTTGGTACTTTAGGTATCCGTTACACCTGCGGAGAAAACGTTGCGATTTTGCAGGATGTTTAGACTGTGGACTGTTTTTTTTTAATGCGGTTCAATGTTTCTTTATCGAAAACGCAACGTTTTAACGCACGAAAAACGCATGTATAACCATACCCTTAAAGTTACAAAAATGCCAGCAAATTGCTGCTCCATTTATGATACAGTAATGCTACGGAAAGGATATCTTTGAAGATAAAATAAATAAACAACATACAAACACATAAACAAATAGCAGTGTTTCACGTGGATGTAGTGAAAACGTTTAGTGCAGTTAATAAAACTGTCTGATCTTGTGCAAATGTTTGCGGGATGCGATAGATACAATGTTTGACCAGATTTTGATATTGCGTAGCTTCTGTTTACATTATTTCAAATAAATCCTATAATACGGTTTTTTTAAATGGTATAATTGCATACATGTTGACCCGTACGAATTCTAGCACAAGTGTATTTTGTAGGGTAAAACTACGGGTCGTTTATCTGAAATGTGCGCAAGGAAAATGCTTCAATTGAATAGAATTTATAAATCTCATTTTTAAATTTTAGAAATGTATTTAAATTTTTAAAATTCCATTTGAAATTTATATTAAGCATTATTATTAATGGTTCATGTCACTGGCAGCAGTGGGTTCAGCCACTTGTCGGTCGAATCTCGGTGCCGACTGAACGGCTTCAAAACTTTTTCAGTGATTATTTATTAGTCTCGAGGTCAATTCAGGCATTTGTACTAATGTGTGTACAGAAGCACAGTTTTGTTAATATTGTTACTAATATAATAATGAAATCAATTATGTACAACTGAATGTAATTCTTAATTATTTTACAGATACCTACATACTAATTACATTATATTATACATACATTAGTACCTATAATTTTGCAATATTCTGCACAGTAATTTAAGTAAGTAAGGTAGCAATAGAAATGGCATTTTTTTAAATTAGTTTTTTGAAACCAATACATTTTTTGTATGCATTTAATTCCCCGATTAGTCCGGTTTTAAACGATCCGCGATATTGGTGGCATCCATTACCCGAATTATGCGAGTTATATCTGTATTACAATTTTTATAGAATTTTATTCTTTTATTTCTTCTAAATTATTAGGTCGTTTATGGGTAAAAATAAAAAAGGGCCAATTTGAGATCAGGAAAATTAAAAAAAAAATTGAATTTATAATTTGTTATCCTTTCGGTACATTCTGTAGGGTATGTGGAAGAATTATATAACAATCATCGCGATCAAGAACAAACCTAGAATTGTGTAATCAAATTTTTCTCAACTAAAACGTAAAAAAATGTCTTGTCGGTAACACAAAATGCAATGTTCAGCAACTACCGACTAGAATATTTCCATATTATTAATTTCATTAGCAGACGGTATTAAGTAGCCATTTATGAAAATTAATATCGTTGAAATCATGAATATTCATGCATATTTAGTGCAACTAGGTGTTGATCTTTGTTGGACATTACATTTTCATAAGTAATATCACAAGAGAGTGGGAATAAATTGAAAGTAATTCGACAGATTTTTGAAAACTTGTTGCCCGTAGGGCTCTCGTGTCTATTCCCAAATGGCAACAAGTTTGAAAAAATAACCGGAGAATTATTTTCTAATTAATTCGCACTCTCGAGTGGTATTCGGAAGATTATTTTTTAACGTTTAAATAAAAAATACAGCATAAAAATACAGTTTAATTCATTATAAACTAAAATCAAACTGGCGACAGATATCAAAACTAGAAATGTGCTGTCAAGTAACATATGTAAACAAAATACTAGAAATTATGCTCGCGGGAATAATGTACAGTAGAAAATTCTCACTATAATAATGTTGTGATTGGACAGAATTAAACACGTGTGCCCAAATACTGCTAAACGATTGGTGAATGAAATCATTAAAAAATAATCACAGTGATTCTTTGGAACAAACTGAGCAGCTCCCTTAATCAAAATTTCGTGCTTTAACATTGTATCATGGGCCTATCTGAAGCTATAAATGCAGTTGAATTAATTGAAATGATTTAACTGTGTTTTATAGGAGGAAAAAAAGAAGCTTGTTACCGACAAGACAACCGTGTTACCGACAAAACAGAGCAAAAATATACGGTATTGTTTTCCAACATATATTATTATTAATCAAAGCAAATGTAATAGAACAACTTATCTCCTCAATACAATATTAACACACTTTAACGCACCATTAACAAATGCAGTTAGCTACTTTAAAGCACTGTGGTGGATTTAGGTGGCATTTTAATAACTTGTTACCGACAAGACGGGCATGCACTGGGCATATATTCCTTACAGTAGAGAGTTTACATTCATGAGACAAATGGCAAGACAATCGGATATTCAGAAATCGGACAAAATTTCTGATAAAACGATATAGGACAAGTATCTTCATTACTTTATCTTAGCATCTAAATGCTTAATTAAGCATTAGAAATACGACTTCGGACACGTTAACGACGCGACGGGACAAAATCGCACTTCTAACTGATTTCAATGACCTTTTTGTCGCAATTGTGGCTATATTATAGCAATCCAACTGTAACATAAGGCCGAGGGATAAATTTAGAGCAGTTTTCAGCTCAATAGGATGGTTTTTCTTTAATGTACTGCCTTTGGACATGGATTCGATTATGGAAAAATAATCCCAAAACTTTACCCGAAAATGCATTATTCTGAAACGCTGAAGGTAAAATATTTTATTGCTATTTATGAGACGGAACACATATTGTAGGCGCTTGATTAGATGCAACGTATAGACGCATACAACGTGAAAAGCATTATCTTCTAAAGTAAAGAAGACTGTCAGATAACAGAACAATTTACGGTTTAGCAAATGTTGTAAATTTGTGTTGTTAAATAAGTTTTAGTGAAATATGTTGCATATGGAATTTTGTTACACTAAAAATGAGTAATTGTAATAGGCAAGTTCGCTTTTCAAATAAAATTTTTTAGTTATGGGACTGTTATTACTTGTCGTAAAAAACGTTTGTGTTGTATAAAATATAAGACATTTAATTTTTGATCTGTTCCTAAATGTTATAAAATAATTTAATTTTTACAAATTACAAGATTAAAAAGACGATAAAAATAACTTTCATAATTGATCTCCTAATTAGCGTTGCACAATGTTACTGCAAAATGGGCGAACTGTTGTAAGGGAATTAATTGAAGACTTCACTTCTTTGTTACTGATAAAGTACTTAATAGGTAAGTTTAAAAATGCAACATATCGATTGGTGAAATATAATTACGACAGGCTAACAGAATGAAAAACCATATTCCACAAACTTTTCCAAGAAGTGAGTTAATAATTTAACGTTTTGTGTATCGATCTGGAAATTGGTTCTTGATTAGATTTTTGCAGCACTTCATTAACGTAAAGCACTTGAAATGTAAAGATGAAATTCGTTATAGGAATAGCAAGCTGGAAGGGATGAAAGCGCAACGAGTCCCTTGAATCACATTTGTTCTCTTTTACGGTGTTGTACATTAGCAGAATATTATACTGTTTTTTTTTTAATTACAACCACAATCGTCTTATTGATTAATTAATCAATAGATGAAAATTCAGATTTAAACGCAATGAAAATCATATAAAATTATAAGTTCAGATTTATAAAGCAGAATGGTACTACCTGCAGTCATCAAAGCATAATTTATTTTAAACTAAATTAGAATGCGAATTTAATTACTTTAGTAATCCCACTTTTGCAAAGTTTCCTAAAAGTTTGTTTTTCTAATACGCGACAACAATTTTGTTGGCTGTTATGCTCGTCGTAGTGTTAAAAAAAATAGCAATAAAACAACATTACCCCTTAGGGCGATCTCGGTTGTAGCGAGCGAAAGAACTTTCGCCCGTGTCGTTTTTTCACTAACTGACATTCTTGTTATCCGTATCCCTGCACAACCGGGAACGAAGGTGTTGCGATTGGAAGTCATGTTTATTTAGAACGAGAGTGCAAAGCACGGTGACACTCCCCCCCTTTTGAGACATGACTTCCACGAGCAACCGAGATCTTTTTTATTGTCAAATCCACAAATGTACATTTTTATTTTACTGGTGAAGCAGCGGGGATGGCCTGATATTGTCCACATGGTATTTGCAGCGGGCGTTGCCGATTTGCACCCAGTATGTGACGTCACCAGCTGGTCGGAGGATGTTGTGCGGTCCGGTCCATTTTTGGGCGAAAGGGCGTCGTCTTCCAGTAAAGTTCTTTATCAAGACGAGATCTCCGGGTTGAAATACGGGAGCGAGCCGGGCAGGTGGAGCTCTCCGGCGGACGTAGTCTTCTTGGTGGTCTCGGGCTTGCTGCAGACGTTGTTGACGATCCATTGGAACTGGCTGAAGACCGTCCCACGCACCTGCTAGGGGCAGATTGTAGCCGAGCAGCAGCTGGCTAGGGCTTTGTCCAGTGGCGGCGTTGCGACGTCGTCGAAAGGAGTAAAGCGCCATGGACAGGTGTTCGTCCCAGGTGGCAGGGTCTTTTCCAACCAGGTGGATTCTGAGAATTTTTTTAAATTCTTGATTGCGCCGTTCGGTGGGATTAGCACGGGGGTGATAGAGAGCAGTGGCTCAGTGCTGGGTCTCCCAACGGATGCAGCAGCGTCGGAACATTCGGCTGCTAAATTGCGTCCCGCTGTCCGTGATTAAGCTTTCCGGGAAGCCGTATCGTTGGAAAACTTCCTTTTCCAGACAGGTGGCGACGGTCTCGGTCCGAGTGTCCTTTAGTGGAAAGGCCTCGACCCACCTGGTGAAGAGATCGGTAACGACCAGGATATTTTTATTCCCGGATGGAGTCGTCGGATATGGTCCCATTAAATCGCAAGCGACCGTGGCCCATGGATGCTTAGGTTGACGCGGACGCTGCGGTGCTGCGGGATGTGGAGGTCGTCGCTTATATTGGGCGCACAGCAGGCACCCTGCGACATATCTTCGGACTCGGTTGGAGATGTCAGGCCAGTGGAATTGCTCAGAGATCGCTCGTTCCGTCTCGTCCGAACCGGGATGACCTGCGAGTGCACTGTCGTGAAAATATTATAAAATGCGTGGTTGTTGTACGGTTGGTACGAGGAGCAGTCTTTTTTCGTCGTGTTGGAGATAAAGATAACCCTCGCACACTATGTAGTAATCCAGAAATCCCCGGTCGGCCGCGGTCAGCGTGGCGCGGTCCAAGGGTTGTAATTGACGCCATTTTATTATTAACCTTTGAATTTCCAGGTCGTTGTCTTGCGCGAGACGAACTTCCCGACTAACGGTCATTTGTTCAAGCTGACACACCAAGGGAGTCGGGTGTTGTTGTCTTGGGGTCAGTAGCGGCGGTGGAAGGAGTGGCTGAATGTCTTCTACATCGATGTTGCGTGCTGTGTCGTCTGGTTGCCTGGAAAGTGCGTCAGGTAACTCATTAAGACGGCCGGGGCAATGCTCAATGGTGAATGAGAAACTCTGCAGCAGCAGAGACCACCTAGTGAGTTTCGCACGGTCGTCCTTGGTTTTGTTCAACCAGAGGAGGGCACGGTTATCGGTACGTAGAGTAAATGGTCGGTCCTCCAGGTATGGACGGTAGCGTTTCGTCGCCCATATAATGGCCAGGCATTCCTTTTCATTAATATGGTAGTTTTTCTCAGTCGTATTGAACTTGGAACTTGCGTACGCGATGATGTCGCGTCCGCCGTCGCGTTCCTGGAACAACACAGCTCCCATTCCCAGGTCACTGGCATCGGTCTGAAGCACCATCCGGCGCTTCGGATCGGGTCGACTGAGGGGTTTTGCACTGTTGAGGGCTTCTTGCACCTTCGTGTAGGACTCCTGGGCCTGGCTGCTCCACTTAAACTTCCGCTTCTCAGACAGGAGGTTGGTCAGAGGAACTGCAGTTTCCGCGAAGTTGGGAACGTAGTCTCGGAGCCATCCACACAGTCCGAGGAACGCTCGAAGTTCCTTGCGGGATCGAGGAGGTGGTGTATCGGCAATCTTTGCCAGATGGTGTGGTTGGGGGCGGTTGCCGTCAGATGACACGATATGACCCAGATACTCCAGTTCCTTCTTCCCAAAGTGACACTTCGGAATTGAGCAACACAATTCGTGTAACTGAAGGCGTTCAAGGACCCTATGGAGGTGGTCGAGGTGCTCGTCATAGGTATTGGAGTATATGATGATATCGTCCAAGTAGACCATCACGAAATGGTTGAGATATCCAGCGAGGACCTCTTGGGCCATCAGGCGTTGGAACGTGGCAGGTGCATTTTTGAGCCCAAAAGGCATGACGCGGAATTGATACAGAGACCCATTAGGCGTCGCAAAAGCCGTAAGGTGTTTGCTAGCCTCGTGCATTGGGATCTGCCAATATCCAGATTTTAAATCGAGCACTGTAAATACGCGCGCAGTCCCGATGTCCTTGAGCGTCTCGTGAATCGCTGGAAGTGGCGAAGCTTCATCGACGGTGGCGGTGTTCAGTTTTCTGTAGTCCACACAGAAACGTGGTTTACCGTCCTTCTTCTTTACCACAACGATCGGGGAGCAGTAGGCCGACCTGGAATGCTCGATGATTCCTTGCGATAACATCTCTTGCACCTGTTGATCAATAATGATCTTTTTTTCCTCGCTATAACGATACGGCCGGAGGGCGATGGCATAGACATATTTGACCGTGAAGCGGCGCCCACCCGCCTTTCGGCATAAGGCTAATAGTCTTTCACCCTCCCGTCTCTCTAGACACCGAGTGCCAACAGAACCCATCCTCCAAAAACCACAGCCATCACCGTGGAAAAATTAGCGGAGAAGGACACCGCACGAAGTGCGTCCCCCTTCGCCCCTAACCTGTACAACATAATCATAACTATAACTATATCTAACTACATCTAAAGTTAGCGTAGAGGGACGCCGCACGAAGTGCGTCCCCCTTCACTCCCAGGATTACAAAACCATCTTATCATCTACGCGCGCTATTATCACTACCACTATCACTATCACCCTCACCATCACCATCACTATCACTATCACTATTCTCTTCCTCTTCTTCTTCCACTTCCTCCGCTGCCTCCTCCAGCACCTCGTCGGCCAGCTCGTTCCAAATCTTCACCGCCCTCTCGTCGTCCAGCTGTTCCGGCCACTTCAATCCGAGATCGCCAAGTTTCTTTTCCGCCCTTCTCCTGGCTTCAGCTCTTTCCCTCAGGTGGCATTCTTCCAACACGTGCATCCCTGTCTCCGGTCCGATCCCGCAATCGCACCGGTCCGACGTAACACCGCCCAATCTGAACCTCTTCAGATAGGCCTTAAACGGTCCGTGACCTGTAACAGACCACACTAACCTCCTGGCGAAGTTCCTTGGTCTGAGCGAGACCCTCGGGCACAGCTTCCAGACGCTTCTTCCCGTCGTGCCCGCCTCCCATTCCTGTTGCCATCTCCTCAGCATGCCTGCCTGAACCTCCTTCTTCAGCTCGCCCTTGGGGACCAGATCCCTGCCCACTCGAAGCTCCTCTTCTCCGCACGCCTCCCTGGCAAGGCTGTCCGCTCTCTCATTTCCGTCCACGCCGGTGTGTCCCTTGCAGACCTGGAAACGAATTATCCCACCTTTCTCCATTACATCCACCGCGCTCTTGTAAACTTCCGCTGCCAGCGATGTCTTCAACTTCTTGGCACACAGCGCTCCCATCGCAGACTCCGCATCTGTAATTATAGAAAAATTACCCCCCTTCTCCCCCCCTACCTCTATGGCCATCTTGACGGCCGGAGGGCGATGGCACGTTCGTCATGGAGACGGATTTCATGCGTGACGGTCTTCGTTTGTGTCAACGCACGTTCGCTAAACACTTCACTGAAGTTTGTGATGAGTTCACTAAAACGGCGCTGTAACTGTTTTGGAAAACCGTTCACAAGTGTCGATGGCACTGCAGTAGTGTTCATCTTCAAGTCTGGTGCAACGAAGTACACTGTATCGCGCTTTTTGCGTCCAAGATACACGCACTCGCGTTCTAGGTCGATTGTCGCACCGACTTGTTTAAGCCACGGATAGCCTAGAATAAGGTCTTCCCGTAACTCGCGCACTACGCTGGCTTCACACGAATATGTTTGTTCACTAATTGTTATCGCGAAGCACTGGTTACCAAGTACGGTAGCTTTACAGCCTGTAGCTGCGAGGTTGAGAAAACTTTGTTGCTCAACGATCGGAGCTGGACACACTCCGGACCGCACAAAGTTTCCGCTTGCCGCGGTGTCGAGAAGAACGCGCAAGTGCTTTCCGTTGATGTGTGCATTCAAACGGAGAACAGACTCACCTGCTGCGTTTAGTGTCTGCCGTTCGCTCCGAGGTTTATGCGTCCGGCAGATTGGAAGTTTCCCTGTTTCGCGACAGGGCAGTTCCGATTTAAATGTCGTTCAGGACAATATTGACACCAAGGGAGAAGTGGACGTTCTGATGTCGGCTCTGGGCGTTCACGCCAGCTCGAGACGACTCTAGGAGTCACGGCTCTTGCACTGATCGGTACTGAAGGTGGTGGTAAGCATTCTTCCACAGCTATGGCGGCTTCTAGGAGGGCCTCCATGGAGTCGTACAAAGACACAACAAAATAAGGCTTTATGGAAACGTCCAGTTGCGCCTTTAAAACCTTTAGCATCTCCTGGTCCTTCCCTGGGCCATGCACTCGCAACCACAGAAGTTGTTTCCTACGTAGGAAAACGTCTACGGATTCTGTGGCACGGTTATGGGCTCCTGTATACAGAAGCTCGTACAACTTCGATAAGTTGCTTTCTGTCCCGTATTTAGCCTTGAGCAGTGTGCGAAATTCTCCGAACGTCGGTCGGAGTAATTCGTGGTTTGCGAACCAAGCTTTGGCGGGTCCTGCAAGTTACTGGGCGGCAATAAGCGTTTTCTGTTGCTCGTCAGTTTCTTCGGTTGCTACGAAGTACCGTTCCAACCTCTCGAGGAAGTATTCGGGACACTCGGTAATTGTGCCGGAATAAAAAATTAAAATAGGTAAACGAACCGGTGCTGTGGAAATCATGGACAGCTTCTGGATGAGCTGCGCCACAATTTCTTCGCTGGTCAGTGCTGGGCGCCACTGGGGGTTTATCGTAGGTGAACCCTCCCCCAGAAGGGTTGGTAACATCGCTGGAACGACAACGGCCTCGACGTCGTCTACCGTGGATGTTCCTGGAGACACTTGATCCTTTCGTGCGCTCCTTAGCATCATGCTTGGCTTGTTGGCTTTGGTGTGGAATCGCTGGAAGTTCTCTTCCAGAAAGGCACTCACGTTGGGCGCCAATTGTTATGCTCGTCGTAGTGTTAAAAAAATAGCAATAAAACAACATTACCCCTTAGGGCGATCTCGGTTGTAGCGAGCGAAAGAACTTTCGCCCGTGTCGTTTTTTCACTAACTGACATTCTTGTTATCCGTATCCCTGCACAACCGGGAACGAAGGTGTTGCGATTGGAAGTCATGTTTATTTAGAACGAGAGTGCAAAGCACGGTGACACTACTTACAACGCCTAGTTAACAAAAGTTGGGCCTTCTGTGTTGTGTGGGAAGATAGTTTGAAACTCCCAAAACTAACGTTACGTACTTTTAAACTAATGTAAAACTCAGAGTAAACGTATGCGTTGTCTTTAATTTATTGTTGTTACGAAACATAACACTGAAATGAGAATGCTACGCGAGTTTGTTGTATTACTATTTACGTAATAAAATTTAACAAACGAGAATTTGGAAAATGTACATCATCATTCACTGTACTACCAAAACGACACATTTTTTTGACAGTTCATCAACCACAATTACTTGTTTCTGCTGCCCTCTACAACTCCTCTGTTTGATGCACCATTCGTGACACCCTGCATAATATTGTGTGTAATATTGTTTTATCATCGACATATTGAAATATTTAGCAGGATCTTAAACGACTCGATCGGAAAAGTTTTAAGTTTTTCACGATTCTTTCTTTAACAAAAATATTGCCCGAAGCAGATAATATGCGAACTAGCAGCATGTCATTTAAAAACTGCAAGCCATTCGTACTCGCGTAGCATTTTGATGCGACTAAATTCTTTTAAGCTCTCGCTTCGGTGTAAATAAAGTTTTAAAAAGAAAATCACTTTTCCCGAAGTTTTATTTTCGGTTCTATTGTGAAATTCATTTTGTATTCCATTTTGTTTTATAAATTGAAAATGGAACTAACCATCCACCTGCGCAAATTCACAACAAACTTCTGCATTAATTCCGGCTTTCAATAAATGCCGGGCAATATTGAATTTGTGAAAAACAATAAATTAGTTATTTCTAAAAAATCAAATACGTACGTAATACGTACTTTGTTTAATTAAAAATGCAGCAATTTTTTAATTAAATTAATTAAATTTTAATTATATTAAAGTGGTATTACGTTTAATTTGACTTCATCGTTATAAACTAGATGATCGATACATGTTTCAGAAAATTAGTGTGCGGTTTATATTATGAACTAATTACTTCGTAACTTATATTATCATCATGATAATTTGAAATTACTGTATTATATCGAAAATGGTACATTTTCAGCGGAATTTGTCGTTGTTGTAACAGCTATAAATATATTAATGTTATTTTCAATTTAGTGAGTTTATGCCATTAACAATATAATATATAAAATTATATATTTCTCAGGAGAACATGAAAAGGCCGGCGTGAAAATGGATTTCGACAGTAAAATGTTAAAAGTATAATACAATATTTTTTCCTGCGGCTAAGTGGCATGGGATGTGCCGCCTGTCACTACCATGTCTTTGGGGACGGCTAAACCGAAGGGTGCGTCAGGACTGTAACGTTTCCGTTTTTTTTTTTTATGGAGTTTGCTCATCGTTAACGTATGATACAACATAAACGACTCAAGAGAAACTTAGATGAAAATATTTTAGGTGAATTATGGAATTTTTAATTTACGTTTATTGAAATAACAATAAAAACCAATTCGTGGCCACTAATGAAGGGTTAAGAGAAAATTCATTTGACATAGTTGTCAGTTACAAAAAAATCGAATAAGGTACTTCACGTACAGCAACAAAAAAAAAAAAATACATGACATAATAAGCTACCGTCACGAAAGGATAATAAATTGATACCTATCCCGAACACCCCTTCTTGCGACCATAACGGTATTAAAAAAAAAAACGTAAATATTTGGGTCTACTTTTATGATGTAAATTTGTGTCACGCTAAACTTTTCAAATTATAAACTTTTCATTTTAAAACAGATGCCCAGTGATCCATAAATTCAACAACTTCCGAATCCAAATTTTTATTTTTAATGCTACTACCCACACGTCATGTTTTTATTTGTTACAATATTAATCAATTGCAAAATTTAAATGTTTCACGTTTTTGCGCAGTAAAAAAAGAGCTTATAGGTCATTTCCAAAATTTAGTCAAAAATCGTTTGTGTAGCTTTTTTGCTTACAATTTTAATTAAGTGGATCTTAATATATTATTATTATTATTAGATTAATGATTTTTTATTATTCGACTAGATTGAATTCTAACAAATTGCTGTTAACTTGAAAAACGTACTTACAAAGGATAGAAATAAGTGGAAGAAGAAAGTAATGAAATAAAGTGGGTTAAATGTAATTGAGGCTTTTAACGCAGAAACAAAGAAGAACTTAAAGAACACTTGGTTTATTACACAGTAATCAGATTTAAAGAGGTTCAACGCTATTGCGATAGAGAAGTAGAATCGTGTTACAGGGTAGTGCACAGCAGTATGTGGTTTCACTGAAAAGGCTATTTGCCGAGGGACTTCAGGAAACAACGGCTTTATATTGTTGACATGTAACTTGATATCGGACGTCATTATTGATTGTCACCGGAAATTGTCACTGAATTTTCCAATTACGTCGAATTAACTTGCCTTGTTACAAAAAGACGATAACGTTTTGTGGACATGTCATTTTTTTGTAAAGCTTTTCTTAAGCAGTAACAGTGCGAATTTAATTCAAAAATTTATTAACTGATAACGAAAACTTGCTAAATGCATTGATTATTATTGGCAGTCATTAATATTAATTATAGATAATAACAATATTGTTTCTTATAATTTAGTAGTTTCCTTTTTGAACGTTGCAAATGATTAATTGCCATTTCCTCGGTTATTATTAATTTTTGTTATGTTACCATTATTATTGTTGTATTGTTGTGCATCTTCTAAAGTTTTATTATCTGTGGATTAGTGATGGTTAAAATATTTCAGCTACTTCTTAATGTTGTCTCCTCACTCTTTCCTTCACTTGGAGGTATAAATGCCAGTGGTTGCAATTTCCTCATGAAGGAGAAAATTAATAACAAGTTACGAGGACGACATATTCGTGACAACTATTTTTCCACAAAGCTTTTTAAAAGAACAATGTGTCTGATTTGTTTATTAGTTCTATTTTTATCCTCTTCTTAAAAAATGGACAATGTAATTTTGTTCAAACCTAATTGCAAAAATTTAAACTTAAACCTTTATTTACTGTAGAATACAAGACTGCAAGCAACAAAAAGGCTTCTTATTTTTTATTCTGGAATGAAAGTTTTAGTTTTTCATTACATGTTATGAACGCTTCAACTTTAGTACCGACAGTTATAGCGTCCTCTAGTTGAAAATCACTGTAAAAATGAAAAAAAAAATGGAACAAATGAAAAAATTAATTAACTCTCTGGAAATGAAAACGATTCAAGTCGGTGGTTTTTCATTTTGTTTATACAGAACGCAAACAAATTAAGGGAAAAATCTATTGATTTATTTTGTATGGCTTTTGTACCATTATAGATAGTTCAGTAATTAACACAAGAATGTATTTCATCAATTTTTAAAACCAAATTGTACCGAGAATCAAGATAATATGTTTTAAGCGTGACGAGGGAAACATTTCTCCAATTAATTTCGTAAATTTAATAACCTGCGTCAATTTTGTATATCAGTACTATCATATTTTTGTCTGCTCTTTTTTTAACAATGTGGTAATTGTAAATCGAGCAGGCAAATATAAAATATTCTGTTTACCTTTAAGCCATATCCAGTTAACCTTTTCAACATTTTTAAGTACGAATTGGACAACGAGTTTTTTAAATGCGCTTGATGCCAAGTTTTACGACCGAGTGACTCCGTGACAAGAGAGCCATACTTCGGTAAGAAAGTCTCGGGGTCGGTATTTGACTCAGTCTCCATTCGTCGTTGGTATATACGTTTTATGACGGTTTCGTTAACTTGCACAAAAGTAAGTTCATGACATGGAAGTTTAACTGTATTTTCTTATTGTTAGAGTAAACTTTCTTAAAGTATACATAACTGTAATTTAAGTCGCTCAACAGAGACATAAATGTTGGTTAATTAACTAGGCAAATTGAAGGAAAGTAGAAATGTCTGAGGACGATGTTAATCTTCAGTTACGCGATCATAAATCTATGCTGAGCTTTATTCTAGGATATCATGGTTACAAGTAATAAATGGACTTTTCGTGAATAAATTTTAAATTTTTCATGTTAAAAATAACGTATCAAATCCATTAAGCTTTGGAAGTCTAATATAACAATGCAGCTCGCCCTAATGTATAACGTATTTTTCTTGGAGCTAAAAATAGTTTTCGTTGAACTAGCACTTATTTCTTTTTGTATGACAATATTGTAATATTTGTATTATTTTTGTGGTCACGTATAAAAACGATTCAAAATTATTGACAATAAGTACCCTCTTGTTCTCTAAGAAATTTATTAAATTTTTATTCTGAATATTTCGACTTAAGGTAAGCTGTTAAAATTTCTTTATTGTGATGCCTTTTGTCAACTTTTCTAAAGACGTAAGCGACAAAATTACAAATCTGCAAGAAAAGATATGATGTCAGTAAGACTGGACAATGACCTACATTGTTCCAACGAAAAGACAATTTGTGATTAAATTCAAATAATTTCTTAGATTTGCTTACCTAGCTGTGTGCATAAATGAGCAATTCGTTGTTGCAGCTATGCACAAAATTTTTTCGTTGCAATTTACATAAAAGCGTGACAATTAAATTGACCTACAATTCTCATGGGGGAAAACGTATTTAATTTAAATGAACTAAATAGTTAATTTGAATATGTTTGTCTTTATTTGTCTTTTGACAATTTTATATCTATTAAAAACAACATTTAATGTAAAATGCATTTTTAGATTTCATTCATCTACCGTGAATTAGGTACTTTATTACAATTTTTGAAAAATTTAAGATTTCATAATATATTTTTATATTAGAACACATTTATAGTATAGGGTTCTCCAACGTTAATGGGCACCCCCAAGAAACTTAATTTTTGAAGATATTCTATTTGAATTTGGCCTTAAGGGGGCCACTTGAGAAGCAAGATTCACAAGATGGCGCCACCGTAGTAAAAGTGTCAATTTTGTAAAATGCGTTTTTCATTAACAAGCTTTTTTATATAAAAAACTAGTGGCGGATATAAAAGATAAAAAAATGATCTAATTATAGACATAAATTTGCCAAGGAAAAAGTTGAGAAAAGTATTTATTCAAAAATGTCAAACTTTCAATAATATTTGAATTTTTTGTTAAAAGTAAAGAAAATCTTGCTGATCACACCCTGGAAGCATTGTGAATCTTGTGAATCTTGTGAATCTTGCTTCTCAAGTGGCCCCCTTAATGTTCAACAAGTAAATACACTACTAAAAAGTAGGATGAATGCGGAAAGAACGAAACAGTAGTTATGCATTGAATGCTTTCTTTTATTATCGTTCATTTTCGCTGCGTTACTCTACACAGGCAGTAATTAAATTACCATTCAACAACATTAATGTTGGTATGTTTGGAAGTACTAATTGAATGAAGTTAGACGATTATTTCTATTGCCATTTTTGTAATTGCTGCGAGTTTGAAAAATACACATTTTATTTGTTGTTTATTGCCGTGTAGGATTATTTATCGTGTCTCAAAAACCAGCGCTTTTGTTATCTTTTCATTAAAAAATGTTCGAAACTTTTTAAACTAACATGAATGGTATATTTTCCCTAACATTGAAAGATATATTGCATAAAAAAGTACTTATCTACAAAATGAATATGTAAACTGTTCTTATTGTAGTAATGGCTAGCTGACATCTGCACTTTTTTATCATTGCTGTGTAATATCATATCCCCCCTGAAAAAGGTTTTTTACAATAAAAGCTCCAATTTGCTTTTCAATAGGATAAATTGAGGGTGGCGGAAATTTATAAAGCCAACAATAAATCAAATCCTATTGTAATGATATCAAAGGAACTAATCATCCATCCACCTGTAGCTATCGTTACTCTCTTCAATGTTGCATATGCAACGTTAACATAACATAGTAGCACATTCTGTTCTATTATTGAACGAGACCTGCAATGCGGCGGGTCAAGGGCAACCTGGAATAACGCCAGAAAAGGGAGGAAAATGTCGACGATGAATATGAAAGAAATATGAATATTTTGCAGACATTTATATTAAAAAGTGTACAACAACTTCCAACTGAATTAAAATTTACATGTAGATATTTTTACGATTGTATAGTGAATTCGGAGTTAAACGATCTGCAGTTATGTCTCCTTTTCTACGTGCATCGCAACATAGACTTTCAAATTTCTAATTGATTATTTTAATCGTACGCTCATTGAAATCATAACTGCATGATCTGCTTATTGTCTTTACATAACTTGTCGCGGTCGTTTCGGTCACTCGCGTTTTGTATAATTCGGTAGCGTTCTACATTTTCCTTTTTTTCCCGTTTTTCCCTTAACATTAATTGAAAATCAATTAGAATTTTGAAATGCACAGATTTGGCGGCCAACTAGTTAACATCATTGTGCTCTTAACAATGGTGCCTAATAAACTAACCTTTGCTATTAATTATCAGTAAACGTTTTGACATCTCAAATCAAAGTTGTGGACGTGCGCATTCATCGTAATTAAGCTTTTATCAATCAAAGTCCGCTGTTCATTTCAATTAGTCACTGAAAGGAATAACGATCTGAAGCGATCATTTTATTTATTCATTTATCTTCTTAAAAATTGTCCAGTCATTCTAATGCCAAAATAAAGAAATTTATTTCTGAATAGTTTGTAATTATTGTGTGAATTATATTGACTTGACCATTGGTTTGAATAATAAGCTATTGCTGTGTCGAACAGTTTTACTGAAAAATTGACGAAGTGTGTAAGCAGATATGTAAAAAATTGATGTAA
Source organism: Dascillus cervinus (assembly GCA_949768715.1). Lineage (NCBI taxonomy): Eukaryota > Metazoa > Arthropoda > Insecta > Coleoptera > Dascillidae > Dascillus > Dascillus cervinus. The sequence goes on along the minus strand of OX458319.1, from coordinate 14,298,262 downwards.
ATTTACATCCGTAAATAGTGTATTAAACAGAATGAAAAAAGTCATATTCCGCAGGGAGAACCTTTCATCAAGTTAACAAACAAAATCAACTAGCTGAATTTACATAGATGTGCCACTAAACTTTTGGAAAACTTGTACAAAAAACTGGTGCAAATTCAAATAGAATACATTAATGAACTGATTTGCTTCATAGGGTAGAGTTTCATGAGCAGTCCGTGACTCCTTTTATAAAACAATCAATATCAAATTGATGTATTCTCAGAAAGATTGGCCGAGAATGTCTCATAAATCTCCCATTTGTTTTTCTAGAAAGATGTTTCGTTTGAAGGAAATGCCATAATTTGTACATATTTCTGCACAAAACGTAAGTGTAAATTAGAAACTTCACCAATCACCCAGTACAAACAGATAGATGTACTTTTGAAGCCCAAGTCGGATGTTGGAAACTGATCAAAAATAAATAAGTTCTACTTCGAACTAAAAGAACTTTTTTCAAATATGTATTCCGGTACTACTTCACTTAAAAGAGAATATTGAGTACGCTTATTAAATTTCAAGCACCGTTCTTTACTGAAGCAACAACGCACTTTTAATTTAATTTACTCTGCATAAATTTAGTATGTATAAGATTTTGGTTTACAATTAGAACTAAATAATTAACAAGCGCAGAAGGTAAAAAAGATGTCGCTAACTCTACTGCAACCCTTTTTGTTTTACATCAGTTTTATTACAATAGAACTTCAAAGTTCACAAAAAAGAATCGTTCAAAATTTATTGTATTTAAATATAGCCTTCCCTTTCAATAATAACGACTTCAGTTGTAAAAGCAAGGTTGAATATAAATTTAACTTAAAATTTCTGTTAAAACGTGTTAAACGATTACAATGACTAAAAAAGTATTTGTACGAATATTAATGGATAAATAGGTTCCTTCCTACAAGACTGCACCTCTTTTCATAATTTCATTCATCGAACATAAAATCGTTGTTAGAACAGAACATTTTTAGATGTAACCTAAATGGTATTTACCGAATCATCCGAAGTACAGTCAGAAGGAACATACAAGAACCAGCTATTAGAATTGGAAGTTCGCTTATTAAATAAGTAAAAGCAAAACTCTGTTAGGGATCATTTTTAAACATGCTCTTCTTTGTTTGGCAAATATTTTAATTAATGTTTAAAATAAAGCTCTCCTAATGAATTAAGGTATTGTAGGTACGATAAAAGCTTCATTTCTACAGAGCTTTGTCTCGTTATCAAATGAAAATTAACTTGCTGTCTGTCACATTTTCAAGCCTCTTTTAATTCTGCAAAGATATGCTTAGAGATCACTCACCGATTTCTATTAACAAATTGGAAATTGAAGTTAATCCTGAAGAAAATTGTTTGTTGTTGAGCTCTTAAAATCAGCTACGACTAATTTTGTTGTAACGTTCAAGTATTAATACTGTATCACCAGAGTGACTTGCAGGAAGCTTGTTTTGTAATTAAATGTCAAAGTACAAACTCAATTTGCTAACAACGACAAGCGCAAAAACTTGGCAAATTAAAAAAGAGTGACAAAATGTAATGAGTGTGCGCTTCTTTTACGATCATTTCGGCACAAAAAGGTTTTCTTTGTAAATTGTAGAAAGGATTTTATGAACCTTTCCCATCCAATTCCCAAATTTGATATAACGTGATAAATGAAAAGTTTACTCATACAACACAAACATAAAAGATTTTAAAATAAATTGCCGTGTTGTAATTTGGCACTTTAATTAATTATGAATTATCACAGCTTTTTTGAATGGCGTAAATTCATTTGATTCAGCATATCGTAACTTTGGAAAGTCATCGTCTCGTAAAATTAGGCTGAAGAATGTATGGATAAAGCAACGAAAGAAACCCAACTCGAGTTGTAAATTTTGCGTTTATTTTTGATAAAATTGACAACTTTAATTTGAATAATAGAAAGTTGTATTCGTGCCACCTATGATAAGCGTTGCCAAATTTATTTCCAAAAACGTTCAATTTTCTTGTAATATAGGGACTCCGCAAATATTTGTTTCGCCACGTTTGTAGAATAGTAAAAGGTTAGTTCGATAATTCCATATATGTGGAACCTTCAAGTCGTTAGTAAATTTGAGAAAACATTGCTTTTGTGTTCAGAATGTAGTAATTTTTAAGAAATCGTTTTCTTCTAGAATTATTCACTATCTCTACTTGAATGAAAGCGTTTTATGACCTCTTTCGGTACTATGTATTTCATAAAATATTTCTGCTCATATCTATTTCAATTTTATCGACCACAAGCAGCAACTCCTTTTTTCATAGAGTTTTTCTATCAATCGTTTTTATTGCTTTAAATTGCTGCTTCATTATTATTTTGTGTATATCTAAGGCAGAACCGAGACAAAATGCTTTGTTTTACTGAGACAACAGCAGGGTTTACTCGAAATGCCCACTGAAATTTAAATGTATTGTAGTAAATTTTCAGTTGTTTACTTAGTTTTCAACGATAATAGCTATGTGTCATTATTAATTCACCCTGTATATTAGGTAATAAAATTTCAAGAATCGAAAATTCGTTATTAAGGAATTGCGTGATACAAATTTATGTCCTTATGAGTTAGCGAGAGGTCAGATAAAGGGTATTAACCCTTCAGTAGGCGCCTGTTATTTTGTTGCATGATTAGGCGCGTGAATTACATGTGTAATCCAGTTTGATTATTTATTATTGTGTTAACAATATATTTTGTTACTATTTTTCTTTAAGGTAATGATACTTTAATACCTTTTACAACGTGTAAAAAACAATTTTGCGTTGAAGTAAATTTATAACCGTTTAACATAAATAAAATTAGAACTCTCCAAAATGGCACCGCTTACGTAGCAGTGACGGAAAATATAAATAATAACATATTTACAAAAAATATATGATCACTTTATTTACGAAACAAGATTTCTGTAACTATTACAAATAAGTTTTCGTACCAAAATTGAAGAACAAAATACCACTACCTATAAAAAAAATGGATGAAGTTACAGTAACATTTCAACCTGTATTTTCGACACAACAAATGATCTTTGCACATCCAATTATTACATATTTTACACCATCTTCTTGTAGATTTATTCCTAACTAGACCACATTCATAACAACGTCCTAAATGTCCTCGTCGTTCGTGAGGCACTGCCGTTGATCTTGTTGGTTGATCTAACAGAATCTTTGTTCGTCTTTGTACCATAATTCGACTGGTAATTGCAGAATTCCACATCTTTGAATTTGTCACATTATCTTTTCCAATAAAAAAATTATCTATTGATGTTCCAACACTTTCTTCTACTTCATTATTTTTTTCCTTGCTATCTGTATTTTCTTGTTCATCTACAGAATCGTGATCACTTATTGTTATAATACCTATTTTCTTTCAATTGATATTCTTCTTCATCCAGTTCAGCAAGTTTTTCTTCTGAACTGATTTTACTCGACCACATCGGAAGTTAGTAATCTCCGTGAATATTGCCTTTTTTTCACCCGCCACGTTTATGACCAAAGTGACCAATCCAATAAATACTTATTCAGATCACCGCGTTTTTAATTAGTCCGGATTATCGAGGTCTCACTGTATTATAATAAAATATTGCGTATACTGTCAATACAGTAAAATTTATAGCCAAGTAGACAAACAACTATCGGCATATATGGATATTTCTATTATTAGTGAATCAACACAATCGAAAGAAAATATACCTTCTTATTTGACTTACGTTTATTTTTGTTAAGCTTAAAATAACTGTGTAGATGTCAATAATGAATACTTTACTGAAATCTCAAGTAAACTAAAATAATAACGCGGTTACATATTGTACATAATGTAATTGTATGAAATATTTTTTTCGCCACCTAGGTGATAATAAGAAAATTGTTTGATGAAATAATCCTGTTGAATAGTATTTTTTAGGAAGGTACTGAAAAGATTGTTGATGTGTCATAAGCAAAACAAAAATAGCATTGAAAATAAGAACACTGGATTACATATGTAATCCACGCGCCCACTCTAGGGTTAACTATAAAGTCATGTTTAAATTTCGCATCGACATAAAATGTCACTATCAATGAAATGTTAAATATTTTACTTTAAAGCTCAAATCGAAAGTTCTGATCTTATTACAGTTCTGAACGACATCCTACATTCTCTTAATAGCAAATTGATATAAAATTTCGATATAATACTAGGTTTTGTTGTCTTTTGAACGACTAGTTTCGTGCATATTTTGAAAAGGATGAAGAGCGTCGCGACGCTTTAGCGAAATGCGAGGACGTTACCCTCGGCCACACCCACGTCCGATGACTTTGGAGCGGGGTTATCACATGACCACGGACGGCTTGTGGCTTTTCTATTACCCTTTTTTAGATCGATATTTAAATAAAACGAAAAAGAATAATTTCCATATCGGTATTTCCGTTTTTGCAATTAAATCCCAATATCACTAAACAGAAGCATTTTAATTAATGCTTAAATTAAAAATCGCGCGCAATAAAAATTTCAAACAATAAAATGGGGATATTAAAAACGGGTGATCTCATTCATTTATATTGCTTGAATGTGTGGGTTATTGAAATTTAAGCAATATTCTATTAAATTGTAAGTTTCAATAAAATTACTTTTGATAGAAAAGACATTCTAAATATTTTTTATCTCCAAATAGGTAATTTTTGTAAAAAAAACTTAGGAGTACATTTTCTTTCTAACTTAGAACTTGAAAAAAATATAAGTGATTATTTTTTAGTGATTTCATTCACCAATCGTTTAGCAGTATTTGGGCACACGTGTTTAATTCTGTCCAATCAGAAGCCTTTCTTTTGAACCGCTACCAAGGCAACACAAGTATTTTTTCGGAAATTTTTTCCGATTGGGTAGGACCCTGGAGTGAATTTTAGTGGAAATTTTTTGACGTCATAATTACTGTCACTAATACTTACATTAAGTACATGTAACCAGAATAAACGATGCCATTTGACATTAAATGCCATTCAACGCTTTCCATAAACTTGCAATCAAAATATCGTATTATTTATAGCGTTGAGTGACGTTTATAGATAATATGTCAATACATAAATTAAATCACAAAAAGGTGCAAAATTTTCTTACCGAATACCACTCGACGTTAAATTAAAATCCGAAATTTTTTTCTCGGTTATGAATATTTTAAGAAAATTATCCCTCGCCTGCAGTCGGAATAATTTTCAAAATATTCATACCTTCGAAAAAATTTCCGGAAATAATTTAACCTCTAGTGGTATTACAAGTGAAAATTTTGCACCAGCCTGTTCAACCAATCAGAAGGCTTTATTTTGAACAGTTACCAAGACAACGCAAGTATTTTTTCGGAAATTTTTTCCGATTGGGTAGGACCCTGGAGTGAATCTTAGTGGAAATTTTTTGACGTCATAATTACTGTCACTAATACTTACATTAAGTACATGTAACCAGAATAAACGATGCCATTTGACATTAAATGCCATTCAACGCTTCCCATAAACTTGCAATCAAAATATCGTATTATTTATAGCGTTGAGTGATGTTTATAGATAATATGTCAATACATAAATTAAATTGCAAAAAGGTGCAAAATTTTCTTACCGAATACCACTCGACGTTAAATTAAAATCCGGAAATAATTTAACCTCTAGTGGTATTACAAGTGAAAATTTTAAACTTTCGTGAACAACAAATTTTCCGTTGCAGATTCTGCTAATTTATGAGTTGAATTTGCAGGCTTGAAATAAGGATGGGACCTGGTTGGAAATTGTTATGGTAACCGATTGACACCGTCGCAACTCTCACTTGAAATCGGGCCCTTCGAGTAGTTACTTCAAGCGCAATTAATTAACGTTCGTCTAGCAGCACAGTTACAATGATTCATAACTTCGTTTTGTTAATTTAGCTGATCTAAATACGTACATAAACTTGGCGAAATCATTACAATATTTTTAAATTATCTTTTAGCTTTTGCTGCTCAATAAGCTACAGAAAACACCAAAGTTATGTAATTAACTGAATTCCATAAATAATTGCCGAGTTTTCAATAGGTAATGTATTTATGATTACTTACCGGCAATTTTTGAATTAAAGAAATATGACTACAGTAATTTCAACTAAAATTTTAATTGCTCCAATACATTGGGAAGCCAACAACCCTTATCAGAATAATTGAATTTAAAATTTAACCAGTTCCCTTTCACTGTCGAAAAACGGAATATCCCAGAAGGCCAGTGGCTGCGGACAAATTAACAAGTTTAAATTGATGAAATGTGTTTTTAAGGTTGCTTTCGGTGTCCATAATATTGCGACAATGATATGATGCTTAATTTTTTCATTATTTAATTTATTAATTCAGAGTGTGTTTTTGAAAAGTTGCATAGTAATCTCAAGTGACTTAAATTAATACTGTTATTTAATCTTTGGGTTGCAAGTTGCGTTGCCTATTCTAAAACACAAACTTGCGTTTTTAAATTGAATACTTGCGCGAAATTTGGTTTTCAAATAAAGAGATTTCTTATCCATTTATTGCATGTTCTAAATAAAAAATCAACAATCGCCAAAAAGAAATTGAAGATTTTGCATAATATAATGTAAATACGTAATTGCCGGATTAGATCAGACTTGCAATTTTAGACTAACCTTTTTAAAATTACGTCAGAGCGACAGAATATTTTCCTCAGCATGGAACTCGATGAGATGGAAAAAATCGCTTTACTAATGTTTGTGCATGCGAAAGTGTTCTGCTTATTTTTGTACTTTTTTCCGTTCCGTCCTAATATAAAATGCAAGAAAGATTGGAGCGCGTGAAAATGTTAAAGTTGAACCCCGGATTCGTTCTCATAACGTTGACATAAAGCTGTGTACCGACCCAAAAGGCGCATGTTAAATTATCCGGAGTTCTTTATTAAAAGTGAATGTCGGGGATTGGATATTAACAAGTATTTGGCACAAAAAATGCATTGTGTTCCGTGCAATTTTCTTTTTTTCGTGTCTCATAATTTTCTCGCAATACTTTTCTTACCTTATTCTCATGTTAATATTCCATTCTAATTTTTTACCGTGGCAGTTTGATTTGTTTAAAAATTCAGCGATGAAATACCGATTTTCCAAAAGTCATCGGTGTATACCAACAGTCCCTAAATAAACATGGGAGAAGGAATAATTAGACAGACATCCGTCAGATGATAAAAACTGAAAGCGGCATTAATATCAGATCGCAGCTTATTAATAACTGAATACATAGCCAAATTTTCTTAGTAATACCTTCAAAATTGAAGTCTTTTTTTTGAGGATTTGTTCGAATCTTTCAGTCATTGTCAGGGAAGAGTGAATTGTGAACTGAAATGAAAAATGAGTCGGGTGAAGAAGTATACATACATTGCATCATTGCAACCTTTCCTTGACAATGAAATCATCGAAAGTGCAACATTGGTTAGTGGCAACACCAAAACACCACGACTTCAAAATCCAATCCACTAAAGAATATTTTGAAAATTTAATTAAGCAATTAACACCAGAAGTTTTCAATTAGGTTCAAATGCTTTTATGGAAACGGGACGTTAATTTAATTCCGCATTTTGTCTTTTTAGTGGTAAATGTGGTAAAGAAGTGTACCTAATTAGTCACTTAAATTGCAGTAGTTGAAAATCGTTTATTATCTCTGAAAGGGTTGGTTTGCGGGCCTATGTTGATTAAAAGTTTGTGATTAATTTTAGTCGACACCACGTATCCTTAAAATTTTCGACAACGTTTCGTAACACCCGGTACAGCTATACAGGGTGAGTTAAGTTTTACCGCCCCGGCCATAATACCTATTAAAGATTGAAGGGAAAGTATGCAATTTACATGTTACATCAGTTGAAGTTTACACTTTCAATTAGTGCTACAAGTTTTCCAAATCATTTTTATTTGAAGCCAAAAAAGTAAAACAAAGAGTTTCGGGTAAAATTTCCATGTTCGGTTTTTTATTTAAAAATTTGTCAAATTATTCGTAGCATTGTTAATTGCAATTTGATTCGTTAAAAAATTATTACTTTTTGAGTTAAATCAAATTTAACATAAAGCACGAAAAATACTTTTATTTATGACTTTCCAACAATGGATAATACGGTCAACCACGTAACAATACCTGATGATCGACCCATAAAACTGAAGGGCACGGCGTTTTAGTTGTTGCCAGACCCGTATTCTGGAATTTGTGAGAAAAATAAAAAAAGTTTTAATAGGTAAATATTAAGTATATTTTATAAAAGATGCTCAAAGTGATGCCCCATTACCCATAAATTAAAAGCATTTCAAGCTTCTCCTCGACAGAGTATTGAAATGGCATGATTATACCTGAACTAAACACAAATGTTCACTATTCCACAAAACAAAGTTTTAATTTTCACTTTTTACCAACGATGTTTAAGTGTTGGAAAATTTGTTGCGAATGTGAATGTTTCTTTATTCACAAAGTGACCTAGGGTTGTGATCAGGGTTTTTAAACTTTGGGTGAGTTAAGCAATTTATTTTATGGGAAGGTTCAATAACCGATAGGTATATTGACTTTACAGACGGTAAAATTAAAACACAAAATTGTAGACAGATATATTTACTAACGAAAATTAGGAGCTGGTAAGCGATTTTCTTATCAAGTTTAAAATCTAATATTGCAAAAATTATTTTTTATTATGATTATAATTACCGTGTAGCTGTTAGTTACGATGTTGTGAACTTTTAAAGAAATAGCGAAGACCCTTATTCCGATCCTGTAAAATGTAGCGTTGTACTTTTTAACTTAACTTTATGACTGTCATAAATAATCAGTCAAGTACCCAAAACCAATACCATTGTTAGGTGAATTGGTCAGCTTATGTCGTAAATCATTTAAAAAAATACCCTCTAATACGGAAATGGCTTTATTTAATGAACGCAAATTAGTAAAATTATTTCAATTACACTAAATTGTGTGAAAATATTTTACTGTTCGTACATAAAAAAAACTAATAAATTGAGCAATCAGTAATTGAAAGAAAGCCAAAATTTTACCTGATTTAAAAAAGTAGTATATTATTACATGAGTAAAGTTTACTTGCGAGTATAATACTATACTTTATCTACGATCATCCATACAAAATAATAAAACAAATTTTTAGTTCAATATTTTTAATTTTTGAACATGACACTACGACAGTTGGTTTACATTGTCCAAAGAGAAGCATCACACAATAACTTAATACAATATCTTCAGAAAAGGAAGTAGTATTTTTCTCTGCTCGCCATTTTAAGACAAGTTTCATAAACACATTCATATTTGTGTCGTGATTTTTGTGGTAGAAGATTTTCTATTGCAGTCGTTGCGATATTGCGTACAGGACATTTCATTTTCTTCTTCCAACATTTTAAATTTTTCGGTCACTAAAAGCTGCTTCACAAATCACGAATTTCACTATTAATATGCTTTGGTACGTTTTGCGGTCAATTGTATTAGTTTTGTTTGGTTATGTTGTTGCAATCAATGCAAACTTTTACCAACGTGGCAATGTTGTAAAATAAAAATCCCAATATTTTTAATTTTCATTGGTCGAAGTCCCGATAGATAAAAATTCTGTCAATTTTACCCATGGCTGGGAACCAATAAGAAGCTCTCTTTAATTTATCCATGGATAAAGTGACAATTTAGAGTAGAGGTTTGACATCAATAATGTTTATATTATATAATGATCGTAGATAATAGTATATTATTACATGAGCAAGTAAAAAACCTTTACTTGCGAGTATAATACTATACTTTATCTACGATCATCCATACAAAATAATAAAACAAATTCTTAATTAAAAATTTTTTAATTTTTGAACGTGATACTATGACAGTTAGTTTACATTGTCATTTTTATTGTAAATGTTAATCGTAAAGTTTGAACAATTATTGAAACTAAAAGGTGGATTCTTGACAAGATTAATGTCACAATTGTTCTTCGTTATAGTTGTGGTACTGTTAACATTTGCACTTGCATTTGTAGCATTACTTCCAGATGTGCTTGTACAGGGTCTGTTAATTTCTTTTAAAATTGTATTACTTATTTGAAGTTTATTGTTTAAATTGTTATCTATGTACCCTTCAGCCACACTTGTTGATTTCCATGCTCCATGGCGTTTGAGGGTGGTGATATCGCCACCACCATCAACCAAAAGTGTTGCGGATGATCTGCGTAGACAATGCCCAGTGTATAATTGAGGGTTTTCAAGATTCAAAAAAGTAGCAACACTTTTCGGCACTGCAGCTAGCTTGTTGATACCTATTTTTTGCGATGTGCACTTGTTGTTTTGAAAATTCAAGAAAAAAGATGAACATTGTATGTTACTTGGGCGAAGACTGATATATTTCTTGCAAATATTGTAAAATTCTCCAATTACTGTGAAATTTCGAGGAATTTTTGTTTTAGTTTCAGGAATGTTGACAAGCAAAGCTTGGTCTAAATCTTTAATATGCTCTAGTTTCATTGCATGCAATTCTTGCGATCTACAAGCACCCATTATACCCATTATTACAGCCACCTTAAAGAAATACAGATATTTAGTAGTTTTTTTTGCAGTTTGTGTTTCTTACCTTCGTTATAAGATATTTTTCATCTGGTGCTTTCTTGATAAAGTCCTGTATATTTTCAGAGGTTAAAGTTTTGGCTTTTTTAGGTATAAATCCCTCAGATTTGCGTTTCAAAAATGCTTGAAGTTTTTTATAATTTTCAATATGTACATCGTGATGAATGATTAAGGTACTCTTAAGCATTGAATAGTAACTCCAAAGAGAAGAAGATGAATATTTTTCTGCAAGCATCACAAAATAACTTAACACAACATTTTTAGAAAGGAAGTAGTATTTTTCTCTGTTCGCCATTTCAAAAAAGTTTCATAAGCAGATTCATATTTGTGCCGTGATTTTTGTGGTAGAAGATTTTCTATTGCAGTCGTTGCGATATTGCGAATGTCAGAGGGCGTACAGAACATTTCATTTTCTTCGTCCAACATTTTAAACTTTCGGTCACAAAAAACTGCTTCACAAACCACGAATTTTATTATTAACACACTTGGGTACGTTTTGCTATGAATTGCTTTAGTTTTGCTTGGTTATGTTGTTGCAATTAATGCAAACTGTTACCAACGTGGCAATGTTGTAAAATAAAAATCCCAATATTTTTAATTTTCATTGGTCGAAGTCCCGATGGATAAAAATTCTGTCAATTTTACCCATGGCTGGGAACCAATAAGATGCTCTCTTTAATTTATCGATGGATAAAATGACAATTTAGAGTAGAGGTTTCACATCAATAATGTTTATATTATATAATGATCGTAGATAAAAGATTTTTTCTTGGTTTCTATGTACCTTAATAATATAAAATTACTCATGCAATTTATGAAAATTGACAAATTATTTTAAAGGCCTATTTTGTTACGGGCGGTAAAACTTAACTCACCCTGTATACAGGGTGTTCATGAAAAAACGCCCCAGCTCCTAGCACTTTTATTTGGAGTCCAATTGTAACAAACGATACGTCAAATTAAATGGCTTAAAAAGTACTACAAAGTGTAGGTTAAAGATAAGTTTTACCTGTTTATCTATTCAAAGGCCAAAGGTCAACTTTTTTTTCCAAATTACAACCATTTTTTGTTTGATAATTTGGTAGAGATTTTTTTTTGGAATTCAACGATGTATCACAATTAGTATTTCTGATTTATTTTAGGGTAATAAAAAAATTTAAATAATAACTGGGATTATACTTTGAAAAATAACTGAGACGTGGCGGTAGCTATGGAAACGATGTGTTAAAAATTTTATTAGATTGTTTTAGTTTGTTTAACTATTTTTTTACTATAAAAATTAATAATAGTGAACTTGTTAACATGCTACAAGTTTATTTTGAGAGTAATAAAAAACTTGGACAAGCATTGCGTCGTTATCAAGAACGTCTTCCTAATAGACAGGTCCCAAAATCGTCGCAAGTTTGTTCGTATGGAATCCAATTTAAGACAATATGAAAGTTTCAAAAGACCAAAATCATACCTATCAAGATGAAAATTTCGAGATAAATGTTTTGCCGAGTCTTGAAGAAAATCACTGGACGTCTGTGAAATAAATTTCTGAGAATTTGGATGTTTGAATCAGCAGCGTTCACACAATTTCGAAAAAAAAATAAATCCAAGCCATTTGTACCGCGAAAAAATCACGCAATCCAAGAAAACTATCCAAAGCGTCGAATAAATTTGTGTAATTTCTTTTTAATCGAGTTAAGGGGAGATCCATTGTTTTTTATAAAAATTTTGTGGTCTGATGAGTATCAATTTACAATTTGAACATTTTCGTTAATTTATTTCTTTATTTAATTGTTTAGTTATTAAATGTTATCTTTTGTTATTCAGAAATTAGTCATTTAAAATACGACGCTTTCGTACTGACTCATCTTTTCCATAGCTACCGCTATGTCTCAGTTATTTTTCAAAGTATAATCCCAGTTATTATTTTAATATTTTTATTACCCTAAAATAAATCAGAAATACTAATTGTGATACATCGTTGAATTCAGAAAGAAAATCTCTGTCAAATTATCGAAAACAAAAATATGGTTGTAATTTGAAAACATGAAGCTGACCTTTGACCTTTGTATGGAGAAACAGGTAAAAATTATGTTTTAGCTAAACTTTGTAGTACTTTTAAAGTTGTTTAATTTGATGTATCGTTTCTTAGAATCGGACTCCAAATAAAAGTGCTAGGAGCTGGGGCGTTTTTTCGTGAACACCCTGTATATATATTCTTTCGAATTAATGAAAACTAAACAATGTCGATAATGAATTTTTAAATTCTGTACAGGAAATTTATATTTTTCAACCAATACTGGATTGTTGTGTTTCCATTAATGTGCATCGATACGAACAGAATTGTATCGAAAATCGACGTTGATATGTGCACGGAAATTCAAAACTTATTTGTGAATTATTTCAACTAGAACACAAATCAAAATTGAATAAAAGTCTAAATTGTAATTTGAAATATCAAGAATCGAGCACCGATTTCAAACCTACCTCCGCAAATTTAATGATTGGATTACGAACAAATCAGTTCTGCAATAAAAGTATAAAAATCAATTTCCAAAAGTTAAATTTCTCCGGAGATTTCTCTTTCAGTGGTACAACAGAAACTTTACCAAATCTAATATAACTAACATTTATAACTTTTTCATACCTTTCTACCACTCTCCCTTTCCATAAATTATTTTAAAAAATTCATTTGGAATTAATTCGGATAAGCAGAACTTCCTATTTCCGAATAAGAGTAATTTTCGAGGATATGCTCATTAATTATAACTTCAACTGAAGATCTTGAATATTAATCAGGGTGGTTACTTTCTGGAAAACCTGGAAAAACCTGGAAAAGGCAGGGAATTTGGTTTGGTCTGGAAAGTCAGGGAATAGTCAGGGAATTTTGTAAAAAAACCGAAAAAATCAGGGAATTTTTTGAGCCATTGACTTTGATTACAAGACAAAACATATTCCTTCAGAAAACTACCTAAAATTTTAAATTTAGCAAAAAATGTGGCAACTTGAAATTAATATTTTTATTAATAGTTCGTTATGTAGTAATTTACGTCCTGAAAGTCAAATCTTGAGCACTGCAAGTGAGAGTTCTGCCCAGGAAAGTGAGTTACATCAATAAAACTTTCAGTGCAGGGTATAGTGTCTAAATTAAAAAGAATTAAAACTACATTTTTTTAAAGTGTTTTGAACTTTGTTTACAGAGTCCTTATTTGTTTTAACAAAAGTGACTCTTTTTAAATACAAGTAGCCCTCGATTTACGCCGGCTCAATTTATGCCGATTCACAATAACGCCGCTGTGCAATTCACCGTTTCGCCGTGTACATAATTGGGTAATTCACCGATTCTTCCTATGTTAGACTGATTTTCGTTTCAGTGTTGAGCCGCGTTGTGGATTCTTTTTTCCAAAAAATGTAAGAGATCCGAAACTTTGAAATTTCATTTGTTTTTGTTAATATTTTTTAATAAAAACATTTCACTTCATTTTATCTTAAAATACATTTGAAAAATTAAATTTATAATACACCTATTCCCCGATTTTCACGATACTTTTTTACACGATTTCGCTTTTACACGGTTTTCAAAATAACGAATTCAAAATAAAATGGTAAAAATGAATATTTTAGATGAGTACATATTTCTACAATCATTTTTTAACTCCGTTCACTTGGTTATACATATTGGTGATTCCCCGTTTTTTATGCACAATAAAACTTCCTACGTATTCACGTAAATTACTGCAGTAAATTTGTGCCAGTAGAAAAGTTTACATCATTGTGTTTTTACTAATCAGAATTTTTTTAACTTCATATTTACTGGTTAGTGATAAACAATTATTTTTTGTAATATTTTTACAATTTTTTCCCAATAAAATTTTAAATGTTCTCTATGTGCAAGTTGTTTTTCTTAATTTGGACCTTTCTGGAATTTTTCAATTTTTGATCTGGAAAACCTGGAAAAGTCAGGGAATTTGGAAAATGAATATTGGTAACCACCCTGATTAATGAACGTTATGTCATAAATTGTTATATTTCGGAATACTTTATGCATTTGGTATGGTACCTGTATTAATTACTGTCGCGTCTGCCGTTTACACAAATAAGATAGTAGTTGATTAAAGTCATCACTGTATATTTTAAGTAAACCTCCTTTCTATATTTTGTGAATACACGTTGAATTTGTTTGTTTGTTAACGATTTCATTAAAACAATTTCGCCAGTGTTTAACCTCGTCAACCGTTTGCAATCATAGAAGTCGGTTAGTGTAAAGTAAGGATATTTCATGTCGGATTGATCGTTACAGTAATATGTTCCCTAAGTTAAATGGGGCTTCAAGATTCGTTATTCTCTGGGGGTATGCATGGCATCTGGTGGCACAATTCCCTCTTGAGAATAATTAGGTCAAATAAATTTTAGGCATTAAATTTTGTGTGGTGGGTGGATTTAAAGATTTTCGTCTCACAAAATTTCAATGCAGGGTTAATGATACCTACCCCACATGGAATATTTAACTCTTTTAAAATTGGTAAATGTTGAATTATTGCTATTACTCTGAGTTATGTTTATTAATAATAATTATTTACAATTGGTTACAATATTTTTCCGAATGTTTTTGAAAATAACATAATATTTGAGACCAATTTTGGGGGTGATCATTAACGTTGGAGGATGCTGTATAGACGAGAAATTTAAAAAATCAGCTCACTAGAATACAATATCAATAATGAAGTATACAGTTATGTACTCATGTTCTTTTATGCAAATAATTGAAAATACGTGTCGTAAATAAATTATCAAATATTTTACAATATAAGCAGATGTACACAAAAATTGGAATATGAATAAATAAAGCGAGGAGAGTAGTTGGTTTCATGTGCAACTAAAAGGAAAGTGTGGAAGGACGAAAACTTGCGTACAAACGCGTGTCCCGGCCAACTTTATTATGCATTTGTACAAATTGGGTGCCTTAAAAAAGACACATTTGTAATTCAAGGTTCCGTAAAGAAGTAAACAAGCTTAGGAAGGTAACAAATCTAATCATTGTAAATACAAAATATCTTATCTTGTTTTATATGCGATGCTTCTATAGTTATTTATTTAACTCGAGTTTTCACAGTTTTCAATGCAGCATGGTTGGACTAGGGAACTGAGCTCACTTAACATTCAGCTGAATGGTGTAAACGCAATTGAGTACTTCGGACGTTCACGCAAACTTGCATGCACGCTTGTCAAACCGAGGGTGTAAATAGCGCATTAGTAACACAATAGGAATTGACTATGCAATACTCTCGCGGCGTTTGATCGCTCTCGTGTCTTCGTGGTTGTTACTAAGAAACACTGCGAGTGTATCACCTAGTTAATTTCCAGCCTAAGCATGTTCCTAACTAACTATATTTCAACATGTTTAGTCAACTTCTTCTTCTTTGACTTGTACAGTATGTTCCAATGCTCATCGTTTTAATGACCTTTCTCGACCCCTTTTACCTTTAGGCCAACAAGTTAAACTTTTCTCTTTGTAGTTGTCCAAGTTTTCCGGCGATGCAGACTACATTTAAAATTATTTCATTGTAATTTTAATGTTAAATATGAAGATGAAATAATAAAGAACAGAGATGACGGAGTGGGAAATACAATTTGTTCATTTTATATTCAACCTAAATCAACATGGTATGGTTGAACATCGTATTTATTGAACTTTCACGCATCACTGAATTTTCTATCAACGGAAACGTAACAATTTTGAACCCGAGTCAAATCGAATAATTTCCCTAAAGCTACAATATCATTTTTCCCGGAATGTTTATTTTTATTAGTGTATTGGTGATAACGACTGCCGCGGTAAATAAACGTTTTGTACAATGTGTGGAAACTTTATCGAATTGTCGACAGTTAAGTTTTCATTCGACTGTGGAAATTGCTCGTGTAAACATCTGAAATCACCTGCCGGAATAAAAATGAATATAAATGGAACCATTAAAAACTATTGCTTGGGTTTCCAAAAACACAATTAATCAGATTAAAATTTCATTAAATCCGAAGAGATTCTATGGAGAGGGCGAATTTTTTCAAATACATACGTTGAAACACTGCGATAAATTACTCAGCCGTCCCAGGCAGAAACTGTTTTATTTGAAATTGTCTCCATCACAATTGAATTGGTGGACTGTTTGCTTAAATGTTTAGTTCGTATTATTTCTAGAGTTGTTTTCCTAGATATTTACAGCTATTTGCTTAGTGGGTCTCAACGGAAACTTTTATTTCGCAGTTGTTTCTAAATTTAGATTTAATTGATTTTGCCGAACAAATTAAGTGTAAATATATGAATTGTCACGTTTTCAGTGTAACTCAAAGAGCTTTTAGTATCATCCAATACAGCTATCTTATCGTTTTGATTGAATTTCGTGATGCAATCCGGAAACTCTGGAATCAGTGTTGATACTGTTTTAAACTTCTATTTTCGATTTGTCACGTTATTTAAAATTAATGTAACAAAGGAAATAAAATGTGTTGTAAGGAATGATTAGGATTGTGTTCGATTTGAGTGGGGCAGACATCATTTTGCATAATTTCAAGTTTCAATTTCGTATCGTGCTTTTTGTATTAATTAATTAACGTTAACGCAACAGTTTGCGATTACCACAAGAACAGGTATTTTTTTTTTTAGATTTCACATCGCTCATTTAATCACAACGTCAAAATAATTGGATTTTGATAGGGAAAATCGACGAATTGCACACATGTGTGTCAAAATTTGAGGGCGAGCTCTGAAAATCTAAAATGACATGATTTGGGGTAACCAACATCGTAGTGAGTTTTCTTTTTGCAGCTCTCTTTGCTGCAATATATTTAATTCCTTTTGAACCTGCCCCATTGAACTTCCTCATATATTTACGGAGCTTACACGTTGTGATTGATGATATGAATCTGTTGATTTTTGGCATCAACCCTAAATTTCAAATGCATATTTGCCATTGTTTTACTTAATTGTCTCAACGGAAATGAACAGAAAATTGATTTGTGAGTATAGTTGTCTACCATTAAAATATACGAAGGCCGTACAAAATAGTACCGGAAAATTAATAATTTATTGGTGGTGGTATAACAATTTTATGTCGCTACATATTTATTATGTAGCTCAATAAAACATTTTTCGATTAAGCAATAAAACAGCTGCTTCGAAGTAAAGAAACACATTTTTAGATCATCACAAACTTTTAATTTAATATCTAAAAAGGTGAAAGACGTTTTTCACCTGCTTACATGATATAGGAAATTTTAGAGTCTCTAAAAAATACGACTCGCATCGCGTCGTTACATTTACGTCACCAAAAAATATTACCTACATCTAGATATTTCACGATTGAAAAGAGTATGTGCAAGAAGTGAAAATTATGCGTCGATTAGCAGATGTTGCAGATCTCTAACGTTTTGCAGTAATCTTGCTCAAGCAAAATCGTCAATCATCGTCGAATCAAAGTTGTCATTGTATACGTATTATTGACCCTTGAATGGTTTCTCATTAATCCTTTCAAAGCCCGCACTGGATACAGATCCCTTAATAAAAGCAACTGATGAAGATCTAATGAAAGTTTCCCAAGTTTTTTTTGCTACAAAATTAATTTTCACATCTTCAGAATGTGGGGACTAAGATAATTTGAGCTCATAACGCTTTAAACTTTAACCCACACATCAAATCAATTTTCTTTTCTACACAGCTATGACTTTTGTCTGAAATAAAACGTAAGGTTGAGATTGAAAACTCGCCCAATTTGTTACCTAAGAGTTTCCTA
Source organism: Dascillus cervinus (assembly GCA_949768715.1). Lineage (NCBI taxonomy): Eukaryota > Metazoa > Arthropoda > Insecta > Coleoptera > Dascillidae > Dascillus > Dascillus cervinus. Next base: position 14,279,868 of record OX458319.1, on the reverse strand, counting down.
TCTGTAACAGTTTCTATGACATTTTAGCTTGAATTTCTCTTATGAAAATAAATCATAATAATTCATTGACGTGAAAGTTAAAAAATCACGCTGTATATTGGATTTTGATCCTGTGGTTTCAAATTTCTAAACATAAAATTACAAATCTTTTGCAACTACTAAATATTTTTTGTGAAAAACGTCGAAATTGTAATGAATAATTGTAATTGAAAATAATAAATAACATGTGTGTGGCAGCTATCCATCATATACGTTTAAAAATGATTATTCTGACCTTGGTAACCAAAAGTGACGATAAGCAATTGCACATAAAATATGGAAATTAATGACGACAATCACGATGTGACAGTTCAGTATTTGCGAACGAAAACCGTAGAAATTTATTCATTGAATTGTGCTTTATATTACTCTCATTTCATTTACGACCCGTGCACACAAAAGGACGTGATCATCTGCACAATAAACGCCTACCGTGTATGCCAAAGTGCTATCAACAGGTTCAGTTCGTAAATAACTTTCATATGAATTAGTTCTCAGCGTAATTATTCAAACTAACGTAAATTTATCTTTAAAATATAATTTTCTGTGTTTATTATTTTCAATGGTACACATCTGGTAGCATTACAAAAAGAATAACACTTGCTTTTCATGATGACCTCTGCTGATTGATAGCTAAGTATATTTTTCAGTAGCTGTAAAAGTATCTGTGGGACTTCAAAGCTTGTCATTTTTAGAACTTTTCAGTAGTAGGGAAATTGAGCACTATAATTTAAAATATTAGTCTTTAATTAATGTAGTTTCTTGTCATAACAACAAAAGTGCAGCTTAATTGTTTTCAAAGGCGAAATAGATTATTATTATTGTTATTTGACTTGGAAATTCTTCCTTATCTATTAATTGAATATTTGTGTTACCAAACAAGTTCTAATTTTACGCACCTGCATAACCCAATTTGATCTCGGAGGATTTAGTAAAGGGTCATTTAAAAAGCTTTGTTAATGCTGCGCGAGTAGAGACAACGGATAAATTGTGAAAAGGGATTTTGAATGTGACAAGCGAAATTCGCCGCAACCCTGAAACTTTATAACATTCTCAACATTTCCTCCACTCAAGGCGTCGATCTACACCGGTACCTATTGCACCTATTGGAAAAAGTTGTCTTAATTAATTACAAAAAGAAATCAAAATCTTGTTGATATAAAACACCTTCGAAACTTACATAACTTTGTGTTAATTAATATTAATTCTTAAGAGTTTCAATTTCTTGTTGTGATTTTGTTTAGTACAAATATAAATATTGTTACAGATCTGCACAGGACACGGTGACAAAAACGAAAGTGGCAATTAAGAAAATATCACCGTTCGAACATCAAACCTATTGCCAGAGGACGCTGCGAGAAATAAAAATACTGACGAGGTTTAAACATGAAAATGTAAGCAAATTATTATTTATTAAATGACGTTTAAGTGTAATTAGTTGCATGATAGTTATAATTGTTGCTAATTGTTTAGCAAATATTGTATTTGCATTATCTCACATAATAACGACTGGAAGTGTAGAATCACTGTTATTATATAAACCAACCTAATCTGAATTATAAAATTGAATAATTCCTACCTTTAGCGGTAAAAGTCAAGTCATGACAGAACCAATCGTATCAGTCTAAGTTACACGACCTAAGGGACCTCCAGAGGGTTACTTGAAAGTTAGGAGCTGGTATATTATTATTATTACTAAGTGCCTACCTTTATGTGCACAGTTGTTTTTTTTTCACCATAAAAGTAGGATGAGTAATGTTTTTTTCATACAAATATGTAGATTAACAAATTATAATCATAAAAATTAAACTATAGATTGTGCACTAAATTACTATTTTATTTAATTCTTATTTTGGTTTTATTCAATTTTTTTGTTTATATAGTTTTACATTATTAAGCTTTAAAAATTGTTTCATATCCACAAAAAATATACGACTAAATTGATAAAACTTGATAACAGGATAATCTTTATGTCCGCGAGATACAATTTTAAAAATCTAAATCGTAATACCTATCTAAATAAATGGCACAATTACTAAATAACTATACAGCGTAAAACTATTTGTATTTACAATTAGTGTCGGCATCTCTCATTGCAGAAATCCGGGATTAGTATCTAAGCTTGAAACTACAAAACTTTTCTTGCAGAAAATTATCTGAGAATATATTCTCTTTTAAATCAAATAGCCTAAGACAGTAGGCCTTTGTATCAAACGTAATCACATCAAAGAACCTTTCAACCTTTACGTCTCTTCAAAATATTCACATACCACATCACACTCAGTGAAATTTAGGGAAATATTTGTCAGTTAATACATTGGAACCCCGTTTTTACGTCCGTGCATTTCACGTTTTCTCGTTATTTACGTTTAATTTTTGCAGCCCCGTGTCATTGTAATGCAGGTAATACCGGGTTTTACGTTTATTTTTCCCGCAATTTACGTTAGAAATATTCCAAATGCAGTTATTAAATTTATTAAAATTAAAACTTCTATTTATCTTAGCACATTCGATTAAATCCATGGAATCATTGAAATGAGTATGTTAGCAGTTTTTAGACAAGTCGTGAATCAATTAAAAACAATGTTGTACAATGTGGTCCCATGACAAAGAAAACGCACGTACAAAAGAATTTCAAAGTACTAAGAATTTACAGTATTGAAAGAAACCTATATATATACAAGAAATAAATTTACATCAAACTAATTTATATCACTTTTTAAAGACAAATTTTCATTGCCCTTAATTTACATTTTCCCTCCATTTAGGTTTTTTTTTGGCAGTCCTTTGAAAACCGTAAAAACGGGGTTTCACTGTATAAGTATGTCATAAATTGGGTGCTCTATATCGAATAGTGATATTTTCAATTTTCGGTTCTGGCCACAAATAGATTATCCATATCGGAAGTTAAATCTTTTAAAGGGAGCATGGCATTTTTATTGCAGATTTTGATTTTCAAAAAAGGCACAAAACTTTTACAAAACATATTACAGAAATGTCCACACTTGTGTCATTGAATATTTAATCCAGTTATTACAATCACCGTTCCGTAAGCTAAATCGTTATGAAATTCTATTTACATGCCTGCTCTGTCTAGTTATTTCTATAAGTAATGTATAAATCTTGCATCCATTGTATAATTTAAAATGTCAATTGCAATGGCAAAAATAGAAATGTAACTACATACTTCAAAAAGTAAACGTTACCTGAATTTTAAAATATAAATTTTTTATAAGGAATCAGTCGGAACAAAGTTTAATGAAAAGGTAAGGGGAAACTTCTTAACTTTTCAAACTTGATCCGGTAATTGATTCCAGTTGCTACATACAGTCGATGCTTACAAACAAAATATTTATTTTTCAAATGTGAGTAAAATTTTTCCTAGGTCCGAAAATCTGGTCTGCTCAGATTTGTAGGTATGTGGTGACTTTACAATTTCAAGCCAAAGGGGAATAAAAACAAAAAGTTATTGGTTACCTCTTTAGGCAATACACTAAAGTGTCGGAAAGCGTAAACAGAAAGCAAATGCAAAATTCAACAAAAATCGCAAATTTCCCGAATTACTGTATTTATTTTGATTTTTTGTTTATTTCGCAGATCATAGATATTCGGGACATATTACGGGCAGTAACTATAGATCAAATGAGAGATGTTTACATCGTGCAGTGCCTGATGGAGACGGATCTTTATAAGCTGCTCAAAACGCAGGTAATAATTTTGTCCTTTAATTTAATTGACCTCGTAAGTTACAGAGTGGCCTAAATAATAATTACTGTTTATCTGACATTCTTTGGAGAGAATTAATTGATATGTTCCTTTATTTGTAATTGAAAACCGAAATACATAAGACAAAAATCGTTACGATATTTCAATTATCACTTTTCCTGTAAAATGGAGTTAGGAAGTTTGAAACTACGAAAGTGAAAAAGCAGTTCTGTTACTCAACGGATAAATTGATTTTCCAGCACCTGTTTACATTGTGCTGTTTCTAACCCTGCTAGACATCAAAATTATGCCCATTCTCTGACACTTTGTAAATTAACTGAAGTTTCTTGAACGCCAAATGAATTCTACTGTAGGCAATAAGGGAAAATTTATTTCTCTCTTAATGTTTACTCTGGAGTAACACATTTTCTAATAATGCCTAACTACTTCTGACACTGATATTTATTTAACATATTGGATCTTGAATAAAAAAAGTCTCAATTTGCTAAATGAACATAATGAGCTAGTCAGTAGAAAATTATTTCTAAAATCAGTTCATTTGCAACTCACTTAAAAAATGATGCTATTGCCTGTCTTGTCTTTTTGTAAACTGTAATTTTACCATTTTTAGCTCAATCGCTTTGGTAACAAATTGAATCAATTTAGGTATAGTATCAAGCGGTTTGTGTTGCTTATAACCTGCTTTTGGAAGCAACTCTCTAATGATTATAGCTCTGTATACAATTCGAACCGAATCGCTTTGTACGGCCTTAAGAAAAAGTTAAATAGGTACATAAATAAAACCCGGAACACAATAAGAAAAAATTGTGTCAAGTTGAATAAAAAAAGTTTCTTTTCTCTTTGAGTCGGTATGCTTGCGATACGGGCAGTAATAATTTGCCAACTTTAAGGCTGCATTACGAACAGATCAAGAGAAATCTTATTAGTTTTCCAGCTCTGTTAAGGTGTGAAATGTTTTATTCTCTCTTTGCATACTTGATACTTTTGCAAAGCCTCTCAAGAAATTCATTAAAATTCTAGACGGCTGCAAACGCGACCCTTTCCTACTGTAACAGGTAAATTTGCTAAACAAGAGGTGTATGCGGCGTTACCTGAAAGATCACAAACGTTAATTAATAACGTAAAAGTACCATCTTAAAAGCCTCTGGAAATGTATTAATATTTTATTAAAGCTTGTGGTTTTACTAAAATTAATGTAGAGTTTCGCGTAATAAATTTCTATTGGTGAAAGATTTGAAAAGAATATTCCCAATTTAATTAACCATCCACTTTTCATTAACTTGATCGCTGTCACTTGGTACGAACTATAAAAGTTCACTTTGTACAAATTACATTGGTAATAAAATGTCTAAAATTTTACACTTCACCAAAGAAAATTTACAAAAGCGCACGGGAACCTGTTAAAAGATATGTACGGCAGAAAGAATCATGCTTTCCTTTTATGCCTCGATACAGTCAATTTTACTGATACCAATTGGAAAGTATGTCAAGAAATTGTCAACTTGAAATTACCTAGGGAATCCAACCTTAGATTAGTCGCGGTACCCCTGTAAATGGCACTTAATTATTCTACCCAGTTTTGTCCAAAATTTAGAATATCTGTGACATTAAGGTGATGTTTATCAGTGTTTGCACCAGAGCGTATAATGACAGAAACGAATATTTACAAATCATTTATAAACTTTTAACTTGATTGATCTCATTCAACAGCTATTATCGGTGATTTGTGCCATTAGTAAGTATTTGTTTCAGAAGTTGTAGGGAGGAGACACTACCATCATAATTTGATTTTCTTCAAGTAAATTTATATTGCCTGCATTGCGTTGTATCATGTTCTACCATCCTGCGTTATTATGTTTTTCTTTGTTGGGACACGATGTATGTACGTTGCCCGCATTAATAATCAAGTCGGACTACCGCAAAGCAAAGAATACGAAGTTGGAAAATCTTTACAACGACGATGAAGGAACATTCTGGCTAAACTTTTGTCATAAAATGAAGATTTACTTAAATACAAATTAATTTCCCCTTATAAAAGCAACCGTACCGTAATAATTTTATAACAACATATTTGCAAAACTGTTATGCGGCAAGTCGTTTAATTTATGAAAAAGGATGTCTATTGTTAAAGTCGAAAATTTCTATTTTTATCGTTATTGCAAGCAAGCCCGTCGAAATTGTACTCGCTACAATTCATCATACACTAAAATGCAATAAAGTATTTTGGTGTTGGAAATGGCATGAATTAAACATGGTGACATTAGTGTGCGCACATGTACCTTTTTCACATATTTCAAAATTTGTTACTTTGCCCGCACGCGTGTATATCATTTTTATCATAAAAGCTTTTATGATATATGAAACTTGAAAAAAACAACTTTGCAATTTCATTTCGTTTCGTTTCCATAAGCGTTTTAGTGTGAAGTAATGTTTATAAAGAGTTGTTCGAAACCATTTATAAAGTTTTTTGTCGTTCGTGCGGAAATCAGCAAACTGATTTTGTCGCCGCTCTCTAATTGTTCTTTTTTATATTGCCGTCGTCCGCGTCAATTGAAGTACAAATCAACCACAAAAAGCGTTGATTGAAAATAAAGAGGTTTTGACATTTTTGCTTGCTCTAAATTTAGTAAATTTGAATATTTTTGTAATGTCTGGCGAATAAATATTTTAAGTTCGCATTTTGTATTACCAGATTACTAGAAGCAATGCCTTATTAATTACTAAATTTCCTCGAAGAAAGTTTCTAAAGATTAGATCAGTCGTAGTTTCACAAAGGGCCCGTAATTAATTACCCCTACGCAATACATAAACATTTATCCACCAGAGACAAACTATCGAGCTGCTTTTATAAATTGCAGTCTCATTAGAGAAACACAAAAAGAAAGTTGAAAGACGTATATAATTTTATTATTACGAGTCTTCTCCATCTGATATTTTTATTTTTAAAATATTTCACGTGTTGTTTAAATCTTTCAAAAATCTCACAGCAATAGTATAGACTGCTACGAAATATACATTTACAAAATTAAATTAAGTTTGGTATTGAAGTGGTCAGAAAACGTTAGCTATTGCATAAAATTTAATTGTGTGAAATTAATGTTTACATTACTTTACTCGTGAGGTTTACAAATTTCACGAACTTGTTACAAGCCAACGTTAATTTTTAATTTGTTGTTTCAGAGACTGAGCAATGACCACATATGTTACTTTTTATATCAAATTCTCCGAGGACTCAAATATATTCATTCAGCAAATGTACTTCACAGGGATCTTAAACCTAGCAATTTATTACTAAACACTACGTGCGACCTTAAGGTAATAATAATGCTATTTAAGCAATTCTATAAAACATATCATTGCAGATTTGTGATTTTGGATTAGCAAGGGTCGCTGATCCAGACCATGACCATACAGGGTTTCTTACAGAATATGTCGCAACTAGATGGTATAGAGCACCTGAAATTATGCTTAATTCCAAGGTACTGACTCCAAGTACTTTCAGTTTTACGAGGATTGCATTTGTATATATTTTCAGGGATATACCAAATCAATTGATATTTGGTCTGTCGGATGTATTTTAGCAGAAATGTTATCAAACCGGCCCATATTTCCGGGAAAACATTACCTGGATCAATTAAATCATATTTTAGGTGTCCTTGGCTCACCGTCACAAGAAGATTTAGATTGCATCATCAATGAAAAGGTATAACTAATATTTGTTTACGTTTATTGGTCAACAATTAATTTTAATTTAGGCACGAAGTTATCTGCAGTCCTTACCATATAAACCTAAAGTTCCATGGGTAAAACTATTTCCTAATGCTGATCCTAAAGCATTAGATCTTCTCGACAAAATGTTAACATTTAATCCCCATAAGAGAATTGGTGTTGAAGAAGCTTTAGCTCATCCTTACTTAGAACAGTATTATGATCCTGCAGATGAGGTAAATGCCTGAGCTCTTCACTGGAAGTGTACTAATGACCCATTTTATAGCCTATTGCAGAAAAACCATTCCGCTTTGATACAGAATTAGACGATCTCCCAAAGGAAACATTGAAACGTTTGATTTTTGAAGAAACAATGCTATTCAAACAGAGAGCCGCTCAAGATCAGCAGATTGCCAATGCAGCTACAACGTAGTTATTTGAGATAAATGTTTAGATGTCTTTGCTTTATTAAATTTTTTATTGCTTTATAGTTTAAAATGCATAGGTTGCCTTTTCAATTTATTTGTGCGTATTTATGTTTGCACATTTTTACGCTCTTTTTATCTTTACATTTTTCGTATCATCTTTAGTAGTGTAAAGTATATTCAACAACTCTACAAAAATTAAATATCTATTTTTGAAATAAGTGTTAATAAGTAATAAGGTTGTGTCAACATCCACCATGCGCAAGTTAAAGAAGAAAAAAACAGGTCACACAAGTCTTAATAAGTAAGCTAACAATATTATTTAGGGTATTCCATGTGTTCTTTGGAACAGTGTGTGAATGCAAATGCAGTGAGAAGATAAATTTTAATAGTTTATCATTTACCTACTTTGTCCTGCTATCAGACAGACATGCACTTAAAAAGTAAAACTGCCAGGCATCGATGTACTTTACTGTTTAAGTTTTAAGACCAGTGCCATTCCATAGTACATATTTTGTAGATGTAATTTGTTTACCTATGGTCATGATTCATGCAGTATTTTCATTTATGTTAGTTACTGTCAGTGTAATGAACGTCTATTGAAAGTGAATGTATTCAACAAATCACGCACATAAGTACATAATATCAAAATTTCCAAAAATTGTAATTTTGATTTAAAAAAAAAAATGTAATTTGATTATTTACTGAACATCAACAAATACCTTCATAATGTTTTATCTGTGATTTATCACTTCTTTAAATAATAAATGTGTACCTACTATTTATATATACAATATGTAGATTTTAGTAGTTAACATAAGATTTGATTATTACGTGTAATCACATTTGAAAATGTATTGATGATTAAAAATTCTAAGTGTAATGTTCATTATTATATAATGTTCACTAATATTATTCCAGTTGCGAAAAGGTTGATAAGTGTAAGTTTAAATGCCGAAATGTTGTACATAGTTGTGATAGTAAAGTATACATATTTTTTATAAAATTGGAAATTTCGCTTCATTTAAAATAATTTTTTGGTTAAATTAAATCTGTACTTTTTTAAGTATAACTCTTACAAAAAATGATATTACTGCAACCATTTTCTACCATCAATCGCCTGCGTATTATTTTATAAAAGGGAAAAATGTGAGTAATGGCTGCGTTACCAACAATACTATGATAAATTCTAAAAGTGAATATAATTATGATGTCGCTTAAGGGTTTGGGAAATAATTGTAAAAAAGGCCTAAAAATAATATTTTTCTTGTTATATTAATGTTGTTATCAAATACCGTTAGTAGTCTATAATTAAGTCCTCATCATCAAATTACTGTAATTCTTGTAAATGTAAATAAATATAAGTACAATTCAAATGCTTCCAATTTTGAATTCATTAATTACCTAGCTTCATAGACCCGTGCTCCAATTATCATATCACAACCAAAAACTTCAATAAAAATTTCCAACTTGGACAAATTGAAAATGTAAGTACACAACATGCATTCAAATAACGAACAATTTATACAGAATATATCTTATTTGATTTGACAAAAAACGTTTCACTCTTTAACTCTTTGATTCTAAAACTAACTAATGAATAGAAGTCTCAGGATTCCAAACCACTTGAAAAATTTCTAAAAATCATAAATATTTCTCAAAAACATTCTACACAACAAAATTTTCGTATACCGTTGAATTTAGAAATAAAATCTTTACAAAACTGAAAAAAAAAATTGTGTTGTGTTTGAGAAACAAGTTAAATGCTTGCCGCTTGAAAAATGTCATTTTAAAGAAAATTAAAAATTGTATTCTTTTGTAGGATATACAGAATTATCTTATGTAGTTTTTGCATTACTGAAATTGGATTGCGTTTTTTGATAGCCTGTATAAAAAATAAAATCAAATAATGAAAAAAGAAAATATATTTTTTATGTATTACTATAGTTAACATTGTATTTCTTCAAGTTCTTCAACTGGATAGTATTTAAGATAATAAAAATATAAATAAATAAGATGAGATAATCATTTGAATTATTTAAATAAACGATATACAGGGCGTGTATAAATTCGAATATGTTTTGAACCATCTCAATTATTGTGTTAATTGTTTTTATGTTATTTTAAGACATCTTAATTATATTGTCTACATTTATATCATGAAATCTGCAAGCATTTCATTGTAACAGATAAAATAATGTATCTTGCATTTGTCACATTAAACAAATACAAATATATTTATTGATAATAAATAAAAAGTTAAATAGACATTTAAAATTGTAGCATTTCTAAAGCAATATTTTAATTTTATACAGTAAACACGAACTCAGTTAAGACCAACACCTCGCTAATGTGAACAAATAACCTGACTTTCTATCTATTTATCTATCTATTTGAAACACTCACATAACTGAACAATGCCTGTATGATTACACAGTATTTACATTTTTCTTTTCCATTAGATATTAAGTTAATGAAAAACAGATATTGCTCAATTTGTATAAATATTTAAGCTTATATCTAAATGTACCTACTTTGAACCAATAGATATAAAATCGTTAGCACATAGCCAAATCAAAGTCCCGTATAATGATTGTCATTTACAATATTAACGCTTCTTCTTGGTGTAAATAAATTTCTTCTGCTCTCCCTTTTTGATTTTGTTTCGTTGCTATGTTGATCCCTAAAATATTAAATTCAGAAATGCTAAAACAAAATTTCATAGCATTTCATATTACTTAAAAAATGCTAAATGTGTTTCCAATAAATATCTATTGTTGCAATGAGCTAATTCTGGCCAATGAGCTATTATTCTTCGTAGATATGTTTGAAGTCTTTTCCTGCGATTTTCAACCAACGATGCTTCCTAAAACAAACATCTAGTACTGAATGAAATTAAACTTTTTGTTAGAGTGAATTTTCGACTTATGCACCTACATTGTTGTGTGTTTATTTATATAAAGCAAATTTATGCATGGAACTCAAAGTTATGTGAAATTGTATTTGAACAGGTTAATTTTATTTTCTATCAAATTCAAGCACTTTAACAAAAAAAAGTTACTCAATTCTCATAATACTGATAAATGAATATAAAGAATTTCAGATTAGAACTAGTTAACCGCAAAAGTTAATGCTCATTTTTAAATCTCACATGTAGAATCTGGGAATTTTTAATAAAAGTATTGCCTGGACAAAGTGTAAATAATAAGTTATAATGATAACGTTGATTTTCTTAACTATCTTATAAATCTTGGTGCAAACCCTTATCTTTAGGCAACTAATTCCATAACCAACTACGCCGACCGACATTTATAAACACCCCATGTAATGATAGATCTCATGCGTCTTTGTATTGCATTTTTTTCTTGGTAGCGTTCTAATTTATAGACTATATTAATGTGATGGTTATGTAAATGGCCCCTTTCCTATTACTTTTTTATTTTTGTATCAAGACTTTGATGAAAATGTGTTAGCAAAAATAAATTGCTGTGTAGTTACCATGAGAATTAATGTTATTATTATCAATTCTGAAATACGCAGCAAACAGGGCACATAATAATTTGATGTATAAATTAAAAGTAAAAAAAATCTTAACAGTACTTCAATTACTGCTTGTATGTCAAGAAATGAGGCAATTATTACAGTAATGTAATGTTACTCATTTTGAACAAGTTAATCATCATCATAATATCCTGTTATTACTTTCTCAATTTAACTTTTCATTAACTTGTGTGAATCCAATTTAACCTACTTAAAGCTACAATGTATAAAAAATTTTTACTTACTTTTCGCCCCAAACTTTTTTTTGGAGGAAAATCAAAAGAAGACAAAACCGGATCAAGTTTTTTCAGATCAGTATGCAATGCATAAAATTGAGCATACCGACGGTAAATATTCCACTCATCATTTCCAGCTCTCAAAAATATTTGATAAACATGATGAGCATCTGATCCTGATCCTAAATAAAGAGGTAAAATATTGTTGTTGAAAAAAGCTTTTACAAATACCTGTTAGGAATGCAGAAGGTATCCAGACATGAACTGAACTTTGTAATTCTTCTGATAAATTATCACTGGGAAGCGGGCCCCTTAATTCTTCTAATTCCGATTTAAGTCGTTCCAAAATAGTATCTTTTTCACAAAGAGCCTTTTGAAGTAACACATTAAAATCCATTAACTCTGCATGCATTTCAGCAACCTAAACAATAAAGAAATTTACTACAAGTTGCAAGAATCAAAAAATTCAACAATACCTGAACTAATTTTTTTTCAAACATTTTGGCTTCATGTTTATAATCAGGTTGTTGGTCAATCTGAAGTCCTTCTAAAGCTTTTTGTAAATTTACATCGTCCTTTTTAAGCATCTGTACGGCTGTAACATATGTCTTTAGCTGATCTTTCAAGCTATCATTGTCTTTGGATAATGTTTCAATAGTGTTCTGTAGCTTTTCAACTTCCTCTTTATTTTTTACTTCCACTGCTGTTAAAACTGCACTAATATCAGAAGGTATTTCAATATTATCAGATGTATTTGGAGATTCTGTATTTGGATTTATTTCAACTGAAACGGGCGTGAGCTCTCCAATATTTGTTTGTTCTACTGGCGTTAGAGTGCCATCTAAATTACCTACAAATTTCTCACGCATTCCGCTTTTTTCAATGCTCAATCGTAATTTTAATTTTTCCTTTTTACTATCTGAACTGGATGAATTTTTATTGTCAACATTTTGCATACTCTTCTTAGATGTAATTTTTTTATTTTTCTGCGATTGATAAGACCATTGCGTTTCATGTGACGAATTAGTTTCTGAAGTTATGCTGCTTGAACTAGATGGAATGCTCGATGATAAGATACTATCGTCTTCTTCAAATGATATTACATTTTTGGCAACTTTTCGTTTCTTCTTATGATCCATTTTGTCTGTCATTGTGACGGGGACATCAATTATAGGTTCAGGCTGTGTTTTTAATTTGTTTAATTTATTGCCCGAATTGCTGCTGTTTAACTCTGGTTTATCAATGCTTACAGCAAATAAAATAGATCCAAGGCCTGCAGCCATATTTGGTAACATACTATTCTTTTCTTCATCACATAATAATGCCCAACTTTCATAGTATCGTTTTAATAATTCTGTATTGCTCAGAAGAGTATGCAAGTACCTAATAAATATAATTTGAAAAGTGTGATGAAAAACAAATCACAATAATTTAATTTAATTACAGCAGATGCCGCTTAATTGGTCCCTAGATAATACAATTTAAAGCATGTCACAATTAATACTCTTTTTACAGATCAAACAAACAAACAAAAGTGCAATATCATATCACTTTTGACTTATGCAACTAGACTGGTAAGATCATAAATTAAATTCTGACTTAACGCATGTATGTGATTGCTGTTTTCATTAAATTAGTAAACTGAAATAGTTAGCAAAATAATTTTTTCATTTATGTTGGTGACAATTACCCAATTGTAACTTAATGCAATTACTTTGTTAAAAATAATCAAATCCCTTACATTGAAGCGTGTAATTACATTACTTTCTACTTTCAACAAAACATACATAAAAATTCAGCAAAACATATTTTACCTTTCTAGAGAGCATTCGTTCAGTGCAGATCTTATCCAGGCTCTTCCTCTTCCAGTGTCCGTCCAGATATGTTTTAAGATCATATACCTTTCTTGCTCATGCTTAGTTAAATGGTTTTTGACAAACGTCCAAAATGCTGTTTAAAACATTTTATTCCACAGATGAAGAAATTTAGGTAAAATAAACTTACGTGGACTATCTTTGGAATGTAAACTACTTGCAACAATGTCGGACACTTGCTTAAGGGTTGAAGATTGTTGGGATTCTAATGGTTTGGACCGTAAACCGTGTGAAAGAATAGCTTCTAAACTTAAACATAAGCCCGCAACACAGCTATCAAATTCCGTTGCTAATTCAGTTTTGCCCCCATAACGTTTTTGGCACTGTTGAACGTATTCTAAAAGTTGGTTTAATATTTTTTTGGAGTCATCAAATTGCATTGATGGAGAACTTGCTGGTATTATGGCAGACATCAGTTTTAAAGACTGTAAGATAACATTATGTGAAAAAAGAAACTCTAGCAAAATTACTCTCACCATAATAGATAAAAGAAATCAACCTTGATATTTATTTGTCGATAGAAATTTTACATACTGTGGTGGCATGTTGTTTTTCTGCATCTCTGCTTTACTATCAAAACTACAAGCGCATGTGATCAGTATAACATGCTATCATCCGTTATCAAAATAAATTTAAACACATCATGATCGCCTGAAACGTCAAACTGACATTAATAATAACTGTAATTGAACGAATCGTCAATAGATGGCTTGCGGCAAAGTTGCATGAAAAGGGTGCATGGCTCCATTATTCTCCAGAAAATGGCTGACGGGCCGCTGTAGTGGAGACGTCAGTCAATAAAGTAAATTGCAACATTTTTTTTATACAAATGCATAATTTATAAAGTTTGATTAGTTTAATATTAATTTATTGTTGTGTTGTGTGTGATTATAAGTAAATAAAAATGTCTGGAGCTAGAGAAATACCCGCCGAAGACAGTATTAAAGTGGTATGCAGATTTCGGCCTCTTAACGATTCGGAAGAAAAGGCCGGATCCAAATTTGTAGTGAAATTTCCGTCAGGTCCCGATGAAAATTGTATATCGATCGCGGTGAGTCATCTGTATTTATTTAATTCTTAATTTTTTTTGTCTCTTTTTGTTTCTACCCACTCCTGCATTAAGAGCGAGACTACGTCATTTTGATTTCTTGATACTTCGTCGCACTTCAGCAATTCGTTTTTTTTGCAATTAAAATATAACAGTACATGTCAAATTACATCCTGTGAAAATCATAAAATTTATTACCGTTTCTACGAAGTTTGCATTCAGTCACAGTTTTATATGATTTTGTGTATTTTGTTGTGAAAAAGAGTTGGAATGAAGTAATAGGTGTAGGGAGTACAGTGACGTACAATAATACATTGATTTTTCCTTATACTGCAATAATTCTGTTGGAGAAAACTTTTGCAATCCAACGAAACAATTTTTTAAGAAATGCTATTTTTAACGCAGAAGTTTTTTTTTATTTCCACCTTTCAAAGTTTTATTTCATAATTTCAAATCTGGTGAATTAAACTATTTCATCGTTTCTTGTTCTTCCAATTAAAACCTGAAGTAATACTTTCATTACTACGTGTGCTCTTTTTGTGGCGATGACTAATCTTTAAACGTCTCGACCCAATCCAAAAAAAAAATATTTAAATTAACGTGAAATGAAATGATTATTGCCCAACTTTTATATTAATTGTTTCTTATCATGCCATAAAGTTCAGTGAAATCGCTTGTTTTCAAAGATGTACATTTTGTCATATCGCTGTCGGTTTGTTTATTACATTCATTACACGACTGCCACTTCTGTTGGTTTTAACATTTTGTACTGTTCATCGTACAAAAATTGTGACTAACATGACCTATTTGTTATTATGATCACATTGCGCACACAGTTAATTTAGTTGATTATCGATTGTAGTTTTTTTTTTTAGAGATTTTATTATATTCATTTGAAGAGTGATGTAATTGCAAGCAGAATGCTAATTAATTGAGCCAAATGTGTATTAAGATTTTAACATAAATTGGGGAACTGCCGCTTTAGTACAGTAGGATCAAAAACTTTTATACCCTAGAAAGTTTTGAAGTTGTTTTTTATTTTTTATGTTGGCAGTAAAAATACTTAATAATAATGTGCAATTTTGATAGATTCACATAACTCTTTCAGATGTTTGATATAGAAAATTACTTTCGAATTGCTGGTATAGCTAAAATCGCCATTTAAGTTATCATGAAAGCCAGAATTTACTTTCGATTATTCATATATCTGGACCGAAACTTACAAAAATTATTGTTTGATCTGAAAAAGGCATAAAATATTCGATCAAGCGGTATTTCGTTTTAATTATGTAACACATCGATTTCAAAAGAACTCCCTGGGCAAACAAAATTGACACATCGAAGGGACTGACAAAATTAAATATGAAAAAGCGGTCGAGGTATATTTTTTAAGAGAAATTTAATTTACTTTTCAGATAATTCCTGCGCCATTAAAATAAATTGAAGAATTTCTGTTGTGTGAAGAACATTTTTATTCTATTTCTCATAAAAATTTCCCGACCGTTAATTGCCCCCCATCGGTTTATGTGATCGCCGTTTTCTCCCATTTGCGTTGCAAGCGTTTATTTGATCCTTTAAAACGCGACGCACTCAATCAATACGAAGCTTTCATGCCCTTGACCCTGCGCTTCTGCTGGATCGGTGCCTAAATTTATTTTTGGAAATTGTGAAGAAAACTTGGCGACAATGAATTGCAATTAGAAGAAAAAAAAACGATTCGATCGATTGAACGTTCCTCACCAACGGTCGCGGTTAGTGCACAAGAATGTGTTGCGAGATAACAAATAGGAAATTTGTCCATTCTTTGTTATTAAAGATATAATGAGTTCACTCTAAACTGAATGCATGTGTTATGGAAAAGTGGTACGGTTTTCTTAAGCATTGATGGATGACTCTGGTCGAACATATTCAGTCTGTTGTTCCACATATTTCTATGAATAAATTTGTCCTCCTGCAGTGATCTGCCCTTGTTCTAAATAGGTCACAGGCATGCTATTACTAGCGCAAATTACTTTGCGAACAATTTTTTGTTTTTAAATAAACGCGGATTTACATAACGCCAATAGCACTTCCTCTTGATAAAGTGCACCTGTGCTTTTGTTGTGAGAACATTACTAGACATTTTTATTAGTTTTTTGATGTGGAACATTGTAACTGAATTATTCTGACGAAAAAACCGGAAATACTCGGCTATTTTTATAAATTTGTTCAACAACCTTTGCTGTAAGTTGTTAACACCTCTTCTACAAACAAGCATTTACGTTAATATTTATTTGGTACACACTTCGTGCCGTGGGTTTGTTGAGGTGAAACTCTAGGGTTTGTACACTCTCAAAAAACTTTACTTGAATCGAAGTTCTTGTGCAATGCGGATATGCATTTATATGTCTTTGTCGCTTTAGCGCAGATCTCGATAAAACTTGCTAGTTAAAAATTACTTTTGCTTTCAAAATCGATTATGTAAATTAGTAATTTAATTGAAAGATCAGCTTCAATTATAATAAACCTTAAAAGTTCGCGTTTACTAAAATTAAATTTTACAATTATTATTATACTTCTTAAGTGGATTTTTTTTTCGCAATTTGCCATGTTTTATTATCTGTGATCTGCCAGTTTAATTTAGTTGTTTTTTGTTATAAATTAAAAAATATTTTCCTGTAAAATTTCCACTATTCGAAGTGATGCGTCACAATAAAATGAAATTGCTCTCTTTTTTATTGCATCCGTCTGAATGTAACGTATGGGGGAGTTGGAACTTTAATAAAGAAAAACGATATTTTTAAAAGTTTTTATTGCCCTAATTATCTAAAAAATGACAAGTTAACGGAAGGAGTATTGTTGACAGCTGCTATCATGAGAAAGATTATGCTCATAAATTATAATGTATGGTAGGAAGATATTCTGCTTTTATGCTCGTTACGACTGGATGAATTGGCTACCTTAGTTGGAAAGTACGGTGTAGAAATTACTTTAAAATATAAAATGAATGAAGTAAATTTTGCAGTTTGCAAATCTGTATTAAAAAGAAAGTATTATATTTTTAATTAGTTTCGGTCGATGCAAGAAATAATGTTCGGCATTGCAGCTACATGTTACAAGATTTTCGAATCACCCAAAACTTTAAAGAATAGCGGCTGTTTTCTAAATTTGCGTATTTAATACAAATATTATGTTGTTGTAAATATAATCGCTTAATTATAAATTCATTTTAAATTTATCATCTCTTTATATTACTGAAGATCAATGCTTTGATTGCCTTTCAATTAACATTTTCCAATCTCAATTTATTTGTTTTAAAGTTACTTTCCAATTGCAGCAGCTTATTTGTTGAAACTAATTCTAAATAAAATTTTCTTATCGGCTCAGCCATTTATTTTCACAAAATTGTTAAAACTCCAAATCCATTTCAATCATGCTGCAAATTTTTATTTTTTCTTTTTATTTATTCTGATTGATAATCCTTTTATCACTACCGATAACTTTTTGGTATCTACAAATTACATTTTTATACATTGCAATTCGTGCAATTCGTAACAATTTAATGTTAAAAACTAAATATCGAGGAAAATCGTAATGTGCTAAAGCATTCTTACAGACTACCGAACTCAGTAACTAGTTACTTTTAATTGTAAATTAATCTACCGATTAATTTTTTAAATTAAATTTTCACAAGTAATTACATTCTTCTAGAA
Organism: Dascillus cervinus; assembly: GCA_949768715.1. NCBI lineage: Eukaryota > Metazoa > Arthropoda > Insecta > Coleoptera > Dascillidae > Dascillus > Dascillus cervinus. The sequence goes on along the minus strand of OX458319.1, from coordinate 14,261,580 downwards.
AATCTATACGCCAAAATAATTTAAGAAAGTTTCTTTTAGGAATATGCAATACTTAAAAATCTGTAACAATAAAGATGCAATTATTTCCCGACTGCTACCAAAATTTTGCATCTTTACCGAACCGGATATATTTTTTTATTGTTAATTATGCCATTTTACGAGGACTGTTGAGGAATATTTTTTGTATTGACGCAATTGGATAATTCAGACGGTTTATGGTGCAAAACATAATTATGGGAATGGATTGGTGTTCAAATTATTTTGGTCAGGTTCACTGTCCCGAAATTAGAAACTTTATACATATTTTTGTTTCCCAGAAAGACAAATATTCAGTTATTTACTAAAATATAAAACAATTTAAACAGAAATTACTTTGAACTTCTTTTTATAGATTTATTGCAGTTATAATTATGTTTTAATTCAAGTGTGTAATAATGACTAAATAAATCTTACAAAGTGTTTAATAATTTTTTTTTCTTTACAGGGAAAAGTTTACTTGTTTGACAAAGTATTTAAACCAAATGCTACACAAGAAAAAGTTTATAATGAAGCAGCTAAAAGTATTGTATCGGACGTACTTGCTGGTTACAACGGAACTATATTTGCCTACGGACAGACTTCTTCTGGTAAAACACATACGATGGAAGGTGTTATAGGGGATCCAGCTAAGCAAGGAATCATACCACGCATTGTCAATGATATTTTCAACCATATTTATGCAATGGAGGAAAATCTGGAATTCCATATTAAAGTCTCATATTTTGAAATATACATGGACAAAATTAGAGATTTGATGGATGGTACATTTTATTGAATTTCATAAATTTTGTTTTTAACATTTTATCGTTTTTTGTTTAGTTTCGAAAGTAAATTTAAGCGTTCATGAAGACAAAAACAGAGTTCCATATGTAAAAGGTGCTACTGAACGATTCGTATCGAGTCCTGAAGAGGTTTTTGAAGCCATTGAAGAAGGAAAGTCCAATAGACACATTGCTGTTACAAGTAAGAAACTAGTAAGATTTTACTTTTCTTCGTATATTTATATTTTATCTTTCAGATATGAATGAGCATTCATCTCGTTCCCATTCAGTGTTCCTAATAAATGTAAAACAAGAAAATTTAGAAAATCAGAAAAAACTATCGGGAAAGCTTTACCTAGTGGATTTAGCTGGTTCGGAAAAAGTATCTAAAACAGGAGCAGAAGGTGGGTTAGATTTGTTGCTGTTGAATCAAGTGTAAAATGTTATATTTCAGGTACTGTTTTGGATGAAGCCAAAAATATCAATAAATCATTATCAGCTCTTGGTAATGTAATAAGCGCATTAGCAGATGGCAATAAAACCCATATACCTTATCGAGATTCAAAATTAACCCGAATTTTACAAGAATCTTTAGGGGGTAACGCTAGAACAACAATAGTTATTTGCTGTTCTCCAGCAAGCTTTAATGAGTCTGAAACAAAATCTACACTTGAATTTGGCAAACGGTGAGTACATTAATATTTAATATCATTCAACTAACTAAACAATTTTTAAATAGAGCCAAGACTGTTAAGAATGTTGTATGCGTCAATGAAGAATTAACAGCAGAAGAATGGAAAAGACGGTATGAAAGAGAAAAGGAAAAGGTTGCCCGACTCAAAGGTAAATTGGAGAAACTCGAAAATGAACTTAATCGTTGGCGTTCGGGAGAAACGGTTAAGATTGAAGAACAAATTAATCTGGTTGAAGATATTAGCACTCCAATCACGGCAATGGAAGAAAGTACTGTTGTTAATAATGTTGGTCCAGTGCCGGCTACTCCAGCTTTAATGATTGGTTCAACTCTTGGAGTAGAAGAAAGACAAAAATTAGAGCAAGAAAGAGAAAAATTGTACCAACAGTTGGACGAAAAGGATGAAGAAATCAACCAACAAAGTCAATATGTTGAAAAACTTAAGGAGCAAATGTTGGAACAAGATGAACTTATTGCTAGCACACGACGTGATTATGAAGCCCTCCAAGCCGAAATGAATAGAATCCAACAAGAAAACGAATGTGCTAAAGAAGAGGTTAAAGAGGTGTTGCAAGCCCTTGAAGAACTAGCTGTTAATTACGATCAAAAATCACAAGAAGTTGATGCTAAAAATAAAGAAGTTGAGTCTTTGTCTGAAGAACTGACACAGAAGCAAGTTTCATTCAATACCACCTCATCAGAGCTACAGCAGTTAAAGGATATGAATAGCCATCAAAAGAAACGCATTAGTGATATGCTAGCTAACTTACTTAAAGAATTAGGCGACATCGGTGCTGCCCTTGGCAGTGAAGGTGCTGATATCAAGATATCCAATGATGCTGCTAAAGTGGAAGAGGAATTCACAGTTGCACGTCTTTACATTTCTAGAATGAAGAGCGAAGTAACTAATTTAACACAACGTCTTCATGAATTAGACACCTCGCAGCAAGATAGTAATAAGAAAGTAACTGAATATGAACGTGAACTTAGTGAATGCCGTTTGTTAATATCACAACATGAAGCGAGAATGAAGAGTTTGCAAGAATCCATGCGTGAAGCTGAAAATAAGAAACGAAGTCTAGAAGAAAGTGTTGATGCATTGCTTGAAGAATGTGCAAAACTCAAAGCGGCAGAACAGGTATGTCTCAAATCCAATAAAGATTTTTGGAAAAATAAGTTTGTAACTTGTAATTGTTTGCAGGTTTCAAGTGTCAGCGAAAGTGAAAAGAAAGAAGCTGCACAATTACGAATAGCTCTTGAACAACAAATGGACCAATTGAGGGATGCTCACCAGAGACAAGTAGCGGCCTTGCGTGATGAAATAGCAGAGAAGCAACAACTAATTAATGACATTAAAGAGTAAGTGTTCAATTTAGTTTTAGTTTGTTTTGATTAATTACGTTTTCTTTTAGCTCGAACCAGAAAGTAACACTGGCACAACAACAGCTACAGGCTGATTATGAAAAGATTAAGTCAGAAGAGGCTGAAAAATCCAATAAACTCCAGGAACTCATGTCAGTAGACAATTTAAATAGTAAACGCTCAATCCTTTGTTCCGATAACAAACTCCAATATAACCTAAACCCACATCCTGTCTATTTCAAAAGACCCAAAGCGGAAACATGGGTTGAATTTATGCCTTATAAAGATGAAATAAAAAAACAAAAATCAGTGCCTATGAATAATGATAAAAGTCATAAAGATATTTTGAATAATATGACAAAATTCAATAAAAATCAGTACAATATGTCTTTGTTTCAAATTCACACATTACATTTGCATTTATTTATTTCTCTAACGTTAATCCTAGTTACACACAGGTGCCCACAATATATTATTGTGGCTTAACACTTTTAACTTGTTCTAGTCTTTTTTGCATGTTAATGGTGATATTTTAGCTTTCGATTAGTTTTAAGCAAATTGTTACGATTCATCTATTCTCATAGTCGCATTTTATAATCCTGTGATACAGACAAGGTATTTTAGCTACACTAAACAGAGCCTGTAAGTTTATTGTAAGGTATGTGACAGTATTTTAATTCACTGAAAACATTTTTAATATAGAAATTGTTTTTATTGGTGGAGTGTATATAATTGGTAAGACTGACTAAATGTATTCTTTATACTTCTTTCTGCAAGAAACTTTTCCTATTATTTTTTTAAATTAAAAAAAATTGCATTTTTTTGATAATCAAAGGTAAAAATTTAAACTGAAATGATTTATTTTTAAGAACATGTTTGATGTTTTCTAAATAGTGATTTTGTTAACATTTTTTTCATTGCAACTACCTATTGAGGCAATTTTATTTATTGTCCTTTGCATTTACGTGCATTCAAATTATGACAATTTTGGTCTTTTTTAAGCTAAATTTGTCTAAAATTTGCTCAATTTAATCTTATAACAATATAAAAGTTCAGATCAATTGTTAATATCGCAGGGTAAACTGCCATGTGATGTTTGAAATTTATAATGAATATATGAAATTTTGTAATAAAATGTGTACAAGGTTTTCTTGGCCCAACAATGAAGTTACAGGTCCTGTTCATTAACGAGCTCAGGTACCTTGCAATTTGATTTCCACTTTTTTATTTTTAAATACGAATCACGCCACTGTTTGGTTATGTTTTATTTTTAAAACTTGCTAAATGACCTATAAGTGATCTCATGTACCAGCAATAATTTTTAAATTGACTTAGTCCAATTTTTAAAATCGTTTGCTTTTCACAAAAAAGCACAGTATTATTTTTTTTAAAATTTTTAAAAGTATCCTTTACATTACTTTAATCCGTTTTAAAATTGTAAATAGTTAATGTGATATAGACAAAATCGTGTTATATATAATTGAAAAGAAAAGTGTTTAATAAATCGTTGCATATTTTTAAAGCAAATATTTTTTAAAATTGTCCATCTGTAAATTAATTTCACACACTTGCTATTTTTGTATTAAGATGTACAAACTTAGATAAAAAAAAGAGCTTTGCCGATTTGTAAATAAAATATAAAACCTGACCAAACACTGTCCGTGAGCGTGTTCTAAATCACAATGATGTTGAAACTGGCTGTATTCTGCAGTTCCACAAACGAGAGACGCGAACAGGCTCGAAAGGATCTTAAAGGTCTTGAAGACACTGTCGCCAAAGAATTGCAAACACTCCACAATCTTCGAAAATTATTTGTACAAGATTTACAGGTAAACTGCACTTATTTATATTATATAAAAAATATTTATGTAATGTGTTTAGGCACGAATCAAGAAAGCAATCACAAGTGACGATAATGAAGAGGATGGTGGCTCATTGGCTCAAAAGCAAAAAATTTCATTTTTGGAAAACAATCTGGACCAGCTCACTAAAGTTCATAAACAATTAGTCAGAGATAATGCTGACTTACGATGTGAACTTCCTAAATTAGAGAAACGTCTTCGTGCTACAATGGAACGTGTCAAGGCGCTAGAAACTGCCCTGAAAGAAGCCAAAGAAGGCGCAATGCGAGATCGAAAACGGTAATGATTACTCTCCAAAATAATTTCTTTAAATTAAATGTTTATATTGCAGCTATCAATACGAGGTTGATCGCATTAAAGAAGCCGTACGACAAAAGAATCTTGCAAGACGCGGTCCTGTTGCTCAGATTGCTAAACCGATTAGAGCCGGACAACAACATCATAGTATTATTGGCGGGGGTGGTGGTATACGCACAAATTCTGGTGTGCCGATTCAGAAAGTAATTACCGATGAAGCGCAGAAGCGCAAATCCATTATTGTTGGTCACAAAGGTGAGTGAAGTTAATATAAGGAATTTAAAAATGTAAATTTTTGTTGCTTTCAGAAGAATGTTGAGCAGTTTATTGAGGTTTAAACAGGTGCTTCAAGTAGTAAAGACAGAATTATAATACCAAAAAAAATTAAAAACTAAAAAAAACGTTGCTAATGTATTGGATGTTGAGTGGTAGGTTGTTTACGCAAAATGTTTAAATATTTGGCCTTTTACTATAAGAAATAACGCTTGAAATTTTTTCCACAAGAATTTTGCGTATAACAAAAATATGTGCTTACTTGCTTAATTTATAGTATAATGTGCACTTTTAACTGACTCGTTTAATTTATTTTTGATAAATTATGATTTAGAGAATATTGCGAACCAATTGGTTTTAGAATTTGTTATTTTAATGAACAAATTTTGTATTATCCAAGATAGGCGTTATGAAACAAATTTGACGATTGCATTGTATAATTCGGCAAAGCTTATGATTGTGTTTTGTGAAATTTTATCGAAAAGCTGTGGTAATTATTTGTCAAATCGTACGGATGCTCACATAAACAGAAGTACTTCTCGATAATGATTTGCTGGAAAAAATACCCATTTTGCTGCAATATAGTAAAGATGATCTTAAAGAAAGTACGATAGTTAGCACATTTTAGTTAGTTAATTAGTTACATAATTTAATTGAATGAAAATCCTAGTAGTTTAATTACAATTATTTTATTTTACAACAATTTTTTAACAACATGCCTTGTACAGTGATACTTTTATTTAATGTGTCTTGATTTTTCTTCTAAATTACTTCTTGTACATTTTAATGTGATTTGTATAAATTATTCGATCTTATTTAATTAAATATTTAATCTAAGTTCTTTTTGTTTTTTTCTTTTGGTAGATGTCATTCATAATTGATTCATAATGAATGAAATCTGCTTCATATAAAACATGTCAGCTAATTTGACGTTGGGCAAGTTCTAAGCTGACATAAATGGCAATTATTTCTTATTGTGATACGTTTGCAATATTGTACCAGTAAAAGACCTAATAAGCATGAAAATTGAACTGATGTGTTTTAAATTTCTCGTAATTATGGTCTTTCATTATTTATTTGGCCCTTACTAGTAGCTACTAGGATCTCAGTTATTTTTTTATACTTGAAAGATGGATTTGAATTGATAATTTTTTAGTGTTTTTTTCGTCACTGTTTCATATAAATAAAAAGTTGCATGAAATCAGATATTATAAAGCATTTAAATAAAATAAATTTTCTATGCACATAATAAATGCTTGTAATTGTATTTTGTTTTGTTTTCATTTTATTTGTTATGTAGTTTATAGGAATTGCAAAAATCTTATTTTATGAAAACAAACATTACAAAATAATTGTAATAATGTAATCAAATGTTTGATGATTGCAAACGCTTAAAATTCATAATGCATTTTATTTATTTTACTGGTGAAAATTATATTCTAATAAAATCATGAACTGTATTTGTGCGTATTTATTACATGTGCTCGCGTGCACTGATGTTTGCACACAACTGAACTTGAACTGCAAATAAGAAGTCCCCGTAATTTTTTACCCTTAAGGACCTCGATGAACCTAATTTTTTTAGTGCTTTTATAAGAGCCTATCTACAAAAAGGGAATGAATGCTAAAAAGCAGAAATAAAAGAATTAAAAAATGTTCAGGCCATTATAACAGCATTTTTAATTTAAACGTTTCTCTTACAAGAAAACCTCTATTACACCACGGTACGGTAGATGGCGCAGATGATCACGCATCTAAACAATACGTGCATGTTACCAACAAAAGCAAAAAATATTAATCAATGATTCGTAAGCCTTAATTCAACAATAGTTAACAGTTTGAATTAATTTAGCCCATTTAACTTTATACTAAAAAGTTCCACGTTAACGGAATTTAGCATTTGGTTTTAATTTATTGTTCCTACCGTTACGGACTCATAAGTTGGTACTTATGTGGCATCTACAGACAGTACATAAATAATGTTTCTGTGAATTTTTTTTTATAGATTTCTCATAAGTAAAAATGGCACAGCGGTTTCCTTCGGTGGTTTCAAATCAAGGTCCAGGAGGTCCACCACAACAACGTTATGTACCTCCACAAAATCCTGGTTTGCGACAATATCCAGGTCAAACCTTTCCGGTATGATTGCAATCATCTGTTTGATAAATTTAAACGTTAGTTAACAGGTGCAACAAAGAAGTGGATATACTCCACCACCTACGATGGGAACAAGTGGCGGTACAATGATGCAGAGACCTCAGCAGCCGTACTCCCCTATGAGAGGTGGCCCTATGCAAACCCCTCCAACGGTTAAACGTCCTACTGACAACAGAGGACCGTTGCAACAAAAGAAGTATGCTTTTCACTTTTTTAATGTTTTCTTTCTCACAATTTTGTTGTAGTGAGTACACCCATGGCGCAACTAAGAAGAAGAAAAAATTAGCTGATAAAATTCTTCCACAGAAAGTTCGAGATCTAGTTCCAGAGAGTCAGGCATACATGGATTTATTGGCTTTTGAGCGAAAATTAGATGCAACTATTATGAGGAAAAGACTGGATATTCAAGAAGCTCTTAAAAGACCAATGAAACAAAAACGTAAACTGCGCATTTTCATTTCTAACACATTTTATCCTAGTAAAGAACCCACTCCTGATGGCCCCGATGGACCTGGACAAGAAGGGTTTGCACAACAATATTTTTAGACGTTGGTATTATATGTTTACATTGCAGATCTGTAGCTTCTTGGGAATTGCGCGTTGAAGGAAGACTTCTTGACGATAATAAAAATGACCCAAATAAGGTGAAACGTAAATTTTCATCTTTTTTCAAATCTTTGGTAATTGAATTAGACAAGGAATTATATGGACCAGATAACCATCTAGTTGAATGGCATCGTACACTTACTACACAAGAGACTGATGGTTTTCAGGTAATAAGCTTCATAAATTAGAGTAACAGCTGCATTTTTTAAATTTATAGTAAATAGGAATAATTTTTAAATGTGCTTGTCATGTAAATTACATAAATACATCGATACATAATTTTTGGTTAATTGATTTTATTTTATTTCTAGGTAAAACGACCTGGAGATAAAAATGTTCGTTGCACCATTTTACTTCTGTTGGATTATCAACCATTACAGTTCAAGTTAGATCCCAGATTGGCTCGTCTTTTGGGTGTCCACACACAAACCCGACCAGTCATTATTTCAGCTCTATGGCAGTACATAAAAACTCACAGGTTTGCTGCCCATTCTCATTTTGTAAATTATGGTAAACATTAAATAATTTTAGATTGCAAGATTCCCATGAAAGAGAATTTATTATCTGCGATAAATATTTAGAACAAATATTTGGTTGTCAACGAATGAAGTTTGCAGAAATTCCTCAACGACTAAATCCATTATTACATCCACCAGATCCTATTGTTATTAATCACGTCATATCTGTAGAAGGCGGCGCAGAAAGTAAACAGACTGCCTGTTACGATATCGATGTTGAAGTTGATGATACACTTAAAACTCAAATGAACAATTTTCTTCTGAGCACAGCAAGTCAACAAGAAATTCAAGGGCTTGATTCTAAAATTCACGAAACTGTGGACACCATCAATCAGCTCAAAACTAACCGAGAATTCTTTTTAAGTTTTGCTAAAGATCCACAGCATTTTATCCATAAGTGGATTGTGTCACAAACGAGGGATTTGAAAACTATGACTGACGTTGTTGGTAATCCCGAAGAGGAACGTCGGGCTGATTTCTTTTATCAACCTTGGGCACAAGAAGCTGTCTGTCGTTACTTTTATACAAAAGTTCAACAAAAAAGAGCTGAACTAGAGCAAGCACTTGGTATTCGCAATAATTAATTAATGGTAATTTGTTGCTTCACTAATTTGGATTTGGATTATGTTGCAGGTTTTATTTTATTTTAGATTAAGAATGTAGTTGTTTAGTTTTAGTTTTTTTTAAATTATCTTCAAACAGCTTGCCACTGATTGTAATAAATTTCTTACATGGAGCACTTTAATAGAATTTTAATGATATAAAATGAACTAAGTGTCAAATTAAACGTTCTGGCTTCAATACCGTGCTAATTCAGGAAACCAGCTGAAAATTTAATAGCGACCCAAGTCTCAAATAATAACCAAATCTTAATGTGGTATACTTATTAAGCAATTAATAAATAGGTTAATAAAATTATAAGAAATTGTTAGCTTTTATGTGTCTTCAACTTTCTCTCATATTATTCAAATTGCACTTAATTTTAGAGTATAACAACCACATGGGAATTTACATGTGACGATTTCTTAGTTTTATTTCAGTGTCTCTAAGACCTCCAATGTACTTTTCATTTGGTACCGTTCTAAATACTCTGGTTTTTATTTTCCAAGCGCGTATTTTTGATATTTTGTTTCAAAATCTATTATTTTTGAACTCTTGAAAATAAAGTTTTGTGCAAAAATAGTGTTGTTCATCTTTGTCCAACTCCTGTTGATGAATTAAATATTCAATTTGAGAATAAAACAGTTGTGATATCAGACAATTTATTGACTCGTTGAAACTTAAGGTGGCAAACGCTCAATGTTAATTCTCCATAAGAAGAATTCCACAGTTCTGACACATTTCTTGAGACAATGGTTTGAAACTTTTTGCTCAAATCAGTTAAACTATATTTTAGTAAAAGGAGCTATTAAGAACAACAAAGAAATGTATGGAAACATCATTAAAAAAAATAATTAGTGACTGCGAAATTATCGTCATTATGTTCTAATTTATTGTAGACCTGAGATTGTGTTCTCTGCAATCTAAGTCATTCGTTTGTGGTAAAAAAAAACTTTAAAAAAAATGCTGTAATTAATGAGATAAGTATGATAAATCAAAAACCCCTAAGCCACTAGCAAGTCTCAAGTTTTGTTGGTAATTTTATGAAGATGCCGATATTTTAGCTATAACCGCGTGGTGGGAGTATTATATGGTGTGCCAACGAGCATATAAACAAATCTGTCCTTGTTGCACAGTGACGTCACTCGGAGAACAAGTTGAATCTACGAAATTTTAATTTTTAAATAAACCTAAAAAGGATAGGAATCCTTGTTCTACAACATAATGTTACATTACATTTATTTTTTTAAATTATTATTTCATACGATCGTTCAAATTTCCTAGTTTCACCCAGTAGTAAATGAGGTTTGTTCTTTGACTGACGTCATGCGCAAACTTCAACGAAATAAGATTCAGTTTGTAGCACAGATAACAGATTGACGCGGCAATTCAAATATTTGGCAACACCGACCTCGAGGTCGGGAAATCGAACTATTTAGCCCAGTAACAAACCGTTGCTTATCTTTTACCACAGTTTCCCACCAATAAAAGAAGCATGCGTCAGCGCCCCTACAGTTCAATTTTGAACTAAAATTTAATAGCGGGTTATTTGAAATTAATTTTATTCATATTTTTTACTTACACAGATAGGTCTACGCAATTAAAAACTGTGTGAATTAAATATTTCTTTAATTAACACACATATACTACATACATACATACATACATACATACATATATATAACAATATAGGTAAATGAACATAAATATAACATATTATACAAAAAACAACGTAAACCGACACATTTAACATATTACGTAAAAAACAATTTAAACCAACATACGTAACACATTGTGCAAAACACAAAACAATAAATTATTACAACAATAAATAATGTAAGTAAAAGAAATGTATATTCAAATAATTAGAAATACAGGTATCAAAAGCTTGCATTCAAGAAAAAAGTTACTTGAATACTGGATTTTATTCTACAACCAAATTTTGAAACATTACTATTATTATTAAAATACAAAATATACTTTCTCACAACAAAATTTAAAGTAACTTCTAGCAATTTTGAATGCATTATGTTGTGATGAAGTTCACATGAAAACCAAGTAAAATTTAGTTTGTTTAAAATAGCCAGAATTGTTTGTTTAACGTTTAAAATGTGTCCATGCAACGCCATCTTTATTTACAAGCCGTGAAGCCCTGCTTGGCAACACCGCATTAATGCACAGAAGTAGGCCGGGTATCATTGCACGTCGGTTGCAATCGAAACTTATTAAAAAATAACTAACATGAAATGATCCATACTACATCATTATTCTGATAGTATTAAGAAATAAAACAAAAGTTAGTAAGGGCAGGAAATTTTATTTTGTGGTATTTATTAAACATTAAATAACATTATTTACAAATAACATATTTTTAACGTTTATTTTTCTCTTTTGTTAGCGTAGCTAATTTCCTTTTTTTCTCTAAATTTTTAGTGCCATTTGTTTCTTTTGAATATTTTGTGTAGTTATTCAACAGAATATTTGCAAAAACAGAATACAATGTTTTAAACAATCTAGAAACATCGTTGCCACACAGACAATGTAATTCAAATTGTTGAAAAAAGTTATTGGAATTTAAGCTTAACTGTGTCAGTTGAATTAAAATGCCTTTTTGACAGGAAGATTGCAAAAATTTTGTTTCCCACACGCTATAGGCAATTCAAGCTAAGCATGCGACCCTAGCGTAAAAAAATTCAACTAAGCGCCTGACGTCATAACCAGGATAGTTCTTGTCAGAGATGTGTGTTATTGTTCGAAGATTGTAATAATTTGATTAGCTTTCGATAATTCGAAACAAGAAATTAACTAATTTGTAATTTGTTTGTTTGACATTAAAACTAAGGCCAGTTTTTAAGTGTCAGTGTTAACATTAACCATGACTACTAAGCTAGAAATGGAACATACCAAGCCTTTTAAACCAAAGAAAGTTATAAATAGTAACGAAAACTGTTGTGTTTATGGATGCAAATCAGTTAGAAAGAAGAACAGTGACTTAATGTATCACAAGTTTCCACATCATGGTCAAAAAATTGAAATGAAAAATGGATTTGGACAGATAGAACGTCTGGAAAGGCGAAAAATGTGGGAAATAAAGTTGCGTATGGGAAAAAAAGTTACAAACTCAATGAATGTTTGCTCATTGCACTTCAGTGAAGATAGTTATACATGTTCAGGTAGGATTCCATAGTATTTTTTATTAAATAATTTAAGCTACCACAGCTGACGCGAATTAAATTTTAATCGTGGCTGGCGCCTTTCTCAGAGATCGAGAGTTTTTATAGTTTAATTATTATTGAAAAATATTACTTTACAATACAACAAAAATACATTTTTATTTCAGGGTGGTCAAGAAAACGTTTGAAACTCACAGCTGTACCCAATCAAAATCTGCCAACACAAAGCCACGACAGTGTTACTAATGAAAAAAAAATTAAGGAATGTCGCAGAAATGCAAGACAAGAACGTCTCATTAAGAGACAAGTTCGAACTGAGCAGAATACTTTTTTTTTTTCACCATCTACAGAAAGTGGTTCCGCTAATACTAATGTTGATGTTACTGGCACTTCGGAGGATGTTCGCCAGGAAGCAATAGCTGGTCTGTTATTATTGAGCGAAACTAGACCTTCGGTTAAAACATACAAAGATGCGAGTGTTGAAGTATGTGTAGAAAAAAAAGATGTAGCAGTACAAGTAAATACTAACGAAATGCTTAGTATATGTGACTTTGTCAAAACTGATAAACAATTGACCAGTTGCACAGGCATCAATTCTTTCCTATTGTTAAATACTTTAGTAAGCTTATTAACAAACGTTTTGATTGACAAGCGAGTCCATAGATTATCGTTATATAAAAGGATATTTCTAACATTTATGAAGATTAAATTGGATCTTCCGTACGTAATTTTAGCAATATTATTTGGTGTTTCTTCCCAAACATGTAAAACAATATTTTTTGAAACTGTCAGGTTTTTAACACCTGTTTTAAAATGTGCTATTATCTTTCCATCTAAGGAGGAAATATTGCGAAATATGCCAAAATGCTTCACACATTTTAAGAAAATTAGAATTGTACTTGACTGTACTGAAATAGCAGTTCAGAGGCATAAAAGGTTATGTTGTCGAATTAAGTGTTATTCACATTACAAGGGAACAACAACACTAAAATTTATGACAGGGGTTACTCCTGCAGGATTAATTTCGTACGTTAGTCCTGCATTTGGAGGCCGAACCTCTGATAGAGCTATTTTTGAAAGAAGTGGTTTGCTATACAAACTAGAAACGTTACAGGACCAAATTATGGTTGATAAAGGGTTTTTAATTGAAAGTTTGTGTGAGTCTTTCGGCATTGGTTTAGTTCGACCTCCTTTCCTTTGCAAAAAGAAAAAATTTTCTCATGTTGAAGCTATTGAGACTGCCCAAATAGCTTCAGCTAGGGTCCATATTGAGAGGTCTAATCAGAGGATAAAAACGTTTAAAATGTTGGCAAATCGCTTGCCAGCCAATCTAATACCAATAGCAGATGACATTTTTGTAATGGTATGTGCAGCTGTAAACCTTTCCAACCCAATCCTAGCAGATGATAAGTTTATTGAATAAAACGAATACTTTAGTAAAAAAAATTACTTTATTTTATTTACAGAAAGATGATTTTTGTTAAATAGTTTTCCTTTTTTCTACGACAACATTTCATTTTGCATCGGTTGCTAGACAACAAATGCGATATGAAATATTTCGTATTCGGTTCACTGTTTTTGGTCACAAATGTTAAGGCGGCCTAGAAAATCGAATGTCATCAGTTTGCCGTCAGTTTGCTTCTGTCAACATTACGTTGCAGATAATTTCGTAGTTATTTTTGATAAATCTTACAATAATATGGAAAGTGATAGTGATAATGACTTGGAATTAACACCTCCAAACATAACTGAAATTGCAAAGTTCACAACATTAAATTTATTACCGGAAACGTCTAAGAAAATGTATCAACGCGCTTCTAACCTCTTCTTATCTTTTTTTGTTTAAATTATGTTAAACGCGTGAGCAGAGCTTATCGCAGAAAAAATTTAGTATGCAACGCGCACAAAATGGCAACTTTACACTCGTATGAATTGCAGTACGAGTCTTCGACAAATTTGTTAGGAAATTTGAATTTGGCTAATTTTTATGAATGCATACATAATGCAACATGTTTACGAAATAATTAAATTTAAGTTTATATAACATTTGTTTTAAGAAAGAAGTGTCCTTTTTTACTGGCATAGTAATTATGCTGTCGTCAAAACTGGCATATAGAACAAAATCAGCTACGTTTAAATTCAACAAAGCCATGCCAAGTTGAATTTGACCGTAATAACCGGTTTTTTCTTTTAATTTAAAGACTGGATGTTCTCCTTCATTTGCTATATTTGATATAAATTTGCAACTTTTGATCGCTTCTAATATAGTTTCTTGTTTTCCTGTAATAGTAAGAAAGCCCTATATAATATTCAATATTGCTTAACAAAAAGAGTCTTACCTTTGACAATACATTTTATTTCTAAAAGTTTTGTTGCTACCCCGTTTTCAAAAATTATTCCGTCAGGTGAATAGCCAAGCCAAGGATTAATTTTACTTACAATTAAGCCTGTCTGAATTATTGTTGCATGGATATTTTCATTCAGGTAAATTTTTCTTGCTACATCCTCATACTTGATCCCATGCAACATGTTATTATTCAAGAAGGATCTAGGCCAAAAGTAAGTTGAAGCTTTTTTGCCCCAATCCATCTTGCTATATGTATATACAGAGTAGCACCTAGACCCTGTAATTCTGAATTGCCTTTCTTTTTTCCAAGCTTCTCTAGCCTTTATGTTGTGTTCAGTGCAATCGTTTGCTAAAATTTTGGTATTCATGCATAATTGCAAAGGATCATCACATATTATCTTGGCTTCATATTCATTACTGCAGCAGTCATGGCTTGGAAAAATGTCCAGCAGAGACAACCATTCCATTAATTCATTCATATTCTGAGCAGTTTCAAACAGTGTTTCAATTGGTCCTCTTTCATCTTCTCTTTTTGTGTTATCAACAGTTTGTAGCGCATTACTTTCTTCTATCGCCACCTTATTTAAAGTTTTTGATATTCTTCTATTTCTATTTAAAATTAAACGTTAATTATTCAATATTATTAATTATTTTAATAATGTTTACCTGTGTTTTGACAGAGCCGAATTTGGAACAGCTTGCATTAATTTTGAAAGACAGAATGCTTTTATATCATCTGATAAAACAGGCATACTTGATGAACTTTGAAAACATTCTGTCTTCATAATAGCCTGCGGTTCATATTGGCTTAATGCTGGCCCTTTCCTTTCCCTCCAGAGACATTTTTTGTCAGTAGACGACAACAGATTCAATTCTGAGATATCTTTTCTAAAACAAAACAAAAAATGTAAAGAGCATAATTGA
Organism: Dascillus cervinus; assembly: GCA_949768715.1. Classification (NCBI taxonomy): domain Eukaryota; kingdom Metazoa; phylum Arthropoda; class Insecta; order Coleoptera; family Dascillidae; genus Dascillus; species Dascillus cervinus. The sequence continues at coordinate 14,245,967 of OX458319.1, read as the reverse complement.
ATCTAAATTGCAATTCCATGAGGTACTGATACAAGCTAACAATAAAATACAATGTATACAACCTACCTATTACAGTTTAACAAAGTTGCTGCTATGTGCTTGCATCTGCCACTTTCCCCAGCTATACAAGAGCATGAGACAGTGCTCACAGATGAATAATCTTTTTTAATTTTTAGTACTGCCTCAATTATGTGCGGTGGGGAATCAAGGGCGCTACTTTGCAAGCAAAGTGCATACACATGAACTTCACTTTTGGTTTTTTTTGAGGCTTCGCAGAGAATTAAATGTTTACTCTTTAAAATTGCCTCTCCTTCTATAAAGTTTCTTGAGGATGGAGTTGCACATAGGGCTCTACAAACCTCCTCCATGCTTAAAGACACACTTTCTCTTTCTTCACTCATTTTAATCCAAAACAAAAAACCAAAAACAGTCACTTTCACCGACCACGTGCACTAGAGTTTAAGCTTCACTGTTTGAACTATCCTGGATTTGACGTCACAGCGCGACAGTATCGATGCGCGGTAAAACTAATTTGAATTCCCAATTAGCTACAATATATTCTAACAAAGCATACATATGAAAGAAAACACACTTAACATGGTAACTTGGTACACTTAAGCCACCTCGCTGTAAAAAGTCAAAATATTCGTTGCAAACATTACTACCGCGTCCTTCCTCAAATAAAAAAACACAGGCAGTACATTCCAGATTTTTGCAAACAGATCGTGCTCCATAGCCACAAACATATATGCAGCTTGATTCCTCGATTTCACATAATTCAAGATAATTTGAAGTTATAATGGGGCGAAATTGATCAATGTCAACATTATATAAATTTGATTCAGTACTTTCATTAGCAAAGTTGCTAAAGCATGCTTCTTTTTTATTGATCATTTTCAAAATATGTCTTATTCGTAATTTGTTTTCTGATTCAATTACTTGCCTAACTGATACATTATAGTTTGATCCAGATAGTCGTCTGTACATTCCAAACCTTTTCTCTAACTTGTCTGTTTGAAATTTCCCCAAGAGTACATACGAAACATTAAATTTTGTTAAAGCATCGTTAGCAATTTTACATAACACTTGAGATGCTCTTCTTATTGCTTCAAATGTGTCGGAGCTTAAGCCAGCTTTGTCCTTGAAAGACTGCCATGCTTCTATCCAAGACAAAAAACGTTTCAAAAACAATAACTTTTCATCCTCAATACTACAAACTGGTCCTGCCCATTCATTTCTTTTTATTTTTCCTACGATAGGGTTTTTAGAATTTACAATATCCCACCAGATGCGGAAAATTTGTAAAAAATTTGCAGTATCTGTACATTTTTCTTCCGTTTGTAAAGCAGCAATAGTTGACATATGAAAAACATTATCCACTAACAAAACGTTTTGTCTCTCTAAATTCGAGGGATACAAAGTTTTATAACTCAACTTATATGCTTTTTTAATTAACTTATTTTGCTCGTCCTTGAAAAATAGTCGCAAATGTTCGAAACATGCATACCGTTTTATTGTATAATTTTCAAAATCAGGATATATTAAAGTGTGAAAAGTATCTTTTTTGTTCAACCAGTTATTCCTAACATTTTTAAAAATGTGAACAGTGTCATACGATAGGTAAGTATTAATATCAGGGAAGCATGGATTTGGCATAGATTCGTTTGGAGAAATTAAAGTGAACATATTCTGATTTATTCTATTGTTATCAGTTAGTATCGCAACTATAGGAAAACCACATTTTTGAACAAATTCAATTACCTCATTAACGAGTATCTTTAACTGATCTCCTGTTGTGTTATTCACAGGAACTAGTCGAATAACTTCACTAAAATTACCAAAAGCAGAAGAGATCATAAAAGTTTGAATAGTTTTTGCCAGATCCTTAGCATTATTTTCTGAACTGCCAACAATTCCATTGGCTTTAAAATCTAACTTAGATTTCACATAAATTTCATCAATTTGTAATATTGTATATTTTTCTCGAACAGTCAAGTTTTTGGAAATTTGTTTCAAATAGTGACTTGTATTTGAAAGATTTTTGTCTGGTTTTACATTAAATCTAGAAGATATTTGTTGTAAATATCGTTTACTAGGCAGCAGCAAATGATCTTGTAAGAGCATGTAACAAGACGATGAATATGAATAAGCCATAAATGCAAACAAAATAGTTGCTGGGGAATATTTTCGTCTTTTTAACAATATCATGTTTAACTGATCAATTAAAAGTTCCAATTGTTTTTTATGTTGATAGTCTTCCATTTCTTCAGCTTTTTCGTTACACGTAACTAAATTTTCATACGACTTTTGCAAGAAAAATTCAAAAGATCGAGTCCTTAAATTGTGTTGACTTACGTTGGCATACCTAACTAATATATTTTCAAGTTGCGACCATCGAGATAATTTTAAATCACAAGGGAGAATCCAGTTCAAATCGTGAGCAGAAATTTCTTCTTTTCCAATAAAGAGTTTTAATGTTAAATCACTTTTCACAAGAACACTACATAAAATTTCGGCGGCACTTAACTCAGTTTCACTTTCAGAAGAACTATTAGAACACTCAATATTTAATAAATACAGCCAAACACCAAAGTTGCTCTTAATTTTAAAGTTCCACTTTGTTTCACTGTTTATACCATTTAGTTTTGTTTGAAAAGTGTCAAGAAAATTTGTAAAGTCATTTATAATATCAGATTTTACAAATTCTTCAATTTTTCCAGCTTCTTTTGATTGCAACGCTTTCCTTCTTACTTCAGGGTCTTTTCGTCTAACTACTGTTGAAGTTGAAGACAGATAAACTGGAAGATTTTGAAAAATTGTGGGTACAGCGTCTTCCTTTAATTTTGGGTGTGCTAATAGCAACGTAGTAACAGTTGACCCGTTTTTGTATATCTGATCTAATATAACATCATTTTCGTTAAAATGTTTTATACAAACAGATGAATACTTCGTAGGCTGCCAATTTTTCCTCGGGATAGCTCGAAGCCATTTCTTTTTCGTTTCTTCATCTTTTGGAAATGAAAACGTAGTAACTGCAGCTTGCCCCTTTACGGAAACACTTTCGTAATTCGATTTGCAGCTTGGGACACAACATTTTCTAGTCATCTAAAAAGTTTTCATGTGAAAAGCATGAACCAAAGGTTAAATGTACTTACTTTCTATATTGTCGAATATCAAATTATTGAGTTAAATATTCTGATAAATACACACAGGTTTGGAAATACCACAACTATCTAACGTTAACTGCACTTTATAACAATATCAACAACAACTCAATGATGCAATGCTGAACTGAAGAATGCAAAATGTCCGCCTAGCAACACTGCTGCCAAATTTCTTAGTTCACGGCTTGTAAAATAAAGATGGCGTTGGTCCATGCAATTTCAAAAATTCGGAAACGGTATTTTCTACATCAGCTACAAAATACACAAATTCTGATGGAAGTTTAAAAAAATGCTTGTTTTTATAAATACTTCCGACAACGGTTTTGAAATATGCATTGGGACAATTTGAAACACAGCAGCGATAATTGAACCCGATCTGTTCCATTGCAATAATTCAGAAAAAAAGATCAATTAGATATTACCTGGTTTTCACTTAAAACTTAAAAATGTAAAGTACTGAAACCTGTGATTGAAACAAAGGCTTATAAAATTGCACAACGTCTCGAACAAAAGACGTGTGAAGAATAAACAAAATTAATTGAACGCAATAGATAACGTTTCGATTCTGCGAATTCAGCATTTTCAAGCAACTGTCTGACATTGCGATGTCCTCTATTTGCCGCGCTTTTACTAAATAGTTCGGTTTCCCGACCTCGAGGGCGGTGCTGACAACTTTTCAAAACTTACCGCCGATCCCATCCCTGGTTTGTAGCACACCATATAATACTCCCACCACGCTATAACCGTAGTTAAACCACCATCGAATAGAGGACCCACACAAATTTTTTTTTTTAAGTTCAATGAAATTAAATCCAACCATTTCCACCACGGGAGAAACTATTTCTTATCTGCCGTCGCGATAAGATACGATCCGAAAAAGTATTATATCACGGGTCAGTATTCTTTAAAGTTCTATTTATTGCAATAAAACTGCAACATTTGCTGTTTGTTATTGTTATTATACAGGGTGGTGAAAAAAGGTGCCCATGATTAGCTGTTATAGACGATTTCTAACAAAACACGAATTTAAAAGCCAAAATGAAATTTGTTGTTTTTTCACCAAGTTACAAGCTTTCCTATTCAGACAATAAAAATCTACACGATTAGCAATTTTGCAATAATTGCATCGTTAGAGTCTAAATTCGATGCAGTTCATGGCGCTTTTAAAAAAAAGTCTAAAAAATCTATTGAAACCAACTTTATTTCCGATGTTAAAGTACGGTTTCTTGGCGCCGAGGAAACTTTAACAATGTTGCAACATCGCAAATCTCCTAGGAAACGTTGTTACGGTACTGTTTCATTAAATATTTTCAAACTCGCGCGTAAGTCCAAACTCCCTCTCTCTCGGCGAAGCAGAAACTGTAATTTGTAATCTGATGTGAACGGGGGGAAAAGTGCGCAGAAATCGAAACCAAAAGACAGAACCTGAACGTGAGTCTAACTGTTTGGACGCTGATAATTAAAAAGTGAGTGATTCCCAGTTATCAAGAGTAAATACTGGACGCCGTAAAAATATCGTGCGGTAAATAACCATCGGCCCGCTGGAGCATCGGCGTTAGGAGAATCCACCCGGATGACTTTGCCAGCCCGCAATAATCAGGGATCAACCGCCTACGCGAGGACTTGCACGCATAGACGTTGTAGCTAAGTTACTTTCTGATTTCCTGTTATGTATTCTGTGTCGCAATTTTTGTTTTTGGCCATCAGCTGAATGGGTACCCTTATGTGAATTTTTGATTAATGTAAATTGTATAATTTGTCGATATACCATTGTGTGGTAAGAATTAACCTCACGGTTTGAGCTAGTCAATATATTTGTTATCACGTTTATCATCTTTACTTTAACCTGAATCGTCGAGAGGGAAAAGTTCTGCTTTATTTTCTCTCCTGGAATTTCGATCACTCAAAGCAGTGGCGCCCCAACATCTTCCGGAGCAGAGCGAGAGAACGCTTCCCAAGTAACTTCGAAGGCTAATTATTTGAACGATACATGTCAAATGCCCTAAAAAGTCTTAAAATGGAATACAATTTCAGTGAATATTTAGACATGTTGCTCCGCTTGACTGCAGCTGATAATAACGCATCGGAAGTTGCTAGAGAATATGCTACACTGAAAAAAATCGCATGTTACAAATTAGCACAATAATGTAGCACAGATTTTGTAACAATTTTTGCTACTTTTTTTTTGTTACTTAAAATTATAATACAATTTTTAAAACATTTGTAGTTAAAACTTTGTAGCAATCTTATCTACAAAGTTTATTACTTTTTCCAAACAATTATGGTAATACATTTGTTGTAATATTTGCTATAAGATTGTTGCAACTTACATTATAAATAAAAATAAATGAATTAACGTCATGAGAATTATTGCATATTTTTCCAAAATTTTTGGCCAATACAAATTCATAATTGTTGACACCTGCTTGCCGAATGAATTTATTGAAAGTTATCGAGCGGGTACGAACGGATTCGCGGATGCTCACAGTTGCATTTTTTAACGATAATCGAGCTTCGAGTTTATTAATAATTATTTGTTGTGTGACTTCTTGTGATTTTGTGTGAGCTATGGATGACTTCGTCAGGACTACCGTAGAAAGGAATTAATTCCAATATTAAACACGCGAAAACTGTTTGGCCCAAAAAGAAGGAAAAATAGGGGTTCTTTTTGTGATGACCTTACTGAGGTTATTTGGAGGGACCGTTAGGTCCAGCTAAGCGAGGATACAATAAAAGGAATGTTGTCAATTGCTTTATGGCCGAGATTTTTTAAAGCTTTACTGACAATAGATAAATTACTTTAGAATTTCTTAAAAGTTACCTCCAACCATCAGACCTAATTCGGCTTGCAGTAAGTAAATACAGGTTACGGTGTGCATTTTCTGTATTTTTAATGTAAAGTAAGTTTTAGTACCTTAAATAATTAGTGAATGTTTAATTATGAAGAAATGGGAAATATTACAAGTGGTTTAATGTGCTGAGATGAAGATGTTAATTTAATGCAATATTAAATGTCGATCAACAAAATGATCAGTTTCAAAGACCATTTCTAAAAAAGATACTGAAATAATGGGGATTTTCTGATTCTGTGTGTGATAAATTCGCATGTAAGTAAATTTGTTGTAATTTTAATTTTTCCCACAATTTACCTTACCGAATGATTTTTTCAAAAGTTTTTTCAGTGTAATAGCTATTAAACAAATTGTTTTTTTAGTTTATTTCCGTCGGAACAAAAAGATACTACAAGAAAGGAACATGCGAACCAGTTGCTTCGATAAGAGAAATTATAGTAACGAGGAAGGTAAAAAAAAATTTTGATTATCTTTTATACATTTAGTGTTATATCTATCTTATAACAAATTTTACTTTTTAGCGGATGTAAAGTTCTTTGTAAGAATTTAACAAAATACAAGTGTGCCTGAAGTACGTGGATTTGCGGAAAGGAAATCTGCTGTAATGACCCAAACTTGCCGCCGAATTAATTTAAATATTTGAAATATCCCGAACGCTCGAAAAATAAACCGCGAAATTCAAATTGGCCAAAAATTTGTGATCGTCTAGAATGTCGGTAGGACCCCTCGTTGCGTTTACACAATGCGGCAAGCGTTCTGGATGCAACGGTGAGACTTTTAGGGGAAGAGGTGTCTTCAATAAAACAATATCATAGTGGAGGATGCCTTTTTAATTAAATTTAAATAGTAAACGAAACAAATGCTCATGCAATAATTTGGAATCTGTGAAACCTCCACACAAACAGATTCCTCAGGCATGTAAAACAAAAAGTACACAAGCAAAGAAAGCAATTAATACAACACCGACATACACAACATAAGAAATCGTCCCTTTTTAAAAAAAAAAACAACATACAACAACATAAACGAGCTGTGGTTATGTGATCAATAAACACATGTGGCATATTTAGGTTGTAATGTCGAATCATCTGAAACATATCGGAGATCACACCGAAGACCTGGATAAATTTTGATTGGCAAGGCAGTACGAATGATGTACATGATTTCATCATTATTATCACTTGAGGCATGAAATAACAAGAACTATTTGTTATGATAAATTAACCGGGCTACGAACTGTTGCCTTTCCAGGCCCACGATCCAGCACTACAGTGCGCCGTAGAGGGCGGTCCGTAACTCTACCTTAATGCCTTTTTCGAACGGTGGAGAGAACGGCACAGCAATTAGACACAAATAAAAACAACAATCTCGGCCTATAAATGATGTCCCGGCCTGTTATTGGCCGGGTTCCCCACCACCGAGTACAAAAACATACACAGTTATAAATAGCACAATACACAGCATAATAAACATACAAAAACCTTTAGGGTTATACTCACAACCGCGAAAATGGAAACACAAAATCTTGCTTCGCCGCCACTGGTAAGAGTTGCATCCGGGTCCCGCGGTGGTAATCAAATGCCCACATTTCCCGTAGATTATAATTTAAATTAATAAAAAGGACGATTTCCCATGTTTACAATTAGAACATACAATATCTAACCAAGGAACACACATGCGACGAACCGGCCTATAATTACGTTCGACCGGTCGTTCCCAACGAGGTCTTCGTGTAGAATTGGGCGCCTCCGCATAACCCTTTAAACCTTGCGTCGGTCCAAATCTGGTTCAAGCGCTCCCGAGTGCGCGCTTAAGAACGGGCCCTCCCGATACTCCGGCACTGGAAGGCACGCCCTAACGGAGCGGCTACATGACGCCGCGCGGAGATTTTGACCCTTAACGACACGTAACCCGCGTCCCCTTTACAAACAACGGAAAAACCCCGCGTTTCTTCGCCCCCGCGATAAAAAAACGCATGCTAACCCTTGCCGTCCCCGTACTTAACCAAAACTAACGCGCGATTAGGCCGATTCGTTATCTAACTACAGTTTCATACTACTAAATCTAACATGCTAACTAACCTACCCCACGCGCTGTAACCGTTAACAAAAACTACCAGATACGATACCCGGTCGAGAGATGATGCACGAACTACTCCACTAATTAAAAACCACTGTTGCGATTCAAGCCATGCACTAAAAATCGCAACTGCTAAAAAAGCCGTTTCCATAGTGGGCAGCTTTTTGTTTATAATAAGTCAGTAGTAAAAATTTCATATCGCAATAAACAAGCTACAAAACATTATTGTGTTTTTCATTAAATTATCTGAAGAAGTAGAAGTACGAAATTCAGAAGCGCATTCAGCGCAACATATGGTCCTTCGAGCCCGAATTGAATCGACGAAATCAATTCAACATTTTTAAAAAAAAACTAGTGTACAGTGAAGTTCAGTGTTTCGTATTAAATCAAAGAGGATTGCTAAACTAAGAGGGTGTCGCAACAGTCCGGCCACACACACAAAGTAAGCTCGCTTAGTTTATCGTCAAATCCTTACGCATTCCTTGATTTACACACGCGCAAGCATGTCTTTAGAAAATACAGCCGCGCTCATCCGCAAACGCGGAGATATTAAACGGCGAATCACATGCCACAAAACCTACCTAGCGGCAATGGCAGCGTCACCAGATGTCGACCTATTGCAGGTACGGACCGACGCGATAGTTGAACATTTTAAACAAATCTATGCCGTCCACGAGAATCTGATTGAGAAAGAGGCCGATGAAGACGTTATAGATGCCCACACACGAGAGCTAGAAGCAACCGAAACCGCATATTATTCGGTACTAGCGGAATCACGGAAAATTCTACGTATAGCCGGCGAGGCGGAAGCGGCAACCGGAAGATCTGGTGTAGGATGCTTGGCAACGCCTTCACCGACACCGTCAGCGGCCTCAAGCACGGTACCGAACATCAAATTGCCAGAAATAACGCTCCCAAAATTCGATGGAAGCGTAGAAATGTGGCAAGCGTTTTGGGATAAATTCAGCGCGCGGATCGATAAGAACGACAATATTGCGGCCGTCGATAAATTACAATATTTACAAGCGTCATTGACTGGAAAGGCGGCGCGCGCGATAGATTCGATTGAGAGCACCGGTGCTAATTACGCCGAAGCTTGTAGAATTATCACGGCAAAATATGATAACTCGCGTAAGGCTATCCTACGTCACTGGGACATTTTGTGTAATCTCCCGAGGTTGCAGAAAGATGCACCGGAAGAGTTGGAAGAACTGGTAGACACATTCCGACAACATTTGCGCGCATTGAAAGGCTTAAACGAGCCAGTCGACAAATGGGACAGCATTGTCATTTATTTACTGCTGAATAAAATAAGCACAGACACGCGGTTTCAGTGGGAAACAACTCTTTCTGATAACAAGATGCCGTGTTACACGTCGCTGCTGGATTTTCTAGAAAAGCGCGGTAGCTGCTTTAATTCAACAAACGAGGAGAAAACCGTTAACAAACAGAATCGCACAAATAAGGTCCGGCAAAATGGCACGGGACACGCGTTCGTTACAGCAGGGAGCAAGCAAAACCTTTCGCAATGCCCGATATGCAAAGCCAATCACACAATTTACAGATGCGAAAAATTCCGCGCGATGGCTGTGAATGAACGGGTACAAGCGGTAACGACAGCAGCCTTATGTCAAAATTGCCTTCAAAAAGTTCATCGACTTAAAGATTGCAAGGGTGGTTTTTGTCGAGTGTGCAACGAGCGACACAACACATATTTGCATTTGAACGCAGACGGACCTCCTACTACAGCCACGGTACCTGCCCAGCTGATCCCACGCAGGAATGAAAAGACCGTACTACAGCAGAATGAATTGTCGAATTGACAATCAATCGGGTTCGCCAAATTATTTAGCTTAGAACATTCGAATTCAAACGACATCATTCCAACGGCCTTGATTTATGTTGTGGATCGATATAAAAAATGCATTCCTTGTCGCGCTATAATCGACACGGGATCAACCAACAATTTTATTATCGATGATTTGGCAGCTCGTCTACGGCTCCCGAAAACCACACAACAAGTCAACATAGGCACGTTAAGTGATATGTCCACAATATCCGAATACAGCATCAACGCGACGATTAAATCGCGATGCAACGGTTATTTGAGAACACTCAAATTTCTAGCAGTTGCTTCGATTACATCGCTCGTACCGGAGAAGCTGATCGATCGGAAATATGGGCAAATACCACCGAATGTTCAATTAGCGGACCCCGAATACTACAAGCCCGAGCCTGTGCAAATACTAATCGGCGCAGGTACCGCGCTTGCTATTTTATCAGTAGGTCAAATACGACTTACGCAAAAAGGAGAATCTGACTTGATCCTGCAAAAAACGCAATTAGGATGGATTCTCGGCGGAAGCATATCAACTCCCCTGAAAACAGAGAACGAACAAAATTCCCATGCTAGGTGCCGGCTTTTGCAGCTTCAGGACGACGTCTCTAGGTTTTGGGAACTGGAGGAAGGTACAAGAATAAAACACTTGTCAGACGAGGAAGCATCATGTGAAGAGCACTATAAAGCTCATGTGACTCGTAACCTCGACGGTAGGTACATTGTTGCACTCCCTTTCAACGGGAAACAGAACGAGCTGGGAGAATCTCACCACCTCGCACTCAAACGTTTTCAAGGCTTAGAGAGAAGGTTCGCAAAAGACCCACAACTCCAAGAGCAGTACTCCAAGGTCATACAAGAATACCTGAAACTGGGTTTTATGTCCGTCCTCCGAAGTACTCCCAACACTGGATTCTTTTTGCCACATCACGCGGTGCTTAAAGAAACGAGTTTAACAACAAAAGTTAGGGTAGTTTTTGACGCGTCCTCGGCATCCAGCAGCGGTTTATCGTTGAATCAGACGCTGATGGCGGGAGCGACCCTGCAAGATGACATACTTTCGTTACTATTACGATTCCGCTTACATAATCATGTGTTGACAGGAGACCTCGAGAAAATGTATTTACAAATACGGATCCGAGAGGAAGACCAAGCCTATCTCCGCATCTTATGGAGAGAGGCTGGCGGATCTCTCTTAACGTATCAATTTAACAGACTCATTTTCGGTCTTAAACCAGCCTCCTTCCTGGCTACTAGATGTCTGAAACAGCTGGCTGACGACGAGCAAGATAGGTATCCTGTAGCATCTGAAATCTTACGACGTGATTTGTATATGGACGATTTATTGACCGGAGCAGATACAGTAGAAAGGGTGATGAGACTTCGAGAAGACATCACGCAATTGTTATTGTCAGGAGGGTTCAATCTTAGGCAATGTGCTTCTAATACTTCCGAGATATTAAACGAAATTCCGGATCACAACGTAAATCTACAATTACAAATTTCTCAGGACGCAACGTTAAAAACTCTCGGCGTTCATTGGAACTCGGGCAAGGACGTCATCGTCTACACTGTCAGACCAATTATCACCATAGGAACTACCAAAAGGACTATGCTATCAATAATAGCAAAAATATTTGATCCTTTAGGATTAGTCAATCCGGTGGTAGTCTACGCGAAAATTCTAATGCAAGAGCTCTGGAAGCTGCAATTAAACTGGGATGAATCGTTGCCAATTGAGGTGCAAACGAAATGGAACACATTCGTATCGGAACTATCCGAATTGAACGATATCTCGTATGAACGGAAAATGTTGTGTCAACAACCGATTAAAGTAGAGTTACACGGATTCTGTGATGCCAGCGAAAGGGCATACGGAGCGTGCATTTATGTTCGGTCCACAAATTCACAAGGTGAGATAACAGTACAGCTCTACTGTGCGAAATCTCGTGTAGCACCGGTGAAAACATTACAGACGATTCCAAGGTTGGAACTTTGTGCGACCTTACTGTTGGCTAATCTTTATACATGCGTAAAAGCAGCCATGCACATTCCAATCAATCGTATCTTTTTCTGGACCGATTCTATGGTAGCACTGCACTGGATCAATACATCACCTCATTTACTGCTGACATTCGTGGCCAATCGCGTTTCGGACATTCGGTCAAAAACAAACATAGCCGATTGGAGACATGTGCGTTCACCAGATAATCCAGCTGATATATTGTCTCGCGGTCAACTACCTAGCCTTTTTAAAACTTCAACCATGTGGAAGAGCGGCCCTGGTTGGTTATCTCAAGCCGAGAGTGAATGGCCTATGCAACCAATATTAGACTGTAGGGATTTACCGGAATCTCGCAAACCCATCTGTTTGGTGACAACTATTATTGATACTGATCTTATGAGTCGATATTCATCATACACCAAGCTGCAACGGATAGTCGCAAGATGTTTGCGTTTCCGTCTAAACCGTGAGAAAGGATGGCTGACGCGGAAGGAGCTGCAAGTCGCTAATGTCAGAATACTGAAACTGGTTCAACAAAGTGAGTTCGGCGACGAACTGAACTCGCTTAAAAAAGATAATCCTATCAACCCGAAAAGTAAACTTCTGTCTTTAAGCCCCTTTCTGGATAAAGATGGTTTAATACGAGTTGGTGGACGATTGTATCATTCGAACTATTCTTACGATAAGAAGCACCAAATCGTTTTGCCAAAGTCCCATCCTATTACTAAATTATTAATATCCAAAGAACATGTTGACAACATGCACTCGAGTACGCAGGCCACTTTGTACGCACTCCGACAAAATTACTGGCCTATCGACGGTCGGAACCAAGTTCGTCAAATGATTCGAGCGTGCGTACGTTGCGCTAGGATTGATCCCATTTCAGTGAACTACTTGATGGGAAGTTTGCCAAAGGAACGAGTTACTGAAGCAAGACCCTTTTCACACGCGGGAGTGGATTTCTGTGGACCTTTTTACGTAAAAGAAAAACGTTTCCGCAACCGTAATAAAATTAAAGTGTATGTGTCCATATTCATCTGTCTTGCTACAAAAGCCGTTCATCTAGAAGTCGTCAGCGATCTGTCCTCTGAGGCTTTTTTGGCGGCGCTTCGGCGTTTTATATCACGTCGGGGAAGATGCATATCCATACATTCTGATAACGGTACTAACTTTATCGGTGCCAACAACGACCTAAAAGAGTTACAAACGCTTTTAGACTCCTCCAGCCATAACGAAAAGGTGCACAACTACCTTGCAGAGAAGGGCATTAGCTGGCACTTTTCACCTCCTTATGCCCCGCACTTCGGAGGCGTTTGGGAGGCTTCGGTCAAATCCTTTAAGCATCACTTAAAACGCGTAGTCGGGACAGAACTTGTCACCTTTGAAGGATTAAATACCTTGGTTATCGAAATCGAGGCGATTTTGAATTCACGACCCTTGACCCCGCTTTCGTCCGATCCTAACGACCTCACCGCTTTAACTCCTTCCCATTTCCTGATTGGCGATTCTCTTTCAAGTTTACCTTCCCAGGATTTCTCAAAGACCCCAGGCAACCGCCTATCTCTTTGGCAGCACCTTCAGAAGGTCAAGCAGGACTTTTGGGTTCGATGGCACAAAGAGTACGTCAACGAGCTAAACATACGCCACAAATGGACCAGGGGAAACCATTTTATCGAAGAAGGTTCGATGGTGATCCTTCGCGACGACAATCTGCCTCCATTGCAGTGGCGTCTAGGAAGAGTCGTCGAAGTGCACCCAGGTCATGACGGCATAATTAGAACTGTTCGGGTAAAAACTGCCACCGGTGAACTGATCCGCAGTGTTAAGAAACTAGCCCCTTTACCTGTGGCCAGTGAAGTGCGCGAGTGACCCAATTTCAGATCTAATCACAAAAGACATTGTTTTCATATTGTTTTACTTAGTTTTATTTTTCTATGTAACTACAGTCAGATATCATTGTTGATCGGGATTCTCTCAACGGGGGGAGTATGTTGCGATTCAAGCCATGCACTAAAAATCGCAACTGCTAAAAAAGCCGTTTCCATAGTGGGCAGCTTTTTGTTTATAATAAGTCAGTAGTAAAAATTTCATATCGCAATAAACAAGCTACAAAACATTATTGTGTTTTTCATTAAATTATCTGAAGAAGTAGAAGTACGAAATTCAGAAGCGCATTCAGCGCAACAACCACCCTCCAAAACAACAAGACACTTTAAAATAAAATTCAAAACAACCACTTTTGCTCGAAGCGTCTTCTTCTGTTCAGGGCCCGCTAGCTTCTCCCCCACAACCCTTTGCGGCTCTCATAAACCGGTCCCGCCCTCTACACTACTCAACGTGGCTTAAGACGCTGGCCACTTAACTCGGTGCGTGTGTCGGGTTGCCGACGGTGCAGGCGTAAATTAAAATTTTTAAATTCAGTTCACTACACTGCATAAAATGGAATGACACCACGACTTTTTGTTTATAGACGAAAGGCCATTATTGAAACATTCAAACTGGTCTATATTGGTAAATTTTTATAATAATATATCCGTGGTACAATGTAAACATTTTGTTTCTTTGTTTTCAGATTGATGTAGATTTTGACAATTATTTCTTGGGAGAAAAATAATTTATTTTTAAATGTTTTTTAAAAATATTTTTAAAATATAAACAAATCTGTTATAATAATATTTTTTAAATATTAAAAAAAAAATATTTTAAAAATATTTCTTTGCTACTAGGGTAGTTTTATACTTATATTTGTATGTTTTATTGTTTAAAATATATAACAGATATCCTGTGATACTTAATTCTTGCGTTTCATTTTTCCTGGTTCATTTGACTAAAAAAAAAAAAATGTAGCAAAATGTGATTCATACATTAATTAGGCGCAGAAGCCTAATAATTCTTGCAAATTATGCTACAAAACCTGCAGTAAAAGTAACAGCAATAATAATAAAAAAGGATATGTGTAGCGGTAACTGTTCCTCTTTTTTGTCGCAAAATTTAGTCTCTAAAATAGTAATTTTTAGTACAATTTTTTTACTTTTTGCTTCAAACATTTGAAACACATTACTCTTTATTTCTGTAAATTTTGCAATGACTGCGTAGTACACTTTACTATAATATTTGCCGAAAGTCTCGCTATACACGTTAGTATTATATGTCACAAATGTTGTAGTGAAAATAACAATAATTATTGCAAATGTAGCTACAACCTAGTTACTACCCAATGAACAATTTTCATCACCTTAAGTCGCAGCTAGTTTTTATAAGCGTTTTATTAAGGTTAGAGTTTATATTGGAGGTTTATAAGATTACCAATTGGTTCCCAAATTTTATAGTGGGTATGTAAAATTACTAAACGGCCCAAGAGCTTTAGGTTTTATAAAGTGCTAACAGAAACGTTTCCATCACCATACTTATATAACTTATAGTAACGGTTACTCTAGGTTATATAAGGAGTTTTTATAATAGTTGCAGTTACCAATTTATAAAACAAGTAGTGTCCAGTTTCCATAAAGGTGTTTACTGGGATAAATATAAAACTTGCTCCCGCAAGTAACAGCAGTTACCTGTATAAAACCTGAGGATTATTTGTGTTCGAATGTGTGTGGAGACGTTTCTAATGCGCTTCGATGTTTAGTGTAGAAACAATACTAATTGTTAATAATAAGTTGTTTTCATTAATCGTTCGATGTGCAAAATGAAATTTTTAGGTTATAGATGTCCGTTTGGCTCTTTAAATAAATCCGCCATATTTTTATGCGTTGTTGGAACGCCATATTGGCACTGTTAAGGAAAAATTAGAATAAAAGATTAAAAATACAATGTCTACAGCCTAGTAGTACATTTTGCTTCATAAATCGACTTGTCGTATTACTCTGTATGCTTTTTTTACGAAAAAGTTATAATTTTGAAAAATGGGCAAAAAAATTTTTTTAATAAAAATTATATTAAATTATATTGGTGGCGCTCGGATCATTTAGAGGTACAAATGCGAATTATGCAGTGTAGAAAGATTTGCAGTAAAATTTTGGCTACTTCAAGTCCGTGAGAGTCTCATTAATATTAGTAAATTTTTGTATATGTAAAGTCGCTTCATAAGCAAAGAATACTACTTCACGTTGGAGAAAAAGAGATGCTACATTTATCTTCTAACTTTTTCCACCAACACCTAAAGAGAAACAGAGGGATAGTGCTAAGCGCAAGAGCAAAGAGGACATAAGGAATGTTTGTCAGGGTTGCGGAAACATCTTCGTACCTGCTCAAAAGGCGCTTACGGCCTCTAAAGGGTATATAAAGGTAACAGTTATATCTCTATCTCTGTCGTTATAAAACTTAAGTTATATAAGGTTACCAAATAGTGTTAACGGTAACCCTTATAAATGCGCCATTTAAGCTCTTTAAGGGGTATATAGAGGTAACGGAAACGTTATCATCACCAATTTATATTACCAAAGGTTTTATATCGAGGTGATGGTAACATTTCGAGAACCTTTATAAACCAAAAATTGTTCATTGGGTACAACTGTTAAGAAAAAAATGATACAATTTGTAACTAGTCGTATTTTTAATACAATTTGTGGTATAAATTTTTACATTTGTAGTTTTATTTACTGCTTTTTTTCAGTGTAGACTGTATACACATAACGTAATTAGAAGAGTGGAGCAAAGATTAAGAAAAAATGGCCAAATAATGCCGATTTCTGTAAATGGTGGATGACCTCGTGAAGTCGCACACCAGCGTTGAAGGAAGCAGTTGTGGAAGCGATTGAAACTGCACCAGGACGAAGCATAAACTTTTTTCATATTGAGATATTTGAGATTTTATGTTTCAATTTGATTTGGAAATCACATTGTTTCATTTTTGATTCATCTGTTTTTAATAAATAACATGGTTAGGGGCCTTTTAAACGGGCATCAGTAAGTGCGACCGAAAGTTCATCCATTCTTATCAGAAATAGCGCAAATAGTAGAAAATCTCTAACTCACTTAGGGACTTTTTACATACAACCCTTCAATTATCTGTTTGTTGTGTATTCTTGTTTAATTACATTAAGGCTGGGGAACCCAACCTCAAAAAATGCAGAGTTTTAAGAAACTCAGTATCGCTTAGAAAGTACTTATCAATATGTAATTTGCGAAGCAACAGTTGTAAACATAATGTTACCGCATCTAATGATATATTTGCTTTGGTGAAGAAGTGCCTAGTTTTCAAAAATTAACCTCCGAAAGTGCAATTCTCGCAAAAATGTAGTAGTAAGGGTTTTTTACTGAAATCTTTAGAGTTACGAAATATTTTGCAATACACTTTACAGCACTTATAGAGAATATATTGCCTTGTACGAAAATATTTTTTTTATTGCGAGAAAGTTGATAACTTAAGAAGAAAAAATTGGCAACAATATTTTTTTAAAAATTTAGTGTGCCAGTATACTCAGTTCAGCTCAAGAAGTAAGTTATATTGTAGAAATTCCTTCGGGGTGCTTATACTAAACATATAGTAGTATAATATGACATGTTTTTTTTTATGATAACATGGTGGATATCTTTGAAAAAAAATCTAAAAGTTGTGGTACGAAATATAGTATTATTTGATCGCGTGTTTTATTGCTTTCCGAACACAACATCGTCAACAAATTACATAAAAATGCTCCTTTAGCATCTAAGAAATAGTTTCCGTAAACCAAATTGGATAAATGTCTAAATTTTACATTTTCAGGGGGAAAAGTTGTTTTCCCATAAGATTTTAGTCAAATAGTTCGTCTTTTTACTTACAGATGTCCTGTCAAATCTGTACCTTTTTGATTGACGGCATGGATAGAATAATTTGTATTAAAATGCACACTTGATATAGTGCAAACTGTTAGGATATAACCATATTCGCACACGTAAGGATATAAAACTCTAAAAATTTATAAAAATACACACTTGATAATGCAAAATATCCATGTTCGCACGCGTAAGGATATGAAACATTTTCGAGCCTACTAAATTGTACAATATAACGCTTCTCCGGAAGAACAATGACGCAAGTGCAGATTGATGATTTTACAGAAATCGCAAATTAAAAAAATTGTAATATGAAACTTACGACTAAGACGTTAAGGATTTTGAAAATAATCGATTGGGACTGAGGTGCTAACATTAAATCGTTCTTCCACCGGAGGAAGGCAATTTTCTTTGTAATTATGCCATAATTAACTCAAAAAGTCAAAATTTGCACTTACGTCATTGTTCTTCCGGAGAAGCGATATATTAGTTTCGAATAGCATCGTAGGAAAAATTGCTTGAAGCATCTATTCACAAAAAATTACAAAAAAAAAACCAGTAAATAATGCAGCAAATCGCATTGACTGATTTTACCGCCGTTATCGCCGTAGACAATAATATAAATAATATTTATGAAATTATGAGCGTATAAAAATGGGGATAAAGATTACTCTTTGCATAATTGAAAATGTGTTTGCAGCCTGTTACGGGATTAATTATAGCAGATACATCTATGAAAACACAAAATTGGCAAAGAATTAGCAAAAAATTATAGGCTAATTTATTTCCGACTGAATTTACCGTCGTTATCGCCGCAGACCATAATATAATAGTTATTTAACCAACAAGTGCGTTAATGAGAGCGATTAATAATCGAGACAGTTTAACGTGTGAGCGTAGCGAGCACGTTAATTGTTGTCGAGATTATTAATCGCCGATTAACGCAAAAGTTGGTTACACTATTTTTCCGGTGATCGAAAGTTATGAAATTGAAGAGAATGTAATTTTTTCCGTGTAAAAAATTTCAATAGATATTGAAATCAAGCATGCCACGCAGTTTAAATTAACAAATCAAATTAATCAAATCAACGGTGCCATGACTTACAAAAATGTCAAAGCTGTGACATTCCAACTGAACTTTTTATAAAGTTTACTTATTTTATTGTTGCTAACTTTTATATAAATAGTATTACCAAACATAAAGTAAGTAATTAATTCAATTTGTAGTGCTTATTGGTATATTTTATTTTCATTTTGTCATACAATGCAATTTTAAATTGACAGATATTTGAATCAAGCATGCCATGAATTTTAAATTAAGACTGCTCGGCACCTCGAGACTAAATTCAGTGGTTTTGTACGTTGTCCGTACAGTCGCATTTTCAAATTTGAAAAGAAGGTCGCTATCTTATACGACGAGTACACGCTAGCCAGACGACTTCCACTTAATTACAGTTTGATATTATGTCAATTAAGCTTGTTATTAATTAAAATGTCCAAATTCACCTAGTCTTACAACTTCCTGTACGGCTCCAATTTTCAACATTTTGCTTTAAAATTGTAATGGTCTTGTAGCTTACTCATTTACCGGCGGCCCTCACTATATCGTTTTTCTTCATATACTACCGTTTTTTAATTATTTCAATGTTTGTAAATTCATGTAAAAAAAATTGCCGAGAAATGGTCAAGAAAAAGATCGCCTGAAGTCATCCGTCAGTTTGATTTATTGGGGGCACTCAAGATACTAATGTCTTGTGGTCTAGTCGGATCCAGCAAGAGAATTCTAATTTTGGTATATGAAACATTGAATGGTAACGCTGCACATTTTGGGTCTATTTTAACTACCTGTTTCCGACCTTCTTTTATATGTAAAAGAAATATCTTGGCGAAGAATGAAAGTTTATTTTAAACGTCAATATTCTCACGTTTTTTAACAGTGAACGTCTTAAATTCGGATAAAATTGTAGGTAACGACATCCAAATAAGCGATTCGCGCAAATAAGTCGCTTTGCAATTTTGTTGACTTATGTTCTTTTTGATGTTTTGATGTTTTAAATATCATTACAACTCACAGTCGCAGTCATTTGCGATTTAAGCTGGTTAGATATAAAGCAATAAGGGTTATTGCAAGATTTTAAAACACAAATATGCATACATAAGACTTTATTTCAATAATTTTTCACTTCCCTTCACACTTCTTTCCAGGCTTAGGACTGGCACAATAATTATATGTAATCGACACATCAACCAACTTTGTTAGTTACGATAGAAAAATATTGCGGCGTGTTTAAAAATGTGTATCTACGTACCATGTTTTACATACCTATCAATTCTGTAACGTACTACTAAAAATAATTATCACTGCCATACTGCAATTGATTTTTCATATTTGCAACATCTGCACTATTATCTATATTTATTATTACCTCAGAGTATACTAAAATCATGATGCCGGATAAATAGATAAAAATGCAGATATTTGAAAATACGAAAAACCCGTTATTCACGTAATAAATTAATACTATGTAATACCTATTATATTAATTGTAAAATTGTATGCATCATAAATTATATTACTTTAGTTCAACTAAAATATTGTTCACAGAAGTGTGCATACTGTATCTAGATAAATACAACAGTAGCCACAAGAATTACTTACTTAGATTATATTACTTAAAATTATCATTTTTGACACGGTTTATAAAGGTTTCAAACTTGAATTGATGGGTTAAAACATTGCGATATTTAATCTAAAAATACAAATAATAATTTTAAAATTTAAATTGAATTAAGGTGAACTACTTACAATTAATAACAAACACATGTTTAAATAATAAATAACCATTTACTATATGTACCCATAGACAGCCAATAAGCGGATTTATAAGTTGATGCGATTTAAATTCTAAAAAGAGGAAATATAAGTTTATACAAAATGATTACGTTAGGGTTGCAACAAGTCCTTGACAAGAATGTTTCGAATTTGTTGGTTTCTCGCAATTCGTGAATCAACTATTTCCGGTAATAGCGCATTTGTAAAAAAAATTTGTAAATTATTAATCATTTTTGTTTTCCAAAAATTGTCGTTGCGTTTTATTATTTGACAAGCTATATCTTTTTTTGTAAAAATTACGAAGTAGCAGATGTCTCTATTGGTAACGTGCAATTGTCCTTGTACTTGGTACATATAGTTGTGATTATCCTTCAAACTAATCGTACCGTCATCGTGCAAAGTACACGATGTAATTAATTTTCTCTCGATAGCTTCTTTTACGGTATAATAATCCCTTGCGGAGTAAGGACATTTCACTTCAATAGTGGCACTATCTCCTATAACGCCATCAGGAGAGGCTGCTAGAATTTTTTTTTCATTGTCTATAAATAAACCGCATTTTTCGACTTTCAAGCCATATTGCTTTTCAAATGCCAATATTGCCCATTTTTCATTTTCAATACCGTATTGCATAGATGATGATTTTCCCCCTACCTGAAAATTGCAGTACAACAGTGATTTTACGGTATTACCTGTGTTGGTATTGGCCCTCAACTTACAAATTTTTCCAAAATTACTTCCCGTTAATCTGGTTCGTCTGTGCATGTGCCACATCGGATCTGAACTTTGATTCCTTGTATTTTTTTCAATTTCAATCGGATCAATTTTAGATAAAATTTGAAGAAACTCGTTTTTTTTAATTTCATATTCATCCGGTCTCATATCCGGAATATCGTCTTCACTAAAACCGTAATCAGCATCTTTGCTATGATATTTTCTTTTTTTTTTATTAGGAACACTCTTTTTCTTTTTCTTATCGAATTTGGTGCAGTATGCGTTCGTAAATGTACCTACCCTACCTTCATTTATTTTGTTAATAAGAATTTTAATATATGCTGGCCCATTATTATAGGCCATTACTGCCGCGTTACATCGTCCTTCATACGACCCTTTTAAACAAAAATTTATCCTTTTCCCCCCACTAATTTGTTGACCAGACTGTTATAATTTTCCGCGGCATTAGTGTCGACATATATTAATAAACTAGAAGCTAAACCGGCAACCCTATTTAAACTTTTCGCGAAATTTAAATATAACGAGCTATTTAAAAATTGATTATATGCTATTGCTGATGAACTTTCCTCACTACGTTTATTACAAAAATAATCGCAACAATTAGAATGATCGCCAAAAATATGGTTAGGCCCGTTTAAAATATCCCGTTTCAAATTATTTATTTTTAATTGCAAGGTAGAGTTTTCTTGTTTACGATATTTTACAGCGCTAACCACTGCTGTCCGAAATTTCAAAATATTTGCTCTCAAAAATGAACGCAATTCTATATTACCCCCACTAAATTTTGGCAATTCCCTGAGTTTCGTGCAATAATTACGTAATATATGATTTCTACATTCAATTTTTTGAATAAAAAAATTTATTCCGTATGGGTTCGCCTCTAATATTTTTTTATAAACGCTACTGTCACCGTCTCCTATAATTTTATTATATTTTAAATTATGCATTTGCATTGATTGTTGAAAACCTTCCAAAATTATACTGGCTTCCATTGAAGTTGAAGTCCCATTCCAGTTTTTAAAACACTGGTGTTGCACTTTGATGTCTTGATTTTGATTTTTAATGCATAATCTGCAATATTTATTTTTTACACCGATATAAAGAACTTTTTTAGTTCGTGCTCCAATAATGCAGCCTACTCCCGATAAAGCGTTATAATTAGTTTTGTACGAGCGACGGGCCCAAGCCCCATCTACGATTACAGTAATTACTGGGGTACCATCTAGGATATCACCAGCTTCTAAAGCAAGCCGGTACTCCTCTTTTCCCGCTGTAATCATATCATCTAGAGCCAAGTCCTTTATATAACCGAATACAATATATTCATATTTTTGAAAAGTTTTTTCCGAAATTTGAGGTATATCTATAGTTCCGCAAAATTCTGACAGTTGTGTGTAACCTGTTCCTATGGCAATTGTACCGCTTATTACAGCTTTATTTATTTCCGCTGTATTTTCATCTGTTGAAAACGACCCTACCAATCCGCACATTTCACATTTATATTTAAACACACTATAAAAGCCAAACCTTTGCTCCCCTACAATATTAATATCGTAAAAACTACAGCTGAAACCGTCGTGTTTGATAGCTTTGAGAGAATTAAAAAGATATTTAACATTTACAATACGACGCCCACATAATTCGAACATTTGCCTATCAGTACAGTGAATATTATCGTTATTATCATTATTACCCGATTCAACATGTAATTGTTTCTTTTGTTGTGATCGCTTTCCTAAATTTTTTTTGCTTTTCCGTTTCGCAGAACATCGTAATTTTGTAACACGGGCCATTATTTTTACGTAATATTAATGCATACAAATAAAATACTACTTATATAATTATGTAACTTACAATTTAAATATTCTTAATATTTAAGTACAAACACCAATCACTATAAAACTCTACAAATATAAATATGGATAATTTAGTAATATACAAATGTTTTAAAACAGTTTTGAGAAATAAACAGTTTTATGACAATTTAGGATATTTTCTCGCAACGACAAGCGAATTGAGAATGATGGATTTTTGTATAGATAGTTTGGTGCACATCTGGAAACCACACTGGCGGGAAACTTGTTGCCGTTAGTGAATAAAAAAATATCCTGTACCGTTAGTCAATTACTATTTCATGTACGTACAGTGAATGGAAGTGAAAAATTGTTTGTTATTAGTTTGTATCAATTAAACGATATAGGATGCACATTCGAAAATTGACGGGAAATATAAATAATATTTTTCAAGTAACAAAAACTCGTTACGATGTTAAAGACGAACTTTTCCTAAGATACCTGGCGTTTGCAAAGAATAAAGGAGCGACCCAAACACGTGTCGGGCGTTGTAAATATCTGGAAATGGTGAGATATAAGTCGTTTCAAGAGAGTGATCTATAGCTACTTGATGGCGCTCTATTGTTGCAATTATTTATGACCAAGGTGGTACCCTTGGTTGCCTATCATTTAGTTGAAGAACGATCTCGTAAAATTGTAGTATTGCAGTAAACAAGTTTCTCTGCCGAGAGCCGTTAATATTCAAATGCCAATTCTGAATGTCAACCGAAAAAAATAAAATTAACAATTCAAAAGATATAAACATTTAATGCCTATCACATAGAACTTGAAGTTAATTGAGGATTGAATTTTGCATTTTATTTGTGAAGGCAAACTCTTTACGTTGATACTTGTTAGAATAAAGGTTTGTTTTCACTTAACAGTAAAAGTCAAGACTTTTATTGCTGCAACAGTGTGACTTTTTATTTGGACGTTAATTTGAAATATAAATATTTAACGATATGGAATTGACTCCCCCCGAAATAGTAGAGACGGCGAAGACTGCAAGTCTGAGTTTGCTTCCCGCAAAAAGCAGAACAATTTACGAGAAGACCTATGATGAATTTGTTTCATGGTGTAAAGAAAAGCGGGCAGTGCACTATTCAGAAACGGTTCTGTTGGCATATTTCTGCAGTATAGTAGAAAGAGGCTTAATAGGCAGCTTATGGCCAAAATTTTCAATGCTGAAAGCCACATTAAACGTCAAAGAAAACATCGACATTGGCAAATATACTAAACTAATCCTGTATATCAAACGGCAAAAAGAAGGTTACGTGCCAAAAAAGTCACGGGTAATTGAAAAAAAACAAGTGCAAAAATTTATTTCCGATGCACCTAACAGCCTCTTTTTAATGATCAAGGTAGGTAAATCTACAAGTTAAAACTATTAAACATAATAAATTATATTTGTATTCCCAAGGTTGCTCTAATTTTTGGAGTGGCTGGCGCAATAAGAAAGAATGAATTATTAACATTAGAAATTAACGATGTACAAGATTTAAATTCAAAATTTTTAATCACAATTAGGGCATCAAAAACAAAAACTAATCGACGCTTTTAAAATTGATTAGAGCCTACATCTCATTGAGACCATCACATACACCACACAAACGATTTCTTGTTTTTTTCAAAAATAATAAGTGTTCAACACAGCCTGTTGGAGTTAATACATTTTCCAAATTACCATCGCAAATAGCAGTCTTTTTAAAACTAGAACAACCGCATCTCTACACTGGGCATTGCTTTCGACGTTCTTCTGCTTCAATACTTTCCGATGCTGGTGCAGACTTTGCAGCCATTAAACGACATGGTGGTTGGAAATCCACTGCTGTGGCAGAAGGATACATAGAAAATTCAATCCAAAATAAGGTTAATATAGCTGAAAAAATCCTTTCAAACAACTTCATACAAACTCCCCAATCCTCAACCAATTCAGATGCACACAATTTAATATCTAATGATGTAAATTTAAATTTAAATTCAGAATATCATCGAACTGATAATCAATCTGCACCTACGATCAATTTTACTAGCTGCACTATTACGAACTTAAACATAAATAATATTACTAAGCACAATGCAAATAATTAGTTATTAATTAAATGTGTTGTATTTTTATGTTGTTTTCAGCTATATTAACTTTATTTTGGACATTACATCTTGTTTAATGGAAGTTACATTAATTTGACCTTGTAAATATATAACTTGTTCTGTTTTTTTGTTAAATTTTTTATAAAATGTATCAAATATTTTGTTCCGATCTTCTAATAAAAGTTTCTCGTAATAGTTCATATTGCACCTACAAGTAAATGAAAGCAATGTCTACCTCATATTTACGAAGGAAAATGTTTACTTACCTGCAAACCGGTCCTATTGTTTTTGCAACAACTTTTTTGGATTATCAATATAAAAAAGTGAGGTTAAGAACCAGTATACATATACAAAACATATTTTCGATCTTGTATGTCGCTCCAACTTCCCTGAAATTATTTTGTGACCAAATTGGTTTTAAATTTGTTATACGTACCATAACCGGCCCAGACAGCACTTGCAATGCGGAATAAGTTGAACCTATGATTCCTGTGAGGGTGTGCGATGCTCCTAATGACCTAATGTGTAAAAAAAGCAATGGAAATGTAAGTCCAACAGCAAATAGATCCTAATGATGGAAATTAACCAACAAATTAAAAATTATGTAGAAATTTGGTGACTTACTGTACTAGGCCAATTCAAACGAACCCCTACGCTTTATACAGTTACTCGCACACCAACGGTTGGCACGTCCTATAAACAGGGAACTACCCCAACCGCACAGTAGAGAGGCTAGCGTTTTTTGGGTCCTGTTAGAGAGGCTGGAACGGGGTTAGAGAAGGGAAGCGTGGTGAAGGGGGAAGATAGCGTGCCCGGAACCAAAAAGGACGCTATCGAGCAAGAAGTCGTTTTTTATTTATTTTAAAGTGTTTTTTTGCTTTGTGAGTGGTTTTTAATCAGTGGTGTAACTCGTGAAGGTTCTCTCGACTCGGGTATTGTATGTTGAATTCTTTTCTAATCCGCTCAAGCGCCTGGGGTTGTGGTTTGTAGCCGAAGCGGAAGGGATTGCACGCAAATTAAATAGGAGCTGCTAGCAATGCATGTAATGGGTTCTGACGCTACCTTGATGATTGTTTAGTTATTGTTTTTCGGCGTTTAACCAACGGGACGCGGATAGGGTGTAACCAAAAAACGCCATCGCCTAGCGTGGCTTGGGGACGCGACCAGCCCGGGTTTGCCGGTCAGTGTCGTACTACCGGGAGGGAACGCGTTACTTAAGTTAAACAATCGGGAGAATTTGAGCAAAATGTCACCTCGGATTCATTAAACGTGCAATTCCGGGACGCGTGAAATATTTTTTTGAACGTTTTATGTTTAGCCAAGAGACGCGGAGGAGAAGCAGTAAGAGCCACAATCGCGTGGCTTGCGTCGCATCGTAAGGAATGAAAAAGCGAACCGCGTAGCGTGGGTTCGCCTACCAGGCGCGTCGTGTTTTAAAGGGGTCTGCGGGGGCGTAACACTCCATACGCGAGAGGGTTTGTATTGAGGGGTGATTGTATGAGAGATGGCATGCGAATTAGGGCTAGTGTTTAAATATTTGTCTGTTTTATTATTGTAAACATGAGAAATTGTCCATTTCTGTAATTTAAATTATCATCTACGTGTAATTTGGGCATCTTGTTACCACCACGGGGCACCGGTTGCAGCTCTGACCAGTAGCGACGAAGCAGGGTTTTGATTGGTTGAGTTCTTCAGGAGTGAGTATAATCATGAAGATCTTGCATGTCTATTAATCTATGTATAATCTGTGTATAACTTGATTACCTGGTTGGTTGGCAATCTGGCAGTACAGTGGTACGATATAAAAGCCGGACCTTCCAATTATGACCAGGGTAGTTGATATCTGTGTCTATTTTGCTGTGCGTCGTCCTCTCCGTTAGGTCTTCGGTGGAATCGCCAATATGTTTCAGATGATTCGACATTGCTACCTAAATATTGAAGATGTTTTGTTTTGATATCATAACCACAACTCCTTTATGTTTTGGTATGTTTTTATAAATGGACGATTTCTTTATGTTGTGCATGTCGGTGTTGGTGTTAATTTTCTTTATTTGTTTGTGTATGATTTGATAACATGCCTGAGGGAATAGTTTGGGTGGAGGTTTCACTGTTC
This sequence comes from Dascillus cervinus, assembly GCA_949768715.1. Lineage (NCBI taxonomy): Eukaryota > Metazoa > Arthropoda > Insecta > Coleoptera > Dascillidae > Dascillus > Dascillus cervinus. The sequence goes on along the minus strand of OX458319.1, from coordinate 14,218,666 downwards.
TCGTTATTGTGTGGGTTGTACCATTAGCAGTCGTTGAATTGAAATTTAAAAGGCATCCTCCACTATTCTATTGTTTTATTGAAGACATCCCTTCCCCTAAAAGTCTCACCGTTGCATCCAGAACGCTTGCCGCACTTGCTTAAACACAACGACGGGTCCTACCTTCAATTCTTCACGATCACGCGTTTGTGGCCAATTTGAATTTCGCGATTTATTTCGGAACGTTCGGGATATTAAAATATTTCGCGGCAAGTTTGGGTCATTACATTACTAAAAATGGTATCGCTTAAATTAATGTTGTTGTTTGTTTCTGCATAATGCCTTTCATCGGTGCTCGATTTGTTAATTAGATAATTGGTCAAAAATTAAAAAAGCAACAAGACCTATGCCTACTGTCAGTTTACAAATGTGACTTCAAACCCAGAGATGCAATCTAGTGAAAAAAACTTGAAACAGGAATAAACCATTAGTCAAGCACTAAACCAAAGATAGTTAAATGGGTTGTCTACTACTTATTACTATTACCTCATTGTCAGACAAATTCAGAAAAAAAAGGTCAATTATAATCTGCACGAATATACAAGCTGTTCCATTTAAATAAAAGTTGAGAGCATTAAGAGCCTCTTCACGCATGTTAAATTTATATGCCACGGGCGCATTAATAGTGCAGCCAAAAACGAAAATTTTGATTTGATCTTAAACGTGTTTAGAAACTATGAACCTTTATCTAGAAGACCCCGGTACTATTTTTTATTATTTTTCTTCTAAAATGATGTAATTAGGCCTTAGAGGCGTTCAGGCATAATCCGACGGATGGTAGCTTCGCACCACCGACCGCTCGAGCGAGTGCGTGAACCAAATATCCGAACCTGCGGTTCCTCTCGTACTGAGCAGGATTACTATCGCAACGATCGGTCATCAGTAGGGTAAAACCATGATACTATGACTACAAGATATGCTCACGCGCAGGCAGTGCTCTATCCTTGTCTTGCGTGTGACGTCAGCCTGAGACCTGAACGTTTCATGATATTATGGCGCTTTACGGCCAGATTCAACTTTATTCTCTTACGGGGGTTGTGATGTTACGTCTAGGCAAAATAACTCCGTTCTTTTTAACAATCTATCAAACTGATTCACATATTAATAAAATTCTACAAACAGAATCTACAAATTGGTTTCAACAAAACGTTAAAATCGTTGTTATTAAACAAATTGCAGGCAAACAAATAAACAGATTTTTGTACAAGATTTTCCAACCACTATAAAATCTCAAAGAAAAATAAAATGCACAAAGCTCCAAAGCCATTTTGTACACGCTACCGAAATTACAACGGTTTTAATTTAACTTCCCAAATTAGTTGATTCTGTCTCTCAATATGCTGTATTTTCTCTGAATTTAGGGTACGTCTTATAATCGATGGATCGTCGAAAAATGATACAGAAAAAACCGATACATAGTTCGTATGTAAATAAATAATTTGCATATTTTTCAATTAATTTTGTTGTAATTCTTTGACTTTGTCTGTTAAAATAAAGTTTACATATTTCTTTAATTTCTTTTTTATTATTATTATTATTAGTGTATAGAAATAATGGTGCATCTTATAAACGAGGAAATACGGTAGGTATTTAACTAAAGGTGGTTTTAAAGTATTGTTACAAGAATCAGTTGGCGTAGTAATTAGCGGACTTTAACTTTAAAGTCACTTTAAATTAATTACGGAACTGGGCTTGAACTCGTTGATACAATAAAATAAAATTCTATCGCGAAACACTGCAATTTTTAGTATAACAAAAATATAACAACTTTAATGATACATTTTTTATCATCTTTGTATAACATACTAAGTGAACAAAAAATAAATTGAAACAAAACGGAAGACTGGAATTCACGTTGAAAATTATCAAATAGACGAGCAATAAATCAATAAGCACAGTATTTTGACTTAACAAAGAGCCGTTTTATGACGAGTCATCGAATTCGAATCGAATATACAGGGAGTTCCATCACTTGTGGCCACCCCCAAAATTGAGCTTTAATTGAAAGCTATGTATTTGAAATTTGGTGCACGTATGACTCTGGTATAAGGCTAGAAATTTCCGGTTTTAAATGTTAATTGTCGGCGTTAGTTTTCGAGAAAAAAAATAAAAACTGATTTTTTACAAAAATAATATCTCCCAATTTCGTCAAATTTCACTTTTCAGGATCAGAAAAATAATTCAACATCCAGACTTTAAATCATGTTCGTTCTCATAATCGTAATTTATTAGAGGACTTACAAAAATTTTAGAAATCTACAAGAATGTAAAAAGGTTCGATTTAGGTACGCTACTGATGTTGACTTCGCTCGGCTTTCACGCGACACTGACAAATTTTTACAATGCCATAAATTTAAATCGTACTTACCTTTTCGGATAGTTCCTGACGATTGTTACAGCCATAAATCATTACATTTACTGTTAAGATTCGAATATAAGGGAATTTTAGGCTAATTAGAGCTTTTTGATTTTTTTTACTTTGGATATCTTTGTCTCAATAATACTGATCCTGAAAAGTGAAATTTGACGAAATTGGGAGATATTATTTTTGTAAAAAATCAGTTTTTATTTTTTTTCTCGAAAACTAACGCCGACAATTAACATTTAAAACCGGAAATTTCTAGCCTTATACCAGAGTCATACGTGCACCAAATTTCAAATACATAGCTTTCAATTAAAGCTCAATTTTGGGGGTGGCCACAAGTGATGGGACACCCTGTACTTTATAATTAATTTGTTTTAAATTATTTGTCCCATATTTTTATTAGGCAGCTTTCTGAGGTAAACCAAATAAATAAATGCTGTTGGGAAATTCATTTACGTGCTGTGCAATAAGGGCGAGGATCGCTTACTAGGTCACACAGTGACGCCATGCGCGAAACTGCCTCATTTTCGTCCACCAAGTGAGCATATCTCTTAGTTATAGTATCATGGGGTAAAACTAACCTGTCTCACGACGGTCTAAACCCAGCTCACGTTCCCTATTGGCGGGTGAACCAGTGGAGGCGGGCGCAGCTACGCTGCTGTTGGCAAACAGGGGGCGCGCGTCAGTTCGAAAATGTGCAAAAGATGGAGGAAATAAATAAATTTTATCCGTCGTAGAATTGTTCTGATTGTGCAAATTGTTTAATTTAGTCCGATTCAGATGTCGTCCGTGGTTGAGAATGTTTGAAACAAATTTTTGAAAAAAGAATTAACTCGGATGCAGGATCGTTGAACTTAAGTGGGGTGTCATACCTTGCGGTTTGCGGTTGCGATTATAAACAAAGATTATAATGTTTATAACCGCAAATCGATGTCACACACGCGGTTTCGTTTTGATTGTAAACACGCTGCCACGCTCAACCGCGGCAAGACGAGGTCAGAGACGCGGTTGTTGTTTACATTGCGGCAGATGTGACACCTCACATTTGAATCAATGTGTTTCAGAAAAGCGGCATGAAGGTCACTGCTACCGCAAACCGCAAACCGCGCCGGTGTGTCATCGGACTAAGAGGACGGCTTCAAATTTGGTACAGGTCTAAACGGAGAGATCGCGCAGCAATACTAAATTTACCATGTTCGAAATAAATTTTATCTCAGGTTTATACCACTTGAATATCAGCTATTTTGTGTTAGATGGCGCACTGACAAGCAAAATTTTTGCATTATTTCTCTTGGGGGGATCACCGAAAGTGATTACGTCTCATTTAATGACAAGCGTCACTGTGACTAAATATTAATATAATAGTTAACTAAGTGCTGTTTCTACTTCATCCCTTACATTTCGCAATCTTTTGATTGTAAAATTACGTGCGTAGTTGTGTGATTTTGCGGACTCTCCAAAATGCCACGAACTACCTGTATACACGCAAAGCGTAATAAACGTGCGAAAAGTATGAAGAAATTTTACGAGAACAAGCGTAATAGGTAAGTACCTGCAATAGCCTCACGAAAGCGTAGTTAAGACATGCAAAAAATAAAAATAAAAGTTGAAATTTCAACATTTTTCTTGAAATTTCACCTTTACGCGACAGATTAGTAACAACCCCTAACTCCTATATCGACGGTCAATTAATAAAAAAATCTAACTCATTCTGCGCGGTTAGCATACACCCGATCTTGAAAAAAAATTTTAAAAATGGTTTTTCCTTTAAATTCATAAACTTAAAAAAAACAGTCCGTCTTGTTTCGTATAGTGCAGATAAAAATATTAACTGGTCAAAATACATATGTACTTTTTGTGGATTTTTGTAGCATTTATTGCTTTTGTAAATTGATCTCGCAATGAGTTCCACTTTGTTTGCAATTCTTTCCTTGGAAATAAATAACAGATGTCAATAAAGGTCAGTAAGTCAAACAGTTGTAGTTTTCAGATGTTTAACGACAGAATCTATTTTATTATTATTGCAAGGGTTTTACAGCAGATTTCGTTTGACAATAACTTTTACATGTAAATCACGATTGAAATAAAATCTTGTTGATTTTTGTGACGTGTTTATCATAAGTTAGATTTTTGCATTCAATTCGCAATAATAAATTAGATTCTAGTCAACCCTTTCTTGAAGACTATCCTTAAAATTAGGGGTTTTTACATGCGTCGTTTTGCCTGGCGTCGGTCACGCCGGAGCATGTGTTAACATTAATTATAAGATAAATGTCCGAATTCTCGAAAGAATAGAATTTTGGTACCGATCTTTGACAGATTTATCAAAGGGATGGGCATTTGCCAAATGACATCTGTAGAGTTTCTATATATCTCAGAATATAACAAGCTAGACCAGGGGTTCCCAACCTTTTTGCACCCAAGAGCACATTTTAGAATGCCGGTCGGACGGCGGGCACCATTTTTTTTTTATAATTGGACATAGTCAATAATACATACAATTTTTTAATCGTGGTCGCACAGCGGCGGGCATAGGGTTGGGGACCACCGAGCTAGACGGTTCTCAAACTCAAAAATAAACTTCTCGGCGTGGGCGCCGAAAGTAAAAACTTTCCCTAGAACCCAACACTAAACAGTAAACATACCGCCCGTATTAGAAATTCGACGTTCATTGCAAATTTTACAATGGCTAAAATCGACCTTGCACTCTAAAGATTATGGCAGTTATTGGCGAAGTTATGTACGGTTACATCAAAATAATTTTTACCGAAAAATTCAGACAGACCTGCATTATTTCATTGGTTTTTTGTTTTTAATATAAATTTAAAGGAGAAACTATTTTTTAAAAATCTTTTTCAATATCAAGTGTATGCTTACCGCGTATACGCAAGCTATCTTATGTAAATTAATTTTACCATTAATTGACCATTAATCAACAATCAAAATCTACTGAACTTGAACTAATTCCAGCAAATTCTGAGCTGTCGCCGGCGACTCGTCGTAGTTCCAGGAAGGCGGCTTCTGTGATTGATATTGCTGATATTACGCTTTACAGATAAGAGTTAGAAGCCTGCTAATTTTGCATTTATGTATTTATATTATAAATCCGAAACAATGGTAGTGAGTTAACAGCTTCTTATCTATAACCTAATACGATTCAAAATACATTGGCGATAGTCCGCCGGTATTTGTATTTTTGTAAGATTTGCAGATTCATAACAATCAGCTAGCAGTCTAATTGAATTCTAAATTGTAGTAATCGAATATGCAGTGGTTTGGAATTATTTTAGCAGCACATGGAAGATTCAAGTTATGAAAATTCCAATACTGGCGAAAATCTGCGCGAACAAAATGCCCAAATGGCGTAGCAAATCCAAGTGGCGTCACATAGGAGTGGTTTAAAAGAAAATATTATTTCCACTTTATTAATTATTTTCTTTCGTTTTGATGTTTATAAATCAATGATTTGATTCATACGTATTGATTATTAAGACTTAATCAAATAAATCGTTCAGAATATAAATAAAAAGTCGGTTTCAAATTACCTGGGCATTTTGTTCATTCGTATATGTATAGCAGAAGTGGCCAAACTTTTATATGTTGGAACGACTTTCCTGATGAAACTTTAATTTTTAGTTTTTGCATGTCCTAACTAGGCTTTCGTACTTTAAAATGAATTATTAGTTATAATATTTTATAGCAATGCGGTATCTGTAGCAAATGGTGCAACATGCCGTGACATCGTAAGTTCGCCATTAGCGTCATTAGAGGTAGTTGACGTTGAAATGTGTGCAGAACTCAGTAATAGCACAACCACTATGTCTATTTTGGAAAATTCACAAACCACAGTTGATGGAGCTGTTGAAAATCAAAGTTTCCGAATCAATAGTTCAGTTGATGATACTGACTGCGTGACAGTTTCTGAAAATAATGAAACTTTTCGTATTACGAGTGACAATGGGAATAGAGACCCTGAATTTGGTGTAATTCCATCTGATGAGTATGAATATATAATGAATGAACCAATAGAAGTTGAGGTTGTACCAAGAGCTATGTCTCCCATTCAAGGGAATCGTATTGTTGAACTAGGTTATGTTTTGCAAAGAACAATCGAGTTGCAATACAAACATTCTCAGATCTGCACACTGCATTAATTCATTACTTTCAGGAGTCCAGGAGAATTTTGACGTTTTGTTTCTTTTTGATTCCGCGCTCCGTTTGAGATAAAGTTGCACTGCCGATGCAGGAACTAATTTGTCCGCAGAAAATTGAAGTTGCAGTCATTATGCAACAAACCGCTTGAAATTTACCTTTGTAAGTACTCTATCTAGTAAGTACAGACATCAGTTCAGGGATGGGTTTAGTGTCGAGTAACATTTTAGGGTGACTTCAATAACATCCGATCGCACCGAACAGATCCGAGCACCCGTCATCGGGATCAGGGACGTTTCCGTATTACATCAGCCGGGAACGTCTGGAATACGGATTTCTATCGAATTGCACCGACATCAGTTCGGGGGTCAGGATAGCGATTCCGATTAACGTCATCGATTAACCCTCCAAAATCTAAGTTTCGTTGTGGTCACAAAGCAATGCTACTGATTTTAAGTTTATCAAAGTAAAAGCTGTAGCATTGTTTTTGTTGCCATATGGCAACTTAGGGTCTGGAGGGTTAATATGGTAAGTCATGCTCTCTTCAAGCTATCGGCGGTTCAGAATAATTTTTCTCAATTCCATAGATATGTGGCAGTTGAGGAACCCGACAATTTATGAAATTCGTGATGACATGCCTGAAGATTATTTAGAACAGCTTGAAGAGATGTACACAACTTTGAAGCCTCATTGTACGCTGTTAGCAATAACAAAGCGGATAGATAAGCTATGATTAAAAGGAGGTGCTGTGTCCCACTCAAGTGATTCTCTTCAAGAATCCGGACACCAAGAATTGTAATAGAAGTCGCCATCCAAATGAATTGCAAAGTCGAAAGGAGTCTGTAAGTGGTCAATTTAAGCAAATTTAAAATTATGTAATTACCGGAATTGAAGCCAACAAGATAGGGGTCCCTCGCTTGAGAATCTTCGAATGTTTTGAAGCACATTCATCGTATTCATCAAACCCGTTTGTAGAAAGTTTTTTTGGAAGTTCTATATTTTCAGTACGGAAATTCAAAACGTGTTGTAATCTAATCATCTTGTATTTTGTTCATTTCCAAATTAACGTTATATGGTTATGAAAATTAATTATCGAAACATTTTCAACTTTTTAAAATTAGAATTTAGAAATGGCTGGCCCCTCAATGTAAACCAATACGTAGCGTCTCTGCAGCGGCTATCGTTATCTAGCATTCCAATTTAATGGATTGATTTTCGGAGAATTCACAAGAGATATCACGAAGTAGAATAATTAATGCAGCACGGTTAATGCGTCTACTATTTTTCAAACACAAACTTCTTAAAAGAGGCACATTCACTGTCAATTTTATTGTACAACATATTGCACAATAATTATTGACGAGTGCCTCTACACAGTGCAATACTTAATAGACTCCTGAACTTCTTCAAGTGAAGAAGTCCAGTGAAGTTGAAGAAAGTTATTGCACTGAGTTTGTGTTTGAAAAATAGTGGACACCTTAATCGTGCCGAATCGGCTATAGCACATCGTGATACCGCCTATGAATTTTCCGAAGAATAGCTGCGAAACGAATGCGAACGCAAAGCGACAGCCTATCGTTTACGAATAAATGGTGCTCGCTGAAACACAATTATATACGTACCTAAATATTAACACCACTAAAAGCGTTATTTGCAACGGTGGTCACGAGCGCCGACAGTGGTATGGTACACAAAGGTAACCACGAAACAGGTGATAAGTCACAGTTTTCTGAAGCTAAAGCAAGAAATAAAGCAAGAAATAACTACATACTATTATGTGGCAGAAACGCATTTTCACTGGCTACTGATTCACTGGCATGCTGCTGATGTTCCAGATCGTATTTGCAAAAAGAAGAAAAAAAAAGTAATGAGAAAAAATTCTCACAAGTACAAAAAACTTGAAACTACCTAGGAAAGTGAAAAAAAAAATAAACCACTGCACCATCGGATTTAAAATATTTAAAAAAAAATAGAACTAATTAAAATTAAAAATTAAAACCGTGCTGCTTTAACTATTCTACTTCGTGATATCTCTTGTGAATTCTCCAAAAATCAATCCATTATATTGGAATGCTAGATAATGATAGCCGCTGCAGAGACGCTACGCATTGGTTTACATTGAGGGGCCAGCCATTTCTAAATTCTAATTTTAAAAAGTTGAAAATGTTTCGATAGTTAATTTTCATAACCTTATAACGTTAATTTGGAAATGAACAAAATACAAAATTGATTACAACACGTTTTGAATTTACGTACTGAAAATATAGATAGAACTTCCAAAAAAACTTTTTATAAACGGGTTTGATGAATATACGAAAGCGTAGTTAAGACATGCAAAAAAAAAGTTGAAATTTCACCTTTCTTAAAAAAACTTGAAATTTCAACTTTTTTAATCCCACTGATAAATGAATGACTTTTGCCAATGGAACTGCACACAGCATAGGTACCTTTGACAACACTGAGGGGATTCCCCGAGCATGTGTATAGTCTGATTTTTCATTATAGAATTAAAAGTTGTGGTTTTAAATGTTTTTATAATAAATTGTGTGCCGTCAAAGTGTGTATGTGAAAATTTTTCGGTCCGTGAAGGTTTGACCAAATTGGATTATTTTTTCGAGAAATATTTTGTAGAGTTGTTTTGACGCGTTATATTACTGTTTTGGTTTGGTTATTTGTTGGTTTTCGTCGATCTACAGTGTGGAACTGGGGAGAAATTTGTATTTTTGGGTTTGACGTTTTCCGTTGACATTTTTCTAATTTTTTAAGTGTTCTTGATTTTTTGAACTTTTGTGATTTTTTTTTTTTTTTTTTTTTTTGCCTGTGAAGAGAAGATTTGGGACTCTTTGTCTTTGGGTCGTGGACTAAGTGAGGGCACGTTTAGAAATTTGGAAAATCGAGAACTTTGGTACTGACGTTTCCCATTGAAAAATTCTTGCCGATTCTTTTTGGAGAGTAATTGGATACTGGATTGGTCTTTGAGCTTTATCTTGAGCTTATCTTGTGACTACTTTTTGGTTTGGTCCGGTTTTTTTTTTTTGACAGTTTATTTATGAAATGTCATATTTGTCCAAATTCAAAATTTTTCAAGAGTTTACATGGTCTCAAAATTCACATTTCTAGATGTCATAAACAGAATGTGCCTGTTCCGGAACTTCCTGTTAAATTTCTCAATTTAACAGAAAAAATTGGTTACCTAAAATCGAATGTCTGTATTCTTAGAAGAATTCCGCGTGGAGCTAGAATATCCGTGGCTAGTAAACTAGCCAAAATTATAAATGAATGTGTTTCCGTTAATTCTTTACCATCCTGGGAAGACCTTTTTCTTTTTGCCTTTCGTGTTCTTCATGTTCCTATTAAAAATGGTTATGAAAAGGAATCTTTAACTTCTAAAGTTAAGAAGAATGCTGACTCTAACGTGGACTCCATACTTTATTCCAAAACCGATTTCTCAAAATTTTCAATTTATAAATCGGTTGAGAACAAAATTGCGGATGGTGATATTAAGGGTGCAGTTCGCTTATTATCTTCTGATGACTCATTTGCCAACAATAATGCTGATACTTTTGAATCGTTGAAATCTAAACATCCAATTCCTTCAAGATTACTCCAGTTTCCTGATCCACCTGAAGAAATGGTAGAACATCTCACTGTCTCTGAAGATCAAGTTTATAAAGCGATTATGTCATTCCCTAATGGTTCTGCTGCTGGAATGGATGGAATAAGACCACAACATCTCAAAGATTTATTAGGTAATGGTACAGGTGACTCTGGTCGTCACTTATTGAAAGCCATCTGTAGTCTCTGCAATCTCATGTTAGCTGGTGAAGTTCTTTCTGATATTAGACCTATTCTTTATGGTGCCTCTCTTTGTGCCCTTTCTAAAAAAGATGGCGGTATCCGTCCTATTGCAATAGGTTCAACTTTTAGACGTTTATCTTCTAAATTATGCAGTTTCCACATTAAGGATTCGTTATCTTCCTTTTTTCATCCTATTCAATTAGGTTTTGGAATTAAGGGTGGTTGTGAGGGAGCTGTTCATTCAATTAGAACTTATATTAATAATCAATCTGATGCTGAGGTTTTCCTTAAAATCGATGTTAAAAATGCTTTCAATTCTATCGAAAGAGACTCCCTTCTTTCTGTTGTCAAGGCTGTTACTCCAGATATATATCCTTATCTCTGGCAATGTTATGCTTATCAATCAAAATTATTCTTTAATGGAAATGTTATTGAATCCTCAGTAGGTTGTCAACAAGGTGACCCTCTCGGTCCTGCAATTTTTAGTTTATCGATTCATCAAATTATTAAGAATTTGATTTCAGAATTGAATGTTTGGTACTTGGATGATGGTTCTTTAGGTGGTAAGGCTTTGGATGTCTTACAAGACTTAGAAACGATAATTTCTGAATTTAAGAAAATTGGTTTAGTTCTTAATTTCAATAAATGCGAACTTTTCTTCCTTAATAATGTTTCGGAATTAGACAAGTCTTCAATTTTGGAAAGATTCGAATTATTAGCTCCTTGTATTCACGTTTGTAATGTTGAAGACCTTTTTATTCTTGGTTGTCCTATTTTCGATGCAGCAATTCCTCCATTCATTTCTAAAAAAATTGATTCATTCTCTTTACTTTCTTCAAATCTATGTAAAATTAATCCTCATATTAGTTTATTTTTACTCCGCCATTGTTTTTGGATACCTAATTTCACTTATAATCTCAGATGTTGTCCTTTTTGGAAATTTAAAGATGAGTGTCTTGAATTGGATAATATTGTTATTTCTTCTTTGGAAAAAATTTTGAATATTAAATTTACAATTCGATCTTGGACTCAAGCCAAATTACCAATCCGTTTTGGTGGATTAGGTATAAGGTCTATAATTGATATTTCCTCGCCTGCCTTTTTGTCTTCTATATTTTCTAATTCTGAACTTATTATGTCCATTCTACCTTCTAGTTTCTCTAATTTTGAAATTACATCCCTTAACGAGGCTGTTGATTATTGGAAGGAAATTTCTAATTCGTCTTTACTTCCAAAAGAACTTTCTATTCAAAGAAATTGGGACTTACCTATCTGTGAGAAAATATTTCAAAATTTATTATCTTCCTCAAATATTACAGAAAAGGCTATCTTATTAGCTGGATCTGAACTTGAATCTGGAGCTTGGCTTGAAGCTCTTCCATCTTGTAAATTAGGTACTCTTTTAGAAAAAAACATCTTACAAATTGCTATTTCACTTAGATTGGGGATCAATTTCTGTCATCCTCATATCTGCTCGTGCGGTTCTTCTGTAGACTCGTTGGGTCATCATGGTTTATCGTGCATTAAAAGTGCTGGTAGACTCTCTCGTCACAGCTGTATTAATGACATTATTAAACGTGCTTTCTCTTCTGCCAACATTCCTTGTATCCTTGAACCTAATGGTATTCTGAGGGATGATGGCAAACGTCCAGATGGTATTACAGTTATTCCATGGAAAGTAGGTAAATCCTTAGTTTGGGATTTTACTTGTACGGATACACTTGCCCCTTCTCATTTAACTGATTCTTCATTTTCTGCAAGATCTGCTGCTCACTTGGCAGAAAATCTTAAGAAAAAGAAATATAAGTCAATTTCTGATGATTATTTTTTTGTCGCCTTCGCTGTGGAAACTTTGGGTCCTTGGAGTGCTGATGCCCTTTCTCTCCTTGAAGATTTGGGGAGGCGTATTGTGCAAACAACGGGAATTCCTCAAGCCAAAACATATTTGAAGCAACGAATAAGTTTGGCTATACAAAGAGGTAACGTTGCTAGTGTTCTTGGCACAGCCCCGCTTTCTTCTTCTCTTAATGAGTTATTTTATTTATTCTAGTTATTACTTATGTTATGTTATTTTACTTTGTTTGTTATATACATGTTACTTTTTACTATTTAATATTAGTTATAAAAATGTAATATTTTACCCTAATGTTTTTATTATTGTAGGTGTAGTGCGATATTTAATGTCACAATAAGTAATCTTTCTAAAGAAGTTCATAACATGAATCTTCTGCACTGCTAAAATAATTTCAAACCAGTTCCTACTCGATTTCTACAATATAGACTTAGACTATAGCTGCATGTTATAAATTTGCAAATTTTGCAGAAACACCGACGGCTTTCCAGAGTGAAATTTCAAGTTTTTTTAAAAATGTTGAAATTTCAAGTTTGTTTTTTATTTTTTGCATGTCCTAACTACGCATTCGTATGAATACGATGAATGTGTTTCAAAACTTTCGACGCTTCTCAATTCTCAATTCCGGTAACTACATAATTTTAAATTTGCTTGAATTGACCACTTACAGACTCCTTTCGACTTTGCAATTCATTTGGATGACGACTTCTATTACAATTCTTGGTGTCCGGATTCTTGAAGAGAATCACTTGAGTGGGACACAGCACCTCTTTTAAATCGTAGATTATCTATCCGCTTTGTTGTTGCTAACTGCGCACAATATTAATTAAGGCTTCAAAGTTGTGTAAACCTCTTCAAGCTGTTTCAAATAATCTCCACGCATGTCATCACAAATTTCATAACACAGAACAACAACTCAACAAAGTTTCATTGCAATTGGTTGGATGGTTTGGGAATGCATAAGAGACAAACAAACAACATTATATTTGTATAAAATTTGTTAACTTATGCTTACACACCCAGGTCTTTTTTTATGCGGTTTGTTTTTATGCGATTTTCGTTAATTTTTTAATTTGTTGCTTTGATTTTATTCGGTTTTAGGAAAGTATGTCTTTTTTATGCATATTTTTTATCGGTTTCCTGTGGAACGTATCTACCGCATAAAAAAAGACCTGGGTGTACATGAAAATATGTAATTTCTAACTTATACTTGAAAAAAATATGTAATTTCTGATCAATTTTTATGTATAAAGAGACCTTATAAACAAAACTTTCAAATCAATGTTATTAAATGTTAACGCAATGAAACACTGACGTAACAATAAACAAAAAATTATTACATTTTGTTTTTATTTTATTATGTCCAAACAAACTATAATGGGTGAATTACTGTTGAAACGGCAACAAACACCGTCATTATTGTACAAATATTGCTCCATTTACATTTAGCGGCGAAATTTCGACGGGCCTCTCAATCTGGAACGCCATCTCGTTGATAATGGCCACACTTTTGACAACCTTGGGCATCTACCTTTCTAACTTTAAACGTCAAGCGTTTAGTTTTTTAGACTTTTACTGCGTTGTTATAAGATGTAAGAACTTTAAAGGCTCGAATGTAGTTTACAAATAATCTAACCTGGGTCACAACAAAGTTTCAGGGAAAAATACGTGATTTTTTTTTAAAATTTGAAATGCATGTTTCATAATAAATCGACATTATTACTCAACTAAAACTAGTTGATGGCCGACTTACAACCTACTTCTATCTATATTCTATCTAAATTCCGCTGTAATTTTAACAATTAAATGCGATTATCGCTAAACATCGGAACCACTTTTGTTGCTCATTTCGCGCGACGCCCAAATAGGCCCCCCTTAATTAAGTTGAAGCGGGCGCTGCTACGCTGCTGGTGGCAAACAGGGGGCGCGCGTCAGTTCGAAAATGTGCAAGATGGAGAAAGAAAAAATCCGTCTTATGCAACCGTGCATACTGCGTTGTAAGTACGTCGGCATGAACACCTATTAATAAAATTCTGTTAAAATAGAATGTAAAATTCCAGTTTTCTGTACAATTTCTATTTATATACAGTGTTATTATACATGACCTTAGTAAAGTGAAAAACAGTAGAACGTCGATTATCCGAACGTCAATTATCCAAAACGTCGATCATCTGAATGATGATTTGGTTTATCCGAACATCAGGATATGAAATGAATAATATTGCGGACGTTTTGCCAAATTTGAGTCGAAAGACTGTCGAAAGACTGGCGACGGTGTCGTGATGAACATCTCACATAACACGAGCCCATTCCTCTGAAACACACCACATTTAATAACTGTATACTGTACACATCCGTACGATACAGCAGATGCTGCTTAATAAATAAATAAATTATTAAACAAATCACCAGCGAGCGTCGCTTTCAATCGGAACATGGAAATTTTGTGCGATCAGTTTATAAATGGCCATCGGAAAATCTTTCGTTGCATTCGATCGTTTTCTTTTGGTTGTGATATTCCAAAGACAGACAGTTGAACTTGTCGCAATTTACCTAAAACATGATATTTTTAGCCATAATGTAGAATATTTTGTTAAAATTTATATTTAACATCGACACGTTGGCATTACGCTTGCTTAGTATTATAAGGTTCTATGTTACAATTTTTCAAAAATTGAGATTTTCATACCCAAGATTCTATGTTGCTTGCTCTTCCATAACTACTACCATAATACCATGGGAGCAAGAATTATATTTTTTTTTGATAATTTGCAATGAGAAATATTTTAAATTCAAATATTACTAGTAGCAGAAAAAATTGTATATACCACGGTGGAGCAGTATTATCATATTCTTAATGTATAATATACTATTATAGGTAGCCAAAATGTGTCAAAAATGTGCACGTATCTAGCGGTCATACAACTAGTGAAGGAATGAAAAAAGATTAAAAATGAATGCCATAATGAACGATTGATGGCGACTCCCGGTTATCGATTTAGTATCGGTTAACTTTTACTTGTTTGAGCGAAATAGACTAAATTGGAAAAAAAACTTACCGAAAACCTAGCTTTCTTTTCATTAAAGTTGATAGTTTTTTTTTGTGAATATCGGCTTTCAAACCAATGGACAAGCGAGCGGCCGCTATGTGATGGCAGTGTTTTCTGGCCTTATATGAACAAGATTCATCGGGAAATAATTTAACCATATATTTTTTTCCACTATCTGATGAAATTATAAAAATTTGATTGTCACTAACAAGATGGACATGTCCTTGGAGAACCAACAGTTTGGCCAAGCTATACTTGGTGTAAGGGATGTCTTCTTGATAATTTATTTTCTTATTAAAATCCTTATTTGTGAAAATGAATGGTAATTTGTTCAGAGGTAAGTGAGGCTTTGGAAATTTAGCCTCTGTAATACCTTTTGCTTCACTGTGAAATTGTTGACTGAGTTTATAATTTCCCTGATTGCAATAGCCTCTTGTGATTTCTTTCTGGTAAAATAAATCTAACTGGTATTAACTTAAAGCAAGAACTTGGACAGTCAATTCTTTTTTTTCGGTGAATCGTTTTAAGAGAGAATTAAAACTTTCTTCTGGATTAATTGTTATACCGCTACCATCGGTATAGAGATTAAATTTTAACAGAACCCATTTACCACTTTTTTTAATGTCAGAAAAAATATGTTTCTCAAAATATATCTTGAAATTATTGGACCAGTGGACAGCCATACTATTATATGTGTTGGAAAATTCTTCTTCAGAATCAAAATCTAAAAGGTTTCGAACGTGGTTTATGTAAGTAGTGATGTCATCTTTTTCACTAGACTTTTGTTTTTTAACCCAGTGTTTGATGTCTTGTAAAATATGATTCCAACATACGGGGTCTTCAACTATTACTATTACGATGAACTTTTACAGAAAATATGTACTTACCATTTCAGTGTTGCAGAATTTTTAAATCCCACTAATAAGTCACACTATAAACGACTTTGACTGTTTAACTGCGCGGGTGTGAATAAGCGATTTTAAAATATTCTGTGATATGGAAGTAATGTTATTACTAACTAATTGCTTGTTTGAAAAATTTTGAATTTATGGTATATCGCAGCTGCAGTATTATAACCGATTATTGTTTATTCAAAATATATAGAATTTATGACACAGCTGCAATATATTTATGTTAGCCAGCAATTTGAAGATTGATAGCACATTTTAACTTTCAAAAAAAAAGAAAACAACCCTTATGAAGAGGGTTGAATAGCGATTTTCAGTGCTACCAGTTAGGGGAGACCGGGGCTAGTTGTCACAGGGGCAAGTTGTCACAGTCGCCATAACAGCCAAGATAAACACTTTGACTGTGCGTCGGGCCAGTCTAGATAACCATTATAGGTATCTTAATTACCCTACAAAGTTTGACTGTGGTAACCTATATAGCGCCTACATTATTCTTGATTTTGTGTTTGACAGAAGTGTAAGTAAATTTTATCGCTGTCTTTTAGAATCGTCTGGACCGTAGAAACGTGATTCAAACTAAGTATCAATTTTATTTTATGAAAGCCTCATCTTTTAGCTACAAATTAATGTAAAAATTATAATGTGAGTTTGTAAGGTTAAAATAATTAATTTGGTTTTTATCTCAAAAGTTGGCTTGGGGCTAGTTGTCACAATGTTTTTGGGGCTAGTTGTCACAGTGGTAACTTGCCCCAGTGTGTAATAAACAATATCAAAGATATTTCTGTACCATTTCAGATGGTTAGAACGTACAGAAGAAAAACAAATCTGTCTACTCCACCTACGGATATTTTAATCAGGGCTGCACGAGAAGTTAGGATCAGAAATCCGCCTCTTTCATTTGTTTGCGTCAGTTTGTTTGTTTTGTTTAGTTTTTATTACATTTCTGTTTTCACAATTGAATAGAATATAAATGCTACTCACTACCATTTTTTTTTTTTTTGGCCTGTGAGAACTTACCCCATATATTGTGACAACATGCCCCGCCTCGGGGCATGTTGTCACACTTTACATGCAGACAGAAAATATTTTGTTGCACATACGTCACTAGATATAACAAAATCAACTGTTCATAATCTAAATCACGACACATGTAAGTATATATTTAAAAAAAAAGATATTCCAAAATGTCAAAGTTAAACGAGAAAAAAAAGCAAACGTAAATTTTGTGACAACTAGCTCCGGTCTCCCCTACCTTATAATGTATTAATCTCATACACCCAATTTGAAGTATTAAACCAAAGTAATTTCTCCGGCAGCACATTTTTAATTAAAAATATGCAAGAAAGAACAGCCCTTATAAAGAGGATTGAATGGCAGTTTTTAGTGGTAGCAGTGAGCTTATGGTGTACTAATCTCATACAACTAATTTGAAGATTTTAACCAAAGGAATAACTCCGGTAGCATATTTTGAATTAAAAGTTACAAGAGAGAACACCCCTTACAAAGAGGGTTTAATGGCGGTTTTCAGTAGTAACAGTTAGCTTATGATGCTCTAATCTCATTCACCGAATTTTAAGTATTAAACTGAAGTAATAACTCCGGTAGCACACTTTTAATAGTAATTTACAAGAGAGAACACCCCTTATGAAGAGGGTTGAATGGCGGTTTTCAGTGGTAGCAGTGAGCTTATGGTGTACTAATCCCATACACCTAATTTGAAGTTATTAACCAAAGTAATAACTCCGGTAGCATTATTTAATTAAAATTTTCAAGAGTGAACACCCTTTATTAAGAGGGTTGAATGGTAGTGTTCAGTGGTAGCAGTTAGCTTATGATGAATTAATCTCTTATGCCCAATTTGAAGTATTACACCAAAGTAATAACTGCGATAGCACATTTTTAATAATAATTTACAAGAGAGAACACCCCTTATGAAGAGGGTTGAATGGCGGTTTTCAGTGGTGGCAGTGAACTTATGGTGCACTAATCTAATATACCTAATTTGAAGTTATTAACCAAAGTAATAACTCCGGTAGCATTATTTAATTAATATTTTCAAGAGAGAACACCCTTTATGAAGAGGGTTGAATGGTAGTGTTCAGTGGTAGCAGTTAGCTTATGATGAATTAATCTCTTATGCCCAATTTGAAGTATTATACCAAAGTAATAACTGCGGTAGCACATTTTTAATAATAATTTACAAGAGAGAACACCCCTTATGAAGAGGGTTGAATGGCGGTTTTCAGTGGTAGCAGTGAACTTATGGTGCACTAATCTAATACACCTAATTTGAGTTATTAACCAAAGTAATAACTCTGGTAGCATTATTTAATTAATATTTTCAAGAGAGAACACCCTTTATGAAGAGGGTTGAATGGTAGTGTTCAGTGGTAGCAGTTAGCTTATGATGAATTAATCTCTTATGCCCAATTTGAAGTATTACACCAAAGTAATAACTGCGGTAGCACATTTTGAATTAAAATTTACAAGAGAGAACACCCCTTACGAATAGGGTTTAAGGGCGATTTTCAGTGGTAGCAGTTAGCTTATGATATTCTAATCCCATTCACCGAATTTGAAGTATTAAACTGAAGTAATAACTCTGGTAGCACATTTTTAATCAACATTTACAAGAGAGAACAACCCTTAAAATGAGGGTTTAAGATTAAATTTTAATGGTAGCAAGTGGCTAATGAAGCATTGACCTAGGACACTAGATTTGAAGAGTTAAACTTAATATGTTTCAGCGGTAGCACCATTTTCTTCTAAATTTACTAGAGAGAACTACCCTTAACTTTAGGGATGTGGGGTTGTTTTCGGTGGTAGCAGAGATATTAGCATAATACTCTCTTATACATAATTTCAATAATTTATCTTTTTTATTTGCTCCGGTAGCATCTTTTCTTTTCTGGTCAGCAAATACGTAGTCCCATTTGTCAATACAGTAAAACCTCGCGTACTTATATAATTCCAAATGATCTAAAATTACACTCGTGCTGTTTAGAACGTATTCGAGGAGACAGCGTTAAACTTTTCTGCACTGGAAAATATCTTCGACACGCTGATGCGGCGCAAAATTGTTCTGATTGTGCAAATTGTTTAATTTAGTCCGCTTCCGATGTCGTGCGTGGTTGAGATTTTTTGAAATAAATTTTTGAAAAAAAAATTAACTCGGATGCAGGATCGTTGAACTTAATTATTAAATTATTTTTATAACATTGTTGACTGAGGAATATTTGAAAGTTGCTGACCCTGTTGTCCTGTTCAAATTTCAATAAAAAGCACTTTAAATTTTTCCACATTTTTCCAATTTTTTTATTTAAATAGGTAATTATACATTCAACATTTCTAGCCTAAACGGTATGAGCTGTTTTGGTTTTATGTTAAGTTGTGTTCGAACTTTTACTTGCAAAATTATAAGTTCGTGTACTTTTTGTCAATTTGCAATTCGGCAATATGTTCGAATATAATGGATTTATTATCAGGGATTTAACAAACGATATCACGAAGTGAAACAGCTGATACAGTTATTTTAATTGTTTCAGTTTAATTTTGAAAACAATTGGTTTTATGTTAAGTTGTGTTATAATTTTGCAAGTAAAAGTTCGTGTACTTTTTGCCAATTTGCAATTCGGCAATATGTTCTAATACAATGGATTTATTATCAGGGATTTAACAAACGATATCACGAATTGAAACAGCTGATCCAGTTACTTTAATTGTTTCAGTTTAATTTTGAAAACAATTGGTTTTATGTTAAGTTGTGTTATAATTTTGCAAGTAAAAGTTTGTGTACTTTTTGCCAATTTGCAATTCGGCAATATGTTCTAATACAATGGATTTATTTTATCAGGGATTTAACAAACGATGTCACGGTTTTATGTTCAGTTGTGTTCGAACTTTTAGTTGCAAAATTATAAGTTCGAGAACTTTTTTCCATTTTGCAATTTGACAATGTGTTCGAATATCATGGATTTATTTTCGGAGAATTAACAAACGATATCACGAAATAAAACAGCTGATGCAGTTATTTTAATTGTTTCAGTTTAATTTTGAAAACAATTGGTTTTATGTTAAGTTGTGTTATAATTTTGCAAGTAAAAGTTCGTGTACTTTTTGCCAATTTGCAATTCGGCAATATGTTCTAATACAATGGATTTATTATCAGGGATTTAACAAACGATATCACGAATTGAAACAGCTGATCCAGTTACTTTAATTGTTTCAGTTTAATTTTGAAAACAATTGGTTTTATGTTAAGTTGTGTTATAATTTTGCAAGTAAAAGTTTGTGTACTTTTTGCCAATTTGCAATTCGGCAATATGTTCTAATACAATGGATTTATTTTATCAGGGATTTAACAAACGATATCACGAATTGAAACAGCTGATCCAGTTACTTTAATTGTTTCAGTTTAATTTTGAAAACAATTGGTTTTATGTTAAGTTGTGTTATAATTTTGCAAGTAAAAGTTTGTGTACTTTTTGCCAATTTGCAATTCGGCAATATGTTCTAATACAATGGATTTATTATCAGGGATTTAACAAACGATATCACGAATTGAAACAGCTGATCCAGTTACTTTAATTGTTTCAGTTTAATTTTGAAAACAATTGGTTTTATGTTAAGTTGTGTTATAATTTTGCAAGTAAAAGTTCGTGTACTTTTTGCCAATTTGCAATTCGGCAATATGTTCTAATACAATGGATTTATTATCAGGGATTTAACAAACGATATCACGAATTGAAACAGCTGATCCAGTTACTTTAATTGTTTCAGTTTAATTTTAAAAACAATTGGTTTTATGTTAAGTTGTGTTATAATTTTGCAAGTAAAAGTTTGTGTACTTTTTGCCAATTTGCAATTCGGCAATATGTTCTAATACAATGGATTTATTTTATCAGGGATTTAACAAACGATGTCACGGTTTTATGTTCAGTTGTGTTCGAACTTTTAGTTGCAAAATTATAAGTTCGAGAACTTTTTTCCATTTTGCAATTTGACAATGTGTTCGAATATCATGGATTTATTTTCGGAGAATTAACAAACGATATCACGAAATAAAACAGCTGATGCAGTTATTTTAATTGTTTCAGTTTAATTTTGAAAACAATTGGTTTTATGTTAAGTTGTGTTCGAACTTTTACTTGCAAAATTATAAGTTCGAGAACTTTTTGTCAATTTGCAATTTGGCAATATGTTAGAATACAATGGATTTATTTTCAGAGAATTAATAAACGATATCACGATGTACTATTGCGGCCACCGAAATGTGCACGATATCTGACACAAATACCCCTATTTTTCCATAGATTAAAGTAACTTTCGTGAAATAATATTTGTCATAAACAAAATAATATTGACATTTCGCTATTTTTTTTTGGACGCTTATAATATGAAGCAAAAATCAAGTTGCTAAAAAAAATCGTCTACATTTCGGTGGCCGCAATAGTACTATAAACGATTCGGCACGATGACGTTAATCGGAATCGCTATCCTGGCCCCAGATGATCTGATGTCAGTGCAATTGGATTGAAAATTCGTATTCCAGACGTTCTCGGCTGATAATCTTGAATTTTCTATTTTCTATTTTTGGTCCCCAGACCGCCAGATATCGACGAAAAAAATGGATAGAAGTTAGTCCGAATCTGCAGATAGGTCGGACGAAGCATTACTTACCATTTTAATCGATGGCGCTAATGGGAATCGCCGTCAATTCCTGTTCATCATGCTGTTGTAGATTTACCGAGGGCGCCTGCACCTAGACGTGTCGTCATCTTGAATTGTCTAATTTTTTTGGTTCCCCTCCCGCCAGATATCGACGAAAAAAATGAATAGAAGTTAGTCTGAATCTTCAGATAGGTCGGACGGAGCGTTACTTACCATTTTAATCGATGGCGCTAATGGGAATCGCTGTCGATTCCTGTTCATCATGCTGTTGTAGATTCTGCTCGTCCAGACGGCTCGTTTGTTCTGCCAAACGTACCTTTCTGGAATCTGATAGTAGTACAGTTCGCGAGCCGAAGGATCCGTTTCGTTGAGAACGAACCATGCTTCTAATTTGGTTCGTTTTTGTATTAAATTGCGAACTCTGTTGCGATTTTCGTCGTCGTCGTCGTTGTTATCATCTCCGGCATCTTCGTTATTGTTGTTATCACCGTCGTCTATTAGCGCATCCAGCTGTTCTTCGTCGTCGGCGTCCAGCAGTACGGTCCTGTCGCCGTGCAGGTGTACCGGAAGAATCATGACCGCGTGAGAGCGATCTTTCAATTTGTAGCTCGCCAGTTTCCAGAAAGCCTCGGGTGCGCTTATATATCGACAACTCTGATAATCCCTAATTTCGTCTCTGACGACTAATGCGTCCTCTGGGCGGTCGACTACTCCCCCTGCTACATCTGCGGAGTCGCCGTTCCCGCTCTTCGTCACGTAATGATGAAGATATTTGATGCCGGAGATGTGACCGAACACTTCGAAATTGATGTGACAATCGTATTTGGCGGCGAAATACGGATTGTACGGGACGATTCTTCGGTTATCCACGAAGTAACCGTCCATTTCGATGATTCGTCCGTTATTCGGCCGCTTTTAAACTGCCGCTTTTCCTACATTGTTGTTGTTGTTTCCCTCGTAGTTCGTCGTCTCGCAGTACGCTTTCGGATAAAATTTGGAACATTTACCGTCCTGCGTGCACGGTGCGTCCGGTTTGGCAACGCGGCCGCATATTCTATGCACGTTGTGTTTTTTAACGACATCGTACAGCAGCGGTTGTTCGTCTCGATCTGGAATTTCTGCGGATACCGTTCTGTCCACGTTATTTTCGTTTTCGATCTTGTCCTCCGGAACGAAAGTGACCACAATATGCGCGTGAGGCAGTCCACGCTTTTGGAACTCGATAACGTACAGATAACACTGTACGACGCCCAGCGCCTGCTTTCCTATCAGATCGTCCATGCAGCGCAGAAGTTTCTCGTGGAAAACGCGGCACACAATGTCCGGCCGGTTTTCGAATTTCTGCGGATACGCGAGTGACTCTCTGATTTCTGGCCATCTCGGATTGGCGGTGAACGTTATGAATAAATCCGGTTTGCCGAACCTCGCGACCATCGCCATGCATTTCATGAAATCGGTCGTGATCTGTCGCCGTCCCCCTTGGAAGTTCGAAGGGAGTATGACGGGACGGCCGATGCGTTCCCGTTCCACTCCCGCGGTGCGGATTTGACGTTCTATTTCTCGTTGCTGCACAGCTCTAAATTTATTCTGATTTTGCCTCAGAAACCACAGCAAGTTCGCCTCGGCTCTGATCCAGGCTTCGACTAGGTAGTGCTGGAACAGCTTTCCGCCGTGATGGAGCGCAGAAAATTGGTCACGAATCATCAGACGATATCGATAAAATTCTCTGATGGAGACGGTTTTGGTCGGCTTCGAGGCGTATTTGAGGTCCGTGTCGTATCCGTAATCGCCTCTGGGAAACAACAGAGGATACACCATCGGATCCGCTAACGGATTCAGGTTCTTTATCTCGTTGTGGAGACCGGCGATTCGCGGGAAAATTTTCAGCGTGACGTCGTTCGGAGCGTCGTTTTGAAAGTATACGCCGGCCACTTCGGTCCTGCTGGAGGGCGCCGCTGCCGCCCTGTTCGGACGCCGGTTCGTTTCGCCGTCGACCGCTTCGCCTTTTCTAAATACGAGAACGACTTCGTTCGCGATGTTCTCTCGATGGGTCTCCTTCAATTGATCGCAAACATCCTTCATCGATTTGTAGGATTGAACCCAGACGTTACATCCGCGTAGCATGTGTTCCAGCGCGTAAATCACCTCGGACGGCACACGATCGCCTATGTATTCCGTTCGGTGATCGATCGCTTCAGCGGCGTCCAAAAAATAGTATTGATTGAGCTGCGGACGTTGTAGTTCTTGAGTGTTTTCCATTCCGTTGACGAAATGGTACACCTGGCCGCAGACGAAGAAACACCAACAAGTTTGGAGGAGGTCTTGAACGATGCCATGGCGAAATTGGAATTGACGACGCGAATGTTTCTTCTAAACAGGACCGCGTCGTGGTCGTCTGACGTGAACAGGTGTCGCAATTCTTGTGGGCATTCTTGAAGATCAGGCGGGCGCACGTCGCCTCTGTGACAGCACCAGAAACTGTCGCGTCCTCGATACGCTTGTTCGCCTTTGAAAAATCTGGCGCCGCAGTGCCTGCACCGTTTCGTCAATGTCCCGATGTTCAATGGATCGGCGGCCAGGGTTTCCAGTTGGACGGCGGTCGCCAAATTGGCCATCCTGTATGTGACCTTGTGCGGAACCAATGCGTGCCTCCTTCTCGGAGGCTCTGGTCGTCTGGGCCGTGCTGGGCCGTGCTGGCGTCACCGGCAGGGCGACTTCTTGAAGCGCCATTACTTCTTGTGCCGGTGTGACCGTCGCAATAGGCGACAGCGACGACTGCATCTGTTGACTTTCCGCCGTTCCTTGACTCGGTCGTATACGGCCATGGTCACTGTTGCGTCTCCTACCGCTTTGACTTATGACCCTTTTTACTTTAGGCATTTTCTAAAGGAGCGTCCGTATCGGCGACGTAAGCTTGAATGTACAACAAAAAAGAACGTCTAAAAAGTTATGTAATAAATAACGAATTGCAGATACTTAAAATAAATATTAACAATTTATATATTAGTTCGTTTTAAAAAAAGTTAATGAATTGAATTACAATTGAAACGATATTTGAAACAAAGAACCTTCAATTGTTAATTGTTTAAACAATTTAAAAAAAAAATTTTTTTGGGGATAAATTTGTTTTTTAATACTTCTGACAATTTGAAAATGAAAGTCATTCTCATGACATTTAGCTTAAGTTCGGAACGATAATGCCTTTTGACGTTCCCCCGTTTATAAGTAACACATTTGATAAAGGTTGATTTTAAATTAACATTGTCGATAACAAATGTACCTCTGTGTCTCATAATAAATTTTTCTTTTCGCTGTGTCTATTGTTAAAAATTCGGTGAATTTAGTCGTTGCAATGAAAATAAATTCTAAAATTTATTGCACGATATGAAATGAATAATATCGCGCGCGTATTTTGTAGTTCCTCCTGAACCACAGCCTTCTTAAATTATCAAGCCATGCCACTGTAAATTTGGCAACACAACTAGCGGTGCGAGTCAGGCAAGTGCAATGTGATGCAAGTTTGATGTTGTGTTTTTTTTTCTAATATTTGTGATAATAAGTGCTGTTTACACATTGGCACAGTTACAACTAAGAGAATACGACAAAGTTAAGGTAATTATTTCATTAGTTAAGTTATTTATTTGTAATTCGCTAATTGAAGGGCCATCCGAAAGAAGAGTCCATAGCAAATGCGAAAGGCTGTGACCAGATGGCCGAATGGCCCGTTAATTTTAATAAGTGTTATAGGCCTATCGTTAACTTTGACAATTTTATTACTGAACTTTTTAAACACAATAAAATATCAACAGAAAAATCACAGTTAAACGGACGTCACGGTTTCCAAATTAGATAGGTACCCCTAGATTTTTTTTAAGAATTAGCACATATAAACCCCTTTGTACATTCATCCGGTATCTCAAAAACCCAAAATTTTACTGCAATCTAAAAATCAGTTCGTCTAATGAACTAGTTCCAGAAAATCTTTAGTAAATCTTCCAAGTTCAAATTCAATTCTAAATCTTTACAAATTATCAAACGAAATTTATTAACTAAAATTAATAATTTCTACATTTACAATATGGTAATAGATTAGAATAAGAATAAGTGTAAATACTGTAAATATTAAGTGTTAAGTGTGTGTTAATAAACAGCATAATAAACAACGATAGCTATTTATTGAACAAACCCGATCAAAAAAAAAAACGAAACAAAGTGAACAATACAAAAATGCCTCGCATGTGTTGTGTACCTGGATGTAAATCCAATTATGCCACAACTTTGAAAAACGAAACCTATCAAACAACGTACTCAATTCTAAGGGATGAAGAAAGAAGAAGGCAGTGGATTCGTGCTATTCCAAGGGCCAACTGGACACCTTCTCCTAGTGCAGTTGTTTGTGCAAAACATTTTCATGAAGAAGAAATTATCAGGTATGACAAGTGGCTTCGCCCAGATGGAACTTATCAAGAACTACTTTTTGCACGTCCAAAATTAGCTCAACAGGCAATTCCAAGTATTTTTCAAAATTTGCCAAGTTACTTATCAAAACCGAAAGTATCTAAACGTCAAGATCCTGAAAGGCGGCGTGAAAAAGTTCAAAAGGCCCAAGCTCAGTTGACAGAGGATTTTTTAAATAAGGATGTCATTTCCGATTTCAATAATTTTAAAGAAAATTATTCAAATCGCGTTCAACTTTTTAATTGGGAAGTTAAAGTACAAGAAAATAATATATACTTTTACACATTAGATTTTGACAATTATCTTAGTATAGAAAATAGCATTATTATTAATGAAAATTTAATTGTAAAGTATATATTAAAGGGAACGAACTGTCTGTTCATGATCTGAAGTGGTTGCTTCCGAATAATTTATAATTAAGCAAATGGTCCCAAGTTGAAAATTTGTTGACCCGGTACAAAGCTTCTTCAACAGACATCTATTCTGTGTCAATTGAATCCCTGATTACTAAAAGTTTAAATTACCTTGTCGAAGCGCACACTTTATCGGAAAAAGATGATGATTTTGTATATGGGACTCAGCTTGAAATTACAGTTGATCAGTTAAAGCAATTTCTTAATAAGAAAAATAGATATTCGGTAGCAACAATAATTATGTCTTTTATGTTTTATTCACAATCTCCAAGTAGTTACAATTTAATCCGGATTTTTTTGGTTTTACCGCACAAAAGACATTTGCAAAACTTATCCGCTTCACTGCATATTTCACCCAATGATATCACAAATAATCAAAATTATCTTGCACATATGTCAAAATCTTTATCCAGTATGGAAAAAGTAGTTGTCCTTTTAATTGACGAAATCTATATCACCAGCCGCTTAGATTATAGAGTTAAAAATGTAATTAGAACAGCATCTAATAATCCGAATGAATTAGCAAAAACTGTGTTAACGTACGTGATATGTTCAGCTTTTGGAAATTTTAAAGAAATTGTCAAATTTGTACCGGTGCACAACATAAAAGGCAACGAAATGGTTCCTGTAACAAATAATGTTATAAATTTTGTACAGAATTGTGGTTTTGAGATTGTTTGTATAGTCACAGATAATCATTCAATCAACCGAACCATGTTCAAAAATATTTCAGATGATGGAAAAAGCTTTCCCAACCCAAAATATCCTAATAAATCTATATTTTTACTATACGATTTCGTGCACATTTTCAAAAATATTCGAAATAATTGAATCAATCTCAAAAATTTACACCAAACATTTGTTTATGTCGATTTTGAAAATTCCGATTTAAAATTTGCCAAATTTCAAAATATACGAGATGTGTATAACAAAGAAAAACATTGTCTTGTTAAAAAAGCATACAAGTTAAATTACAAATCTGTGTATCCTTCAGGACTTGAACGACAACAATTGTAAAGGTAATTTTATAGTTATCTTATGATGTGTGGACAATTTTAAATTATGTTATATTTAATAAGTAATGATAACCGCTGCTTATTTTTAATACTATGTATTATTCATGTACATATTTACATTGAATTTGGAAATTTATCTAATGTTTCTTGCAGATTATAATAAAAAGTTATTAGTAAAACTTCTGTCGTTTTTGAAAAACATCCAACTAATTTTTTGTGTAAGTATTAAATACCCTAACCGAAGTTGCAACGAATAGACCTACTAGTTTCAGTGAAAGCGGCGTTGCCAAGCGTATGGCCATGGCTTGATAATTTAAGAAGGCTGTGCCTGAACTTTATCGGATATTTAATCGAACCGAAAAATGAAGTGAATGTTTGAGAAATAATGATTTGCACTAATGTATTTTGTTCCGCTGAATCCGAATATCGCATTAGTTTATCCTAATATAAGGACATTAAATTGTTTAAAGGCAATTTTAGATTTTTTCAATTTTCAAAAATTTATAATTAAAAAACTATTAACTTAAGCTAAATTTTATGAGAATCACTTTCGTTTTAAAATCACTCTGAATATTTAAAAACAATCAATCATTTATTCCCATAACAAATTTTTAAAGAATTGTTTTAATATGTTGGTTAAATTGAAAATGAATTATCAAATGCGAACGAAAATGTTTGAAACTATCAAATATTTATAAACGTTCGTTGTTGCGTTATAAACGTTAAACTTTTGAGTTTTATTTAACCGGCGGAATATCTTCCAGGCTTCGCCCGCGCGAATAGATGAAAGTTTTCAGCCGGTCTCCGGCTGGATCTTATTGCCTTTTTAACTCGAAAATGTACCTAATCGTTTAAAACTGTTGCAATGATTACGTTGCAATGAAAATAAATTCTAAAATTTATTGCAGCAAATGAAATGAATATCGCGTGAAAAATAAAAATTAATGAATTGAATAAATATCGGTACTACTAACCTTTGAAATTGTGATCGCTAATCCCACACGCCGTTGAAGCGCCTTTTTTTCACAACCACAATTTCCACACCCACTAAAGTTTATTGTTGTTTATTCCTACAAACACTAATTAGCTGAAAAAAAAATAATTAATTATTATTATTAATTAAGTTTGGAAAATTTGATCAAACACTCTAGCAACGTTGAAATCATTTTTCAAAAATTTCAATTTTTGCAAACAAAGACTATAGACGTTATCGAAACGAATATTGCCATTGAAGTGAGATTCAACTGGCCGAAGACCCGCCTGTTTCCCTGGCAAAACATCCGATAATTTTTGCATGGAAAGTTTTCGGCTGTTTCACGACTACTTGTCCCATTAAATGCACATGTCGACAAATTTCTTTCAAATAAGTGTTTTTATGGGGGTTGTTCGGAAAGCAATAAAACAATTTAACAAACTATGGCGATCGCCCGCCCACATTTTCTTCTCTAGATCGTGAGAACAAATATATCTGCTTATGGTAATAAATGTTTATTTTCGATTTGTCATTGTTAAAAATTTTGCGAATTTAGACGTTCCAATGAAAATAAATTCTAAAATTTATTGCAAGATATGAAATGTATAATATCACGGCCGACTTCATATTTTGTAGATGGTGGGTTTTTTTTTTTTGGATCGGAACGATAATGCCTTTTGGCGTTTACCCGTTTAATAAGTAACCCATTTGATAAAGATTGATTTTAAATTAAAATTGACGATAACAAATATACCTCTGTGTCTCGTAATGAATTTTTATTTTCGCCGTGTCCTTTGTTTAAAATTCGGCGAATTTCGACGTTGCAAAGAAAATTAATTTTAAAATTTATCGCAGGATATGAAATGAATATTATCGCGTGATAAAAATTTGATGAATTGAATTATCGAACCGCCGGAATTTGTTCGAGGAATCGCCCGCGCGAAGAGATGAACAGCGTCGTGTTCCCGGCGATGCATCCGATAAGCCGGTGTCTTGCGGGATTTTATCGCGTTTTTAACATGAATGTGGCAAATATGCTGCAATTATTTAAGAACGTCGAAACTGACGTCCTACTGCGACTTGTGACTTTAGTACTCATTTTGAAGAACAAAATGATCTTAACTTTATCGGATATTTAAACGAACGCTGGATCCGGCCATTGAATTGAGGACCTTGGTGCAAAAAGGGGATAAGTCATTATTGTCCCAATATCGAATTATGTATGCCATTTGAATGTATTCTAAATTAGGTGTCGTTTGATGTAAGAATGGGACAAGTTATAATGTCATAATGAAGTTAAAACTACTTTTGACTCATCCCATAACGCGTCTTTGATGCAACAAGGCGATAAATCCAATTTTCATATTGTGACTTATCTCCTTTTTGCATCAAGGTCCTCAATTGTTTGAAGGCAATTGTTTAAAAAATTGTTAAAAATATATTTACGTTCAGCACATGTGCGTTCCTTTGATCCTTTATATTTTTGCGTCAAAGAGTTTAATTTATTGGTCCGGTTTCCGATTTGTTACGCTTAAGAAGATCGAACATTTCTGTCTGTAAGTTGATATTTTAACTTTTAAATGTATGTACTACCGGGCTTGCAACAATATCTTCACGAAGTTTGGAATTTTTGATTTCACACCGCAATAAACGCAGTTTTAGATGAAATAGTAGAATGTTGAAATTCTTTGTTTAAAAATTCCAATTTTTGAAACAAAAACTATAGACGCTATCGAAACGAATATTGCCATTTGTTGTGAGATTCAATGAAAATAAATTCTAAAATTTATCGCAGGATATGAAATGAATATTATCGCGAAAACTTAATTACTAAATTATTCAGGCGCTAGGTTTTGTTGACCGAGAAATATATGAAATGAACGTGAGAAGCTGTTTATTCGCTCTGATGTGAGTGATTATGGAAACATGATAAATTTTTAATAAAATTTCTTAACTTTTTGTGGACAATTTAGCTGTGGTGTAATTGTACACGTAATCAGGATAATTGCTTTTGCGTACTCGAAATGAGTAGTCTTCTGCAACCGTGCATACTGCGGTGTAAATACGTCGGCAGACAGGGGGCGCGCGTCAGTTCGACAATGTTCAAAAGATGAGATTTTTTTTTATTTTTTCCGTCTTATGCAACCGTGCGTACTGCGGTGTAAGTACGTCTGCATGAAAACCAATTAACAAATTTGTTGAAATTCTTTAAAATTACACGCAAATTAAATGGTAAATTTCCAGTTTTCTGTACAATTTCTATTTATATACAGTGTTACACATGACCTTATTAAAGTGAAATACAGTAGAATTTATTGGAGGTTATGAAATGAATAATATCGCGAACGTTTTGCTGAGGCTCAAAGGAAATGTTGCTTGGCAATCCAAAATGTGACGTAAACTTATCCCTTTACGGTTTTCCATTTCGAAACGGTCGATCTGAAACAGTGTGATTTTTAATTTTAATTCTAGAGGACAACATAACCTTAAAATTCCCTCTGACCTCATTAAACAAATTACCAGCGCGCGTCGCTTTCAATCAGAAAATCTAAATTTTGTGCGATCAGTTTATAAATGTCCATCGGAAAATCTTTCGTTGCATTCGATCGTTTTCTTTTCGTTCGTGTCTTCGGTGAGCGGCGACGCAAATAAAATTGCGGGGCATCTGGCGGCGTTATTTGCAACTTTTGTGGCAAACTTTATTTACCGAAATTGTTGAGCCGTTCGTGGCGCAAGTTTTTCGTGTCTTGAATTTTTTCGATCCGACGTCGGATAAAGGAGTCGCTAGCGAGCGCCCTCTTCCTCCCCCGTTTAATGGGGGTGGGGGTTATTTTTTCACCCTTTGGACGCCGGATTTTTTCTTTTGAGAAGAAACTGAAGGGGATCGCGGTCGCTTCTGGTCCGCAAGTTCGTCCAAAACCGAGCTCATGTTAGCTGTATCTGATTCGATATTGATTTTTCAAAAATTCGTAAATCGCAAATTAAATTTATGCGAAAGTAATTTTCTGAACGAAAGTCGTTTGTAATCGTCCCGCCTGTCGATCCTGGGCCTTTTTTTTGTGTCTTTTTTTTCCGACCTTTTTTTTCAAAGGGGGACGGACCCCTTCCCTCGAAAATTTGGCAAAAATACGTCCGTTTTTGAAAAATCACAACTCGAAAACCGTCGGCCGCAGGAAAATTTTCGTTTCACACGGATCGTTAAATATAATTTTTTCCCGATTTCGTAAATAGAAAAGTTATTGGAAGATTAGGAAGGCGGTACCGATTTCGACGAAAACCGTTAAATTTTTCGTTTCTAAAATTCGCAGATCCTCCGTCGTGATGTTTGGAAACTTCTTCCTTTAACGAAAGTTATAGAGAATGTGCGAGACTACAGATTATTCCTCTGCAATTTTTCTGTGAGATGATTAATAAAGATTTCGCGAATTTATTTTGAAAATTCGCTAAATTGTCCCGTTGAAAATTTGAGAAAACGATTTTTCGCTCGGACCGAAAAACTTCATTAAGAAAAGTCGCAGATGCTGGGACGGTTCACAAAAAGTTCTTATAAAGTTTTCGAAAATATCTAAAAATAAAGAGTCGGCGACCGTTCGAAGTGTAACGACAGCGACGCGCCAACCGCCCCGCGGGCACTCAGCCCTGGGGTTTCATTTCGAAGAGACCTCGTGCAGATTTTCTCGATCTGAAAGGATCGATTCGTTGCAAGATATGGTTTTGGTTTTGATTTTTTTATCGATAAGAAAGTACCGAAATTTTTTACCTCCATTTTAAGGTGAGGGGGGGGTGGAACCGTAACCTTTCGGCGGGACGATGTAGCGCTCGGCTTCCCCTTTCCGACGGTACCCCGCTCGATACGGTCGCCGACCCCTTCTGGGAGCGGCGAGCAAAACAAAATTGTGGGCCCTCTGGCGGCGTTATTTGCGACTTTAGCAAAAAATGTTCTTTACCGAAAACGCTCCGTCTGTCTAGGCGCAACTTTTTTCCGTCTTTGTTTTTTTCGATCCGAGGTCGGATAAAGGAGTCGCTCGTTCGCGACTTTGTCGCGAACCCTTCCTCCCCCATTTTTTGGGGGTGGGGGTTGATTTTTTACCTTTTGCACACCGGATTCTTTCTATTGAGCAAAAATGGAAGGGGGTCATGGTCGCTTCTTGTCCGTAGGTTCAGCCAAAACCCAGCTCACGTTCCCTATTAGTGGGTTGTACACTCTGCCGCACTTTAAATGCGACACGATGTTCGGCGCTTGCAGGCCACTTTACAAGGATGTTTGGATGGTTGTATACAAATTATCAGGTCCGTATACAAGATTTGTTATTGAGGATCAGTGTTATGAAGTCAAAAATCCAAATAAGTAAGTGAAACGACAGATACAACGAATAAAATACGTTCGTGTAATAGTCGAACAGTTTCAAGAAAACAAGCTCAAATTTGTTACTAAACAGTATTTATTATTAACAAAAGTAACAAATCATTAATTTGTTGTTATTAAATAGATAAGAAATATACACGCATTTAATAAAATGTTATTGTAACGCATCAAAAACCTTAATTGACATTCTTAGTGCTTCGTTTACGAGAATATGGAAGATTTTGACAATTATTTTTTTTAACGGCGTTAATCGATACTTAAATGTTTAATCTGATACGAAACAAATGCAATTAATTAATTTACTGGAATAATTAGTAGATATCAAATGAGGAGCGATCATTCAAAACAAAACGTCTGTTTTCTTTTGAAATTTAGATTTTATGTGTTTTAGATTCTTTTCCAAAGTTTACATCGGTTTTTGTGTCTAGATTTAAACAAAACAAAATATAGACATATCCATTGTGATAGATTTAAAATTCATTTTAATTCAAAAATGAATGACAAGTGCGTGATTTTTCACTTGCATCCAACGACAAAACCTGTTGTTCGATTTCGCCAACATCTCCGTCAACGTCCTAACCCAAAATTAGTTTAAAAAGAGGAAAAAATTTGCACAAGAACGAAACTTTATAACACACCTTAATTTTTAGTGGAAAACTTTTACGTTTTATTCTTGGCGCATTTAGTCGCAGACGAGTTTTGTTACCCCTGCGGTTTTCCTGCGCTTTTTTCCATAGTTTTACGAATTGATCACAATTTTCTGCACTACAGATTTTCAGTATTCAGTTACTGCTCAGGGAACGTAAATGAATAACCACAAAACAGAATAATAATTGCATAAGAATAGAGATAATGCTATCTTTACTAAGAAAGAAAGTCAGCAGCCGGTCCGGATCTGTACAGGCGGCCGCTTTAAAACAACAGCGCGGCTCGTTTGATCAAAATATTGTCCTACTCCACGTCGGGACTATCTTTGTCTCAAGTTAAGAAAGGTTCAAACGCTAACGTAACGACACTTGCTCGTGAGACAACGACTGTTACTCCCTGTACACTTGCCCCGCCGAGCAATATACGTGATTGTGGGAGAACACTCTTAACTTCGAGATTTTGTTGGACGGTAACTCTAATATTTCCAAATCAATTAACCCCATGAAGGCATCTTTTTGTATGTCGTTTATATCGGCTGATCCCAATTGTAGCTTGAGCACCGTCCCCAAACCATCAAAATTCTTTGTCGGTAGCGCGAAAATATTGTTCTTCTCCAGATTAAAAAACTTCAGCGACTTCAGATCGCGAAACAAAGTTTTCGATAAGTTTACCAAATTGTTGGAACTTAAATCAAACGTTTCTAACTTGGTCAGATTTTCAAAAACTCCCATATTTAATTCTTGAGAAATGTTGCTGTTGTCGAATTGGATTTCTTTCAACATTCTCTGATTGCTGAATGCGTTGGCTTCAATTTTTACGATCGGAGTGCTTAACAAAATTAATTTCTTGACTAGCTGAAGTGCCCGGCTTCGCTCGGTGTACAAAATTTGGTGGCTGTAGGATACTTCTTTTCATGCGAAAATCTGTTTGGGCGACAGCCCCCCCCCCCTACTAAGATGCACTTGTGTACAAAATTGGTGGCTGTGGGACACTTCTTTCTACGCGAAAATCTGTTTCCCCCCCCCAATACGATTCACTTTTGTACAAAATTTGATAGCTGTAGGACATTTCTTTCTATGCGAGAATCTGTTTCGGTGATACCCTCCTACCAAAATGTACTTGTATACAAAATTTGGTGGCTGGAGGACACTTTTTTCTATGCGAAAAAATGATTGGGTGGCTCTAGGATATTTCTCTGTGTAGAATTCCCCCCCCCCCCCCCCGGCATCAAACTAAGGCCCCCCCACTAACATGCACTTGTATACAAAATTTGGTAGCTGTGGGACACTTCTTTCTGTGCGAATTTCTTTTTGGGGCTAATCTCCCTCCGACCGGCATCAAACTAAGACCCCCCTACGAAGATGCACTTGTGTACAAAATTTGATGCCTTTAGGACACTTTTTTCTACGCAAAAATCTTGTTTTGCGATAACCCCCACCCCCTTCCGATCGGCACCAAACTTAGAGTTTTCCTGAAAGCCCCCTACTAAGATGTACTTGTGTACAAAATTTGGTGGCTGTAGGACACTGTTTTCTATGCGAAAATAAGTTTCAGTAATCGCCCCGTGCGATTTTTGTTTCCCCCCCCACGTTCGGCATCAAACTAAATCCCCCCTACTAACATGCACTTGTGTACAAAATTTGGTGACTTTGGGACACTTCTCCCCCCCCCGATTGGCACCAAACTTTACAGGAACACTCTCCAGGTTATGTTAGAGTATTCCTGAAAATTTCATCAAAATCGGTTCAGCGGTTTCCGAATCTATAGGCTACATCCCTACATACATACACACAGAAAGAAATAGTCAGTCTAATAGTAAAAAAACGTGTATTTGCAGCTGATTTATTTATGTTTAAGTATTTAAATTGTCGAAAAGTACACTTTATTAACTATAGCTGACCCGACAGACATTGTCCTGTCCAAATTTCAATAAAAAGCACTTCAAGTTTTTCGAAAATTTTCAATTTTTTAATTTAAATAGATAATTGTACATTCAACGTTTCTAGCTTAAACGGTATGAGCTGTGCGTTGATCATCAGTCAGTCAACTTTTCTTTTATATAGATTTAATAATTACATAGACCACCTTCGGTAGATAATTTAGAAAAGCTTGAAGAGGTGTAGAAAACTTTGAAGCCTCAATGAGTATTGTGCGCTGTTAGCAACAAAGCAGATAGATATGCTGCGATTAAAAAGAAGTGCGGTGTCCCACTCAAGTGATTCTCGCCAAGAATTTGTACTCCAAGAACGCCATGTCGATTGCAACAAAAGCCGCCATCCAAATGAATCTAAATAAAAGCCGAGTGTTTTCTCTTTTTTTACTGAAGACGATAGTGGAACCAAAACTTCTTTTTTATTTTTAATATTTTAAATCCAACTGTACAGCGCAGTGGTTCATTTTTTTTCTCATTACTTATTTTTCTTCTTTCGTGCAAATACGGTCTGGAACATCAACATCATGTCAGTGAATCAGTAGCCAGTATAAATGCGTTTCTTCCACATAATAGTTTTATTTTTCAAAGTTCAACTGTTACTTATCACCATTTTGTTTTTGATTTAATTTAACGTTGTCGGCGCTGATATAGATTACTCGTGACTACCATTGAAATAACTTTTAGTATCGTTAATATTTAGGTATGTAAATAATAAATTGTGTTAACCGAGCAACATCGTGTTTTGTGCTCGTTTAATGCAATGCTAGACAATATAATATAATGCTAGAAAATGATTTCCGCTACAGAGACGCTACGCATCGCTTTACGTAGAGGGGCCAGCCATTTAGTTAAGGGCATAATGCTGCAGTTAGTTTGTAAGCGTTTCGTGTAGGAAATATTGTGGAGTAACCATTGTATATAATCGAGTGAAGTAAACAGTAATTTGTTAATTAAAGATGAATTGAAGTTCTGCTAGAAGAAAAATATGTTTCTATAAAAAATTTCTATTTAATAATAATGTTTAAAAAATGCCTTATGTTTATCATGTATTTTAAGGCGCCACGTTTGTCTTTTATGACAAATTCGACTTTCTACATCTTCATGCATATTTTACCATTGAATATAATTTTTTTGCACATCACTCAGATGAGCCGTTTTGACGTAATATGGACAACATGAACCTATGTTTTTAAATACACATTGCCTAAATTTCAGGCGTTTAAAAATATAATAATAAAATTATCGCAGCGTAACATGCCAGATGTACCGGATGCAAAGTGGCGCGCCAATTTCGGAGAACGTACACTGTAAAATCCAGATTTGTTTAAGGAAATCTTTGGTTGTGTTTTTTTGTATCAGTCGCTCATTGACTTTCAGTGGAGTAAAGTTACTAATAACTTGAAATACCGAGAAATTGTTTTTATACAAAGTGTTTAAAAAAAACAAACAAAGTGTGATCTTGTGTTGCGTTTCTATTACATTGCTAAAGGGTAGTTTAGGTAAATAATTTTTATTTAATTTGTTCACCATTTACGTGTAGGTAGTAGTAGTAGTAGTAGGTAGTATTGTGCTTACCATTAAGTTCTCTCGACAATGCCTCGATTAACTATTGGAGCTAAACGTAAATCCCAAAGACAAAAAATGAAAAAAGTTCGCAGAAAGATAGGAATTTTGTCCAATCCAATTGTTGAACAAGCATCAACAAGCAGCACTTTGGCTTCGCCTGGGATAGACAATAATGTACAATTACCCCGTAATAGTTTTACCGATGAAATAAATGTGGAAAATGTAGCAAAAACTAGTAGCATTGCGCGTGACAATAACGATATTAGTGGCCGAAGAATAGTGAATATTGAAAGATTTTTTAAGCAAATCATCACTTTTAGACATAATCAACTTTTCTCTTGTTCTAATGAACATTTAAATATAACGAAAGAACAAAGAATTGGACTACAAAGCAAATTTACTATTGTGTGTGATATGTGCAAATCTGAAAAATTTATATTTTCGGACGATGATCAAAATACTATGGATATCAATAAAGCAGCAGTATTGGGGATTATTTCTACTGGAGGCGGCTATTCCCAACTACGAGAAGTAGTTTCTACATGTGATATTCCATGTATGGGACCTCATTTGTTCACTGCAACCGAAAAAACAGTTTCACAGTTTGTTCATGATACGGCATGGGAAATAATCGAAAAGGCTGGGAAAGAAGAAGCAAAACTTGCAATTGAAGAAGGAAACGTGGATTCAGATGGCATACCCGTAATAAGTGTAATCGCAGATGGCGCTTGGAGTAAAAGGAGTTACCGAGTGAATTACAATGCTTCATCTGGGGTTGGTGTTATAATCGGACAAAAAACTGGTAAAGTACTGAGTAGATGTACTGAAGATGGTGGCATATCCACCGAAACGCGTCTATGTGAGTAATTTTATATTATTTTATATAAAATTTTTTTGTGATTAAAGGTTCTTGTTTTTATTTTCATTATCGACATCACAGGGTCCACTATATACAGGGTGTTCACGAAAAAACGCCCCAGCTCCTAGCGCTATTATTAGGAGTCCAATTGTAACAAACGATACGTCAAATTAAATGGTTCAAAAAGTACTACAATGTGTAGCTCAAACATAATTTTTACCTGTTTCTCCATTCAAAGGTCAAAGGTCAACTTCATTTTTTCAAATTACAACCTTATATTTTTCTTTGACAATTTGATAGAGATTTTTTTTCTGAATTCAACGATGTATCACAATCAATATTTCTGATGTATTTTAGGGTAATAAAGAAATTAAAATAATAATTAATATTATTAGCAGTAGGCTTTGAAAAATAACTGAGACGTAGCGGTGGCTATGGAAACGATGTGTCAGTACGGAAACAACGTATTTTAAAGAATTAATTTATGAACAACAACAGATAACATTTAATAACTAAACAATTAAATAAAGAAATGGCAAATTAACAAAAATGTTCAAATTGGGCATCGTTTCTTTCCAGACATTTTCGTCGACATCTAGATCCTACACTTTGTGTAGCATTAATTAAAATTTCTGCTGGTGTTTCCCGACAAGCGTTGACTATTCTCTCTCTCAAAATTTCCTCCGTTTCCGGGCGCGTAGCATAAACAATATCTTGGATGTATCCCCAAAAGAAAAACTCTAGAGGTCACAAGACCGGGCGGGCCATGGTATAGGTACATATGCTCCAATCCATTTGTCTTCATTATTCTATATTTAAATAGTCCCTAATCATAAGAGCGTTTTGTGTGGTGCAGCGCCATCTTGTTGAAATACTAGTTCATTCCATTCAATGGCAACGGCAAGTCATCTAAAATTTCTTCTAAGTCTTCAGGCAAAATTTGAAGATATTTTTCTTGGTTGAGATTTCCATCAATGAAAATTGGTCCTATTAGGTATCCTGGCGCCTAATATTCCGCACCAAACGTTCACCGAAAATTTTATCTGAGGATTTTGTTCGATGGTAATATGTGGGTTTTCTACACTCCAATAGCGGTGATTGAAACGATTAAAATGTCTGTTGTTTGTAAATTGACACTCATCAGACCACAAATTTTTTGTATAAAATGATTGATCTCGCCTTAACTCGCTTAAAAAGAAATTACACAAATTTATTCTACGCCAGTGGATCGTTTAGTTCACTATTTCACTAGTTCACTATTATTCATTTTTATTACAAAAAATAGGTAAACAAACTAATAGCCAGTTTCTGACGGCGATGTTAACGTATTTCTCCAGTTAAATGTCCCGGTTACCATGGTTATTACCATTGTTGCAACAATAGTAATAGTAATTTTTATTTGTGAGACGTCGTTTCCATAGCCACCGCTACGTCTCAGTTATTTTTCAAAGCCTACTGCTAATAATATTAGTTATTATTCTAATTTCTTTATTACCCTAAAACAAATCAGAAATATTGATTGTGATACATCGTTGAATTCAGAAAAAAAATCTCTATCAAATTGTCAAAGAAAAATATAAGGTTGTAATTTGAAAAAATGAAGTTGACCTTTGACCTTTGAATGGAGAAACAGGTAAAAATTATGTTTGAGCTACACATTGTAGTACTTTTTGAACCATTTAATTTGACGTATCGTTTGTTACAATTGGACTCCTAATAATAGCGCTAGGAGCTGGGGCGTTTTTTCGTGAACACCCTGTATATATTAATTATTTGAGTGTAATATTAATTACCAATTAAAAGCGTGGAACGAGACACGAACGAAAATTTACAAATCTTTCAAATCGCAATCAGTTCCCGTTCATACCTCCACCACTTACAGGTCACGCTTTTTTGACAGAATGGGCAATACTTAAAATTCGAGCTACACAAAGTGTAACAACAATGGCCACCGTCACATAACAAAATTGGCGGTGTCATCGGGTTCATGCTTATCGGGCATTGTATTAATTTGTGTAAAAAATTTTGATTTTGACTTTGACAGACTTCGAATTCAACGCTGATTGCAATGATGCCAAATCGACTTCTATTTTTTTTTTACAATGTGTTAATTTTGACACTTTAATATTTGGTTCCACTTGCCGTTTAGGATATTTAACGGCATAATTTATGTTATCAGTATAAAATTTGAACTGATATTTATAAGATTCGTTGATTGGTTCAAGTTCATTACACATTACCAAAATATAAACTTTGAGTGGTTCAAAAGAATATGTTGTCGCTAAAATTGTAAATGACACGTTATTTTCATTACAAAAATATACCTGCACATTCTCATTAAGTAACAACAAGTCGATAACTCTTGGGTTTGTTGCATTGGTTGAATGATTATTATTTATATGCAATTTAAGCTGTTCAAAAGTAATATCTTGGTAATCACTACACTTCGGACAAGAGGCCAATCTGTACTTGCAAATATCTTCATGTTTGTCGATTGTATTAAATTGTATACGTTCATTGCACCCCAATGTTTCATTTGGACAGGGAAATAAAAAATGTTCAAGCAAACGTTCCAAACTAAAGTTTCGTTTATACAAGATACAGAATTGTCCACTGCATTTCAGGCAGCGTTTAACGCCTTTCCATTCGTAAATTGGAGAACGGATGAGCCATTTTGAGCACCTATCACATTGCAGCTTTTTATTTATACCGCAAATTTTTCCAAATTTAATAAACCTTTTAGGGCTCTTAGATTTCTGAAAAAAATTTAAGTTTAGATTATTCTGGACTCATTTGTAACGCCGTACCTAAATTAAATTGTATAGGTAATTACTTACCAACAATTTTAATTTTTCCATATTGCGAATATTAAGGCTGTTCTCTCACTACCTCAATCAGTTTTCTCCAAATTCTGACTTTATTTTTTAAAATTTTTAACAATTTTTTTTTAAAATTCTTAAAAAAATACAAGACATGGTAATGAATTTTTTTTTTTTCGAAAATATGTGTAGCAAAAGAATAAAAAATGTAATTAGAATAATATCGAAAAATTAACGATTGCGGCATATTCTATCACATATTCTAATTACGTCCTTGAAAGAATTAAAAAAATATTTTCAAAATTAAGCCTATAAAGTAGAAAACAAGATCAACCTGTAACAAAAATGTTCGGGGAAAATTTAAAGTGAAACATGGTAGAGTTGCGTCCAGTAGGGCGGTGCTTCACTCGTTATCTGTGGTGTTTCGCTTACGACATTTATCAGTTCCGAGAACTAAACATAAATAAAGATAAGTATTTTACGATACCGAAATACTATTCAGATGAGATTTTACTACCGTTTGTTCAGTGAATAATATAATAATGAACAAATTTACATTTTTTGGTTACTGTTACAATTGAGTGGTTCAATGTTGAAGTGGACCAAGTCAATAATACTTAAATTTGACTTAAAGGTGTTAAAAGTTGTTTGTTAATAATTAATTCTAGTGTGCTTTTTATAATTTTTCATGGGTGGGGAACTTTTTATCAATTTATGACTAAACAGTTGGTAGCATCATTGGATCATCATTAGATCAAATTGTTTTTGCTAAATAATTTTTTTTGTCGTCTTTTCTACTTTGACTTTGGTATGAAGGAAAAAATTTAATGTGTGCAATGATATCAGAGTCGTCTATTTTGTTTGTTGAAATATTTTTACCGTGATAATCCGTTACAGCAAATACCCTAACTAATTTGCAG
Source organism: Dascillus cervinus (assembly GCA_949768715.1). Taxonomy (NCBI): domain Eukaryota; kingdom Metazoa; phylum Arthropoda; class Insecta; order Coleoptera; family Dascillidae; genus Dascillus; species Dascillus cervinus. Next base: position 14,176,861 of record OX458319.1, on the reverse strand, counting down.
CACTCCTAAAAAAAACTTTTTACAGACGTTTATGTTGCCTTTCTTTACAAGTACAGTGTATTGAAACGTTGAGGACTTTTCTTTCCCTCACCCATCTCTCGGCCGTTTCCTTGTAACTTCCGACTTTTTAACCATGCCACGCAGAAATATGTTTTGTTTGGTAAAATCGGCTAGTTTCCAAAACGATTAAAAAAAAATTGTTAAATACTCGGGATTAATTTTCTCTGGGTATTTTTTGCGGCCTTTACAGTCAAAATAAATGTTTAAAAGTTTTTCTGGGACTATTTTATTTTTTGACTTATTAGACTTGCCACTGTTTCTTAAAAATTTTCTCTTCGGCTTCTTTTCCGACCACGTTGGCTTTCCTCGGAATTTTGTGGCATCTCATTCATTGCTGCAACTGCATGGAGTCCACGATTGGCTTGTACAAGTTGAATAAGAGGTACATCATCCTCAGAATCTGCTACTGTCATAATAATTCATATGTGAAATCAAGTAATAATTGATTTACAACGTTTGCTACATTAGCTAACCGTTTTCCATACTAAGATAAAATATAATTGGAACACAATGGTACTTTTTCGGTCCTGTAATGACAATATTTGGAGTTGGTTCACTTTAGCACTGAACGTTTTGAGAAATAATTCACAGCTAAAATACATTACCTCCACCTATTAGTACAAAAAGGAGTTATGGACTTGGTCCATTACAGCACTGCAAAGTATCGGTTTTAGGCAATCTTTTGGACGGTTCAACTAAAAAATCGTGATTTTGGACTTGGTCCACTTCAGCTTTGAACCACTCAATTTTAGAAAGAAAATACTTTTAGAACGATTTGCTATAATGGAAAGGTACAATTTAAGGGATTAAATGCTAAAAGTACAAAAGGTGGGATTTTATATGTATAATCATACAATACACCAGCTCCAAATATTTCACCTTCTCGGAAAATCTTATTTTCGTTAACGTCTCTTTACTTTTAAGTAAATGATCCACAATCATTCCTGCACCGATGGTATAGTGTTCCATTGTTCTTATTATGAATTATAAATAATTATGTTTCTTTCATACTGGTTTCTAAAGTGACGCTTTTTGGTCTATTTATGGTACGAAAAATAGATCTTTAAGGTGCTAGTACTTTAAAGTAAAATTTTAAAAGTCCTAGAACTTTAAAATTTCACGTCAGTTTGTTTCTATGGCAACAACTTCAAATGACAATTGATCGGAGCCGGACACATTAAAGGTCCAATTTACAATTGCTTCTTCCACAACAGGAGAGTATGAGGTTCCGATAACATTCTTCTCTGACTGCAATATAATTTTTGAGCATCTCTTCTTATTTTCAATTGAACCCTCTAAATAACTTTCAGCCATAGTGGAACTCTTCCGTCCCTTATGTGTTTTAATATTGACCCAGGTTGCTCCGGCGTCTGCTAGCATAGTAGCTGAGCTGTGTCGATAACAATGCCCTACGTACCTACCTTATTTGAAAAATAAATCAAGAGGATATGTTCATTCACAATCGAAATATTCTTTTCCTCCTTCCAGTTACATAACATCTTGTATTCCTTTTAGTACTGATTTTTCGCTTTTTTGGGTATTACATTTTTCTTTCCCTGATTAGCCTCATTTAAAATATAGAAAACGCCACGAAAAAGTAAAATTTTGATTTGTCATTAAGTAAACAAACTTCTGTTGCTATGAAAATTGCTCATCGCTTACTTATAATAAATTATTACGAATTGGTTATCGAAAATAAAACGTCAAAATTTCTGTTCACAATAATTTAACACGTAAAATATCCAGTATGAAATAAAGTTTTGTATGTATCTCATACGAAAAGTAACTTAGAAGGTACTCGCAAGTAATTCCAGTCTCGGCTAAACGCCTCGGCTGTGAACAACTGCTCGTACTTTAAAGTTTCACTTTTCGTTCTAGATACATAAATAACTATTTGTATGACATTTATTTCTTTTATTTTGTTATGCATGAGATTTTTTTATATTAATAATATGTATTTATTTTATTAAGTGTTTTTTTTTCTTCAGAATTTTAATATGATTTTTTATAAATCCCCCGTTGAACGCGAAATTTCGCTTAACGCTATCAGGTCCAGAACGTATCCTTCGCGTTAAGCGGGGGTTACCTGTACCTACAAATATGAACCATCGTATTCGTACTATAAGGTTAAAACTTCGCAAAACAAATTGTCCGGAGTGAGAATTCCCCCTTAATGACATTATTTTAACAATCGACAAGTTCTTGCTAAAGGAGCTGCCGTTATTTATTTTTTGTGTTAATTACCGCAGTTTCTTCGCGCATTCATTACAAATCAGCTGTCTTCACGGCTACAAATATTTATATTTTCATTACCAAGAAATTATTTGTCTAAATTCAAGCTTATCGTTCGCGATATATATATTTACAATTCTTTGAACCAATAACGCACAACGAGCACCCATAAATTAGATTACTTAAATGGTACAACCGATTATTAATGTTTTATCTTTCCTCAGCACCTACGGCATGTAGATACGCTTCCAAAACGTATGTCTTTGAATAAAAATCTTAAGAATAAACGGCACGCCTGTTCCAAATCTCTGTTTATTCGAACTGAGAAATACCCCTTAATGTTGAAATACAATGTTTATTTATAAAACAATAAACTGAAACCTAGACAATAAACAAAAGCAAGAACGACTGTGAACACGTATTTACTGTGTTTATTAACTCGCTTTTGTACATACTGCGCCACCTATTAAATTACTTTTTAACTTAACACTTTACAGTATACAGATATCTACTTTAACACTTTCCCTTGTTAATTTTAGAAAGTCATTAAAAACTAAAAGAAAACATCAAACTATTCTAAAAGTCCCACTTTATCACACAAAATCTTGAGTCGAGTTCTGGCCAGAGGTTTTGTCATCATATCTGCAACCTGTTCTTCAGTTGAGACCTGTTTGATTTCAAAGTTTCCTTCTGTTACCTACCTTTTCTCGAATAAAGAAGTGCTTGACTTCAATGTGTTTCGTTCTTCGATGAAATTCAGGGTTTTGAGTAAGTCTCACTGCCGCTGAATTATCCACTGCTAGAATCGGAACGGGTAATATCTTAACAATTTCTTTGAACAATCTGGTCAGCCAAATTATCTCTTTGCTTGCCTCGTTTGCTGCTACTATTTCTGCCTCTGTCGTAGATGTAGCAACCATTCCTCGTCTCTGACTCAGCCATGATATAGCCCAATCTGCATATGCTATAATGACTCCAGAGGTAGATCGACCAGTCTTTGTGCATCCTCCAAAGTCTGCGTCGCTATAGCACTCTAAGATTCTCTTTTCTTCATCACGTTGATAGACAATTCCCAGATTAGTGGTACCAGCAATGTACCGGAAAACTCTTTTGACTCTGGCAACGTCTTCTGTAGACGGATTGTCAAGTGACCTTGACAAAAACCCCACGCTGTAGGCCAAATCTGGTCTGGTACCAAGCATCAAGTACATCAGTGCTCCAACTGCCTGCCTGTATGGAAAGTTGTGTTCCTTCTTAACTTCTTTCCCTGGTTGCGAAGTTTCGGCATTTTTCAGCATCGGTGTCGAAACTGGCTTGCATTCTGAGAAATTGAATCGCTCCAAAATATTCTTTGCATGTGCTTCTTGATTTACTTTTATGCATGTTTCTGTTATTTTGATTTCTAGTCCCAAAAAATATGCAGCTTCTTTTGAGACAATCTTAAATTTTAACTTCAATTCTTCAAGAAAAACTTCCAAGTCTTGGGAGTCTGTTGCTCCAACCAATCCGTCATCCACGTACAAAACTACCAAAAGCTTTTTGCTGTTTTTCTCGCGAATGTATAAACATGGATCAGCTTCACCGGCTCTGAATCCCAACTTCAAAAGAAATTTTCCGAAACGTTGATTCCAACATCTTGGCGCCTGTTTGAGACCGTATAAACTTTTCTTCAGTTTGCAGACTTTATCTGTGCCTTCGGTGTACCCCTCTGGTTGTTTCATATAGATAGTTTCCTCAAGTTCACCATATAAAAACGCTGTCGATACGTCGAACTGGGCAAGATGCATCTGCTCATTTGCTGCTATGCTTAAAACTGAACGAATAGTGCCCATCTTTGCTACTGGACTAAAAGTCTGATTGTAATCTATTCCAAGTCGTTGACTGAATCCTTTGACGACAAGCCTTGCTTTGTACTTATCGATACTTCCGTCAGGATTCATTTTCAAACGAAAAACCCATTTACATGAGATTGCCCTGGCACCCATTGGTAGATGTATCAAATTCTTCCTGATTTACCATTTATACTTTGACTAACTTTTTTTTGTATCAACCGATTATTCAAAATACAGTTCTACCAGAAGCTTCATGCTTTAAGTACTTTATTACCGAACATAAATAAATGCATTCGAAGCTACCTACCTGCGACAGTTGTATTCCAGATGTTTCAAATTTCGTTTGATATTTACCGACAACTGGCCGGTAACAAAAATTGGTTGAAAAAGTGTACAAATTGGTGCTTTTCGGCGAAATCTCGAAAATATTCAGAATAACCTTTTTTCTGTTTTTCTTGGGTCAACGAGGAATCCTATACACGTCAAAAAGTTTTCAATGTTACAGGGAAACAAGATTTCAATAACTTATTACTAAGTCTGGACGCGCCTTTACATACGTATTATGCACCATTAACAATACGGCCTGTATATAATTTTTTACCCTTCATTTTCGGAATAAATTTTGATACCATAGCATTTTTAAATAGACCATGAATACCTTTCAAATTTAAAAATTTGTAGGTTGCAACTGTCACTCGAAGGGGGTTGAGGCACAGATTATACAGATGCCATATAAGCATACGCCCACTGGCACCACGAACAGCGCCTCTGTGGTTCGGATCAGCAACTAAACGTAGCGCAGAAATGCACCAGGTTTGTGTCTATGGAGAAGAGAAAGTGAGGAAACTGAGAGACAAGGACACCATTTCTCTCTGAATCACAACAAAATCACAAAATGTAGTTCCTAAAGACGCAGTTAAAAGCTTTTAAAATAAGAAATTTATAACCATCATAAAATTTGTCACAGCACAAAAGAATTAGAAAATTTGCGATATTCAAGGCTGGAGCCCTTCGCTCTAGGGACGATTTGCATGCCAATTGTGGTTGCTGGGGCCAATTATTAAAGAAATTGACATAATAAACGTGAATATTTCAATAGGTTCATGTTACTTATTACATTTTTATCGAACATCCCAACCTCTAAAATTGTATTTAAAACTATATATTGATGATGTTCTTGCTGTTGACTTTGCAGTAGTTGGCATTGGTAAAATAGCAACAATATTTTCTCTTTCGATATTTGAAATGTCATCGACATTGGGAAAAACAAATGAACGGGAATTATTTCGCCGTCGTAAAAATTTTATCTCGTAATCATTTAAATGTTTGGTAACCACTTTTCCCACATAGTAACATTGTGTAGCTTTGGTGGAAAATTTAACTAGCACAAAATCTTCCACTTTTACAACATAGTCAGTATCATTTAGGAGTGAAAAATCATCTAGTGATTCATCATCAGAATCGATGAGACGTACAGACATGTCAGAATCGCTTGAACTAGCAACAGTTTTCTGTGAAAATAGATTTCTTTTTGTTTTCTTACCCTTTGCTGTTTTTGTATTAATTTTTATAGATAATTTTCTCTTTCTTTCCATTTCTAGTACTTCCTTTGCCATAAATTCTGGGGTGGAGGTATATATTTTTGATTTTGATTCCTTTTTCCTTTTGGAAGTTTTCTTTGGTTCTTTAACCTTTGCAAATGGTCGAATTGCTTCTAAAGAAATCTCATCTTTATCGATCTTTCCTTTTTCAGTAATCAAGTTATTTTTCGATGTACTACTGGGATCATCTATTTCCTCAGAAGTTTTTTCATTTGACACATTCATTTCAGTGTTAGTAACAGAACTTGGAATAAAATCCTCATCAGCAAAAATAAGCCTATTCAGTGACCATAAGCCCGGTTTTCTAAATGCGCTTATTATGTTATTGACGGCAAATGCACGAAAATATGCTAATTTAGAATCCACTGAAGAAAATTAAAAAAAAGTTTAGTTTCAGAATCATTGAGCCTATTGGCGATAGTTTCAGAAGATTGCAACCTATCTTCAATCCATTGTTGTGTGAAATACAATTGCAAAGGTCCCCATTGCTCAATTATTCTATTAACTACTGTTAATAATGAGAGCCACCTTGTTTGAGACGACCGAAGGATTTTATGTGGTTCTACTGCACAAAACTGTTGAAACTCTAAAGCTGGAATTATAAACTAGTCCGCTGCAGTTGCCGCAGCTGTTGACGCAACTGTAGCGACATGAAGCATTGCAGTCCCCTGTTGTCGTTTATAAACTTCCGCAACAGCAGCTGTTGCCGCAGCCAGTCCGCAGCGATCCGCAGCAAGATGCCCAACTTTTAACTTCTGCCGTTGCCGTTGCGGATTTTACGAACGTCAAGCCAATTAGAAGCCAGCATTTCAGTCGACGGTATCACGTGGTACGAATCTAATAACCTCTTCAAAGCAGCGTGGTTTTTCCATTTGATGTGTTTAGAAATTACTTATTTATTTAATTATTTATTGTATTACTTATTAAAGCGCGAAAATGAATTGCTTGGAATCTTCAACTTTCATTTTTACGAAGACCTGCCTTCAGTTATTCTTTTTATATTAATAGGTCTTCCTTTATACTTGCGTATTCTTCGACCATTATTTTTTAAAATTAAATATGAACACAATAACAACCCAGAAATTACCAAAACCCTATTTTCATTATCCATATTGCTCAATATCGCAATATTACCAGATCAGCTGTGACCATCAGAGCGCATGTGCAGAAATTGTGACGTTCGACGACGAAAAGTTTATAATTCACAAAATTTTCCCAACTGCTGCGGTTGCGGTAATGCAACAGCAGCGGACTAGTTTATAATTCCAGCTTGATAGTTGAGATTGGCGTTTGGAACTATTTTTAAAAAAATTGAAAATATCCCTGGCTAGGTCTTCACAATGGCGGGGTAAAACTTTGCATGCTTCACTGGCACATAAATGCAGGGAATGGCAAATACATTTTTGTACAGTTATTCCAGGTAAATTTAGTTTCAGTCGACTAACAACAGAATTTTTGGAGCCAAACATAGTGTTGCATCCATCCGAACCAAAACCTATGATGTTTTCTATAGGTATTCTGGCGGATTCAAAAATGTTAATTAACTTATTATAAATTACTTCGGCAGTAGTGCCAATTACTGCTTCATCAGGATTTTCACCTGAATAACATTGAACCAAATAAAAAAAATTTGTGGTTACAGATTCTAATTTAGTATCGAAGTATCGAACACAAATACACATGTTTTTAACAGTTCCTATATCAGTGGACTCGTCTATCAAAATACTAAATTTTCTCTGTCTTAAATCATTACAAATTTCATCAAAACTACATTTTCCCAAAACATTCTTGATGACACCGGTACATTTTGTTCTTGACATTTGCAAACTTTGTGCGATTTTAGAATCCGGAAAAATGTTTTTCATTAACGGTATTAAATGATCGCTTGTCTTGAAAGCTAGATTGTGTTCAGCAATGAAGGCTGAAATTTTTATTTCCGCTTTTTCAACTTCAGCTTTTGCTTCATTGCTTTTAGAAAAGGATACATCAATTTTTGGCTGACTTGGGCAGAGGATTTTTATTAATTTTCCATGTTTCGCCCCTTTGCTATGACTTTTAATGACGGATGTGTCAGCAAGAAACTCTGAATTGCATGCAATACATTTTCCTTTTAAAGGATTATCTAAAATTATTACAAAAACTAAGCCATAAGCCATGCCAATTTAGTAATATAATATATGGTCTTTGGACATACCTTTAACAGGTTTTAGCCAGCCTTTAAAGGCAGTTTCACTTTCCCAGTTTGCTTTATATTTTTGAGGGCTATTGGCGCGTCTTTGAACATTTTGAAAGCGCGTTCTCTTGTGTTCTTGTTCCTCCGAGTCTGATCCAGACGAATCAAATACATTTTCCGATGAACTTGCCGCCATTACATCAACTAATAAATTATTGCTGAATATACAGCTAAAAAACAAACTTTAATAACCACCGGCACCCACACCGACGATAAAAAACGATAAAATAAATACACCGACTTTGTTAAAATGTTAAATTAATAAACAGAAGAATACCGGGGAACCGGGGATTCCTCGAACTTTAACACGCTGATGACGGGGTTGCCAATTCTTGTTCGAATCTTAACTTGTAATGTGGCAAGCCAATGTTGCCACGAAGAGCACCTTTTTTTTAAATTAGTATTAGCAATAGAAATTGGATATTTGCTAAACGACTTTTCAGCAAAATATTGAGTTGATCGAAATTATGGTACAATTATTTATTATGGTACGTTTTCTGACTGCTAATAATTTAGGGTAAAATATATGGTACAATTTCATAATTATGGTACGTCTGGCATCGCTGATTTTGGTGTTCGTACGAACAGATAAGTGAATAAACATCTTATAAAAATATTACAATCGTTTTGGACGTTGAAATATGCTTCGTAAGGATCATAGTCCTTATTGGAAAACAAGCAGATTTAACCCTTAACTAGGTAGGTGGAAAATATTGCGTCAGTACGTAAGTGGGGTGCTCACGGCACCCCAAGAAATAAATTGGTTACAAGTGATTCTTTTGTAAATAACTTAATTGTTCGTTATCTATAAATTTACTAGACCTTTACCAAGGAGAAAACAAAATGTAACAATAATCAATCTGCGAAAGATAAGTGGTGACACGACATTATAGCCAACCAGATTTCAAAATTCTCTTCGATTTAAGTAAGTGGGGTGCTGTGAGCACCCCGCATACCCAGTTAACCTTCCGGAGCTAACAATACGGTCTCAGAGACCGACATTTTTTCTAATATTTTACGTTTCACTAAATTTTTAATTTTTTATAATTTGATATTTTTTATAATAAAAGCTCTATGAACACACAAACTTGGTTAAATTACCCAAACACTTTATATTTAAGAAATAAAATTTAAACCAAGTAATTTTCCAAAAAGCGGCTGTTATTTTCCCAATTGGTCTATGAGACCGATGTTCGACTTCATGTCTTATAAAGCTATGTTAGTTTCCAAAGGTTAAAGGTTAAACAGTTTAAAAAATTGTAACCTGACTACAGAAAAAAAGAAAAAGTTTAAAAAACTGTAACGCCACTACTGTTTATTCATTATGTTTCTGTTTGAAACAATTTTTGTTTATTTTTTTATACGATATTGTCAGTCAGTGCCCATTTGTTTTGTTTGTTTATCAGAATTATAGTTTATTTTTTATGTAATTTTTGTATTGCTACGAATCAGCGAATATAAGTGTTTATTTTTCCTTCTTTTATTTAGTTATTTCACCCTGAATGAATGCAAATGTCAACGAACTTTTTTTTTCTCTTAAAACAATGCTTAATTTAGGAACTATACACTTAATGTACTAAATCTAAAAATAAAGCATAAATCAATCATTTTGTTGACCGTCCCAATTTAGGGATTTTTAGCCCTATCTTGGGACACTCGAAAAAAACAAAAAACGGTACTAGGAACAAAAAAGTTTAAACCAATTTGTACTAATCTTTATAATGGCCTTCCGATAGCAACAGAAAAAAATATTGTAGATGTTTAAATGACTTCATTAAGAAGTTATAACAAGAAATATGCTAAAATCGTCCCAAGTTAGGTGATTCTACGGTATTAAAAAGTACCAGAATAATTTATTACCAAACTTAATTTACCTATTTAAATTTCCCTTAGGAAATAGATAAAAACATATTCTGCCATCACATCTTGTTTTACAGTTTAAAACCGCACAATGAGTATTTCGTTTTAACTTTGCCATTTTCAAATCAAAATTTGATACAACACATTCGAACATGGAAAGAAAACGATATGTGCGAAAACTTGACCGTTTCAAAACAGTTTAAAAAGCATTGATTCAGCAAAAAAGGACCGATAAATTTTTACTTATCACATTGCGTGCCTTGTCTGAATCACCGTGTTGGTATTGTTTATCCTTCATGTTATACAAAATAAAGTCGAACAATGATGACGCGGCTTTCCATGCATAAAGTACAGGTAGCCCTCGGTTTACGCCGCAGTTCCGTTCTTACAAAACCGGCGCAAATCGAATCGGCGTAAAAAGAACCCATATTTACAGTGATGTATAGGGTTAGGTTCTACATAAGTAAAAAAGAAGCAAATCATTTTACTTATTAATACAATATAATGCAAAATACATATACACCTATCCCCCGATTTACACGGAAGATTGTTTTCTTATAGGCAAAACCGTGTAAATCGAAAACAACGCCATTTATTTAACGTAATTTTTTTTAATAAGATATTTTGAAAAATTAAAATAACAATTTATTCATAAAATAACAAATATACAGCGCGAACCAGTCAAATGGAATAAATTCAGTATCTCAATTGTTGTGCATATTTATAGAAAATCCCGTTTATGACATGATATCCTGCAAAGTAAAAATTTCATCCCTAACCTCAACTCCCTTCGAGTGACAGTTTCAACCCCCAAATTTTTAAATAGGAAGTAGGGGCTTGTGATACCTCATTTCAAAGGTCTCTTCATGCTCCATTAAAAACTGCTATGGTTTAAAACTTTATTCCGAAAAAAATTGTAAAAATGCTACAAAAAATAATTGTTTATCGCTAACCAGTAAATATGAAGTTTAAAAAATTCTGATTAGTAAAAACACAATGATGTACACTTTTCTACTGGCACAATTTTACTGCAGTAATTTTAGGTGAATACGCAGGAAGTTTTATTGCGAATACAAAACGGGGAATCACCAATATTAATAACCAAGTGAACGGAGTTTAAAAATGATTGTAGAAATATGTACTCATCTGAAATATTCATTTTTACCATTTTATTTTGAATTCGTTATTTTAAAACCCGTGTAAAAGCGAAATCGTGTAAAAAAGTATCGTGTAAATCGGGGGAAAGATGTATTATAAACTTAATTTTTAAAACGTATTTTAAGATAAAATGAAGTGAAATGTTTTTATTAAAAAATATTAAGAAAAACAAATGAAATTTCAAAGTTTCGGATATCTTACATTTCTTGGAAAAAAGAATTCACAACGTCGCGGCTCAACACTGAAACGAAAATCAGTCTAACATAAGAAGAATCGGTGAATTATCCAATTATGTACACGGCGAAACGGTGAATTGCACAGCGGCGTTATTGTGAATCGGCGTAAATCGAGGGCTACCTGTACATTCATTTTAAAGTATGTTTGAAATATTTTTGCGCGCTTAGATCTTTGTTCAGATAAATTAAAGAAACATGTGCACATGATATGTTCAGGAAATCGGGCCTCGCGTCGTCTCTATTAATTGAATACTCTTTGATCGAACTTCAAAACAATGGTCTCTGAACGTGCAGTCGAATATTATTTGTTTCATAAACATTTTCTTCCTAGAAACACCGATAGCGGTATTTGGACAACGATGCAGAAAATATGTATGTGGGTTTAATTATGGCATGCTGTTTTATTATCAAATAATAAACATCACAAGCAAATTGAATGAATGATGAAATATCGCCGGCGGTTTTGTATAAATTGTTTTATGCCAAAGAAAGCTTGGTTCAGTAAAACAAAAAAAAATTTAACCACGGAAATGTTTTGTTTATTTAAATTTTATTTTGAATTCGGTATTTCCTGTTCATAATTTATTAAAATAGATGAATCATTCGAACTTTCAATTCAATAGCAAACTAATTATAAAGAAAATTTATTCAATAATTGAAAATTTTTGAAGCCAAACAAAAGTTATTAATGTCTTCTTTTTGGGTAATCGCAAAGCTATGGCTATTCTAGGGAAGATTATAATTTCCAGATTTTGGGTGGTGTTTCTACTGCTTGTTTTATCCTGGAATTCTTCACATGGCCATGCACGGGACTGGAAGAAAACGAGCGTTATGGATATCGTGAAATGCGATCTTTAACTTCACGAAGAACAAAATCAAAAAGTTGGGCACTCACAAATCTGTTATAAACAAAAAATATTCAAGAGTTTTTCAATAATAATAATAATTTAAACATAATTGCTATTTAAATGCAACTAATTAGAGTATATCAATGCACTCTTTTTACCTGGAATGTATAATTACGCAATAATTAACAATTATTTATTTATATTTTCAATGAAGTAATTGCACTAATCTCCTTAGAATAATGAGGAACTATTAAATTGACAAATGGAAATGATTATTTCATTTAACTCAATTATTTAATCAACAATAATTAGTTACCTTTTAAAATAAAGGGTGATCGCAAAACTTCCCAGGGTACTACTCGTGCCACAACTTGCATAAATACAAGCTATTTCGAAGAGTTGTTGCATTTAATATTAATTAACATTATTTATTTATAAACGGAAACAATATTAATTGAAGTTTCTAAAAATGTTTTGAAACCTCTATAGTTTCAGTTGGTCATTTTCGCAACTCACCTTGTTTGATTAGTTCTAACAGGAGAATTAATTTCATAGAATATTATTGGAAGCGAAGAACACAATCATGTGTTACTTGGTGGCCAAAGATTCAGATTGTATCGATGGTCACTTCATATCGATCTTTGGGCAGATTTTGATACTGTTTGGAAGTAACGACTAATCTAAAATCTCATTTGTGTTATACCTTGAAAGAAGTCAGTCAGTTTGAACTTTCCAAGAGACATTGGTCAACACAATAACACATCAGATAAAACTAAACTAGCTAACAAGGAGCTTCAGATCCTGTTTGAAAACAGCAACACACCACATCAAAAATCAAAAGTACTTTGGCGTTACATTTAATAGAACTTTAACTATTAGTCAACGTTTATTAAAAGCTGCTAAAAAAAAATTAAAGACACTGAACAATAGTGATACATCCTGAAGTTCTTCAGTCTCTATTTTCCTTTATGCTACACTTAGATTTTGGCTTCCACATTAAACTTTTGTACAGTCAGCTAAACAATACGATGCGAATTATTTCTGGCGGAATTCGACGAATTGACTACTCTCGTTATGTAGCAAACCACCTCCTTACGTTTGCAAATGGAATGCAGATTATAAAAGAATAAGCAACAACCCTTAATTGCCTGAACACCTTCACACACCTTCAATCAAGAAACTGCGCTCCAGAAATTACCCTCTTGCCCTGGTGTCGAGCTTACTTGCGAACAACTTTAGCATAATATTGCAATGCGGATGAACGAATCGGAGAATAACGTGCCGCCGCTGTATTACCAATTTTGTGAGATGGTAGTACGATTGAGAATTTTTTCTGGCGGAACTTCCAGGAAAAATCACATGTCAGGAAAGTAGCACAAGCACACATTTTACAATTTTATTGTTTTATTAATTGCAGGCACAACATGCAACACCAAAGTTAACATCACGATACAAGACATTTGCATAAAACTCTGTTTGCCTATGTTTACAAAGCAATTAATATTAAAAGCAATCATAATATTCTTTTGTTAATTGATTAATTAGCGCTTCATGCAACATAGTTGTTGTCTTTTAAGTCGAGTTTCGAGGTTAAAATAAAATGAAATAAATCATAATAAAATAAATCTGTACATTATATGCAATTTTTATAATTAAATTTAAATAAAAAGGATGACTGATGTTCTACAATAAGAATAAAAAGCAGGAACAATGGCGCATGATTAATTAATTAATCAATTAATAGAATATTATAACTGATTTGAAAATTAATTTCCCACCTTATAAAAAAACCTTTTCTACCGCGCTAAAAAAAGAATCAATCGATTTGGTTTATGATTTAAATTTTTACGTTCCTTGGCCTTGCGAACCAACTCACGGTAAATAGGATCGCGTCGCTTTCCTTTGATAGAATCCAGTGTACGCTTGATCTTAGTTTTTAAAAACTCATTGATTTTCTTGCCCTTAAATGTAGCCTCAGCTTCAGCCATCTCCGCTATCTCAACAGAGGTCCAGCCTTGTTTAACTTGGAGATGTTGCACTTCCTTATCGTATTGCATGGGGTGTGTATGACGGATATGTTGGCGTAGCCCAATCAGCGTATCAAATTGTCTTGGACAATTATATGTACATGCATAGAAACCCTTGTTATCAGCGTGATGTTTGCAATACCTCCTTTGATGCTGACTGAGAGCAGCTCCAGAATTATAGATTCTCTCGCAACGCATACACTTAAATTCGTCACTATCATCTTTATGCTCAAGAAGTTGGTCTTTCTCAACTCGTCCCAAACAAAATCTACTTTGGTGGTCTCGTAAGTTCTTCAAAGAATTATATGTATTCCCGCATTCACACACAAATTTAGTGTCAGAGGATGAATCACTGCCGGGAGGTTTACAGGGATTTTTTTGGTGAATTGATAAGGTGCGTTTAGCCTTAAAAATTTTACCGCATTTTTGACACAGAATAGGGGCAGCATTCTCAGACATCGTGGGTGGTTGCAATACAGTAAATTATTCACGTAGGTATCAAAGAATATACAATCTCAACAAAATGTCTGTTATCAGTAAAACGACATTTTACAAATTCCACGAAAAGTACAAAATTTCACAGCAATTTCAAAAGTCACAGACAATACGAAAATGCATAAATAGATTCCAAATTACTTAAAAAGTTGAGTTACAACTAACACTAGAGAATTTTAGCGACTTTTCTCAACAAATACCGCACTTCAAATGGTAACCGATCAGCTTGTTTCGCGGGACAATCGTAAAGGCCTTCCCAGACCGACGACGGGAAATTTTTGCGGTGTCTGCGAATTTTTAGCAGCGTAAGATTCATAGAAATTTGATTATACGGGGGCTTATGAAGAGGTTCACACCGATACGAGACGAATTATTATTATTAGCAATCGCGTAACGAAAAAAATGTTAAGGCCCGGGAAGCCGCTCAGGGGGCACCAATTTTGCTTAAGGCTGGGGAAACGAACCTCAAAAAATGCAGAGTTTTAAGAAAATCAGTTAAGCTTAGAAAATACTTATCAAAATATAATTTGCGAAGCAACAGTTGTAAACATAATGTTACCGCATTTAATGATATATTTGGTTTGGTGAAGAAGTGCCTAGTTTTCAAAAATTAACCTCCGAAAGTGCAATTCTTGCAAAAATGTAGTAGTTAGGGTTTTTTACTGAAATCTTTAAAGTTACGAAATATTTTGCAATGCACTTTACAGCACTTATAGAGAATATATTGCCTTGTAAGAAAATATTTTTTCTATTGCGAGAAAGTTGATAACTTAAGAAGAAAAAAATTGACAACAATATTTTTTTAAAATGTAGTGTGCCAGCGAAGTCAGTTCTGCTCAAGAAGTAAGTTATAATGCAGAAATTCCTTCGGGGTACTTATACTAAACATATAGTAGTTTAATATGACAAGTTTTGTTTTTATGATAACACGGTGAATATTTTTGAAAAAAAATCTAAAAGTTGTGGTCGAAATACAGTATTATTTGATCGCGTTTTTTATTGCGTTCCGAACACAACATCGTCAACAAATTACATAAAAAATTTTCTTTAGCACCTAAGAAACAGTTTCCGTGAACCAAATTGGATAAATATGTCTAAATTTTACATTTTCGGGAAAATTTGTTTCCCCATAAGACTCCATGTAAATATATTCGCAGCCATGATTATTTTAGTCAAATAGTTCGTCCTTTTACTCACAGATGTGCTGTCAAATCTGTACCTTTTTGATTGACGGCATGGTAGAGAAATTGCGGGAAATTTTTAAAATGAGAGATTTGCAATGATTTTATATTTCCGAATTTATAGAATTTATCTCTATCATTTAAAATCTATATATCGTGGATTTCGCTAATTATCCAAAATTCAAATGAAATAGACACATGAGGGCTAAGACAAAATTTTTAAGAAAGTAAGAATGCAACATTAATTTCTATTTATTTATTTATTAAAATATAAAAAACTGCTAGTTATCAAAAAAATCTAGCTTATTTATGTGCATATTTCTCACAAATCCTTTGCAGATATATGCAAACTTTCTAAAATTGACCGCTTTACTAATAATTCACGAAAATGTCTTATAGTGAATCGTAATACGGCTGGGCGGAACGTTTGACGTCTTGATATCGGTAGATAAAAAAAATTGTTGTTTCTGACATTCTATTTTGGTCAGCGATGCCAGATGTCAAATATAAAATTATAGCGCAATGATGCCAGAATTATTGAATTTTAGGGAAAATTATGGTACAAATAACTAGCAACTATACGCCGGAGCCGATGCAAATAAAACACTAATTTGGATTTGTTTTATGTTAAAATGATATATTAGATATATTTATATGTAAATAATTATCATAAAAGTTTGAAATAATGTGAACTAAGTGTCAAAAGAAACCTCTACATCTTCCTCATCATCGGATTTGTACAAATTTTTTGATTTCATTGCTTGTAGCATAGAATTTGTTACCTCAAAATTTTAACATTCCCCATTAGTACTCTGGGATGCTAAGAGCAACCCATTAATTGAATTTGTACAAATCCGATTTCGGACATTAGTTTTAATTAAATTTACTTTGGAAAACACTCTTTCACATGATGCATTTGAGTGTGGTGTTACTAATATATCTAAAACAAATTCGCCCAAATCTTTAAATAAATGTTGACTTGACAGGTCAGTAAATATCATAATTTTATACCAATATTTGTCTATAAGACTTTCATTTTTATATTCGTCATCAAAATTATAAAAATACTGACAATACAGCCTCCACTGATCATCCACCCTTTGTTTTCTATCTAATTCAGTTGGCTTTATGATTCTAGGCAAAGAGTTTATAATATTTAAAATCGATTTGGGCTTACTATATTTGTTATCAAATATTGCAATTTTGGATAAAATATTTTCTTTAAAATCAAATCTTTTTTTTATTTCGTTACAGGAAACTATCAAAAACTGTCGACATCTAATATAAAAATCATCTTTTTCTTCGCGGCTTAATTTGTTTATATTTTCAGCCACTCTGACCCCAAGATATATATCAGATAAGCTAATAAACTGTGACGCATTATTTGGATCAATATCTGATAGGTCAGTTTTATGTACATAATTAGTGTTTAAATAGGTTAATAACATGTCTTTAAAAGTTTCAGTCATCTTGGTATATACTGCAGTAATGACAACTCTTTCATTTTGGAAATATTGATTAAGATCGACAAACTTTGGTAGAATCCACTGAAGAAAATTTAAAAAAAGTTTAGTTTCAGAATCATTGAGCCTATTGGCGAGTTTCAGAAGACTGCGACCTATGTTCAATCCATTGTTGTGTGAAATACAATTGCAAAGGTCCCCATTGCTCAATTATTCTATTAACTACTGTTAATAATGAGAGCCACCTTGTTTGAGACGGCCGAAGGATTTTATGTGGTTCTACTGCACAAAACTGTTGAAACTCTGATAGTTGAGATTGGCGTTTGGAACTATTTTTAAAAAAATTGAAAATATCCCTGGCTAGGTCTTCACAATGGCGGGGTAAAACTTTGCATGCTTCACTGGCACATAAATGCAGGGAATGGCAAATACATTTTTGTACAGTTATTCCAGTTAAATTTAGTTTCAGTCGACTAACAACAGAATTTTTGGAGCCAAACATAGTGTTGCATCCATCCGAACCAAAACCTATGATGTTTTCTATAGGTATTCTGGCGGATTCAAAAATGTTAATTAACTTATTATAAATTACTTCGGCAGTAGCGCCAATTACTGCTTCATTAGGATTTTCACCTGAATAACATTGAACCAAATAAAAAAATTTTGTGGTTACAGATTCTAATTTAGTATCGAAATATCGAACACAAATACACATGTTTTTAACAGTTCCTATATCTGTGGATTCGTCTATCAAAATACTAAATTTTCTCTGTCTTAAATCATTACAAATTTCATCAAAACTACATTTTCCCAAAACATTCTTGATGACACCGGTACATTTTGTTCTTGACATTTGCAAACTTTGTGCGATTTTAGAATCCGGAAAAATGTTTTTCATTAACGGTATTAAATGATCGCTTGTCTTAAAAGCTAGATTGTGTTCAGCGATGAAGGCTGAAATTTTTATTTCCGCTTTTTCAACTTCAGCTTTTGCTTCATTGCTTTTAGAAAAGGATACATCAATTTTTGGCTGACTTGGGCAGAGAATTTTTATTAATTTTCCATGTTTCGCCCCTTTGCTATGACTTTTAATGACGGATGTGTCAGCAAGAAACTCTGAATTGCATGCAATACATTTTCCTTTTAAAGGATTATCTAAAATTATTACAAAAAGTAAGCCATAAGCCATGCCAATTTAGTAATATAATGTATGGTCTTTGGGCAGGTTTTAACCAGCCTTTAACACTAGAACGCTACCGTCATTGGAGTTAATAGGTTGATGCCACGGAAAATTGGGCTTTAATCAATATTGATTATATTGCGGTTTACAGATAAGAGTTGTGATTTTCTGCTGATTTTACATTTATTTATTTATATTATACATCCGAAACAGTGATGGCAAAAATTCCAAACGCCGCATTTAATCCGCCAGAGCTGACGCGAAATACATTTTATTCGCGGCTAGCGCCCTGTTTGATAGGCACTGGTTTATAGTGCGTTATTAGCTATTTATAAATAACTTGATACGTTTCAAAAGATATCAACACTAAACTCACTTATTGTATTCAAGCAAGGTATAACTTTTACGTATCGGTAGCTCACCAGTGTTAAAGGCAGTTTCACTTTCCCAGTCTGCTTTATATTTTTGAGGCCTATTGGCGCGTCTTTGAACATTTTGAAAGCGCTTTCTCTTGTGTTCTTGTTCCTCCGAGTGTGATCCAGACGAATCAAATACATTTTGCAATGAACTTGCCGCCATTACATCAACTAATAAATTATTGCTGAATATACAGCTAAAAAACAAACTTTAATAACCACCGGCACCCACACCGACGATAAAAAACGATAAAATAAATACACCGACTTTGTTAAAATGTTAAATTAATAAACAGAAGAATACCGGGGAACCGGGGATTCCTCGAACTTTAACACGCTGATGACGGGGTTGCCAATTCTTGTTCGAATCTTAACTTGTAATGTGGCAAGCCAATGTTGCCACGAAGAGCACCTTTTTTTTAAATTAGTATTAGCAATAGAAATTGGATATTTGCTAAACGACTTTTCAGCAAAATATTGAGTTGATCGAAATTATGGTACAATTATTTATTATGGTACGTTTTCTGACTGCTAATAATTTAGGGTAAAATATATGGTACAATTTCATAATTATGGTACGTCTGGCATCGCTGGCGCTCCCCTCCCTGCGTCACGTCCCGCATTCACCACTGCATTCGACTGAATTCGTCCGTTCCTTCTCAAAAATGGGGGATAATGTGCTGTTTGCTACCAGTGTTGTTATTTTGGATTTTGTACAAAAAGCTGTTAAAAACTTAGCTGATATTTTTCAGAAGAAAGCCAAAGTGGTACGTATACTTTTCCTGTAATTAATTTCATTTGTTAAACTAAATTGTTTGATCTATCAAAGAATTCGGCGAATTTAATGAAACCACGTGTTGCCATATCCATTGAAATTTTAAAGAACTTTGCTTTTGTTTTTATTTTCTTTGAATAATTATAGGTTTTATTACAGCCAACGCTTGTAAAGGGATCTCCAACTATTTTTGAAATTGTTGGTCATTATTTGAAAACTAATCCAAACGGAAAAAAGTTAAAATACAATGCGGTCGATTCAGAAGATAGCAGCGGCGAGGAAGATGCTCCTAAGCCATCTTTATTGAATGGTTCTGTGAAACAAACTTCTATCACAAAAAACAAGCAAACGAGCTCCGACGATTCTAGCAGCGATGATGAACCAGCGCAAAAGTTGAAACCAATATTAAAGGCAGTTGTCACCAAACAGCCAGTAAAACCGGTACCAAAAAAACAAAGTTCATCGGAAGATTCAAGTTCTGAATATGAAACTCCCGCTAAGAATACACAAAAACCAACCCCAATAAGTCAAAATAAACCTAAAATTGCTGCCAGTAAGGTGCAGCAAGAAAGTAGTTCGGAAGATTCTTCAGATGATAGTACATTAAAGCCTAATTTAACTCAAAAACATTTAGAATCGCTTGTTATAAAAGCTCAAATTCACCAAAAGAAGCCAGAAAGTTCAGACGAGTCCTCTTCAGAGGAAGAGAGTGCAGCACCCGTTAAAACTCCCATTAAACAAGCAGTTAACGTAAATATATTTTACAGATATATTTGTTTACTTAACAGCATATTTTAGAAACCTGCAGAAAAATCACTTGGTACGAAAAGAAAAGCTGTAGATGATGAAGAATTTGTAACCAAAAAACCTGCTTATAATAATTTTGTAAAGGCAAATAATAGTTATGACGATAATAGGGTAAGTTGATTTGTTAAAAAATGTTTTAGAATCAAACCCCATTTCAGCGTGTTCAAGACGACAATGTGTGGGTTGATCCTAGATTGAAGGACAATTCATTTGAAGCAAAGGTAACGTGCGAGCTCAATAGGCTCAATAGGCAGCAAGCTTGTTTCATTAAAAGTTTAAATCGTTAATATTGTAACCTTCAACTTGAGTTCGCACGTTGCTTTACAAACAAACTTGCTCGCCTATTGATTTGATATTTTTTTTCATGTGTGCTTCTTCAACGGAAATAATTCTCCATATCCAAAATATCTCTCTTGTTTGGTATTCTTTTCATTCAATTACATTTAAAAGGAAAATAAATTTGGCGACAATGACCAGGGTGATCGTCGACAAAGTTTTAGGGGCAGAGGAGGTGGTGACTGGAGTGGTTTTCGTGGAGCGGTACGTATACTTTTCCTGTAATTAATTTCATTTGTTAAACTAAATTGTTTGATCTATCAAAGAATTCGGCGAATTTAATGAAACCACGTGTTGCCATATCCATTGAAATTTTAAAGAACTTTTCTTTTGTTTTTATTTTCTTTTAATAATTATAGGTTTTATTACAGCCCACGCTTTCAACTATGGTTGAAATTGTTGATCGTTATTTGAAAACTAATGCAAACGCAAAAAGGTTAAAATACAGTGCGGTCGATTCAGAAGATAGTAGCAGCGAGGAAGATGCTCCGAAGCCATCTTTATTGAATGGTTCTGTGAAACAAACTTCTATCACAAAAAAAAAGCAAACGAGCTCCGACGATTCTAGCAGCGATGATGAACCAGGGCAAAAGTTGAAACCAATATTAAAGGCAGTTGTCACCAAACAGCCAGTAAAACCGGCACCTAAAAAACAAAGTTCATCGGAAGATTCGAGTTCTGAATATGAAACTCCCGCTAAGATTACACAAAAACCAACCCCAGTAAGTCCAAATAAACCTAAAATTGCTGCCAGTAAGGTGCAGCAAGAAAGTAGTTCGGAAGATTCTTCAGATGATAGTACAATAAAGCCTAATTTAACTCAAAAACCTTTAGAATCGCTTGTTATAAAAGCTCAAATTCACCAAAAGAAGCCAGAAAGTTCAGACGAGTCCTCTTCAGAGGAAGAGAGTGCAGCACCCGTTAAAACTCCCATTAAACAAGCAGTTAACGTAAATATATTTTACAGATATATTTGTTTACTTAACAGCATATTTTAGAAACCTGCAGAAAAATCACAAGGTACGAAAAGGAAAGCTGCAGTTGATGAAGAATTTGTAACCAAAAAACCTGCTTATAATAATTTTGTAAAGGCAAATAATAGTTATGACGATAATAGGGTAAGTTGATTTGTTAAAAAATGTTTTAGAATCAAACCCCATTTCAGCGTGTTCAAGACGACGATGTGTGGGTTGATCCTAGATTGAAGGACAATTCATTTGAAGCAAAGGTAACGTGCGAGCTCAATAGACTCAATAGGCAGCCAGCTTGTTTCATTAAAAGTTTAAATCGTTAATATTGTAACCTTCAACTTGAGTTCGCACGTTGCTTTACAAACAAACTTGCTCGCCTATTGATTTGATTTTTTTTTTCATGTGTGCTTCTTCAACGGAAATGATTCTCCATATCCAAAATATCTCTCTTGTTTGGTATTCTTTTCATTCGATTACATTTAAAAGGAAAATAAATTTGGCGACAATGACCAGCGTGATCGTCGACAAAGTTTTAGGGGCAGAGGGGGCGATTTCGGCGGTAGAGGAGGTGGTTATCGCGGGGGAAGAGGTGGTTTTTGTGGTGGTCGTGGTGGAGGAAGGGGCGGATTTAATAGATCATTTGATAATGATGACAATGCCGGTTTTCGAAGGTCTTTTGGTAATGGGGGTGGTTTTAGAGGGGGACCTACATACATACATATAGAAAAAATTGTTTGTCTTCTGTAGCATTATGTAGGACAAGCTTTGCAAAATGTAAAATTCACTTTGTATAAAATGAAGTTTTTTACACTACTTTTTATGTTATGTATATTATATATACTGTTATTGTTATATTCCATGAAACAAATTAATAAATTATTCTAGAGGGTATGAACTATGAAAGTAGTGCATAAATTCTAGTCGGCAAGCTTGGCAAAGTGTAAAATTCACTTTGTATAAAATGAAGTTTTTTACACTACTTTTTATATTATGTATATTATATATACTGTTATTGTTATATTCCATGAAACAAATTAATAAATTATTCTAGAGGGTATGAACTATGAAAGTAGTGCATAAATTCTAGTCGGCAAGCTTGGCAAAATGTAAAATACACTTTGTATAAAATGAAGTTTTTTACATTACTTTTTATGTTATGTATATTATATATATTGTTATTG